>CM056060.1:8791028-9391028 GCA_029574335.1 Rana kukunoris
CCAAACACCCACTTAACACCCCCAACACACCACCACACCACCCACCACTACAACCAACACCATCACCACCACTACCACCAGCACTACCATCACTACCACTACCACCACTAACCCCTACCACCACCACTAACCACTGCCACCACCACCACAACCACCACAACTGCCACCAACACCACTACTATCACTACCACCAACACTACCACCACCACTACACCCACCACTACAACCAACACCATCACCACCACTACCACCAGCACTATCACTAACCCCTACCACCACCACCATCACCAACACCACTACTACCCCTACCACCACTACCACTAATCACTGCCACCACCACCACAACTGCCACAAACACCACTACTATCAATACCAACCACCACCGCTAACCACCAACACTACAACCATCACCACTACCACCACAACACCACCACTACAACCAACACCATCACCACCACTACCACTAACCCCTACCACCATTTCTACCCCTACCACCACCACTAACCACTGCCACCAATACCACTACTACCACTATAACCACCAACACTACCACCACTAACCACTGACACTAACCACCACTACTACCACTACCACACCCCACAACAACACACAACACTACCACCACTAACTACTATCATCAACACCAACACCACTACCGCTATGCTTTGGTACCTTCTTACCTGCCCTACCTCTCCACAAAAGCTCATGTTCTGCCTAACTGATCTCTCTTGTGCAGGTCCTGTATAATCTTATGCTCTGTATATGAAATCTGTGATTTTGTAAAGTCTTCGGTCCTGCCTAACTTATCTTTGCCTTGTAGGCCTCACGTTCTTCTGTCCTACCTAACTTTTAGGTATCATTAACTCTAAAGTCTTGTTTAAACACTGCTTGATTTGTACTGTGAAATTGAACTCTTTGCACTATTTCAGGGATCTATGTTCCATCTAACAGATCTCTTATACTTTAGTGTTCTACCAAGGCCAAACTGTCCCTGTTATGCACCACGCATTCCTCTGTCTGGCCTAACAGTTCTTCTGCAATATAACATTCTCTGTTTCCTAACCAGACCTTGAATGAGAACATCGGAAACTCTGTTAAGCAAATATTTGTATTGTACTGTTATGTCCTGTTTTTATGGATATTTGCCTTGTTCATTGGAGTCTTTAGTCCTGGTAGGCACATCTTGGTCTTGTACTAGGATGTCTTCTGTACAGCCCATCTTGTTTCTGATGTGTCTTTTAAGGTCTTCAGGCTTTTTATTCTAGCCTGATAGCTTAAAGGTGATAAGCAATCATTCCGTTTTTGGGTTTAAGTCTTCTATCCTGCTTAATATGTTTATTTTAGTTATTATGAAGTCCTGCCTAGCTCAATTCTTTCCTCTTACCAGTCTGTGTATTGTAGTATGTTGTGCTATGGTTTAAACATCTTGGTATCAGACCATTCTGTCCAGACAAATCCATTTCCAATGTGGTCTGTGAGTTGGCACCTTTTTGTCTTGCACTTCACAACCTTCAGTCCTGCCTAGCCTAAATTTGTGTTATCTCTTATATATAAAGTCTTCAGTCCAGCCTAACACCCCTAATGTTGCTCCCTAAAGCATCAATGCTTTCCCACCCATATTTGTCTTGTTTATTACCAATAAAGTCTTCAGTCCAGCCTAACATCCCCATGTGTTGTTCTCTAAAACATTTAATCCAACCTAACCTATACTCGACTTGTCTATAAAGTCTTCAGTCCAGCCTAACACTACCATGTTACTCTCCAAAGCATTCGAAGCTGTCCCACCCATATTTGTCTTGATTCTTACCTATAAAGTCTTCAGTCCAGTCTAACATTCACATGTGTTGCACTCTAAAACAGTGAATTCAGTATAGCCTATACTTGTCTCTTACCTATCAAGTCTTCAGTCCAGCCTAACACCCCCCTATGTTATTATTTAAATATGCTGTCCCACCTATATGTGTCTTGTTTTTATTTATAAAGTCTTCAGTCCAGCCTAACGTTCCCATGTGTTTCTCTCTAAAACATTGAATCCATCCTAACCAATACTTGACTTGCCTATAAAGTCTTCAGTTCAGCCTAAAATTCCCATGTTTTTCTCTCTAAAACATTGAATCCATCCTAACTGACACTTGACTTGCCTATAAAGTCTTCAGTCCAGCCTAACACCCACCTTATGTTGCTCTCTAAACCATTCAATGCTGTCCCACCTATTTTTGTCTTGACTCTTGTCTATAAAGTCTTCAGTTCAGCCTAATATTCCCATGTGTTGCTCTCTAAAACATTGAATCCAAACAAACCTATACAGTACTTGTCTATAAAGTCTTCAGTCCAGCTTAACACCCCAGTCCCCCCGCCCATTTTACTCTCTAAAGCATTCAGTGTTGTCCCACTTTTTTTGTCTTATTTCTTACCTGTCAGTTAAGTCTTTAGTCCAGCCTAACACCACGCTATGTTACTCTATAAAACATTGAATCCAGCCTAACCTATATATTTTTTATTTGTCATATTTATAAAGTCTTTAGTCCAGCCTGATTCTCCCTTATGTTGCTGTTTTAAACATTGAATCTGGCCTAACCTAAATTTGTCTTGTTTCTTATGCAGAAAGTCTTTCGTCCACCCTAAGGCCTCGTACACACGAGGGGATATGTCCGCTGAAAACGGTCCGATGGACCGTTTCAGCAGACATCTCCGATCGTGTGTATGGGCTAGCGGACAGATTTGTCCATCGGACAAATTTCAAAGCATGCTTTGAAATTTGTCCGCTACAAACCTGTCCGTCGGATATGTCCGCTGGTTAGTACGGTAAACCAGTGGACATATCCTCCCACACATGCGTCGTATCCTGTGAATGGATCCGACGCATGCGCGCGGAAGTGTTTACTTCCTGGTGCGTGACGTAGCGGTGACGTGGCGGCGTCAACGTCACCGCCGCGTCACCGACACGTCACCGCACCGTCCGCCGGCGGGGAATTTGATCCGATGGTGTGTACACTCCATCGGATCAAACTCCAGATCGGACATATCCGATGGAAATGGTCCGCGGACCGTTTTCATCGGATATGTCCGATCGTGTGTACGAGGCCTAACAGTTGAGAAACACTGCTATAGAGTCTTCAGTCCAGTCTAACATTCCCATGTGTTGCACTCTAAAACATTAAATTCAGCCTAACCTAAACTAGGCTTGTCTCCTACCCATCAAGTCTTCAGTCCAGCCTAATACCCCCCATGTTACTCGTTAAAGCATTCAATGCCGTTCCACCTATATTTGTCTTGTTTTTACTTATAAAGCCTTTAGTCCAGCCTAACATTCCCATGTGTTGCTCTTTAAAACATTGAATCCAGCCTAACCTATACTTGACTTGCCTATAAAGTCTTCAGTCCAGCCTAACACCCTCACCATGTTGCTCTCTAAAAAATTCAATGCTGTCCCACCTATTTTTGTTTTGCTACTATTGTGTCATTTGTAAGTCACCTCTGTATTGTACTGTACCTAAAACATATTTTCTTCTCTATGAAGTCTTTAGTCCTGCCTAACATTTGTGGTCCGATATTAGACCGCAGATGATTCTTTCCTGCCTAATCCTTTGCTGCCATTCACTATAAGGCCTTCTGTTTTTCTAAACCTGTCTCTTGCAAAAAAGTCTTCCATCCTACCTCGCACCCCATAACAAAGCCTCAATCCTGCCTAACCCATATCTATCCTGTACTAAAAGGTCTTCTGTCCTGCCTAACCCATGTCTATCTTGTACTAGAAGGTCTTCTGTCCTGCCTAACCCATGTCTATCTTGTACTAGAATGTCTTCTGTCCTGCCTAACCCATGTCTATCTTGTACTAGAAGGTCTTGTGTCCTGCCTAACCCATGTCTATCTTGTACTAGAAGGTCTTCTGTCCTGCCTAACCCATGTCTATCTTGTACTAGAATGTCTTCTGTCCTGCCTAACCCATGTCTATCTTGTACTAGAAGGTCTTCTGTCCTGCCTAACCCATGTCTATCTTGTACTAGAAGGTCTTCTGTCCTGCCTAACCCATGTCTATCTTGTACTAGAATGTCTTCTGTCCTGCCTAACCCATGTCTATCTTGTACTAGAAGGTCTTGTGTCCTGCCTAACCCATATCTATCTTGTACTAAAAGGTCTTGTGTCCTGCCTAACCCATGTCTATCTTGTACTAAAAGGTCTTCTGTCCTGCCTAACCCATGTCTATCTTGTACTAGAATGTCTTCTGTCCTGCCTAACCCATGTCTATCTTGTACTAGAAGGTCTTCTGTCCTGCCTAACCCATATCTATCTTGTACTAAAAGGTCTTGTGTCCTGCCTAACCCATGTCTATCTTGTACTAAAAGGTCTTCTGTCCTGCCTAACCCATGTCTATCTTGTACTAGAAGGTCTTCTGTCTTGCCTAACCCATGTCTATCCTGTACTAGAAGGTCTTGTACTAGAAGGTCTTCTGTCATGCCTAACCCATGTCTATCTTGTACTAGAAGGTCTTCTGTCCTGCCTAACCCATGTCTATCTTGTACTAGAAGGTCTTCTGTCCTGCCTAACCCATGTCTATCTTGTACTAGAAGGTCTTCTGTCATGCCTAACCCATGTCTATCTTGTACTAGAAGGTCTTCTGTCCTGCCTAACCCATGTCTGTCTTATACTAGAAGGTCTTCTGTCATGCCTAACGCATGTCTATCTTGTACTAGAAGGTCTTCTGTCCTGCCTAACACATCTCTATATTGCAGTGAGGTCTTCTGTCCTGTTAAATCTTCTTCATCCTTTGCCGCAATAGACTTGATTCCAGAGCTTTAACACAAGGATTAAGGGATTTCCTTGAGCCATGTGACGGTTATTTTCCAATCTCATTGGGCTCTGCTGAAAATAACTGTCACTTTTCCGACAATAAATATCCTTATCCCGGTGTTGTGGCTTGTGAATGAGCCTAATGGCTTCTGTTAAATAACAATACAACCTCTCATGTCCTGTTTTGCTGCTTCTGTAAGTTTTTTTTTATTAAGCAGACAGTCCTTTTGTACAGTCCTGAGCTTTCAGTTTTTAACCCTTGTTAAACACAGAATGAATCCCAAATATTCCCTAGTTTTTTTTTTTTTATAATAGACCACTTGTCTCCAAACTGCGGCCCGGGGGCCAGATACAGCACTTTGCTTGCTTTCTCCCAATGACACCATCAGAAGAACACTAGATATAGTGTTCTATTGATACCAATGACACCAACAATGGATACCAATGACACAAACAATGGGGCACAATTCCTCACAATGACACCAACGATGGGGCATTGTTTCCTCCCATTGATGCCGGGACATTTTCTACTGCTGATGGCCATGGTCCAGCCCCTTTAAGGTCTGAAGGACAATAAAGTGGCCCCATTTAGAAAGTTTGGAAACCCCCTGGGTTAGACTATTTCATAATAGTAATGACCCCATTTTTAAGGTGTCAGTATCTGTACATTCCCTTCCTAACTGTCAGTGTTCTGCTATTAGAATTGTATGTATTGTCTATATTGGGTGGATATAGAACACTGCAGTTGCCATTTTTTAAGCTATAGAGATGGAATGCTGAAGCTTAGATTATACAGTCCATTGATCAGGGAAGTCAGTGGAGTCTCACCCCATTCTATTGACAACATATACAATTTCAATTATAGAGAGACAGTCTGAAAGGAAGCAGCTACTGCTGTACTCTCTATAGAAGCTTCACTGTGATCTGCTGTCAGGGGCTTACCCTGTATTAAATGCTTATCTGATAAATAAGGATTTTAAACAAATGATTAAAAAATAAAGACCTTAGAATACTTATCGTGTGTTCGAGAATCTGTAAAAATATGTATCAAGTTTTAACTCTTTCTCACATCACTAAATCACATATTAGATGAATTTTTAGGTCTTTTTTGGGAGTTCCTGTGAGATTTAAAAAACACTTATTCCTCTGTCGCAGTACAGTAATAACAAAGACCTGGTTTTAATTGGAATATTCCTTCGAGTGTGCCGACCTGTTCCAGTTTGACATGAACTTGATAAAACATTTCTTCATACTTAAAGCCATATTAAACCCAAAAACAAAAAATTATTTTACTGCAATTCTTAGATGCATTCATTTTTTTTATTATTTATTTTACTGCAATTCTTAGATGCATTCATTTTTTTTTATTATTATTATTTAATTATTTTATTGCAATTCTTAGATGCATTCATTTTTTTTTATTATTATCATTTAATTATTTTATTGCAATTCTTAGATGCATTATTCTTTTTTTTTATTATTTTTTTATTTTACTGCAATTCTTAGATGCATTCATTTTTCAAATTATTTATTTATTTTACAGGAATTCTTAGATGCATTTGTTTTTTTTTTAATTATTTATGTATTTTACTGCGATTTTTAGATGCATTCATTTTTTTTATTTATTTATTTATTTTACTGCAATTCTTAGATGCATTCATTTTTCAAATTATTTATTTATTTTACAGGAATTCTTAGATGCATTTGTTTTTTTTTTTTAATTATTTATTTATTTTACTGCGATTTTTAGATGCATTCATATTTTTTTTATTTATTTATTTTACTGCAATTCTTGGATGCATTCATTTTTCAAATTATTTATTTATTTTACAGGAATTCTTAGATGCATTTGTTTTTTTTTTTAATTATTTATTTATTTTACTGCGATTTTTAGATGCATTCATATTTTTTATTTTTATTTTTATTTTACTGCAATTCTTAGATGCATTCATTTTTCAAATTATTTATTTATTTTACAGGAATTCTTAGATGCATTTGTTTTTTTTTTTTTATTATTTATTTATTTTACTGCGATTTTTAGATGCATTCATTTTTTTTATTTATTTTGTTATTTTACTGCAATTCTTAGATGCATTCATTTTTCAAATTATTTATTTATTTTACAGGAATTCTTAGATGCATTTTTTTTTCTTTTTAATTATTTATTTATTTTACTGCGATTTTTAGATGCATTCATTTTATTTATTTATTTATTTATTTTACTGCAATTCTTAGATGCATTCATTTTTCAAATTATTTATTTATTTTACAGGAATTCTTAGATGCATTTGTTTTTGTTTTAATTATTTATTTATTTTACTGCGATTTTTAGATGCATTCATTTTTTTTATTTATTTATTTATTTTACTGCAATTCTCAGATGCATTCATTTTTTTTTATAATAATTTTTTTTCCCGCTGATGATCTGGCCAGTAAGTCTGTTTTTTTTCAAAAGCACAGGCTCTCCAGCAGAATTAATCAAGTTTTTATAGATGAGACAAACCATTTAACGCTGGCAGGGGTGCTTAAACGATCAGCTTTTATTTATTCATATAAAGCCTTTATCCCACAAGCAAAATAACTGTTTCTGTAACTAATTATATAGTGTGAGTTGGAGTTTGTTAGTGTATTTAAATTTGCTAATATATATATTTAACCCTGGCCCCCCCCCCCCCCAGATGGACAGTAATGCTGTCTGCTGTGCCTCCTGTTCTCATTCTTCCAGAGCTGTTTTTTGTTTCCCCTAATACAGAAGGTGTGTTACTGGGCAGATCACCAGGTGAAAAAAAAAAGCAAATAAGAAGAAGATTTCATATTTATGTTATCCCTAAAATTCTTATGATTAAATTGTTATAATAATTATTAAAAATGTATTTCTAGTAAAAAAAAAATGAGGCAGAACCCCTGGCAGATTTTTTTTTAATATAGTAAGTAGAACCCCTGGCAGATTAAAAACAATATATATTTATATTTTTTTATAAATATTTATATTTTTTTATTATTTATTTTATATTTCGTATGAAATATTTCATATTTACCGTATGTCATCTGTAAAACTGTTATTATTAAATTGTTATAATAATTCTTAAAAATGTATTTCTGATAAAAAATTTAAAAATAATGAGGCAGAACCCCAGGCAGATTTTTTTAAATAAAGTTAGTAGAACCCCTGGCAGATTAAAAAAATATATATTTGTATTTTTTATATATCTTTATATTTTTATATTTTTTTTATATTTTTTTATATCTTTATTTTTAAAATGTTTGCATTTGGCAGACTTGCCTTTACTTTGTCATGGAGACAAAAAAAGGAGGAATTTCATCCAAAGTGACCAGCTTCCCGTTGTGGGGGGGGTGCCAATTTCCCTCACCTCTTGTCCTAAAGGCAACTGTAAAATATTTGAATTTCCACTTACTTTCTTAACGACAACAATAGTCGCCAAACATGAAGGATCTCCCTAGCAGGAACAAAGACCGCAATAAAAAAAAAAAAAAAAAACTGTCTGGGGTTCTAACCCTTCCCTACCAAAACAAAAAATAAAAAGGTGATCAGAGGCAATTACTGAAGAGTTTCTGGTGTATGGGACTGCACATTTTTTTACGGACATTGAATCATTTATTGATGGATTGTGTGTGTGTGTGTGTGTGTATATATATATATATATATATTTATATTTAAAAGAAAAGATGGACTTACGTAAATTTTTATCTATAGATGATTTTTTTATGCACTTTATTGAAGGAGAGTGCTGCACTGTTTTGTGACTATAAAAAAAAAAAAATGTTTTAAAAATGATTCTTGTGAAAAAAAAAAATCTTATTTATATATTTTTTATATATATCTTTATATGTTTTTTATTTTTATTTTTTTCACAAGAAAATATGTTTTTTATTTTTATATTTTTATTTTATATTTCATGTGGAATATTTTCATATTTATGTCATCCCTAAAATTGTTATTATTAAATTGTTATAATAATTATTAAAAATGTATTTCTGGTAAACAAATGTAAATAATGAGGCAGAACCCCTGGCAGATTTCTTTTTTAATAAAGTAAGTAGAACCCCTGGCAGATTTTATATATATATATATATATATATATATATATATATATATATATATATATATATGAAAATCACATGGCTGGTGGAAGGATGGCAGGGCAGCAGGCCCGCTCTGAATTTTAGCTTCTGTGTGCGGCGGCCGCACTTTCTCAGAACCTCACCTCCCATGATGCAATGGGAACTTTTCCTGCATGAGTTGTCATGGTGTGATTACAAGGATATTTCAATTATTGATTATTGATCTTTCTTCTGTGGGAAGGGGGCGGAGCTGTTGCATTGGTTACGTGATGTCAGCAATGTGCCAATGGATTTTTTATTTGGGGGGGGGGGGGGGGTAATTAAATGCAAAGTGTTATAAATAAAGCTATTACTGACTATTTTTACATTAGGCCAAAACATTTATACCTCTTTTGATGTTTACCAAACAGCGATTCTAATAAAACCCCCTCCCAGTGGTGATTTTTGTTTGGAGGGGAATGGGGGAGATTTGTGCTAGGAGGGGGATTTGTCCTGGGGCATCGTGGTAGCGATTCCAATAAAACCCCCATCCCAATCTTCATGATTCCATGGCAGCGGTAGGCAACCTTGGCACTGCGGATGTTGTAGAACTATAAGTCCCATGAGCAGGGTCGGGACAAGTGGGGGGGGCAGGAGGGACGGCTGCCCTGGGCACCCTGGTATCATGTGAGGTGAGAGGTGCCACAAGGAGATTGAGGGAGAGGGGATTTGTGTTGGAGGGGGACATTTGGGGGGCTGCAGGGGGGTAAGTATTGTTTTAGACGGGGACATTTTGGGGGTTGCTAAGAGTGGTGATTTAGGAGGATCTTTGTTTGGAGGGGAATAGGGGGAAGAAGATTTGTGCTAGGAGGGGAATTTGTCTTGGGCATCGTGGAAGCGATTATAATAAAATCCCCTCCCAATCTTCATGATTCCATGGCACCGTGGTATCATGTGAGTTGGGAGGCGCTACAAGGAGATTGAGGGAGAGGGGATTTGTGTTGTAAGGCGACATTTGGGGGGGCTGCAGGGGGTAAGTATTGTTTTAGGAGGGGAAATTTGGGGGGTTGCTAAGAGTGGTGATATAAGGGGATCTTTGTTTGATGGGGAATGAGGGGGAAGAAGATTTGTGCTAGGAGGGGAATTTGTCTTGGGCACCGTGGTATCATGTGAGGTGGGAGGCGCCACAAGGAGATTAAGGAAGAGAGGATTTGTTTTGGAAGGGGACATTTGGGGGGGCTGGAGGGGGGTAAGTATTGTTTTAGGGGGCTGCTAAGAGTGGTGATTTAGGGGGATTTGTGTTTTGAAAAAGGCAATTGGGGAAAGAAGATTTATGCTAGGAGGGCAATTTGTCCTGGGCACCGTGGTATCATGTGAGTTGGGAGGCACTACAAGGAAATTGAGGGAGAGGGGATTTGTGTTGAAATGGGGACATTTGGGGGGCTGCAGGGGGTAAGGACTGTTTTAGGAGTTGAAATGTGGGGGGGTTGCTAAGAGTGGCGATTTAGGGGATCTTTGTTTGATGGGGAATGAGGGGAAGAAGATTTATGCTAGGAGGGGAATTTGTTTTGGGCACCGTGGTATCATGTGAGGTGGGAGGTGCCACAAGGAGATTGAGGGAGAGGGGATTTGTGTTAGGAGGGGACATGACAGGGGTTAAGTATTGTTCTCGGATGGGGAAATTTGGGGGGTTGCTTAGAGTGGTGATTTAGGGGGATTTGTGTTTAGAGGGGGATCGAGGGAAGAAGAGTTATGCTAGGAGGGCAGTTTGTGCTGGGAGGGGGGATTTGATGTGGGGGGGGTGTACTAAGAGGGGAAATTTCAGGGGTAGAGAAGGCTGAATTCTTTTTTTTTTTTGGGGGGGGGGGGGCATTTCAGCAGGGGGGTGGATTGGTACTGGGAGGAGGGGAAATTTATGCTTAGGGAGTAAGCATGCATACTAGTGCTCAGTGGGTTTTCCTTTTTGGGGGGGGGGGGCGGGGGGGGTTTGCTGATATATCTTAGGGGGGCAGTTTGGCATGTTTGCCCTGGGCTCTAGATGACGTTGTCCCAGCGCTGAGGCTTTGCAAGACTCCATCAGCCACAGACACTTCGGGGGCCGGCCACCTCAAGACACTCCCACAGGCTGAGGCATGATGGGATTGGTAGCCTACCCCGGGCTCCATGGCAAACTTTAAAAAAAAATTGCAATTGTAGCATTTTAGGAAGTTGATGAATTTTACTTTGTCCATTTAGAATATTTGTCCCCCTAAGTAACACAGTCTCTTCTTTGCCCCATAGGTGGATGCCCCTCCCCCATGGACCCCAAGACATGACTGAGCTCCCCTCTGCGTGTTCACAGTGGACCTTGATTTAATGTCTATACAATTAAGGCACGCGGTGAATGCCAAGAGAGGCGCCTCCGACCCGCCGAGTCCCAGGATAGGGAGCATCGCTATATCCCAAGGTATATAGAAGTCTGGGACCAAAGCTTTTTTTCTTAAAAAAATAAATAAAAAAAAATACAAGTCACTGTAATGGTAATGGGTGTGCTTTAGGTCACCTTGGCTCCTTTACTATATATATGTGGGTATTCAAGCAAGTTTGCATATATATGTCTTTTGCCATTTCCTTCCTTCTGCTGTCCCCTGAGAATTGTACTGAAGTTCTGATTTCCTGGTCCGGGCAGGGCAGGCTTAATGAGAGGGCATATCTGGGCTCTGACCCCTCTACATATCAGATATCCCCCCAGCACTCTGACCCCTCTACTCCCCAGATATCCCCCAAGACTCTGACCCCTCTACACCCCAGATATCCCCCAGCACTCTGACCCCTCTACACCCCAGATATCCCCCCAGCACTCTGACCCCTCTACTCCCAGATATCCCCCAAGACTCTGACCCCTCTACACCCCAGATATCCCCCCCAGCACTCTGACCCCTCTACTCCCCAGATATCCCCCAAGACTCTGACCCCTCTACACCCCAGCACTCTGACCCCTCTACTCCCCAGATATCCCCCAGCACTCTGACCCCTCTACACCCCAGATATCCCCCAGCACTCTGATCCCTCTACACCCCAGATATCCCCCCCAGCACTCTGACCCCTCTACTCCCCAGATATCCCCCAAGACTCTGACCCCTCTACACCCCAGATATCCCCCAGCACTCTGATCCCTCTACATACCAGATATCCCCCCAGCACTCTGGCCCCTCTACACCCCAGATATCCCCCCAAGACTCTGACCCCTCTACACCCCAGATATACCCCCAGCACTCTGACCCCTCTACACCCCAGATATCCCCCCAGCACTCTGACCCCTCTACTCTCAGATATCCCCAAGACTCTGACCCTCTACACCCCAGATATCCCCCAGCACTCTGACCCCTCTACACCCAGATATCCCCCCCAGCACTCTGGCCCTCTACACCCCAGATATCCCCCCAAGACTCTGGCCCCTCTACACCCCAGATATCCCCCCAGCACTCTGACCCCTCTACATCCTAGATATCCCCCAGCACTCTGACCCCTTTACACCCCAGATATCCCCCAGCACTCTGACCCCTCTACACCCCAGATATCCCCAGCACTCTGATCCCTCTACACCCCAGATATCCCCCCCAGCACTCTGACCCCTCTACTCCCCAGATATCCCCCAAGACTCTGACCCCTCTACACCCCAGATATCCCCCCAGCACTCTGATCCCTCTACATACCAGATATCCCCCCAGCACTCTGGCCCCTCTACACCCCAGATATCCCCCCAAGACTCTGACCCCTCTACACCCCAGATATACCCCCAGCACTCTGACCCCTCTACACCCCAGATATCCCCCCTGCACTCTGACCCCTCTACACCCCAGATATCCCCCCAGCACTCTGACCCTTCTACACCCCAAATATCCCCCAGCACTCTGACCCCTCTACAGCCTAGATATCCCCCAGCATTTTGACCCCTTTACACCCCAGATATCCCCCCAGCACTCTGACCCCTCTACACCCCAGATATCTTCCCAAGCACTCTGACCCCTCTACATCCCAGATATCTCCCCCAGCACACTGACCCCTCTACACCCCAGATATCTCCCCCAGCACTATGACCCCTCTACACCCCAGATATCCCCCCCAGCACTCTGACCCTTCTACACCCCAGATATCCCCCCAGCACTCTGACCCCTCTACAGCCTAGATATCCCCCAGCACTCTGACCCCTTTACACCCAGATATCCCCCCAGCACTCGGACCCTTCTACACCCCAGAAATCCCCCCAGCACTCTGACCCCTCTACATCCCAGATATCCCCCCAGCACTCTGACCCCTCTACACCCCAGATATCCCTCCCAGCACTCTGACCCCTCTACACCCCAGATATCCCCCCAGCACTCTGACCCCTCTACACCCCAGATATCTCCCCCAGCACTCTGACCCCTCTACACCCCAGATATCCCCCCAGCACTCTGACCCCTCTACATCCCAGATATCCCCCCAGCACTCTGACCCCTCTACACCCCAGATATCCCTCCCAGCACTCTGACCCCTCTACACCCCAGATATCCCCCCAGCACTCTGACCCCTCTACACCCCAGATATCTCCCCCAGCACTCTGACCCCTCTACACCCCAGATATCCCCCAGCACTCTGACCCCTCTACATCCCAGATATCCCCCCAGCACTCTGACCCCTCTACACCCCAGATATCCCCCCAGCACTCTGACCCCTCTACACCCCAGATATCCCCCCAGCACTCTGACCCCTCTACACCCCAGATATCTCCCCCAGCACTCTGACCCCTCTACACCCCAGATATCCCCCCAGCACTCTGACCCCTCTACATCCCAGATATCCCCCCAGCACTCTGACCCCTCTACACCCCAGATATCCCCCCCAGCACTCTGACCCCTCTACACCCCAGATATCCCCCCAGCACTCTGACCCCTCTACACCCCAGATATCTCCCCCAGCACTCTGACCCCTCTACACCCCAGATATCCCCCCAGCACTCTGACCCCTCTACACCCCAGATATCTCCCCCAGCACTCTGATCCCTCTACACCCCAGATATCTCCCCCAGCACTCTGACCCCTCTACACCCCAGATATCCCCCCAGCACTCTGACCCCTCTACACCCCAGATATCCCCCCAGCACTCTGACCCCTCTACACCCCAGATATCCCCCAGCACTCTGACCCCTCTACACCCCAGATATCTCCCCAGCACTCTGACCCCTCTACATTCCAGGGCCCATGATGCTATTAAGATGGCCCTGGGAGAACCCTGTGTAAAAAAAAGACCCGGCAGAGTCATATCACACTAAGCTCTCTGGAATCCCTTTAAAAAAAATCTTTATTACTGACCCGAATTCTGAGACTTCATTTAGAAATAATGTAGTAAAATCCAAGCCCATTCATGAATCTGCATCTGATCCCATTCATCGGCTTTTCTCTAACATCTGTCATTACGTTATATATTGTCTGATAGGCTGTATAGAGAGCTTGGCAGGGAAACCTTTCAAGCAGTTTGGACAAAAAAAAATGAAACAGACAAAATAAAACTTTTTGGCTCTTTGTTTAAAAGATATTCCAAAGAGAAGCAGGTTGTTTGCCCTCTATTTCTGACACCTTCCTCCCTGGTTTTGATTAACACTTAGGCCCCTTTCACATTGAGGCGTTTTTCATGAGGTACAGCGCTAAAAATAGCGCTGCTATACCGCATGAAAAATCATGCCCTGTAGTGTTCAATGTGAAAGCCTGAAGTCTTTCACACTGAAGCGGTGCGCTAGCAGGAACGCTCCAAAAGTCCTGCTAGCCGCATCTTTACCGCGGTATAGGAGCGGTGTGTTCACCGCTCCTATAGCGCGCCTTCCCATTGGAATCAATGGGAAACCGCGGTAATAGCGCGGTAATACCGCCCGCAACGCGGGCGGTATTGACCCTTTTTCGGCCGCTAGCGGGGGTTAAAACCTCACCGCTAGCGCCCGAATATCGCGGTAAACACGACGGTATAGCGGCGCTACAAATAGCGCGGCTATACCGTCACCGCGGCTCCACGCCTCAATGTGAAAGGGGCCTTATAGAGGAGTCAGTAAAGTTCTACACATACCCTTTGGTGTTTAAAGCGGATCTCCACCCTAAAGTGAAGATCCGCTGATCGGAACCCTCCCCCCCTCCGGTGTCACATTTGACACCTTTCAGGGGGGAGGGGGGTGCAGATACCTGTCTAAAGACAGGTATCCGCACCCACTTCCGGCCCGCAGTCTCGGGCAAAAGACGGGCTTTTCCCGTTGTATGCTGGGAACTCTCGGCTCCCAGCACACAGCGGGAGCCAATCGCGGGCGCTGCGCGACTCGCGCATGCGCCGTAGGGAACCGGGCAGTGAAGCCGGAGCGCTTCACTTCCTGGTTCCCTCGCCGTGGATGGAGGGGGGAGCAGCAGGGTGACGAGCGAACGCTCATCCTCTGCTGCGGACGCCGCTGGACTCCAGGACAGGTAAGTGTCCTAATATTAAAAGTCAGCAGCTGCAGTATTTGTTGCTGCTGGCTTTTAATATTTGTTTTTGGTGAACCATCCGCTTTAATGTAGATCAGTTGGTGGGGCATGCTGGTACTTGTAGTTCATCAGCAAATAATGTGTATCGGGAAATTAAAAATTCCCTTCTCATTCAAGCATATTCTTTCTTCCTTCTTTGTCCTTCTTTTTTGCCTTGTTTTTTCCTCTTTTTTTTTCTCTCTTCTCATTCCTTCTTCTCTTCCTTTTTTTATTCTTTATCTTTTCTCCTTTCCTCTTGCTTCTACTTTACCCGTCCGTTTTTCCTTCTTATTTCTTCCTTTGTATTCCTTCCTTTTTTGCCTTAATTTCTTCTTTCTCCTTCCTTTTCTTCCCTCCTGCTCCTTTTCTTCTTTATCCTTGATTCCTCATTTATTCTCCTTCCTTCTCCTGTCCTTATGCTTTCCTCCTTCCTTCTTCCATTTCTTCCCTCCTTCTACCTTCCTTCTTCTCTTTTTACTTCCCTTGTCCTTATGCTTTCTCCTTCCTTTTCCCTCTTTTTCCTTCCTTCTGTCTCCTTCCTCTATTCTTCTTTTTTCTCTTTTTCCTTCACTTGTCTCCTTCAACGTCTGACTTCTTCCGTCTTTTCTCAGTCCTTCCTTCTGTCTCCTCCCATCTTCTTTCTCTTATTTTCTCCCTCTTTCCTCCTTCCTTCTCCTTTTTCCTTCCTTTCTCCTTCCTTTCTTCTTTCTCCTTCCTTTATTCCTTATTTCTCCTTCCTGCCTACTTCTTTATCCTTCCTTCTTTCTCCTTTACGCTTCTTCTTTCTATTTTTCCTTCTCTTTTCCTTATCATTTATCCTTTCCTTTTTCCATCTTTCTGCCTTGTTCTTTATCTTTCTCCTTCCTTCTTTATCCTTCTTCTTTTTCTTTTTAATTTGTATTTCTCCTTCATTCTCCTTTCTCACTCCTTCTTCCTTTTTTCCATCCTTCTTCTTCTTACCGTCTTCTTTCTCCTTTATTTTTTCTCATTTCTTTTTCCTTCTTCCTTTCTCCTGCCTTCCTTTTTTTGTCTTATTCCGTCTCTTGTCCTTATTATTTTTCCTCCCTTCTTTCTCTTTCCTTCTTCCCTTTTTTTTCCTTCCTTCTCATTCCTATTTTTTTTCCTTTCTCCTTCCTTCTTCTTACTCTTTCTTTATTTTTATTCTTTTCTCCTTTTCTCTTTTATCCCCTTCATTTTTTTTCTCCTTCCTTTTGATGTTCTTCTTTCTTCCCCTTTATCCTTCCTTTGTCTGTCTTCTTTCTCTTTCCTTCTTCTTACTTATTTTTATTCTTTTCTCCCTTGTTCCTTTTTTTTTTCTCTTTTATTCTATCTCCTTCATTCTATTTCTTTTTCTCTTTCCTTTTTTTTTTTGTTTTTCATTCTTCCCCTTTCCCCTTCATTCTTCTGTCTTCTTCCTTTCTCCTTCCTCCTTTCTTTCTCCCGTCTCTCCTGCTCATCCATAGTTATTTTTGCATCTTTGAGTTCTGTTCTATATTCCAGTAAAGAATTTCCCTGTCTGCCTTATTTTTTTCTTTTGAGCAATACACAGATTCCGATATGTACAACAAACCTCTGTTATGTCCTGCACTTTATTTTGTTCTTTCCTCTGTTTGTAAATGTTTAACTTCTTGTTTTAAATAAAGAATGGAAACAAACAAATTCCTTGAATTTTTGACTTTGTTCTTCCTTGAGTCTGTCTCCTTCCAATCCTCTACAACAATCCATTCTTTAGTACAGCGGAGCACAAAAAGGGGGTCGTAATTAAAATAGTTGCCCCGGTACATTATCTTAGCCGTCCTCTGGTGGTGTGTGTAGGGATTGCAGTCATGTGCATTGCGGTAACTATGAATGGGTTGTCAACGCACCACAACTCATGAAACGTGCTGCGTTTGGAAAACAAGGTCATACACATAACAAAGCACACGCTATATGCATTGTACCCTACAGTACAGTACATTGAGACTCCATTCACAATGAATAGCATCATGTTACAACAATACTCGCTATCAGGTGGGTGTTTCAGCATGTGTTGTCACAACACAGAAGTAGTAAAAAGAAGCATTGAACATTTCACTGTGTACAGTAATAGGTTTCTGTTAAAGGATCAGTCCACCCCAAACTAATATGTTATAGTTCTATAGATGCTGGATATTTGGGAAACCTATTAGGGAGGTCTCTGCACTGAGCTCCCGGGTCTGTACACCTGCTTTGCAAATTATGAGGGGCTTCCACCTTCCCTGTGCTGAGTTTCTTGGTCTGTACACCTGCTGTGCCCATGATGAGGGGTTCCCACCAACCCTGTGCTGAGTTCCTGGGTCTGTACACCTGCTGTGCCCATTATGAGGAGTTCCCATCATCCCTGTGCTGAGTTCCCAGGTCTGTAAAACTTCTGTGCCCATTATGAGGGATTCCCACCATCCCTGTGCTGAGTTCCTGGCTCTGTACACCTGCTGTGCCCATTGTGAGGGGTTCCCACCATCCCTGTACTGAGTTCCCAGGTCTGTAAAACTTCTGTGCCCATTATGAGGGGTTCCCACCATCCCTGTGCTGAGTTCCTGGCTCTGTACACCTGCTGTGCCCATTGTGAGGGGTTCCCACCATCCCTGTACTGAGTTCCTGGCTCTGTACACCTGCTGTGCCCATTATGAGGGGTTCCCACCATGCCTGTGCTGAGTTCCTGGCTCTGTACACCTGCTGTGCCCATTATGAGGAGTTCCCATCATCCCTGTGCTGAGTTCCCAGGTCTGTAAAACTTCTGTGCCCATTATGAGGGATTCCCACCATCCCTGTGCTGAGTTCCTGGCTCTGTACACCTGCTGTGCCCATTATGAGGGTTTCCCACCATCCCTGTGCTGAGTTCCTGGCTCTGTACACCTGCTGTGCCCATTATGAGGGGTTTCCACCATGCCTGTGCTGAGTTCCTGGCTCTGTACACCTGCTGTGCCTATTATTAAGGGCTCCCACCATCCCTGTGCTGAGTTCCTTGGTCTGTACACCTGCTGTGCCCAGTATGAGGGATTCCCACCATCCCTGTGCTGAGTTCCCAGGTCTGTAAAACTTATGTGCCTATTATTAGGGATTCCCACCATCCCTGTGCTGAGTTCCCAGCCCTGTATACCTGCTGTGCCCATTATAAGGCCCCCCCCCAATCTCTTTATAGTGTCCTAGAACCTCTTTAGTGAACACTATAGTTCTGGAGACCTGAATTTGGTGACTGTAACTTATCTTCCAACATGGCAGCATACATGTGGTAGTATACTGCTATGCCATGGTGCCAGGAAAGGATAATTATGGTAGGTGTTACAATTTTCCTGGCACCAACATGGATCATGCCCCCTTGGATTGCTTTCACCTCAGGTCTAAGGATCCGTGGCAATACCATTATTAATATAATTGGATTGATACATGAACACTAGAAACCAGAGATCCAACGTCGGATCATGCCCTCTGGGATTTCTTCCAGCTCAGGTCTTAGGATCCGTTGCAATATCATCATCATCTCTGCACAACATAAAGAATATGGAAAATTGTATCAAATACTATAATTTTCCTTAGCTGGCGCCAATCAATGGCAACATACATGTGGTAGTATGCTGCCATGTTGGTGCCAGATAAATTGTATCAAAGACTTACCGTAATTTTATTTTCCTGGCGCCAATCAATGGCAGCATACATGTGGTCGTATACTGCGATGCATTGGCGACAGGAAAAAAATATTATGGTAAGTGTTAGATACAATTTTCCTGGCACCAACATGGCAGCATACTACCACATGTATGTTGCCATTGATTGGCGCCAGCTAAGGAAAATTATAGTATTTGATACAATTTTCCATATTCTTTATGTTGTGCAGAGATGATGATGGCATTGCCACGGATCCTAAGACCTGAGCTGGAAGAACTTCCAGGGGGCATGACCCAGGAGACAGTCCTCCAGAGATGTTGGATCTCTGGTTTCTAGTGTTCATGTATCAATCCAATTATATTGGTAGCTGACTTTATGGCTATTTGGTTCAGTATTTTCTGTAGGTGCTCTTTAGGTTTTTTCAATTAAAGTGTAAATTCTGCTTACTTCTGAAATAGAAGAACGAGCACATCAATGTCTGAGCGTAGGTGGTAGCTCAGAGGTTAAGAGCTCTCACTGGACTGCTGAAGACCAGAGTTCAAATCCCTCTGAGGGAAGGCCTTGTCGTATGTGATTGATACAATTTTCCTCTGCACCAACATGGCGGGCCTACTACCACATGTATGTTGCCATTGATTGGCGCCACCTAAGGAAAATTCTAGTATTTAATACAATTCCCCATATTCTTGATGTTGTGCAAAAGTGATGATGGTATTGCCATGGATCCTAAGACCTGAGATGGAAGCAATCCTAGAACGCATGATCTAGTAGACAATCCTCCAGAGACGTTGGATCTCTGGTTTCTAGTGTTCATGTATCAATCCAATTATATTGGTAGCTGACTTTATAGCTATGTGGTTGAGTATTGATTGTTGGTGATCTTTATTTATTTTTTTTACTTAATATGTAAATTTACTTCTGAAATAGAAGAACAAGCACATCAATGTTTGAGCTTAGGTGGTAGCTCAGAGGGTAAGAGCTCTGGTTGGACCGCTGGAGACCTGAGTTCAAATCCCTCTGAAGGAAGGTCTTGTGTGTCCCAGGTGCTGTGCAGTGCCTGAACCCCCTGTTGGTGGGATGGGGCAGTGGGAAATGTTTCTGACCCACTGTCCTGTCCCACCATCAAGGGGTCCAGGTACTGCACAGTACCTGGGGGGTGAGGCCAATAAAAACCTAAGTCCCTGCTTTTGGAATGGACTGCCCCGGTAAGACAGCCCATTGTAATTATATATGTTGCAGTGATGTCACAGACCGTGGACCGAAGAGGCGGGGTGTCCACAACTTAATGTGATGCCCACACATGTTACAGGCCTGTGGGGACCTGGGACTGGAGCAGACTGGTGGGTTGTCCATGGCCTCCAGACTTCCACTCAGGGATTCGAGCTCAGGGTCTGCTGCGCTCTCAGGTATTAGCCCTCGGGGGTCTGCTGCGCTCTCAGGTATTTGCCCTCAGGGGTCTGCAGAGCTTACGTGGATTCGAACTCGGGTCTACGGCGCCCTGGGTCAGCACTCTTATCCTCTGAGCTACTCGCCTCTGCTCAGTGCTTTGTGAGTTCGTTCTTCTATTTCAGGAGTAAATTAAACACAAATTCTAATAGAAGACTTGGGATTTGAACCTGCAACTCCAAAAAGCCTCTATGAAGGGCATAGGGCTACTAAACCCCTACACCATAGCACAGCTCAGGGTTAGCCTCCAAGATTTACAGACTGGTGGGTTGTCCATGGCCTCCAGACTTTCACTCAGAGTCTTCAGCACTTTTCCCGCAGGTGTCTACAGTGCTTTAGTGGATTGGCCCTGGGGATCTGCTATGCCTTCATTGCTTGGCCCTTGGGGATCTACAGGCATGTTCATGGATTTGAACTTGGGTTTACGGCGCACTGGTCAATACCCTTATCCTCTGAGCTACTCGCCTCTGCTCAACATTTCCTGTGTTTGTTCTCCTATTTCACAACATCTTCTAAGAATCAAACAGATGAGTCCAGATTCGAACCGGTGACTCCAAAAGTGAGACTGGCCCATGGACTGGTTGCTAAACCTCCACACTAGAAGAGCTGTGGCTTTTAGAAGCCAGTCCTTTGAACATTACATGGGAAATGAAGAGTTAGGAAAATTAGATGAGCCAGGAATCAAACCTGCAACATAAGAATTACTGCTGGGTGGCTTGTCCATGGCCTCCAAGCTTTCACGTAGGGATTTGAGCTGGGGGTCTACTGCACATCCACGTTTCTGCCATCAGAGTCTACAGCGCTTACAGATTTGCACTCGGGGGGTCTACTGCGCTCTCATGGATTCGAACTCGGGTCTACGGTGCCATGGGGTCAACACTCTTACCCACTGAGCTACTTGCCTCTGCACCGCAGCTTGAGTGCTCATTCTCCTACTTAAGTAGTAAAAGTGTGCAACAAATTCAAATAGATGAAGTGGGATTCGAACCCGTCACTCCAAAACCAATGCTGGATTGGGAAGCTCTATACTAAACCACTGAGCCACAGCTCTCGGAACATGAACTTGGTAAATCAAGATTTAGTAAGTGAAAAGTGATCGCTGATTAACAAGCTGGGATTTGAACCTGCGACTCCAAAACAAGTAATTCGTAGCGAGATTCCTGAACACCACCACTCAAGACTCAAAATTACTCAAATCCAGATAAAAAAAAAGTGGGGCCTTTTTCTTCTTATTTAGGCTCAGGGGTTTGGCAGCCAAATCTTAAAAAAAAAAAAAAATACAACACTTAAGTAATGATCGTTGGTTGATTCCTGATCTCCAGCAGACAATATCTGTAACTCACTGTCTTAGCCTGGAGGGTGAGTGAAAAGTGGGACTTATAATATTTTATTCTTTATTTTTGCACTGTGGATCGTCTCGGATTCAGGGGGTTCGTAAATAAAATAAGCACTGATTTGATCAAACTATATTGCATTTGTCCACCTAATTCACACAAGTCATAGACTAAATAAGATTAGTACCAGGTGGTCCAATATCCCTGCTGGAGTCTCTTCCAACAACATTAATTCCGACAAGGTTTTTTTTTATTTGTATTATTATTATTTTTTTTTTTTTTTTTTTTTTTTTTTTTCTCATACACGACATTTTACTTATGATAAGTTTGATATATCTCTTATTGGTGCTGATGTACAACATAGGCGGAAATATACTTTTGGCAACAACATTGATAGCGCCTACCCCATATACCTAGTGTAAGTAGAAGGGACTACTTGTCCTACTTATTATTATTTTTTTAACCTAAGTGGTTAAAAACTGGAACTTTCTTCTTGATGGACTTTTGCACTCCAATTTTTGGATTGGTTGGTTGAGCAGAGTTGCTGAAGACATCAAGATTTATTCTTTATAAGCCCAGGTTCACACTGGGTACGATTTAGTTCGATTTGAGATGCGATTTCACATGTGAAATCGCATCTCAAATCGGCGGCAATTGCCGGCAATGACACTGTCCTAATCGGTGCGACGCCGCATCTGTGGCGCTGCACCGATTTCAAAAAGTAGTTCCTGTACTACTTTTTGCGATTTCAGGACGCGATTTACATTGACATCTGTGCAGAACCCTGCACAGATGTCTCCTAAATCGCGCCGAAATCGGGACTGCCAGAGGGAGTGAAATCGCGCAAAATCAGCTTAAATCACGCGATTTCACTCCCGCAGCCCAGTGTGAACCAGGGCTAAGAGCAGGTTTCTGGGAACAAGGAATGGCAGTAGATGTGATTTTTAGAGTTCCTGTGCAAGTTCTTTGGATTAGAACAGGCATGTCCAAATTCCGGCCGGGGCGCCAATTGCGGCCCCTGTTCCAGTTTAATGTGGCGCCCCCCCCCCCCCTGATAATTTGGATATATACTGTATTAATCGGCGCTGCCTCGAAGGGGACAGGGAGAGGGGGAACGAGCGCTGTAAAATTACATACAGGAGAATCTCCTGTTTACTTAGCGACATCTGTAATACGAAGTCCCGTCTCCTGGGCTGCCATTGGACGACTCCTCTGTCTATCATAGGAATCGGGAGAAATTGTATTAACGAGGCTGCTGTGTAAACAGGAGATTCTCCTGTATGTAATCTGTTGGTGCTTACCCCCCCCCCCTTTCCCTCCGAGGCTGCAGATGGACATCGATCAGGCTGCATTCATGGCAAAGGTGAGGCTGCAGATGGGCACTGATTAGGCTGCATTGATGGGCAATGACCCTTATTTTTCTTCACAGTTCTTTATTAAAAAAAAATTCCCCTAAAACTTCCCTCCTAAAGTGACGGTGTGTGTTATATGCCAATAAATACGGTATTTCCAAATAACACGCCCACACTCATCTCTTCACCACACACAGCCACAAAGGCAAGAGAATTCTTGTTGGGCAGTGTATTCGAGCTCGAACGAACACACTTAAACCACATTTTAATGGTTCAAAGAATGTCAGGCAAAATGGTCGGCCCTTATGCATGTTCACTTCATCAAATCTGTCCCTCTTTGGGGGAAAAAAAATTGGACACCCCTGGATTAGAAACTTATAATCATTCACTATAAATATTCATTGTTTCTTGTGTTTGAGAATTCCCATCTGTAGAAATTTGACATCACTAACTCCAACATGAGCCAAGACAACATTTAAATCTCTTGCTGTGGATCATAATTTATGGGGGCAATCAGCGGAATTGATGTTGAAGCCAGAAGCAGACACAGTTATGGTATAAGAACCTATTCCAGTTTTAGAGCATTTCCAAACATTTCTGATTTCGGAAAAATAAGTAAAAAGGCAAGAGGATCAGTGGCGGCTGGTGCTCCAAATTTTTGGGGGGTGCAAATAAACTGTAAAATTCAGAAAAAAAAAAACCATCAATTGCAGTCTCACTGTGCACATCAAACGCAGCCACTGTACCAAATGCAGCCACTTTGCCCATTAAATGCTACCACTGTGCCTCCCGCCCATGCCCGGCCCTTACCCTGTATTGGGTGACGGCGGAAAACGGTGTCCGGAGTCCTCCATGTCTTCTCCCGCCCACCCTCTCCTATGATTGGACACCCGATAGGCACCCAAATCACAGCACCTGTCATTTCAGCCAATCAGGTTACGGGTAACAGACCCGAGCCCCTGATTGGCGGAGAGGCGGTTCAGTGTTAGGAAAGCGAATGAATATTCGCTTTCCTAACACAAAGCTGAGTGAACTGCGAGCGTCCAGCATGACGCTCACTGTTCACCTTTCTTGACACCTGTTAAAGTCGATGGCTCTAATCAGGTTATTAAAAAAAATAGCCTGCTGCTGTAATTCAGGTGCGCGGCGCCAAAAAAGTTGCCTGGCACCTGAATAGGGGGTTATCAGCGGGTGCTATAGATAGATTCATACAATGCTATTTGTCATCGGGCAGTGGCAGGAGAAAGGGGGGGAGCCCGTGCGCCCCTTATGGCGCTCCGCAACTGAAGAGGAGACGTATGCTAACCTATCATAAGTGGAAGAGTGAAGATCTTGGAGGTGAATGAAGAATTCACAAATCAGAAACCACTGAATTTAAAGCGGAGTTCCACCCTTAAAATCACTTTTTTTCATTACATTCAGCATACTGGCGTCAGCGCCAGTATGCTGTTTTTTTTTTTTATGCGCGTACTTACTTTATATCACAACATTGAATTCCAGGCGCACCGCGGAGTGTCGCCGCTATAAGGCGTCACGCCTTCCGGAAACAGCCGATTAGCATTCGGCTTTTACTCGGCACCTGCGCACAGACCCAGGAGCTGACTGCGCAGGCGCCGAAAATAGCCGGTCCTAGTTCGGGTTTTTTCGGAGGTCGTGACGCGGCTATATACGGCGCCTGCGCAGTCAGCTCCTGGGTCTGTGCGCAGGCGCCGAGTAAAAGCCGAATGCTAATCGGCTGTTTCCGGAAGGCGTGACGCCTTATAGCGGCGACACTCCGCTGACGCCAGTATGCTGGATGTGATTTAAAAATGCAAACTCAAACATACAGCACCTAATTGGTCAGCTCTAAACTTCTAATGAGCCCAATGCTACCATACTCTATGATTCACAATGGTCCAACTTACCGTAACTAATTTTCTTCTAGTACTCTATAAACTTATATTGGAAATGGGAAAGGATCAGAAAACCATTTACAACCCATAAAACAAAGGATTATCTATATTTTACTTTGCATGTATGTTAACCAACTCTTTGTTATCAACCTATAGAACACACACGAGTTATTGGTGCAGTCACTGCAATGTAGAGGCCTATCCACTCGTAGGACAACACATCCATCAGGTGGGTGTCAGTGAGACTGTATTTACACTAGAACACGGAGCAGCTCAGAGCAGGGGGTCCGGTGCGTCTCCGTTCACCGGTTGAGGTCTGATTTCGGCCCAAATTTTGGTCGCTGAATTCAGACCTGAAATGGACCAAAAGACGCACAGGGCTCCTGTGTATTTCGCACTGGAGTCGCTACGAAGATGTGTGAATCGGTGTGATAAAAAAAAAATTCGACCTATAAACTTGACTTAACCGCGTTAATTCCGGTGTGGCTACGTCAACCAACAGCTCTTCGCAGGGCTTTACTGCGCATGCGTGACTTCACCGCTGCTTTATCGTGCGTGCAAATTTAGGGTCCAGAAGAATTTGCGTAGCAGCGATTTGTTTAAACTTGTCATCGGCAGCACCACGTCCAACCCTGCCCTAGGTGGTCTTTTTACTAACCCATACTAAAGGAAAGTGCGGGATAGAGCACTGTGTGTGGCCTGCATCCTTCTCCAAGCACCGCTCTATCTCCTTCGGTAAGGGTTAGTAGAAAAAACTGCCTAGGCATGTGTTAGGGGCTGGACGCGGTGCTGCCGATGATGAGCTTAAATAAATCATGCGCTCGGGTATATCATTTTTTTTTTCTGGACCCAAAAATTGCGTCCATGCATGCCCGATAAAGCAGCAGTAAAACCGTGCATGCGCAGTAAAGACCCGCTAACAGCTGTTTGCTGATGTAGCCACACCGGAAGTGACGCGGTCGAGACTTTCCATAAGTCCAAGATTTTTTTTTTAGAACTCCGGCGGTCACAATAACCTGCTATGCGAATTGGATGCAGAGAAACCCACATCCAACTTGCAATAGTGTGAACCCAGCCTGAATGTAGTGAGCAGCGGAAGAATCTTAGGCCGCGTACACACGATCGGTCAAAACCGATGAAAACGGACTGAAGGACTTCGGCCACCGTCTTCCGCCGTCACAATTATGTGCCACTTTGTGTTGGTCCATCACATAAAATCCCAATAAAATACATTTTTGGAATGCCTAATAACAAAATGTGGGGAATTCTAGGGGTATGAATACTTTTTCAAGGCACCGTATGTACAGCAGGGTCCAGAGGAGTGGCGAGGATATTTGAGGTGCACCTTTTCGTTTTTTTTGGGGGGGGGGGGGGGGGAAAGGTGAACGTACCCTTTAAGCTGTTAATAACCCCAGGCACCAAGAAGAGAATTTTCAACATGCATACCCATTCCTGTAGCAGCATCCAAATTCCTAACATCATGGAACTACAACTGTCACTCTCCTTTAAGTGGAAGGACATCAGCTGCGGCACTAGTCATCACCCCCTCTCCCCAATGGCATCATTAAGGTGCCTAGGGGCCCAATGTCTACTGGCAGAAGTGTGGCAGAGAAGATGGCCAATCACAGCTGGGAAATGTGCTTCAATAAGGCAAAAGAAGATTAATGAGCAATACTGCCCTCTGCTGGCCATAAAAGATTGCACAAACGTTTCGAATTCACAGGAACGCATACAGTATTAGTATTTGGATTTCTCATCACTTTCTGTCTCCATGATAATGGTCACTAGGGCAAATAGAGAAGATGAATCTACACACTGGGGACAGAGGTTCAAACCCTTCACCACTCTAACAAAAACCTGGAAGAGGTTTATTTACATTTAGCCTAGGTTCACACTGACAGTTTCAGCCCCGACTGCGGGGGGGCGATTTCAAAGACATCTGTGTGGGTTTCTGCACAGATGTCTATTGAAAAAAAAATCGCACCCCGAGGTCGTCAAAAGTAGTATAGAAACTACTTTTGGGAATTGGTGCGGCGCCGCACCGATTTGGACGGTGCCATTGCATTGCGATAAGATATGTCAAATCGCAGCAATGTGAACCAGGGCTTAATACACTTTAGGAGCAGGAAAACCAAAAGGCCTTCTCTAGCCCATTCAAAAATATAAACAGGTGCATCTCAAAAAAAAATTATAATATCATCAAAAAGGTCATTTCAATAATTCAATTCAAAACGTGACACTCATATATAGATGCATTACACACTGAGTGATATATTTCAAGCATTTTTTTATTTATTTTTTGTGGGAATCAGAGCACTGTGCAGCATTACAGGCCTCGTCTGACCACCATCTAGAGCCAGAGCACTGTGCAGCATTAGAGACCTCCTCATACCACCATCCAGAGCACTGTGCAGCATTAGAGACCTCCTCATACCACCATCCAGAGCACTGTGCAGCATTAGAGACCTCCTCATACCACCGTCCAGAGCACTGTGCAGCATTACAGGACTCCTCAGACCACTGTCCAGAGCCAGAGCACAGTGCAGCATTACAGGCCTCCTCAGACCACTGTGCAGCATTACAGGCCACCTCAGACCCCTGTCCAGCATTTCAGGCCTCCTCATACCACTGTCCAGCATTACAGGCCTCCTCAGACCACTGTACACTTGTCCAGAGCACTGTGCAGCATTACAGGCCTCCTCAGACCACTGTCCACTTGTCCAGAGCACTGTGCAGCATTACAGGTCTCCTCAGAACACCATCCAGAGCCAGAGCACTGTGTAGCATTACAGGCCTCCTCATACAACTGTCCAGAGCACTGTGTAGCATTACAGGCCTCCTCATACAACTGTCCAGAGCACTGTGCAGCATTGTAGGCCTCCCCAGACCACTGTCCAGAGCACTGTGCAGCATTACAGGCCTCCCAAGACCACTGTGCAGCATTACAGGCCTCCTCAGAGCACTGTGCAGCATTACAGGCCTCTCATACAACCATCCAGAGCACTGTGCAGCATTACAGGCCTTCTCAGATCACTGTCCAGACCACTGTGCAGCATTAGAGGCCCCCTCAGACCACTGCATGGCATTACAGGCCTCCTCTGACCACCGTCTAGAGCCAGAGCACTGTGCAGCCTTACAGGCCTCCTCAGACCCCTGTCCAGCATTACAGGCCTCCTCAGACGACTGTCCACTTGTCCAGAGCACTGTGCAGCATTACAGGCCTCCTCAGACCACTGTCCACTTGTCCAGAGCACTGTGCAGCATTACAGGTCTCCTCAGAACACCATCCAGAGTCAGAGCACTGTGCAGCATTACAGGCCTCCTCAGACCACTGTCCACTTGTCCAGAGCACTGTGCAGCATTACAGGTCTCCTCAGAACACCATCCAGAGCCAGAGCACTGTGTAGAATTACAGGCCTCCTCATACAACTGTCCAGAGCACTGTGCAGCATTACAGGCCTCCCCAGACCACTTTCCAGAGCACTGTGCAGCATTACAGGCCTCCCCAGACCACTGTGCAGCATTACAGGCCTCCTCAGAGCAGTGTGCAGCATTAAATGCCTCTCGTACCACCATCCAGAGCACTGTGCAGCATTAGAGGCCCCCTCAGACCACTGTCCAGAGCACTGCGTAGCATTACAGGCCTTCCCAGAAGAACCAGGCAGAAGATCTCCCCAAAAAGCATACAGCAGATCAAAAAATATAAGGTGTTTTTTTTTCACTCCAGGAGTACATAATGAGTTTGGAAATTGTAGAGAAATGCTTAAATAATGCATTACAATTAAACTAAACCCATTCGATTTAAGTTGACTAAAATGTACTGGAGATTTTAGTCGACTATATACAACTAAAACAGTTGCAGATGATTAAAATGCGACTAAAACTAAACTGGCATTTTAGTCAAAAGGCTATAACTAAAACTGAATTGAAATTTGCTGCCAAAATTAACACTGCTCGAAGAAGCAGTTTACAGAGCCGTTGTCTGGGAGTTGTGCTCCAGTAAACATGACTGTTTCTTGGAGAAAATCCCAGATGTTGGGACAAGAGCATCAGAAGCTAACTCATACAAAATCAGTTTGGATTATTTTCCCAATCTGACTATTAAGCCGCATACACACGATCGGTTAAACCGATGAGAACGGTCTGATGGACCGTTTTCATCGGTCCAAACCGATCGTGTGTGGGCTCCATCGGTTATTTATCCATCGGTTAAAAAAAAAGCAAACTTGTTTTAAAAAAAATCCACGCATGCTCAGAATCAAGTCGACGCATGCTTGGAAGCATTGGACTTCATTTTTTTCTGCACGTCGTTGTGTTTTACGTCACCGCGTTCTGACATGATCGTTTTTTTTTAACCGATGGCGTGTAGGCGCGACTGACCATCAGTCAGCTTCAAACCGTTTTCATCGGATGGACTAATCATGTGTACAGGGCTTTAGAGCGTTGGACCTGAAACAGGAAGGAGAAGAATTTTAGATCTAGAGGCCACTATCAGCTAGTGTATATCCTTGTGGGTCCCCAGGGTAGTCAATAAAATATGGAGTGAAAGTGCTACAGATATAGTTTAAATCCAGTAAATCTTTACTTTACATGAAAGGAGAGAAGTAGCCAACTTGTTTCTGGTGCACAATGCTCTCCCGTCATCAGGGCTCAGATGCAGATAGTAAACAGGAAGAACACTGCGCTATAGATTGTTAACAAAGGATAGGTTAGAATTTTGCCAATTGGGGTCACAGTTTTTACCCCAACGTTAATGTTATTCTTGTTGTCCACTAGTCTCATAATTTAGTTTTAACATCAAAGCCCCGATGAAGGAGAAGTATTGAGCCCCTGAAACAAGTTGGGGTTTTATACCAGCTAGGACTGCACATAGGACTGCTTTGTTTCTTTGTCTGCCTGGTGTCCAGGCAGAGAACAGGGAAATTTGACCCATTTCCCATAATTTACTCCAAGAAAGTAATTCTACGGTAAGGCAAAAGTCCTACATTTTTTATTATTTAATTTAGGACACAGGATGAGCACTTGGGTACATTGAAACATCCAAAAGCAGTCTGCAACACAAGGCTAACAGCCCACAATAACCAAAAGGTTAACAGATGAAGCTCAACAAAGCCTACAGAGCTGCATGAAGAACCTTGCGATCAAAGCTCAAAAGCCCAAGAAGCCAACTGATGGAGTGCTCTTTGACTGGGAAAGGTGGAACTCTGCCCCTTAAGGTCATAGGCTTGAAAGAGGAGTTGCTAAATCCATCTGTCGATAGCAGAACAAGCAGCAGGTTGTCCTCTCCGAGGACCTTCAGAATAATGAACAAGGACTTAGACAATTGAAAGAGAGCTGTAACTGAGAGATAAACGCAAACAGTGCGTACCATATCCGGCCAATAAAGGGAAATCTTACAGACAAAGAGATGGTAGAACAATGTCCTGATTACGTTGAAAAGAAGAAACCACCTTGGAAAGAAAAGAGGCCTTAAAGCACAACGGTCTTTGTGTAGCGCAAGAAGCGGTTCTCTAAGTAAAGGTTGCCAAACTCATAGATTTGCCTCATTTGAAGTAATGAAAAAAGACAACCTTGCCATTAATGGAGTTGTAAAGTCAGAAAGTTTATCTTAATGCATTCTACGCATTAGGATAAAAATGCCAGCCGCCCTAATACTTACCTGTACCCAGTCTCTGTCCAGCGATGTCCACGAGTGTCTCAGCCGTACGAGACTCTCCCTTCTGAATGGTTGAGACGCAACAGTGGTGCTATTGGCTCCCACTGCTGTCTATCAAAGTCAGTTAACCAATCAGGAGAGGGAGGGGGAGGGACTGGGAGGCAGCTCCGTGTCTGAATAGACACAGGGAGCTCTGACTCGGCACCGGTGCCCCCATAGCATGCTGCTTGCTGTGGGGGCATTAAACAGGAGGGAGGGGCCAGGAGCACAGAAGAGGCACTCGAGAAGAGGAGGATCTGGTCTTTCCTGTTCAAAACCATTACACAGGGTAGGTAAGTATAACATATTTGTTATTTTTATTGAAAAAAAAAAGACTTTACAATTACTTAAAAGGAACACTAAAGTAAAACATTTTTTTTTTAAATAACAAACATGTTAGACTTACCTCCACTGTGTGGCTCGTTTTGCACACAGTGGCCCCCGATCCACGTCTTCTGGAGTCCCTCGGTGGCTGTCTCGTCTCCCCCCCGCAAGAGCTTTCCACCTACATGCGAGCAAGCCGCCGACTATCACTCGGCCAAGCCCCCTGGTGGACCGCGTCGTTGGATGTGATTGACAGCAGCGCCAGCCAATAACTGCACTGCTTTCAATCCATCCAGTGTAGCCAATCAACGGCCAGGCTGGGAACCAAAGAGGATGATGGGGACGAGCGTGGGACTTTCGAGGGGTCAGGTAAGTAAAATGGGGGCTGGGGGGGGGCAGTACTGTCAGATTTTTTTTCACCTGAATGCATTCAGGAGAAAATGCATTTACCTTTACAACCTCTTTAAGGGTGGACAGATAAAAATCCTTAATAGGTTTAATGGGGGAGTAACGCAACGTCCCACACTCTGATTGAGTGCTTCCGTCATCTATATCCAGACTGATAGGAAGCGGTATATATCAGATATATATATATATATATATATATATTCCAGCTGTTCTCAACACACAACGAGACGAGACTAGTTTGTGTGCTAAACATGGAGTGTTTAATAGAACCAAGAATACAGCCTTATATACAGTTTAAAGAGGAGGTAACCAGAACATAAATTAACATGAGCTAATTAACTAATCATTTACCCAGACTAGGTGACTCCGAGATATGACCTTTTAAGGTTGACATCCCGTCTCCTCTCACCTGCTATACAGTACACATTATCATAAGTGTAAACACAGGTCATCTTTACACAATAGCATGGTCAATTAGCACAGAGAACAGAGAATGCTGGAGGCGGGGACATTAGCATCTATGAATGAGTCACTCTTACAACCAACCCTTTGAGTTCAGAATCAACAACCAGCAAATAGTTCTCACAGATATCCTGGAATATATTGTGGATAATAATTACATAATAATCCGCTCTTAGGTAGTCCAAGATATCATTTCTCAGTCATCCTATGCCCCTAGTGGACATAGGATGATTTTAGACATAAGAGGGTCAGGCGGCGTACACACGACCGAGGTTCTCGCTGGAAACCAGCGAGAACCTTGCTGGAAGCTGCATTCCAGCGAGAACCTCGGCCGTGTGTACGCTCTCGGCGAGCTCCCCGTCGGGAATGCCGTCGAGCAGAAATAGAGAGCATGTTCTCTATTTGCTCGACGGCCCGCCTGGATGAATGGCTGGTTGCCATTCCCGACGGGCGGGTCGCCGAATCTGACGGCCGGCAGAGAACCTCGACGGGCGGAACGATGTGTTCTGCCCGTCGAGTTTCTCTGCCGTGTGTACGCGGCTTCAGAGTGTCACAGGGGGTTTCTGAAGAACCAACAGAACCTGGTCTAGATTCCACCGGGGAACGTACACAAGGAATACTTTGTACAAAGGCCTTTGCCAAGGAAAATGAGCATTGCAACAAGAGAGGATGCCTGTTCTAGGACACTAATAAGGCCCCTTTCACACTGAAGCGCTTTTAAACTGCCAGGAAACTACATGAAAAAAGATCTACCGGACCATAAATGGTAAACTTTTACAAACACTTGTCAATGTCCAAAGAGAGTAGAAAAACGTCTACAATAAAGCACCAACCGCTCATAAAGGATGAACTCCTGCTGATCACCCGTTTCGAATGAGCAGTTCCTTGGCGTCTTCTGAACATCACAGCTCACCCGGCTCTGCCCTCCAAGGCTGGCTCCGGCACGCATCAGTGGGTTTCGGGAAGCAGAAGATACAGCCCTGGGTGCTGATGGCCGGCTATGTTCAAGAAAAACTCCAAATTTTAGGTTACATAAGATAGATATACAGACTATTTTGTAATCTGAAAGATTCTATGCAGATAAAAAGTTTTATTTTTTTGAGTCGAAAAGGGTTAAAATCCCTCTCAAGTTATTTTTTTCTGGTCCGTCCTGCCAGGAAGTTTTCCCTTGACTACAGGAAATCCCTACAAAGTGAGAGCAATTCCCCTTAAAACGGTTGTGACCAGGACAGGTGTCCCCATTGTAAGATTTACCCTTGTGTGCTCGTGACACCCGTAAAATTGGGGATTTTCCTTTACCTCATCAATGGACAGTCTGACACTGACGTTTTGTGCGAACCAGTGACACTTATACAGTGATCGGTGCTAAACAAATATGCACTGTCACTGTACGAATGAAACTGGCTGGGAAAGGGGGTGAACATCTAGGGCAGGGGTCTCAAACTGGCTGCCCTCCCGCTGTTGCAAAACTACAAGTCCCATGAAGCATTGATTGAAGGCTGACATTTACAAGCATGACTCCCATAGGCAGAAGCATGATGGGACTTGTAGTTTCTGGTGGGCCACCAGTTGGAGACACCTGATCTAGGGCTATCAAAGGGTTAACTGTATGCCTAGGCAGTGTTTGTGGTTACTATGTGTGCTACTTTTAATAAGGAAAGTAATAGATTTTATTCTCTGATTTGCAGGAACACAAAATCCATCCCTTCCCCTGTCAGATCGGAGATCTGCCTTGTTTACATAGGCAGTGCTCCGTTCTGTGTCTCTGCCAGATGATCAGCGAGTGCCGGCGGACATCTATTGGCCGGTGCCCACTGATCGGCTTGTGCGGTGTCGAATCACATCGGCTCGCGCCCCCCCCCTACCCGGAAATGCCACATCATGTACTAGGCAGCCCGTGGAAATTTTAACCCGTCAGCTTTCTTGGGATAACAACCGATGCGGCTAAGCCACTTGGATGTTATCTCACGCAGCAGGAGGCGAACCTCCTGCCGCTCACTGCACCCAAGCGACCAGCCCGCACATCCGCCGGCTGGCCGGAGACCCGAATGAAGCCGCAATCGGGTCTCGGATCTAGTAACCCAAAAGCGACGTCATGACAGCATTCAAAATAGCCAAACTTGGCATTATTAATGCTTTTAAGCGCAAAAGAGGGATTGGGGTCTTCTAGACCCCAGATCCCTCTATAAAGAGCACCTGTCACTGCCAATTCCTGTCACAAGGGATGTTTACATTCCTTCTGACAGCAATAAAAGTGATAAGAAATGGGACAATGCAAAAATTAAATAAAAAAATAAAGCGCCCCATCCCTCCGTGCTTGGGTGCAGAATCAAACGCATGTGTTAGTCAGGACCGCAAATGTAAAAAGTGTTCAAATCACACATCTGAGGTATCACCACGAACATCAGAGCAATAATTCTAGCACTAGACCTCCTCTGTAACTGGTAACCTATAGAAATTTTTGAAGCGTCGCAGATGGAGATTTTTAAGTACCGTAGTTTGTTGCTCAATTTTAAAGCACAAGATGGGAGGGGCTGTGTAATATAAAGGGGTCCAGAGCTGTGTAATGTAAAGGGGTCTAGAGGTGCGCGCTGTGTAATGTAAAAGGGTCCAGAGGTGCGGGGCTGTATAATGTAAAAGGGTCCAGAGGTACGGGGGCTGTGTAATGTAAAAGGGTCCAGAGGTGCAGGGCTGTGTAATGTAAAAGGGTCCAGAGGTGCGGGGCTGTATAATGTAAAGGGGTGCAGGGCTGTATAATGTAAAAGGGTCCAGAGGTGCGGGGGTTGTGTAATGTAAAAGGGTCCAGAGGTGCGGGGCTGTATAATGTAAAATGGTCCAGAGGTGCGGGGCTGTATAATGTAAAAGGGTCCAGAGGTGCGGGGCTGTATAATGTAAAAGGGTCCAGAGGTGCGGGGCTGTATAATGTAAAAGGGTCCAGAGGGGCGGGGTTGTGCAATGTAAAGGAGTCCAGAGTTTAGTGCAAACTAAACTCGTCTAACGCATACTGTTAGGCGGGATAATTTGGTTGGTTGCAGACTAGTCGGTAAAGTTGAGCTGGGAATTTTCTTTGGTTTGGTTTGATAGGAGGGGTTGACCTACCAAGAGAACCTGTCACATTGCCTTGAATGCGTAAAGAGACAGGATGACTTTGAATGGAACCTATGAGGACAGAAATAATGGAGATGGTTTGTAATGGTACAATATCCGGGACCATCATCCCAACCCTTGTGTCAGTGCTCACCCTGGACAATGCATCTTCACAATGGCACCTCTCTTGGTTTACACTGCCATGCAGTATTTGGACACCATAGGGGCTCTGAAACTGGTAAACCAATCCCTACAGTAGGACAGACATCACCCAAATTCCCTCCAATAAAAACCACGAGTCAGATTTCATGACATTATTGAATCTTTATTAGTCGAGACAAGCAGAAATAGTGGCCAGTGTGTGGGGCTGCTGCAGAATGCAAGATGAGAAACCATAGGCAAGTAAACAAAGATGCTTATTGGCTACATTCAGTCAAATGAACCCCTCCCACATCTGACAGAGGGGGAACCTGGGGGGGGGACACAGGCTGTTGTGCCTCAGGGCTCCTCCATGCATGCAGGAACTGCATATAACAAAAAAAACATCTAGGATACATCAAAAGACCCCTGATGAAGTGAGTGACGTGATGAAGAGCAGACGCTGTAGTCATGAGAGATGAAGGGTTTGATGTGGACTACACAAAAGGAAAAAAGACAGATCCTATTCCCGAAATGACAGTCCGTTTTGTTTACCAAACCAATGTTCTGCTTCAACCTAAACAATACATTTTAATAAATCCCATCAAAGAGGCATAATTCCTGTAAAAATACACATAACCATCGTTCCAACCACGGCTGTCGCCATTTTATAAAAAGCCAACAAGTTCTCCTTTTAAAGAAAACATGAATCTGTGTCCCGCTGCCAACATGTCCTCCGTGATGCGCTAGGCTTTCATCCGCCGCTGGAAGGAAGCAACTGCAATTATGCCGGATGCTGAAGATTTAGCCTGAGATCTGGCGGTGTGGGCTTAAAAATTGTAACAATAAATGTTGATCATCTCAGAATCAAACTAAAGTTTAATATAGAGTAGGAAAGGGTTAAAACCTCAGCCAGATTGTAGACAGTTGAGTAACCTTCCATTCATGTTTCCATTACAGAAAGGAAGGGGAAATTTGTCTCAGTGGGAAATGTTAAAGCCTTGCAGGGTTTTTATTATTGGGTCCTCAAGTGGGAAGAGTTTCCCCTTCTTCCCTCAAGTGAAACATTGAGAACAAAAAATATGGACCTCTTACCCCCCTTTAAACCTAAAAATGTTGGTCGGTGTTCCACAATACAGCCAAAAGTTTTGGATAAAGTAGGAAATGATTAAACCCGTTGGATATCATTAAAATTTAACTCCACTTCCTGACCTGCAGACACAACAGGTGAGGAAATTGTCTCTGAACAGATGTCACCGTAGGAGAATTTCCCCTCTATTCTGGTGGATTTTGCCACCCCATTTTGGTCTTGGTGGCGAGCAAACGGCTGAATATCCCAGACTGGAATAAACACATATAATTTTGACAAGATTTCTAATCCTTCTCCCACTCCATCCAAAATATGGCTTTAGTGTCCAAGTCACTTGGGTGAGTATCATTTATGGTTGTGCATTTCCACAATCGAATCATCAAACTTCTACAAAGAACAAGCAAAAAGTATGCCGGTGAAAACACATGGCCGAGGGGGCTGCTCTAGACATTGTACTATTTACTTAATGGCTGAAAATTGAACCTAAAGTCATCCAGATTTTAAACTTGAGGTTCTCCAGCTTTCATAGGACTAGTCACAAACTAGAGACGAGCTTGGGTGTCCTCTAAACTCATCTCCACTAGAATGTGGCCAATGAGTTGCAGGCCACGTCATTCCCACTACACAGCCAGTCTCTGTCTAGGTGAGCTACAAGGCAGGTATGACCTAGCCCACAGCTCACTGGAGTAAGTTTGATGTTCTGGTAGAGAAGAATTTGGAGGACGACCAAGCTTGGCATATCTGAAGTTTTCCCCAACTGCTAAATATCGACTTAAGACAAAAAGCAATATGGTGCGAGGGCAAATCTATAAGACAGTGCCAAACTGAGTAGAGGCAAACGGTCTGCACATACCCACAATTAAAAATAGAGCCAGCAATTACCATAATTATGGACTCTGACTTAAAAGTACCAAAACTTGCAAAAAAAAAAAAAAACATTTTAATCACCAAGCTGTAGAATAAATGAAGCAAAGCTATAGTATGAGAACCACCATTATTAGGACAGTGGGGCGGACAATAAGCTCACGCCAGGAACAATGCTCAGGCAAGAAACAGTGGTGTATTGTGGCACTATGGATCAGTTGACACATGGTAGGCTACAGTCTATGGCTAGATTCACACAAACTATATACTTGGGACAGGATTTAAACCCAACTTTCTTTCATCTGCCTCATGCCAACTGTCTGCTGAAACAGAGGCAGAATATCCATCAACTTAGTCAATTAAATTGATCAAAATTAACCACCTTCATCTGTTTCTTATGCTGGCCATACACTATACGAAAATATGGGCAAAATCTGGTCGTTCAGACAGTTCTTTCGTTTTTTGGACAGTTAATGGGCACAAAATCGATAATCGTTGGGACGTTTTTGAGCCGAAAAAAAGGACACATTTGGGAATTTTCTGCCGAACGAACGATGAATCGAAAAGTTAATGTGTTTCCCATCCGAACTGTCTGCACTAGGTATATGTAAAAAAAAAAAAAATTGTTTTTTTTTTATGTCCACTGAACAATTTATCGGTCATTACATGATGGCACTATTGTTTACGCTCACGACGACCGAACGTTCGTTTTTCAAAAAGCTTGTTCGGGCAATTTTTCATGGAGTGTATGGCTAGCATAAATCTACTATAGGCAAAACTGTAGGTAAAAAATGTGAAAGTGGGGTATACAAACACTTTAAAATGGTTTTTAGGTTTAACTCGGCTTGTAGCAAGAGCATAAACTGGATGAAAGAGTCTGAAGACAACATCTAAGAAGCTTTACCCAAATTAGATTCCTAGGTTTCCAGCAAACACAGGAAAATGTTTCTCATCTTCAAAGTGTATAAAATAAAAGGTGGATTGTCCATTGTAGCAAATTCTCAAAGGTTGTAAGAGAGAAAAACAAAAGCATCACAGATATACAAAACCGGGTCCAGAAAACTTCTGTTTATAATGACCATGAACAAGCGTTTAACTTGAGCTCTATTGTTCTAGCAGTAAACACCATTAAAAGCAGAATTTAAAGAGGAGCTTTAGCCAGGGTCCAAAAAATAAAATAAAAAGTCAACAGCTACAAAAACTGTAGCTGTTGACTTAACAGACAGACATATGCCTGTTTAGGATTCCAGTGCTGTCCTGACCAGGGCCGGTTCTTCTTTGGGTCTCCTTTGTGGCCTTGGCAAGCCGTGCTGCACCCTATGAATGGTCCCACGGCCTCCTGGGACGTGACGAGCCCCAGAAAGTTGTGGGCAGGGGTACTAACTTCCACTCGTAGAGATAGAGAGGAGAAGAAAGAATGGAATTTCTATTTTTGGGTGAAGCTCCACTTTAAACTTGGCAACTGAGGTCCTAGCTATAGATGGACCACTAAAAATACACATCAATTTTGTCTTTCTTTCAGGATCACCAGAAAGGAATTTGGGTTGCAAAGAGGGGAGCAACATTTCACAGGAATGGACAAGTCCTAGGAGCCCGGTCACAAATGTTTATTGGGGCCTGTGCCAACGGGCTTGGGCTTGTACAGATGGCATCCATTTTGCAGTTGGAGACGCTCATGAGATTCAGAATTCATGTACAGAAGCATTTGACCTGCTTAAAGTGGGCTTTTACATTTCTAGACTATGGGGAATGCAAAGCCAATTTGAAGGAACAAAAGCCCATCGACAAAGACCCCAAAAAGTACAGATGGCACCCAACTTTTTGGAGGCCTATGGAAGCCTCAAAGATACGTTTATCTACTCTTCGTACGCACACAGATGACATGCTGTCCTGCAGTGTTACCCATCAACTGTCACAAGGAATCTTCCTCTCTATCCTAAACATATTTCAATCCTCTTGTAGAAGATTTGCAGCCAGTGAGCGGCCATTTCAGCACAGAGGTTGGATGCATTTAGGGATAAATGGCTGCCACACCATCTGCCCCAACAGCAAATAAAGCACTTCGGGTCCCCAGGGAGTAAATGAATGAAAACTTTGATGTTTAAGCTATCTGAATCAGCGCACCCCCATTATACCCCTCACCTCAATCCAGAGATCTTACGACCCTGTAGATCTTTTATCGTCATGAATATATTTTGTACCACAACGGATTTAGAAAGAAGCAGTCTGGCTCCGTAATATCCCAACAAGGAGCACCCTACCGAGGCAGGCTTACCTGTAGTCTAGCAGCGCTCTCTGGTGGTGAGAGAGTGCAACAGCTTTAAGTCCAGATCTACAAAGTCCCCTTTTAAACACAGACAGACACATGTTTTTTTTTTCTGATGTTTTAATATCAGGAAGAGAGAAATTTTGATTCAGAAAGACACGGTGTTAGTATAGACCCTGAAAATGCTGCAGCAAGAGGAAAGAATGGTTCATTTGATTACGGTCGATGCAGCCAAGCGCCGGCTATTCTAGACCGGTAACCAAAACACACACAGGTATGTAGTGGGGGGGAACATGCAAGACGTACACATATCATGAGGCTATGATGTATAAAATGAAGGACAGGACGTGGCTGGGACACACAAAAAAATAAAATGAAGGCTACCCCTCCCCTCAATCATCAAAACAGGTTTAATTTCAAGACGGTGTTGTGTCATGTGACAGAATCCTGCTCAGGCAATTGGCTGTTTGACAGTGCAGACCCAGCTACGTAAGCCAAGTACAGCTGTATTAACGCATGCTGCTTTCATATACTAATTAGTGGTGTAAAGAAGCAGTTTGTATCCTTCGCTGTTTTTAAGAAATGACAGAGGGGAGCCTTTTGCCTATATAATGGGTGCTCAACCTGTCACCCTCAAGCAGGACTACAAGTCCCATCATGCCTGTGGGAGCCATGCTTGTAACGGTCAGCCTTGCAATGCCTCGCAGGACTTCTAGTTTTGCAACAGCTGAAGGGCCACAGGTTTAGCATGCCTGGCCTATATTAACTCTTCTATGGTGGGCAGGAAAGGGACTGCTCGAGTATTATGTGTTGCAATGGTGGAACACAAACTTCCTTTTCTAAGAGTTTTTTTGGCATTCATGCTTTTGCAGGAACGTTTTTGGCTGGGTAACCAATATCCCTTTTGATGGCTACTGTATAAAAAAATACAAGCATCCAAACACAAGGAGTTAAACGGGCTCCGTAAAGAAGATCTCTAGAGGCCTCTAATGAAGGCCAAGGCTCAGGGTACGTACTAAGCTCCAGACTTTCATCTACAATAATGCAGAATAAGTTCAACCTGACTGCAAGGACTACGAAAAAGGATCAATTGGTTGGAAATGATTCCCTACATCAAAATAGATATTTGCGAAAGCTACTCTTGGTCACGTGAATGGTACAGGAGGCAACCTGGAACAGCATTTTCTACAGGAAAAGCAAGTAATTTAGTCCTCACATCGCTATTGATCAATTGTAAGGCTGTTGACATAGCTGTGTTAATATTTGAATAAGGCTGAGCATATAAGATTATATTAACTACTGTCTGGTGTCCTATTTTGGACTGTAGGGAAGGAGGCTTTTAGAACAGAACAATGAAGGCTTATTTTTTATATGCTTCACATTGATATGGATAAAAAAAAATCACACTAAATCTAGGCCAGTTTCTATGGTTCTCTTTAACACAAGCGTCTTTCCTTGCATTTTAGGAGCTCTGCTTTTCAAAGTTGATCTGGGTTTACTATAAGCAGAGGAGAAAGCCCTGGATCTAAGATTACAGATCCAGTTGGAGGCGGGCTTCAAAGGCCATTAGATCCTAACTGCATTACAAATCATTGTTGAAGTACTGAAGAAGAGGGCCTCTTCCCTTCCAATTGAGTTGGCCATTATTGGTTTGGGGAGCTTTGATAGGTGGTCGATAATGCTGGACCGATGTAGGTAAGAGGCTCATTCAAATGCATCAAATATAGAATGCATTTTCTTCACCTGAGCTTAGTTTATGGTAGAGGGTGTAAGCACCTGATTTTGAACCGATCATTTCTAACACAAAGATTTTAAACAAATTCATTCAAGTACTAGGAGCTCCTACCTACACACTTATGCCTCGTATACACGGTCATACGTTTGACCCGTCCAAAAGTCCGCCGTGAGTCGGACAAAAAGAACAGAATCTCTAAGGTCCGACCAAAAAAGTGAGGTGTAGGCTACACACGGTCGACCTTTCTGAGAAAAAAAGCCCGGATGACTTTTTTTTCCCCCTCGGAAAGTCCGGCTGTGTATACGAGGCATTAGAAGTTGTTGATCTGCTAAGCAACTGGATTATGGTGGCCAGAAAGACAGCAGCCTAGGTTCAAAATCAGGCGCTCTACCATAAACTAAGCTCAGGTGAAGAAAATGTATTCTATATTTGATGCACTTGAATGAGCCTCTTACCTACATCGGTCCAGCATTATCGACCACCTATCATAGCTTCCCAACCTAGAATCCCCCCCCCAGTGACCAAATAGCAATATGTGGGTGCTGCTAAAGTCCAGGCTAAACCACTATGAATGCTGGCCAGAAGGGAGCTTGTCCAGGGTCCAAATTGCAGCATTGTCAAAAAGGAAGATCTATAAGCCGCACATCAGATGACCCGTATAGAGGTGTATTGCAGCCTCAGCCTGGGCGCAGACCAGGCCATGCTCCCATCCATACAAGTCTACCATCTGATGTGCGGCTTACGGATATTCCTTTTTGACATCAATAGAACCCCCCCCCCCCCCGCTCCAACCTAGGGGCCCCTCCCCAGCAGCCTCCTCCGGCACTGTCCAAGCCACCACGGTAATCAACCTAGGCTTAAGTGGAGCTGTACTCCTGGACTAAACATTTTACACCAGAGTAGCTCTTGAAATAGTTTTCGGGTCTCAGGGAATCCCTGCTAAGATTAGCCCATCGGGAGTCTTTGGAAAAATGCCTCTTACATTGGTGGTCAGTGGGAAGAATACCCCTTTACCAGTGGTAATCAAAATGCCACACTTACAATGAGCTAAAAAGATCATGCCAAGTGCCATGAAACTATGCAGGAAATATGAAATTGAAGGTCAATTAGCCAAAGCCCAAGGAACCCCCTAGAAATCTCTGCAGGAACCATAAGGTTTCACAGAACCCGTGTTGAGAATGGCTGCTATGGGTTCTAGAGCTATGACCCCATTCAAGTCTACAGGGAGAAACAGTGCCGACATGACCGGTGTCAGAAAAGATTTCAGGCCTGAGAATGTAAACTCTGGAGAAGGTCACCACTGCTAGGGAGAGGGTCTGGGTTGGATCAAGTTAGGAAAAAAATATATAAAGGAAAAAAGGGGAAGAGGAATATTAAAGGATAAATTGGGACTTTAGATCAAGTTAGGGACCTAGGGAGGATGGCCTGGGTTTAGGTTATAAAGTAAAACTTGTCCTTTAAGCTAGGACTTGGTGGACTAGACATTAAAGTGGGCAAGCCAGCTCACTCTGATAAAAAGGAATTCCCTAAAACTAAGGTGTCTATCATAATTCAGGTCCTGGTCCTCTCATGCATTGTAGAGGAAAGTCCTCATCTGTCTACTCCAAATAAGACCTCTGATCCTCCCAAAAGCTTGAGGCTAGTTTGGTCTGAATATGGAGAAAATACAATGTCACCTTCAGAGTACTTTAGTAACGTTTTATTCTGATCAAAACTGCACTCGTCTAGAATGTAGTCTCCAAACTGCGGCCCTTTGCTAGCCTTTATACGGGTCACTATTCCTCCCACCGACACCAACGACGGGTCACCATTCCTCCCACTGACACCAACGATGGGTCACAATTCCTCCCACCGACACCAATGATGGGACACCATTCCTCCCACCGACACCAATGATGGGTCACCATTCCTACCGACACCAACGACGGGTCACCATTCCTCCCACCGACACCAACGATGGGTCACCATTCCTCCCACCGACACTAATGATGGGTCACCATTCCTCCCACCGACACCAATAATGGGTCACCATTCCTCCCACCGACACCAATGATGGGTCACCATTCCTCCCACCGACACCAATGATGGGTCACCATTACTCCTACCGACACCAATGATGGGTCACCATTCCTCCTACCGACACCAATGATGGGTCACCATTCCTCCCATCGACGCCAATGATGGGTCACCATTCCTCCCACTGACACCAACGATGGGTCACTATTTCTTCCCACTGACACTAACAATGGGGCACCATTTCTTCCAACAATACCATTGATGAGATAGATACTAATCCTCCCACGAATGCCAATGATATAGCACTAGTCCTCCTCCTACTGACCACCAAGCCTGAGGCCATGTATATTCTCACTAATGCTGGACCTGGGACATTTTCCATCCCCATAATTCGGTCCCCTCCTAAAGACTAAAGGACCATGAACTAGCCCTTTGTTTGAAAAGTTTGGCAACCCCTGATCTAGAAGAACAAGCTGCTAAGATACACCACATGATAGAGAATTGAATGGGGTATTTAAATGTAGGTCAGTTACTTCTAAGTTTAGAAAGCAAGGTCTTCGATGCACAGCCAAGCCCATCGTAGGTCACAGAGCTTCCAGGAAACACAATGTTACTGGAATCAACAGAGTCAAGGAAATCTACGTTGTCAAAGCAAGCGTCATGGACCAATGGTGGGACACAGGCTGCAGCCGATGACCCAGTCTGATACAAGAACTGCGTTGTTGCCATTAAAATGAGAAATTCTTTGCCGTTGAAAGCCTTATGGAACGGTGGTTGAGGTGCAGCACACAAAGTTCTTATTTCAGACATATTCATCATGAGGCCCAGCGTATGACGTCACTGGTAACAAACGAGTTGCAGATTTATGAATGAGGAGATTGGAAATACACAGCAGAAATCCATAAACACTTACTGCTTTATCTGTCAACATTTGCAGTTCTGTTCATCCAGTGTTGCGATTTAAACAACCCTGCCACAACAAGGTGGCATCACTCTATTTCCAGGTTAGTGTTTTGCTCTCCTCCACATTGCTCACTGGATAATGTACCTGCATCATTTCTGGTGCTCAGTGAGCAAAAGGGGTGACCAAGTAGCAGTTTGATCAACCTAGCAATGCTGTTGGGCCTGGGTGTGCGAATCACTCAAGTGGCTGAACAGAATTACAGCTGTGTATTTAGCTATTTCCTCATAATTATGCTTTCTAATGAGTTTTAAACAAAGACCACTTTAAAGGAAACCCCACCATAAAAATTTGGCCTTTAATACATTTAATTGCAGTAACCCTTACTAACTGGATAGCGTCTCGCAGGTTGCTACAGGTCATTCAGTTCCCCCAAAAAAGACATTTCAGGCTTTTGGCAGAGGTCAGAGAGATGCACCGGTTTGGGGACCCAGAGTGACTTTTGTAGTAGAATAATAATGTATCAGCACTACGAGGGGTCCCTCTAAGCACACCCCCGAAATGGAAGGAAACACCCAGAACTCTGGGGTAAGTGGGAACTAAACCCAAAGCCTGAGTCTTAAGTTGGCTTTGTATACCAGACTCCTTTTAGGCCGAAATATGGCTTGTGAGTGGACAGTTTTGCCCAGAGAATCTTCTGATGGGAAGACCTCAATACGTCTTTTTTTGGGTGGAAAATGCACCTGCCACATATATAACTTGACGAAAAAAAATCCTAAAAAAAAAAAAGTGTTTGTTTATCTCTATAAGAAACATTTACAGTGCAGCAGAGAGGCCCCAGTAGTTTTCAAATCATTGTGCATTGTAGATAAATGCTTTTTAAATTGGATACCTGAGGGTCACACATGGATTTTGCAAAAGCTGCCCAGAAACGTAACATTTGGAGTGATCTGTGCCGTCCTGCAGATAAGCTAGGATGGATAGCTGAGCGCGCCCCCCATCAGAGAAATGAAAGCTCTCTTTCCACATATTCACACGTGCACAGTGCACGCTCCCTTGTCCACAAACCCGCACATGCACAGTGCACGCTCCCTTGTCCACATATTCACACGTGCACAGTGCACGCTCCCTTGTCCACAAACCCGCACATGCACAGTGCACGCTCCCTTGTCCACATATTCACACGTGCACAGTGCACGCTCCCTTGTCCACAAACCCGCACATGCACAGTGCACGCTCCCTTGTCCACAAACCCGCACATGCACAGTGCACGCTCCCTTGTCCACAACCCCGCACATGCACAGTGCACGCTCACTTGTCCACAAACAAGCACACTGCACGCTCCCTTGTCCACAAATACACAGTGCACGCTCCCTTGTCCACAAATACACAGTGCACGCTCCCTTGTCCACAAATACACAGTGCACGCTCCCTTGTCCACAAATACACAGCGCACGCTCCCTTGTCCACAAATACACAGTGCACGCTCCCTTGTCCACAAATACACAGTGCACGCTCCCTTGTCCACAAATACACAGTGCACGCTCCCTTGTCCACAAATACACAGTGCACGCTCCCTTGTCCACAAATACACAGTGCACGCTCCCTTGTCCACAAATACACAGTGCACACTCCCTTGTCCACAAATACACAGTGCACACTCCCTTATTCACAAATACACAGTGCACGCTCCCTTGTCCACAAATACACAGCGCACGCTCCCTTGTCCACAAATACACAGCGCACGCTCCCTTGTCCACAAATACACAGCGCACGCTCCCTTGTCCACAAATACAAAGCGCACGCTCCCTTGTCCACAAATACACAGTGCACACTCCCTTATTCACAAATACACAGCGCACGCTCCCTTGTCCACAAATACACAGCGCACGCTCCCTTGTCCACAAATACACAGTGCACACTCCCTTATTCACAAATACACAGTGCACGCTCCCTTGTCCACAAATACACAGTGCACACTCCCTTATTCACAAATACACAGTGCACGCTCCCTTGTCCACAAATACACAGTGCACACTCCCTTGTCCACAAATACACAGTGCACGCTCCCTTGTCCACAAATACACAGCGCACGCTCCCTTGTCCACAAATACACAGTGCACGCTCCCTTGTCCACAAATACACAGTGCACGCTCCCTTGTCCACAAATACACAGTGCACGCTCCCTTGTCCACAAATACACAGTGCACGCTCCCTTGTCCACAAATACACAGCGCACGCTCCCTTGTCCACAAATACACAGCGCACGCTCCCTTGTCCACAAATACACAGCGCACGCTCCCTTGTCCACAAATACACAGCGCACGCTCCCTTGTCCACAAATACACAGCGCACGCTCCCTTGTCCACAAATACACAGGGCACGCTCCCTTGTCCACAAATACACAGCGCACGCTCCCTTGTCCACAAATACACAGCGCACGCTCCCTTGTCCACAAATACACAGCGCACGCTCCCTTGTCCACAAATACACAGTGCACACTCCCTTATTCACAAATACACAGTGCACGCTCCCTTGTCCACAAATACACAGTGCACACTCCCTTATTCACAAATACACAGTACACGCTCCCTTGTCCACAAATACACAGTGCACGCTCCCTTGTCCACAAATACACAGTGCACTCCCTTGTTCACAAATCCTCAGATACACAGTGTGTACTCCCTTGTCTTCAAATCGGCACATGCACACTCCCTTGCACACAGATCTACATATGCACAGTGCACACTACCTTGTTCACAAATCCGCACTTGCAGTGCACACTCCCTTGTCCACAAATCCACAGTTGCAGTGCACACTCCCTTGTCCACAAATCCACAGTTGCAGTGCACACTCCCTTGTTCACATATGCACAGTGCACATTCCCTTGTCCACAAATCCGCACTCCCTTCCCCTGCCACGGCAGTGCTAAAAGCAGAGGGAGCCAAGAGTCTTGGGTTGAGGGAGAGAGCACTGCTTATGTGTGGTTTCGTGGACAAGGGAGTGCACACGCTGTTTTGTGGACGACGATGAAGTGCTCACTCCTGTGATGATGGGGGGGGACGCACTCAACCACCCATCTTAGCCAATATGTAGGGCAGCATGGATCACTCAGAATGATAACTTTCTGGCTCTGCGACAGATGTACTTGGTCTACATCTAGGGGTCACACCAGACCTTTATTTTCTTTTTTCTGGTCTACAGGTTTGTAATCTAAAAGAAGCTGAATTTAGCTACAAAGCATTGAAACCAACTGGGGCCCCTTGAGTGCAGCTGTAAGCTTTATTATAAAGGTAAACGAACCCAAGCCTCTTTAACTGACTACTGTACTCAATTCCTTGCCTGATCCCTTTTATTTCAGACACTATTCAGTACATTTTTAATACACTTTCAAAAATAACAGATTCCCCTCTGCCAGGATTTATCAAGTATTGCTGTACAACTGCGGTTATATCCTCTCAGGCAAATACATGATTACATGAATAGATAATTTGCATTCACCAACCTGTGTATTCTGTTTTGTAGCTCAAAAATGTGCTTAAATAAAATAAAAATTGGGTGTGCGGTAAGGGGGGGAGAGGGGGGGTTTACCTTTAAAACTGCAAAATAAAACCGGCAACAAAAACAGACAAATCGGAAGCAGATATGGTTTAAATGACATTGATTATTAAATTCTGGAGGTGCCCAGGAACACAGCACAAACGGCTTATTCATTACATTTCACAGGTTGTCACACTAGTTATATAGTGAGGTGGGGGGCGGAGCCGGGACCCACCCCTACAGTGGCAAGGAAATTTTTCTCTTGTCAAGGATTATTTGGAGTCTGCCTTCAAATTTGGGGTCCGTTTGACAAACTAATATTTCTTTTTTTTTTATTCCCCAGGACATATAGCAGATATTTGGGTCAGGGGGGGGGGGGTTGGGAAAGAAGAGTAATAGTACACTTATAATCTACAGGTGTATAATGATACAAGAAAGACAGGCGGACTGGCCAAAAACAAAGAAAGATAAAACAAAAAACAAAAAAAAATGAAATTATTTTTAGGAGTGGAGGTTATGTTGTAGCCTGCGTTAGAAGATACACAGATACTGAAAAGCGTCATTTCAGTCCCAGGCCTACAGGCTGCACCACAAAATGTCTATTTCAGTTTTTTTTTTTTCCTTTTGTTTTTTTTTTAAGTTTTTTTTTTAATTGTTTAAATCACCTCTGAAAGTTACTCTTTTTTTCCCGTTTGTTTTTTTTTGTCTTTTAAGATCAGTTCTATTGAGAAAGGTGAAGCCGTGTCCTTAGGGTTTGCTTCGGGTCTGGCACTCCTGCAAAGAGATGAAAAACAAAAGTAAGATTTGGTTATCGCTGACAAATAAATGTACGACGAGACAAAAGAAAAACATGTTCATTGAAAAACTTTTTTTTTTTTTTTTTTTTAAGCGGACCCAACACTCAAATGAAAGTGAAAACATTTGCCCCTGCGAAGAATTAACCACTAAAAGTGGTAGTAAAGACTTTACCTACGGTGCATACTAGCTTATTATGGCTTTTGCCTTTCAGGTTAAAAAAAATTAAAAATCGCAGGTTTACAACCGCTTTAAGACCCAGACCATTATGCAGGTAAAGGACCAGGCCAGTCTTTGCGTTTCGGCACTGCGTCGCTTAAACTGACAATTGTGCGGTCGTGCGACGTGGCTTCCAAACAAAATTGCCGTCCTTTTTTTCCCACAAATAGAGCTTTCTTTTGGTGGTATTTGATCACCTATACGATTTTTATTTTTTGCGCTCTAAACAAAAATAGAGTGACAATTTTGAAAAAATTCAATATTTTTTACTTTTTGCCAAATAAATATCCAAAAATATATAAAAAAACATTTTTTTTCCCTTAGTTTAGGCCGATACGTATTCTTCTACAAACGCAATAAGCATTTATTGATTGGTTTGCGCAAAAAAGTTATAGCGTTTACAAAATAGGGGATAGTTTAATTGCATTTATTAATAAAAAAAAATTTCACTAGTAATGGCGGCAATCAGCGATTTTTTTACGTGTCTGCGACATTATGGCGGACACATCGGACACTTTTGGGACCATTGTCATTTTCACAGCAAAAAGTGCTATAAAAATGAACTCATTACTGTGAAAATTACAATGGCGGTGAGGTGGTTAACCACTAGGTGGCACTAAGGGGTTATGTGTGCCCTAATGGAGTGATTCTTACTGTAAGGGGGCGTGGGTGTAGACGTGACGTCACTGATCGTCATTCACAACAGGTGAAGTGAAATCACAACTCCACCAACACCAGAGAATGAGCCCGGGTAATATTTCCATAAGGTGATCAGATTTCCCTTCTGAAAGGTTTTAGATCCATAGAATTCTATCATTGACAGGTAACCCTCTTGCTGGACAGGTGCGACAACTTCTGCATATGAGAATAATTGGAACTCCTCTAGAGAAACTGTTTGGCTTTTCTTGGTGCTCTAAAACACATCTAGGAAGCCTTTGAAAATGAACTGATCATAAACCCGATGAGAGATATGGACTGATGCTGCGTACACACGATCGGATTTTCCGTAGGGAAAAACCGTGGATGGTTTTTCCGACGGAAATCCGCTCAAGCGTGGCTTGCACAGACATGGTCACACCAAAGTTCTCTGAACTTTAGTCCGCCAAGAATGCGGTGACGTACAACACTACGACGAACCGAGAAAATTAAGTTCAATGCTTCCGAGCATGCGTTGGAATTTTGAGCGTCGGAATTGCTACAAACGATTGGATTTTCCAATGGGAATTCTTTCCGTCTGATGGAGCCTACACACGGTCGGAATTTCCGTTCAAAAGCTCACATTGCTGTCGGAATTCCCGATCGTGTGTATGGGGCATTAGATATACTCTATAGAAAACATAGTATGTGGACATCTGACCATCACACCTATAGGAGGTGGACATCCTATTCCAAAACCACGGCCATTGACAGCGAGTGGTCGCCTCCACCACCCCTCCCTCTGCTTTGATGGACACCTCATTCCTGACCCATGGTCTTGAATATAAAGTTGGCCTAACTGGGTCTATAAAACGACCTCCATTTATCTGGTAAGGCTTTTCACAAGATATTGAAAAGGTGTCTATGGGAATTTGTGCCCATTCAGCAAAAAAGGTAAAATGTAAAGTCGGGAATTGATGCTGGATAAGACAGATCTGGGTCACATTGGTGTTCTTATTCAGTTCAAAGATGTTCAGTAGGGTTGAGGTCGGGGCAACTCAAGTTCCTTCCCACCAAAACATGTCCTCATGGAGCTACCTTCGTATGCATGAGTACAGTCCTACTGGAACAGAAAAAGGCCTTCACCAAACCATTATCAGAAGGTTGGTTGGTGGCTTTGTATGCTTCAGCATTATCAGTACTGTTCACTGGAAGCACCTAAACTCATAACGAGGGGTCCAAATTATTTTGCCTATATAGTGTAGGCATAAGCCTTTATTGAAAACCACTAGATCCACTTACAGGCGGTCCCCGGGTTACAAACAAGATAGGGACTGTAGGTTTGTTCTGTTTCTAGGTCGGAACAGTACATTTCTAAGTAACTCTAGCCTGGGCAGAGGTTTCATGGTGCTTGTACGCATGCGGTCATGTTATTTGGGGCTCTTGTGGCCATGCAGTACTGCAGTGTGGGATGTTTCCGGCGCTGCAAGATGGTGTTTTGGCGGTAGCCCGGACCAGTGTGAAACGCAAGCGGCCGGCAGTGACGTCACGCCACCTACCTCCGTTCGTAAGTAGGAGACGTTTTAACTCGGATGCTCGTAACTCGGGGACTGCCTGTATATAGGCAAATGCTAAACAACACCTGACGAGGGTCCCAATCCTGGGCCTCACACCTAAATGGTATCTTAAAGCAGAACTACAACACCCTCTCACTCTTTACAGCAGCATTCTCCAAACTGTGGTTCATTGCTTGCCTTTATCAGGCCCTTGGGGCACTATTCCATCCACTGACACCAACAATGGGACTCAATTCCGGTCGCTGAGACCAACAATGGGGAACCATTCCTCCCTCTGACACCAAAATGGGGCACTATTTTATCCATTGATAACAAGGATAGGGCACAATTACCCCCATTGACACTAAAGATAGGGCACAATTCATCCCACCGACACGAACGTCGGGGCACTATCCTTACCACCCACACTAACGTCCAGGGCACTATTCTTATCACCAACACCAACGCCGGGGCACTATTCTTACCACCGACACCAACGTCGAGGGGAATATTTCTCCCACCGACACTATTCCTACCACCGACACCAACACCAACGTCTGGGCACTATTCTTACCACCGACACCAATGTCCGGGGCACTATTCTTACCACTGACCCCAACGTCGAGGCACTAATCTTACCACCGACACTAACGTCGGGAACTATTCTTGCCACCGACACCAACGTCCGGGGCACTATTTCTCCCACCGACACCAATGTCTGGGCACTATAACAACAACGTCGGGACACTATTCCCCCCCCACCGACACCAACGTCAGGGGCGCTATCCCCCCCCACCAACACCAACGTTGGGGCACTTTCCCCCCCCCCACTGACACAAACGTCGGGGGAACTATTTCTCCCACCAACACCAATGATGGGGCATAGTTTACTCCCACTGGATGCAAGGACATTTTCTACTCCCACTGGCTCTAGTACGCCCCCCCTAAAGTCTGAAGGACAGTGAACTAGCTCTTTGGAAAGTTGAGATCCCTGATTTACTGCCATCTTGGCCACTTTTTCATCTTTAGTTGCCATGGTGCTGCAGACGAATAGCTATGCTTCCCACCTTGTGATAGCTTGACAGTTCGGCTGAGAGCACAAGCAACTGCAAGTTATCATTTACAGCATGCCCTGAATGTAACCGCTATAAGAAAACCATTAAATGGATGGGTTTAGTTTGGCTTTAATAAGATTAACAAGGTGATTGGAAGGGGCAGAGCACAGCCGCTTCTACGGGAAAGTAGATATTTGCTCATAACCTGAGCTGCCCTGTAGCTCAGATCTGCTAATCATCTTAGAAATAGCTTTTCAATATTTTATTATGACCCCCATGTTCTTTCTGAACGGAGAGGAGAGCTGAATGGACAAATCGTTCCCATAATGTCACAACCTGTAAAAAGAACAAAACAAATGCAAAGCAGAATGTTTTACCTTCCAAACCTTCTTCTCCCTCTCGTTTGCTAGCAGTTCCTGTCTCGGATGCCACTGCCAGTCTATGCAAATGAAAAAGGGAGAAGAAAAATTGAGCAGAGAGAACATAGACGGCCCCTTCGAGAAGAGGTCAATGAAAACAGCGGCACAGTAAAGGAATGTAAAGACGTGTGGTCTGCAATCAATGGAGGAGATTTAAAGTAGAAATATAGGCAAAACTTTTTTTTTTTCATTTTGGATAAACAAAAAGGGAGATTTATATCCCGTTGCATTTTATTTTCACCATCTGTGCCCCATTGTGGAGATTTCCCTTCACTTCCTGTCACATAGCCAAACAGGAAGTTCATAGCCAAAACAGGAAGTGAGGGGAAATCCCTGCAAATAAAAGTATAACTAAAAGCAAAAAACATATTTTTTTTAAATTTTGGATAAAGTGGAGAGATATCGGTTTTTATTGCTGTCTGTGCCTCCATTAGGGAGATCCCCCCCTCTCTATTTGTCCTGCTTACCATTAACATCGAAAGCAAAAGTAAAAAAGTAAATCCCACATTTTGGATTGTCCCCAGAAAAGCAACAAGGAGGGGAAATCTTCCAACAGGGACACTAGTTCTGGTGACCTAAAATTCCCTTAATTTGCTGGGTTTTCTCCTCACTTCCTGTTTTGGCTATGAGGGGTGTCAAACTCAATTTCATCGAGGGCCACATCAGCATTACGATTGCCCTTAAAAGGGCCGGTTGTATCTGATTAGATGTCCAGCGCATCCGCTCCCCTTACATTAGATGTCAAGAGCCACCCCACCATGAGAAGTTGAGTCCCCCACTCTCCCTTACATTACAGTGCACCCCCCTTCCTTATACTGCTGCTGGGAAGAAGCTGGATGCATTGCTTGAAAGCAGAAATTAAGGGTCTGGATGAGAACCAGAGGAGGGCTGGATCTCTTTCGGCAGCTGCAGGAGAGGTGCGAGGGCCACATGAAATGGCCTGGAGGTCCGGATTTGGCCCGCAGGCCTTGTGTTTGACACCTGTGCTTTAAGGGGATGCCCAAGGTGTTCCATGCATCTCTGTGCTGGCAGCCCCAGTGACGTCATTTGGGATGTAGCACCTGCACAAATAGAGCCGTTGCTCCCAATTTTACATCCATGAGCTCACACGGTCTGCACTTGGGGTCATGTACCCACACGGATGTCAGATTACCATTGCATCCCAATTGACATAAATGGGACTGCCTGCACAGGGATGCACGGAAAACCTGTGCAGGTAAACATGGCCCCCCATGGGCGTACTTTAGTATACCACATGTGAACGATGCTTCAGTAGCAATTTAGCAGGAATTTTGTAAGTTATGTTGTGTTTATGTGCACTATTCGTGATTTTAGTGCATATTTAGCGAACATATTTATTCGATAAACATTTGCACAAATATTGTGCTGCCTTAAAAATCAGTAGCACTTCATTCTACTGGTCCTAGGTTTTTAGAAAATATAGTTTGGCGGGGGGGGGGGGGGTGGGGGGCCTTTTACAAACTCTGAAAGCCAAGTGAAAAATGAAAATCGCCAGATTTAGAAAAAAATAAATCTGGGGTACATTTCATAATTTTTCAAAAAGGTGCAATTAAAAATGTGTTAGTTATTACTCCATACAGGTTAAAGTGGAGTTCCACCCTCAAATTTCACTTTACATCAATAGTTCTAAAAAAATATAATTATTCCTTTATGAAATATTTTTTTTTTTTTACATGCCTTTAAACCCTTGTTGCTAGGCAGATTAGAAAAACTGCCTACTTCCTATTCCGCGGTTCTAAAGTAGGTCAGCTACACCGCACAGACTCCTGGGAATGTAGTGGGTGTAACTTTCCAGGAGTCTGTGCCTCCCCTTTCTGGAAGAATCGTGGACAATACAGGTACTGTTTACACACCCCCGCCAGGCAAACCCCCCCCCCCGCGATTCGCGGCACCCCCCCCCTCCCCCGCGATTTGCGCCCCCCAGCGATTCGCGGCACCCCCCCTCCCCCGCGATTTGCGCCCCCAGCAATTTGCGGCACCCCCCCCCGCGGTACGATCGGTGCAGTGTGCTGCGATCGGTGCAGTGTGGTGCGATCGGTGCAGTGTGGTACGATCGGTGTGGTTTGCTGCGATTGGTGCGATCGGTGCAGTGTGGTGCGATCGGTGCAGTGTGGTGCGATCGGTGCAGTGTGGTACGATCGGTGCGGTTTGCTGCGATCGGTGCGGTTTGCTGCGATCGGTGCGGTGCGATCGGTGCGGTGTGCTGTGATCGGTGCAGTGTGCTGTGATCGGTGCAGTGTGCTGTGATCGGTGCGGTTTGCTGCGATCGGTGCAGTGTGCTGCGATCGGTGAGGTTTGCTGCGATCGGTGCAGTGTGCTGTGATCGGTGCAGTGTGCTGTGATCGGTGCGGTTTGCTGCGATCGGTGCGGTGTGCTGCAATCGGTGCAGTTTGCTGCGATCGGTGCAGTGTGCTGTGATCGGTGTGATCGTTGCAGTGTGCTTTGATCGGTGCGGTTTGCTGCGATCGGTGAAGTGTGCTGTGATCGGTGCGGTTTGCTGCGATCGGTGCGGTTTGCTGCGATCGGTGCAGTGTGGGGCGATCGGTGCAGTGTGGTGTGATCGGTGCAGTGTGGTGCGAGCGGTGCAGTGATCGGTGCAGTGTGCTGTGATCGGTGCAGTGTGCTGCGATCGGTGCGATCGATGCGGTGTGCTGTGATCGGTGCGGTTTGCTGCGATCGGTGCGGTTTGCTGTGATCGGTGCAGTGTGGGGCGATCGGTGCAGTGTGGTGTGATCGGTGCAGTGTGGTGCGAGCGGTGCAGTGATCGGTGCAGTGTGCTGCGATCGGTGCGATCGATGCGGTGTGCTGTGATCAGTGCGGTTTGCTGCGATCGGTGCAGTGTGCTGTGATCGGTGCGGTTTGCTGCGATCGGTGCGATCGGTGAACTGTGCTGTGATCGGTGCGGTTTGCTGCGATCGGTGCGGTTTGCTGCGATCGGTGCAATCGGTGCAGTGTGGTGCGATCGGTGCAGTGTGGTTAGATCGGTGCAGTGTGGTTAGATCGGTGCGGTTTGCTGCGATCGGTGCAGTGTGCTGCGATCGGTGCGGTTTACTGTGATCGGTGCGGTTTGCTGCGATCGGTGCAGTGTGCTGCGATCGGTGCGGTTTACTGTGATCGGTGCAGTGTGCTGTGATCGGTGTAATCGGTGCGGTTTCCTGCGATTGGTGCGGTTTGCTGCGATCGGTGTGGTGATCGTGCGATCGGTGCAGTGTGCTGCGATTGGTGCAGTGTGCTGTGATCGGTGCGGTTTGCTGTGATCGGTGCGGTTTGGTGCGGTTTGCTGCGATCGGTGAAGTGTGCTGCGATCGGTGCGGTTTGCTGCGTTCGGTGCAGTGTGCTTCGATCGGTGCAGTGTGCTGCGATCGGTGCAGTGTGCTGCGATCGGTGCAGTGTGCAGATATATCTACTGGAGGAGAGGAGAGTTTTTCATAGATAAAGGGCAGCTAGTTCCTCCTGTTGCTATGGAAACCTATTACATTGCTTGTGCAGCACTGAGCATGTGCGAGATCAGCAAGGCTGAAATCCAGGAAGTCATACAGTCTGACTTCCTGATTCCCACACTTAAGATGGCCACGGCCTATATCTATTTTATAAACTATCTAAAATGCTGTAACAACCTAACAAAACGGACCTTAGTTTACAGATTAACTTTACTAGAATACATCAAGCTTGTGTATTACAGGGGTATTTATATTTAAAAAGTGAAATTATGGCCGGAACTCCGCTTTAAGCTTTTATATTTAGTAGGAATTTAGCAGGAATTGTGTAAAATTAGCTGTTTTTTAATCTGCCAATAATGTTTTTAGTGTACTTTTTGCAAATATATTGGTTTGATAAACATTTGCGCAAATACAGAGGGGTCTAAAAAGGAAGAAAAACAGCAGCACCTTTTTATTGTAGAGGTCATATGCTTTAACCACTTGTGACCGGCCCCACGTCCAAAGACGTCACGTTTTTGAAGATGGATATCTCGGTAACGGCAGCAGCTGCTGCCACAACCGAGATATCCATCTCTTCGTGGGGCGGTCCTGTTAACGATAACGGCGGATTCGCCGCGAGATCGCCGTTACCGGCGGCGGGAGAGGGTGCCCCCCCCCTCCCGCCGCTCTCCCGCGCCCTCCGCCGCTTACCGTAGCCGTCGGTAGCGGCGGAGGCGATCGGGTCCGCTCGTTGTCTGTCCGGGGATGTGACTGAGGGAAAAAATGTCCCTCAGCCGTCCCCCTCTCTCTGCTGGGCGGAAGTGATGTCAAAACGTCATTTCCGCCCAGCGTCTTAAAGAGACATTTAATATGTTTACATTTTGACTTATTTTTATTTTTATTTTTTTTTATTTTTTTTGCATTTAAGCCTGAATATGAGATGTGAGGTCTTTTTGACCCCAGATCTCATATATAAGGGGACCTGTCATGCTTTTTTCTATTACAAGGGATGTTTACATTCCTTGTAATAGGAATAAAAGTGATAATTTTTTTTTTTTTTTTTTTCAGTGTTAAAAATTATAAAATAAATAAAAATAAAAACCAAAACCAAAAAAAATTTTTTTTAAAGTGCCCCGTCCCGACGAGCTCGCGCGCAGAAGCAAACGCATACGCGGGTAGCGCCCGCATATGAAAACGGTGTTCAAACCACACAAGTGAGGTATCGCCGCGATCGTTAGAGCGAGAGCAATAATTCTAGCCCTAGACCTCCTCGTCATCTCAAAAAATGCAACCTGTAGAATTTTTTAAACGTCGCATATCGAGATTTTTAAGGGTAAAAGTTTGACGCCATGCCACGAGCGGGCGCAATTTTTATGCGTGACATGTTGGGTATCATTTTACTCGGCGTAACATTATCTTTCACAATATATAAAAAAATTGGGCCAAATTTATTGTTGTCTTATTTTTTAATTCAAGAAAGTGAATTTTTTCCAAAAAAAGTGCGCTTGTAAGACCGCTGCGCAAATACGGTGTGAGAAAAAGTATTGCAATGACCGCCATTTTATTCTCTAGGGTGTTAGAAAAAAATATATATATAATGTTTGGGGGTTTTAAATAATTTTCTAGCAAAAAAAACTGTTTTAGTCTCGTAAGCACCGAATCTGAAAAACAGGCTCGGTAATGAAGTGGTTAATATATGCTTTGGGGGGTCTTTTACAAACTCTGAAAGCTGCAGTTGTGAAAAATTAAAACCTTTAACATTTTGAAATTTGGACATTTACACTTTTGCGTCTGTTCAATTTTGTCCATTTCGCAAAAAAAAAAAAAAAATTACAAATATATTTGTTATTTATTAACTCAGTACACGTTAATCTTTTACATTTTGTAGGAATTTTGAAAAAAATTGCTGTGTATTTATCTGTTAATCATGATTTGAGCATATTTTTTGCAAAAATATTGTTTTGATAAACATTTGCGCAAATATTGCGGGACCTTAGAAGTCAGTAGCACCTTTTTATTGTACTGATCATGTGCTTTCAGAAAATATATGGTTTGGGGGGTCTTTTACAAACTTATAAAGCTAGAAGTGAATAAAAAAAGCAATTGAAAAATTGCAAAAATTGTCTGGTCACCTGAGGGTACAAAATGAAAAAACACAGGGCCTGGCAAAAAAAAAAAAACAGACAATCATTTATCCGATAATCTCATCGTGTTTACCAGGCATTACTCGAGAGAAAACCCTGTAATGGGGACAATGCCAATCACTTTAGGAGAGATTTCCTCTCATTTTCTGCTGCGTTTCCGCAACAGGAAGTGAAGGGAAACCTCCACAATGACACAGACAGCAAAAAAATTACCTGATAGGGATTTACCTTTTTCCTTACTCTATACCCAACTAAGAAAAGTTTGGGCTTGACATACATTTTAAATAGATATGGTCACCTTGCCCGGGTAAGCTTTGGTAAAGGCTTCCACCAACCCAGGATTAGGTTGGCAGCACTTCCTCACTGCTCCAGCTTTACCTGAAGTTGCCAACAATCCCCTGTGCTTCCAAGTATAAGAGATATGTCATTGCACAGGCAACGTCACATGACTGAGCTGTCACAGCCCCACAATCACCGACAACGGTGATTTGAGAGCTAGCTACAAAAGTAGCAGTAAAAGCGAGGGAGAACTAGCAAGGTGGATATAGATACACCCATGGGGACCTTTAGCAAGGACACTGTTGCTAGTTGCAGTGATTGGTCACCAACCTGACTCTAGCAGGAGAACTTGGATCACAAGATTGGCTGAACAGTGTTTAAAAAAAAAAAAAAAGATACATTTTCTTTACAAAATAATAATTCCTATGTATTTAGCAGCCTAGTCAAAGTATGAAGTACATCTGTAGAGGATAATTGGCATTGAACTAACCTATTTTCTGGACAGCAGGTACTATTAGTAGTCAGAGTGTGGCCTTTACAGTCCTCTTCTAGTGGTGCTGGAACTCTCTAAAATTCCTCAGCCAACACCTGATTTCTAGAAGTCAGTGGTTTGTAGGCTTAGGCCACCCCCATCAGGAAAACTGAGTGCTGCAATGGGGGAGACTGGTACCGATTATCACCAAATACCAAAGAATACCGATTGCCAACGGAGATGGAGGATATTCCCCCCCCCCCCCCCCCCCCCCCCCCCCTGTTCAGCAAACTGGACTATGGTTTATAGGGGTTTTCTTCTTGGTTGAAAGACTCCCAGGTTAATTCTAACCATGTCCTGTGAGCCCAAGACATCATTCAAACCATTTCCTGTGAACCAAAGGCATCATTCCACCCACTTCCTGTAAGCCCAAAGCATCATTCCTCCTACTTCTTATGAGTCCAGGGCATCATTCTACCCACTTCCTGGGAGCTTAGTGCATCATTCAACCCACTTCCCGTGAGCTTAGGGCATCATTCAACCCACTTCCCGTGAGCTTAGGGCATCATTCAACCCACTTCCCGTGAGCTTAGGGCATCATTCAACCCACTTCCCGTGAGCTTAGTGCATCATTCAACCCACTTCCCGTGAGCTTAGGGCATCATTCAACCCACTTCCCGTTAGCTTAGTGCATCATTCAACCCACTTCCCGTGAGCTTAGGGCATCATTCAACCCACTTCCCGTGAGCTTAGGGCATCATTCAACCCACTTCCTGTGAGCTTAGTGCATCATTCAACCCACTTTCCGTGAGCTTAGGGCATCATTTAACCCACTTCCTGGGAGCTTAGGGCATCATTCAACCCACTTCCCGTTAGCTTAGGTCATCATTCAACCCACTTCCCGTTAGCTTAGGGCATCATTCAACCCACTTCCCGTGAGCTTAGGGCATCATTCAACTCACTTCCTGTGAGCTCAGGGCATGATTTAACCCACTTCCTGTGAGCTTAGGGCATCATTCAACCCACTTCCCGTGAGCTTAGGGCATCATTCAACCCACTTCCCGTGAGCTTAGGGCATCATTCAACACACTTCCCGTGAGCTTAGGGCATCATTCAACACACTTCCCGTGAGCTCAGGGCATGATTTAACCAACTTCCGATGAGCACAGGGTAGCATTCAACCCATTTCCTGAGAGCCCAAGTCAATATAGGCATCATGGGTGTTATTGCACCTCTTTTCTGAGCCTAGCGTATCACGGGTTTCATTCAACACCTTTCCCTTTCATAGGGTGTAGATCATCTACTACTGAGCTGTCGCACAACTAAGTCCCCTTTCACACTTATATGACTTGTCCCACGATTTTGGACTGCAAAATCGTATGACAAGTCATTCTCATTTATTTTCAATGAACACCATTCATACTGGCACAACTTTAAGTTGTGTCTACTTCAAAGTAGTCCTTGCACTACTTTGGTCCGATTTTGACAGGCATTCATTGAAATCGCAGCAAAATCGCGGCCGCAAAATCGCGGTAAAATCGTGCGACTTTGAAGTCGTACAAGTGTGAAAGGGGGCTAAGTCCTCGCGGGGAAAAAGCAGGCATGCAGGATATGGGAGAGGGGGGAAAAAAAAGTTTGCAGGTTTCAATCGTTTTCTTTTTTTGTTGCCTTCCTCTGGAGCAGCCATGGGTACAGGGTTAGTTTATGGATATTTTCTATTATTGGTTGAACGTCGAAGGATTTTTATTTTTTTTTGTAAACTATGGCTCTGGCTTCTCCATGATTTTTTTCAAATTCTGTCTTTCATGCATCAATGGCAATGGTACTCAGAGCTCAGAACATGGACCATGCTATAAAGTATTTTTCTTTCTCTGGATCAGCTGGGGGTAGAGGGTTCCGTTTATTAAGCTTTTTTTTTTTTTGGTTGGTGATGCACTTGTGTCTATTTAAGTTACTAGGTCTTTGGCTTCTGAATGAATTTCTCTACCTCGCCGTCTGTCTTTCCTACACAATGCCACTCGTCAAGATTTCCAAAAATTCTCCTTTTATGTATCCAGGTGGACTGACATTTTACATAACATGGCGATTACAGCCATCAACTCTACACCAATTGTGAGGGCAACCTCTGCTATAAAAGGAAGCCTTTATAAATCGCCATCTCTCAACTTACATGTCAGTCCAGTCACAGCTGGTCTATGCATTTTATACAGAGGAAATAAATGTGCAAGGAAAAGGACACCTGGGAACTTATTGTCACTATAGGAATCGTGTGTTCTTCATTCAACCCACTCCCTGTGAGCCCAGGGTATCATTGGTGGCATTGAACCCATTTCCTGAGAGAACAACTCGCCAGCCACTTTATTAGGTACACCTTGCTAGTATCGGGTTGGACCCCCTTTTGCCTTCATTCTTCTCGGCGCAGATTCAACAAGGTGTCGGAAACATTCCTCAGAGATTTTGGTCCATAGCGACACGATAACATCACGCAGTTGCTGCAGATTTGTCGGCTGCACATCCATGATGCGACTCACCCGGTCCACCACATCCCAAAGGTGTTCAATTGGATGAGATGTGGGGAGTGTGGAGGCCATTGGAGGACAGTGACCTCATTGTCCAGTGGTGAGATGATTGGAGATTTGTGACATTATCCTGCTGGGAGGAGCCATCAGAAGATGGGGACACTGTAGTCATAAAGGGATGGACATGGTCAGCAACAATAGGTAGGTCGTGGCGTTTAAATGATGCTTAAAGCAGAGGTTTACCCGAATTATTATTTTTTAAAACCAGCAGCTACAAAAAATACTTACCTGTCCAGTGAGCCCACGGTTGTTGGCAGCCAAGACCGAGCAATCACTCGTCTCTCGGCTGCCAAACTCGGCGAGGGAATCAGGAAGTGAAGCTTTCCACCTTCACTGCCCGTGTTCCCTACTGCGCCGTCACTGGTCCCTGCTGTCTCCTGGAAGGTGGGGGATACGCGACACAAAAGGGGTGCGACTCCCTCGGAGCCTATTCCCGGAAGTGGGTGCAAATACCTGTATTATACAGGTATCTGCACCCCTTTGAAAAGGTGCCAAATGTGACACCGGATGTGGTTCCTAAAAAGAAAACGTTCCCTTTGTGTGGGCCTCTGCTTTAATTGGTAAAAAGGGACCCAAGAAAATATCCCCCACACCATTACACCGCCACCAGCCTGGACCGTGGATACCAGGCATGATGGATCCATGCTTTCGTGTTTACACCAAATTCTGACCCCGACCATCTGAATGGCGCAAATGAAATTGAGACTCATCTTCAATCTTCTGTTGTCCAATTTTGGTGATCTGTGTGAATTGTAGCCTCAGTTTCCTGTTCTTAGCCACAGGAGTGGCACTGGGTGTGGTCTGCTGCTGCTATAAGCCCATCTGCTTCAAGGGCCGATGTGTTGTGCGTTCAGAGATGGTTTCCTGCATACCTTGGCTGTAACAAGTTGAGTTACTGTTGCCTGTCATCTCAAACCAGTTTGCCCAATCTCTGACAACACATTTTCCTCCATACCAAACCGCTCACTGGATATTTTCTCTTTTTCAGACCATTCTCTGTAAACTCGAGATGGTTGTGTGTGTAAAAATCCCAGTAGATCAGTTTTTAAAATACTCAGACGAGCCTGTCTTGCAGCAAAACAACCGCGCCACGTTCAAAGCCACCTAAACCCCTTTCTTCCCCCATTCTGATGCTCTGTTTGAACCTCAGCATGCCGTCTTCACCATGTCTAGATGCATCAAGTTGCTGCCTCGATTGGCTGATTAGCATTTTGTTACACCAATCAATCGAACAGGTGTACCTAATAAAGTGCCCAGTCAGCGTATGTGTCATTTAAAGGGTCACTAAAGGAAAAACATTTTTAGCTAAATAGCTTCCTTTACCTTACTGCAGTAATGGTTTCATGTCCTCATTGTTCATTTTTGCTTTGATGTTGCTGTAATTCTTCTCTGTTCTGGACACCTCCTGGTTGTCTGTTTCCTTATAACCACAGTACTGTGAGCTTTCTCGCTGTGGTCACTAATCAACGAGGTACGATTACTGTGTGTCTAAAACCCCTCAGCACCAATCAGTTTAGTTTTACAAACCATCACTGCCCTGTATTGGCTCTCTGGCTCTGTACATCAGAGGCAGGAAACTGCATGCAAAAACAAAACGAACTGTATTTTTATCTATTATTTAAAAGGAATCAGTTAACTATTATGCCTCTATACCATGTTTTCCTTTACAGCTCCTTTAACCACTTAAGGACCAGACCAATATGCTGCTAAATAACCAAAGGTGTTTTTACAATTCAGCACTGCGTCGCTTTAACAGACAATTGCGCGGTCATGCGACGGGGGTCCCAAACAAAATTTGCGCCCTTTTCTTCCCACAGAGCTTTCTTTTGATGGTATTTAATTGCCTCTGCAATTTTTATTTTTTGCGCTATAAACAAAAATAGAGCATAATTTTTGAAAAAAAAATAAAAAAAAATATTTTTTACTTTTTGTTATAAAAAAATTCGAATAAACTAAAATTTTAGTCAAACATTTAGGCCAAAATTTATTCAGCCACATGTCTTTAGTTAAAAAAAAGTCGCAATATATAAAAAAAAAAATTAGCTACAGTGACACTAATATAGAGATCAGAAAAACGATCACTTAGTGACACTGGCAATAGGGGGTGAAATGGTTAACTAGGGCTGTGATCAAGGGGTAAACCTTTATGGGGGGGGGTTACCCTGGACCTAACACTAACTGCCTGTCACACTGACACTAAATGCAGTGATCAGTAAATATATGACAGTGACAGTGTGACATGGGGCTGGGGGGTAATCGCAAGGGGTTAATGTGCCTGTGTGTGGTGTCAGTGTAGTGTTGGTGCCACTTACTGTGAGTCTTCCCTCTCGCCAGATTGAAAATACCGCCAAGAGGAGAGCCGACATCACTTCCTCTGCTGATTTGCTGGGAGCGATCGCGAGGGGCCAGACAGAAACCAACAGCCTTCTTCTCATCATGGATCGCTCCCACAGGTAAAACGACCGCCGCATGTATCTGGGATAGTCCCGATCGGACCCCCGACCTGCAACAAGCCAGGTACGTACATATACGCCCACGAGCCTGTACGTGCCATTCTGTGGACGTACAAATACATGCGGCGGTCGTTAAGTGGTAAATCCACTTTGTGAGCCCAGGGCAACACTGACCCTCTTTTCTGGGGGTATCAGGGATTTCCTTTAACCCCTTTCCCAAGGTGCACCATCAAGCCACCCAGTGGTTCTGTTCTCTGCAGCATTCAAGATCTACTTCTGAAAAAATAAAGTACAAAGAGGACCTGTGATGTTGCACAACTATAGAAGACCTCTAGGAGGAAAAAACAGAAGGCATGCGGGTATGGGGATTAGAAAGCTGAAATGATGTGACGGCTTCTGGCCAAGAAGCTACCCAACTCAAGTTGCTTCTATTTTTCTTTAACAAGACTAAAAGGTAACAAAGAACCTAAAAATACAAGACAATTGTCTCCGATACACCAAGACATTCAACAGCTTATACAAGGGTGAAATGGAAGATACCTGGGAAAATCATCTACCAACATCTACAATTATTCTGGTTTCCATGTTAAGAGAAATCTGGCCGAATCTAAGTGAGCAAATAACGGAAGGAAATGGAAGGCGATATCTCTGGTGAAATCTGCAACTCAAAATTAATCTCAAACAGAGCAGAGATAAGGGGAGCCGTTTACAAGGAAAGCAAAGCCCCCGCTTCTTCTGCCTACTGGTCATTTATTGTGAGATGTGACCTCATTGTTTCCATACAATCATTTACATAAAAAGCACCAGCTTATCTCTCCTCTCAAGACCGTTATCTGAGGCGGCTAAAAACATTATAAAAGTACACTTTTGACATGCAATGTAGCATTTGGATGTCCCTGCGGACTTGGATCCAGAACTTCCAGCATTACTCTTACAATGGGACCATGACTTTATTTGGAGGATCTAGCAAAGGAACACAGCAACTTGTACCGTGCCGTGAAAAAGTATTCATTCCCCTTCAAATTTTCCACATTTTGTCATATTCCAACTACATACATACATATTTTTGGGGGATTTTGTGATAGACCAACACAAACGTGACACATAATTGTGAAGTAAAGAAAATCTCCGTCGTTGACGAATTTGTGTGCGTTTAAAAGTCACCACATCCCTTGTAAATATAGGAAAATAATTGTGAAGTGTAAGGAAAATGATAAATGTTTTCCATTTTTATAACAAATACGTAAAACGTGTGGCATGCATTTGTATTCAGCCTTCTTTACTCTGATACCCCCCCCCCAACTAAAATCTAGTGGACCCAAGTGCCTTCGAAAATCACCCGATTAGTAAATAGAGTCCACCTGTGGGTAATTTAATCTCAGTATAAATACAGCTGTTCTGTGAAGCCCTTGGAGCCGGTTCACACTGGGGCGACTCGTCAGGCGTCCAATTCAATGCAACGGCACAGTTCTAATAAGAGCGACGCAAGTCACTCCCAACTTAGAAAAAGGTTCCTGTACGACTTCAGGGGCGGCTTGGGGCAACCTGTATTGACTTCTATACAGAAGTAGTTTTGCTAATCGCCTCTGAAGTCGTCCTTAGGTTGCCCCCCAAAGTTGTGCTGCCCCAGTGTGAACAGACTCTCAGGAGGCTTGTTAGTGAACAGCCAGCATCATGAAGGTGAAGGAATACACCAGACAGGTCAGGGGAAAAAAAAAGTTGAAGTTTAAAGCAGGGTTAGGTCATAAAAAAAAAATATATATATATAAAAAAATATCCCAAGCTTTGAACATCTCATGGAGCACTGTTAAATCCATCTGAAAATGGAAAGATTATGACACAACTGCAAACCTACCAAGACATGGCCGTCCACCTAAACTGACCGGCCGGGCAGGGAGAGCATTTATCAGGAGCAGACAAGAGGTCCATGGTAACTCTGGAGGAGCTGCAGAGATCCACCGCTCAGGGGGGAGAATTTGTCCACAGGACAACTATTAGTTGTGCTCTGCACAAATCTGCCCTTTATGGAAGAGTGACAAGAAGAAAAACATTGGTGAAAGATAGCCATAAGAAGTCCAGTTTGCAGTTTGTGAGAAGCCATGTGGGGGACACAGCAAACATGTGGAAGAAGATGCTCTGGTCAGAGGAGACCAAAATTTAGCATTTTGCTTTTAAGCCTAAAAGTTGTGTGGCAGGAAACAGACACTGAACATCAACCTGAACACTCCATCCCCACCGTGAAACATGGTGGTGGCAGCATCATATTGTGGGGATTCTTTTCTTCATCAGTCAGGGAAGCTAGTGAGTTGATGGAAAGATTAATGGAGCCAAATACAGGGCAATCTTAGAAGAAAACCTGCTTAGCCTGAGACTGGGGCGGAGGTTCCAGCAGTACAATGCTAAACATACAGCCAGAGCTACAATGGAATGGTTTACATCAAAGCATATCCGTGTGTTAGAATGGCCCAGTCACAGTCCAGACCTTAATCACATCGAGTATCTGTGGCAAGACTTGAGTTATTTTGCAAAGAAGAATGGGCAGAAATGTCCCTCTCTAGATGTGCAAATCTGGTAGAGACATCCCCAAAAACACTTGCAGCTGTAATTGCAGTCAAAGAAGGTTCTACAAAGTATTGATGCCATACAAATGCACACAATTTTCATATTTGTCAAACATTTTGAAAACCATTTATCATTTTCCTTCCACGTTACAATTATGAGCCACTTTGTGTTGGTCTATCACATGGATCTCCAAACTACGGCCCTCCAGTTGTTCAGGAACTACAATTCCCATCATGCTTAGTCGTGTCTGTGAATGTCAGAATTTTACAATGCCTCATGGGAAATGTAGTTCCGAAACAGCTGGAGGGCCGTAGTTTGGAGATCCTTGGTCTATCACATAAAATAGATTTACAGTTTTGGATGTAACATAACAAAATGTGGAAAATTTCAAATACTTTTTCAAGGCACTGTATACCCTTTCCTGAAAACACAAGCTTTTCTACCAGGGATGGGCATCTTTTTCGAACATTGAGCTTCAGGAGGGACAGAGTGGTGAGAGGAAGGGCAACCCTAGCAATTAACACAGCCAGATCCCCCTCACAACCAAAAAGCAGTTTTTAGGCAAACGTTTTGTTTGTACATTCGATGTAGCTACCATCGCTCACAAAACCAAAACTAAAGTACAAAGCTAAGAGATTATAAAAATAAAAACACCCCCCCCCCCCCCCATTTGTTAAAAAAAAAAAAAACTTTTGCTGAAATACTTCTCTACAGCGCTGATCCCCAAAGACACTACATCTCAACTCTTAGTAAATGACGCCCAGCGTCATTCAACCCATTTCCTCTGAGCACAGGCTGCCCATAGACATGCCTCCTTGGGGGGGCACACCATTAAGTCAGCCTAGGGTCACAGTAGTGGTGCAGACCACTACCATAATAATTTTAGATGCCATTCTCAGCAGTTTTGAAGACTAACCATAGATGACCCAAGAAGAGAAAAAGGACACCAGGATGTCATGTGAATGCCTTAAGATACCTGGAAAAAGGGCATGAATGCTAAAAATTAAAGTGGTCGTAAGGGTATAAGGTTTCTCTACCCTACTGTATTCCATGTAGTAAAGGAGGGGGATAAAGATTTTATGGCGAGTACAAAAAAATCCTCTCTGTCATCCATGGACGGACACAGCCTTCACAAGTCTTAACATGGGTTATGTTCCTGTCTCTAATAGACAAAACATAACCCACATGTCAAAACTAAAGGAGCTGTGTCCATCCATGGACGAAAGAGAAAAATGGGATTTTTGTACTCACCGTAAAATACTTTTCTCTGAAGTCCATGGATGGACACAACTCCTTTAGTCTTGACAAGTGGGTTATTTTCTGTAATAGGAGAGGTCTCCTATGAATAGGAACATAACCCATATCAAGACTTGTGAAGGCTGTGTCCGTCCATGGACGACAGGATTTTTTTGTACTCGCCATAAAATCATTATCCCCCTCCTTTACTACATGGAATACAGTAACCCATGTCAAGACTTGTGAAGGCCATGTCTGTCCATGGACGAAAAGGGAAAAACCTGCACACAGCTCTCCACTAAACACATACTCGAATCCGATCTTGCTCAAGCAAAGCTCTCTCCCTCCTCATTGGCTCAGAAACAGCAGCGGGAGCCATTGGCTCCTGCCAATCACCGCCAGGGAGCTCTAGTGCCACCATTACAGGTGTCTTGCTATGGGGGACTCAGCAGGGAGGAGACAGGAGCTCAAGCAGGGGATCAGGGCTGCTCTGTGCAAAACTCCAGAGCAGGCAAGTAGGACACGTTTATTTAAAAAACCAACAGGACTTCACCTTAACACCTGTACCTCCCGGCCCATTAAAGGGGTTTCTGATACCAGCAGGCAGGGCTGGGTTTAGGATAATGTGACTTCCGTGGCCGGCTTTCACACGATCAGAAAGCTCTCGATCAAAGTAGTGATCAGGAGCTAGTCAGCGCAGATAACTGCGCTGGGAGCGCACAGGCCACGTGCTCTCAGCACAGGTTTATTTACATTTAGGTATGCAGATATGCGGCCTCTCGGCAGCCAGACCCACCCGCTGAAAGGCCGCATATTTGCGTGCGCTCTGCGATTAGAGTACAAGGTGAGAATAGCTGCTAGGATCACATAGTTTAACAAAAGCAGGGGGTCTCAAACTGGAGGCCCTCCAGCTGTTGCAAAACTACAAGTCCCATGAGGCATTGCAAGGCTGACAGTTACAAGCATGACTCCTACAGGCAGAGGCATGATGGGACTTGTAGTTTCGCAACAGCTGGAGGACCACCAGTTTGAGATTCCTAAACTAGTGTTTACTTCCACTCCACAGGCCTGCAGTAACAGAACAGTAGGGTACCATTTTTAACGCAAAGTAAACGTAAACAAGACTGTAAGCAAACCATTTTATTTAGCAACAGGAGCTTTGATTGGCATGCGGAGAGCTTAAAAAATAAAATAAAAAAAAACAGCATGTCTGATGCAGTGCTTTGAAGTGTAAACGAGCCCTAAGGCTTGGCCCACTGTGCGTAGATGCCTTTCCAAACATGTGTAAGAGCAGTCCCGACGTTCCTATTCACATGCTAGTTGATTGACATGCTTCCCACCAGCGCATCACAAGTTGCTGAAAGAAGCCAAACTGCAAGTCGGCTTTATACGGCGCCTGCGCACCGGCGTTCGGCTTCTTTCGGCAACTCGTGACGCGCTGTATGCACCGGTGGGAAGCATGTCAATAGACATGTAAAAAGGAAGGCCCAGTCCCGCTGGATTACCTACCTGGAAGCCGCTGTAAAAATATAGATAAAACGGTATGTACGGCAAGAAGATAAAAAAGGTCAGCATCATTTTTATTCTCACAACTCGGCTCAATGCAATGTTAGAATTTTTTTTTTTTAAGGGTGAACCCCCGCTTTAAAGGGGTTGTAAAGGTACAATTTTTTCTCCTAAAAAGCTTCCTTTACCTCAGTGCAGTCCTCCTTCACTTACCTCCTCCTTCCATTTTGCTTTTAAATGTCCTTATTTCTTCTGAGAAATCCTCACTTCCTGTTCTTCCTAACTACACACAGTAATGCAAGGTTTTCTCTCTGGTGTGGAGTGTCGTGCTCGCCCCCTCCCTTGGACTATAGGAGTGTCAGGACGCCCACTAACACACAGCTCCTTTATCTGCAACGTACATAGCGTCCCGACTCTCCTGTAGTCCAAGGGAGGGGGCGAGCACGACACTCCACACCAGGGAGAAAGCCTTGCATTACTGTGTGGAGTTACAGACAGAAGAACAGGAAGTGAGGATTTCTCAGAAGAAATAAGGACATTTAAAAGTAAAATGGAAGCATGAGGTAAGTGAAGGAGGACTGCACTAAGGTAAAGGAAGCTATTTAGGAAAAAAAATTGTACCTTTACAACCCCTTTAACCAGTAATTATGAAGGTGATTGCACTCGTCTATCTCTCACATTCAGAAAACTTGCCGTCTAAAAGTACTAGTCAAACCTGTACTGGAAATCTCCTGGACACATGAAGCACAGAAAAGGAAACTCCATAGACTTCAGGAAATACACTCCCAGTGAACGTGTGAGAAGCTGACTGCATTCTGGCTGACATTAGGGAAAACTTGAAAGATCTGCTGACATGGCAGTTACAGTCTGCTGAATATTAACGGATTTTTTTTTTTGGCCCTGGTCAACAACAACTTGCTTTAACACATAAAAGAAAATGATTAGATACAAGCGGGCATCATAAAATTAATATTTCTGCACATATACCCATGTACTGTAGTTCTTTAATGTTTATAATTGATTACATTCTAAACAGATAAAGGGATTAGGTATCAAATACATATAATATTAACCCCTGTTGCAGCTTTGACAAAATTTAGGAAATTCAAAAAAAACGGGGTGTACCAGGATTTTAACAAGACTAATTCTTTACCTTGCGCACGACCTCTTCCTCCTCCTGGCGCTTCTCATAATGAGAAAAGTCATCAAAGATGGAGGTCGTGTGCTTGTAAGTGGCAATGATTTTAAGCACTAGTTTCGCTTTTTCTAAGGGCACCTCCTGCGTGTCTCGCGAGTTTGTGACCGGTTTGTTGTCGTTGTTCTCCAGGCGGATGTGCCTCAGCTGGTTGTTCGGGACGTCCTTGACAAAGAGCCACTTGACGTCAAACTTGCCCTTCCACTTGTCCTGCGACCAGACACCGGCGCTGGTGCCGTAGTCGACGGGTGACCGCATCTCGGCCACGCCACAGAAATGTCCACTGCCGTTGACGCTGAAGAGCAAGTAGACCGGGCCTTTGCCGTTCATGGAGCGGAAGGCGCTGTCTAGACGCTTATTCCCATGCTCTGTGCTACACCAGATAGAGTACTTGATGGAGCGGTGGATATCGTCCTCGGAGTAGCTCTTAATGATAAACACACGTCCATTTTTCAGGTTCCAGTCAAAGTCCTTGGGGTTGTAGCTGTGGGAGGCTTTGAGCTTCTCCAACACTGGATGGGAGTCACTACCGGGAGCAGCATGAGGCTGGGCCCCACCCAAGGGATTGCCATCAGATCCCCCACCTTGCCCGTAGGCAGCGTTCCTGTTCCGAGGGGCTACCCAGCGGTTTTGTGGAGCCTGTTGCTGCTGCTGCGGTGGTGGTGGAGGGTTTTGGAAAGGGGCTTGGGATAAAGGCGGTGGTTGGGCCAGGATAGGCTGCAGCAGCTGCTGTTGGGGTTGTTGAGGGATGGACTGAGGAGATGGGATTTGCTGAGGCATCGGGGGCTTTGTGACAGGGCCCTTGTTATCCCATGTGCCGATGTCCATGTTGTGTTTGATGGGTGGCGGAGGCAGGGCTCCGCCAATGATGGTCACGGGCTTGGTTTTTGTCTTAGGCTGGGGTTTGGCAGGTTTGCTGGCTATGGCAGCCCAAGAGGTGGGTTTCGAGGGTGGCATGCTTATGCTTGGGCCCCCATTGCCAGACAGGGCACTAGGCATCCCTACACTATTGACTACAGAGCCCACTGTCTTGACTGCAGAGGCAGTAACATTGCTACCTATCTTTAGCCCCACCATGCCCTGCTCAATGCTGTTCATGCCAGGTGCCTTGTTCAGAGTCTCATTGTGAAACCCGGTCTGTCCATCCACAATAGTGCCCCCCAGGGAGCTTGGCGGGTAGCTATAGCTACCTCCATAGGCAGAGTTCTGAGTCTGCTGGCCCTGAGAGCCGCTGGTGCCCCAGGCGGAGAAGGCATGGTTCTCGGGAAAGAAGTTGAAACGATGTTGGTAGATATTGTTTCCAAGTCCACCAGGCTGGCCAAACACGGCATCGTGCATGAAATGGTGGTCTCCATTGCTCAGCTGTCCATACGGGGTGAGGTACGGTATAGGAGGATCCCCACCTGTTGACCACGGTGCCTCACTGAGGGAGTACGGGAAACCAATCGATGGAGGGTAGTAGCTGGAGAGGTATGGGTCCGTCATTGAAGGGTAGCTGTTACTCTGTTAAAAAAAAAAATGGAATTTAGCCACAACTCAATTTAGACCATATTTATTGTTATAACACCTTTTAATAATTGACACAGAACAGTAGGTAAACTAGACAAAACTTTTCTCTTTTCTACAACAAAGGGGTCAGAGCCTCCATCAGTTCTTTACAGGTGTATGTGGTCCCATTTGGTGATTTCCTTTCATTGAAAAAGGATAAAAAAAAAATTAGATCTGGAATCGCTATACTTAAAGCGGTTGTATACCCATAAAAAAAAAAAAAAAAAAAAACCAACAACCCCTGCCCGGCAAAAGGCATTATGAGCTAGTACGCAGCATACCAGCTCATTATGATATACCTCAGAGCGAAGAGACGCCAGGGCACCCTCTACTCCCCACCCGACGCCAGGGAACCCTCTACTCCCCCACCCCGACGCCAGGGCACCCTCTACTCCCCCACAGGGCACCCTCTACTCCCCACCCCGACGCCAGGGCACCCTCTACTCCCCACGCCAGGGCACCCTCTACTCCCCACCCCAGGGCACCCTCTACTCCCCACCCCAGGGCACCCTCTACTCCCCACCCCAGGGCACCCTCTACTCCCCACCCCAGGGCACCCTCTACTCCCCACCCCAGGGCACCCTCTACTCCCCACCCCAGGGCACCCTCTACTCCCCACCCCAGGGCACCCTCTACTCCCCACCCCAGGGCACCCTCTACTCCCCACCCCAGGGCACCCTCTACTCCCCACCCCAGGGCACCCTCTACTCCCCACCCCAGGGCACCCTCTACTCCCCACCCCAGGGCACCCTCTACTCCCCACCCCAGGGCACCCTCTACTCCCCACCCCAGGGCACCCTCTACTCCCGACGCCAGGGCACCCTCTACTCCCGACGCCAGGGCACCCTCTACTCCCGACGCCAGGGCACCCTCTACTCCCCACCCCGACGCCAGGGCACCCTCTACTCCCCACCCCGACGCCAGGGCACCCTCTACTCCCCACCCCGACGCCAGGGCACCCTCTACTCCCCACCCCGACGCCAGGGCACCCTCTACTCCCCACCCCGACGCCAGGGCACCCTCTACTCCCCACCCCGACGCCAGGGCACCCTCTACTCCCCACCCCGACGCCAGGGCACCCTCTACTCCCCACCCCGACGCCAGGGCACCCTCTACTCCCCACCCCGACGCCAGGGCACCCTCTACTCCCCACCCCGACGCCAGGGCACCCTCTACTCCCCACCCCGACGCCAGGGCACCCTCTACTCCCCACCCCGACGCCAGGGCACCCTCTACTCCCCACCCCGACGCCAGGGCACCCTCTACTCCCCACCCCGACGCCAGGGCACCCTCTACTCCCCACCCCGACGCCAGGGCACCCTCTACTCCCCACCCCGACGCCAGGGCACCCTCTACTCCCCACCCCTACTCCCCACCCCGACGCCAGGGCACCCTCTACTCCCCACCCCGACGCCAGGGCACCCTCTACTCCCCACCCCGACGCCAGGGCACCCTCTACTCCCCACCCCGACGCCAGGGCACCCTCTACTCCCCACCCCGACGCCAGGGCACCCTCTACTCCCCACCCCGACGCCAGGGCACCCTCTACTCCCCACCCCGACACCCTCTACTCCCCACCCCGCCAGGGCACCCTCTACTCCCCACCCCGACGCCAGGGCACCCTCTACTCCCCACCCCGACGCCAGGGCACCCTCTACTCCCCACCCCGACGCCAGGGCACCCTCTACTCCCCACCCCGACGCCAGGGCACCCTCTACTCCCCACCCCGACGCCAGGGCACCCTCTACTCCCCACCCCGACGCCAGGGCACCCTCTACTCCCCACCCCGACGCCAGGGCACCCTCTACTCCCCACAATGTTTAAAAGCAGCAAACTGGTCCATTGTTTTGAAAGTTTGAAGACCCCTGCTCTTAGGGATTCTGCAGCCGGGACAACAGGATTGTTAGTATGACAAAGACCTAAGAAACATACTACAAATGGAGAAAATAGACTAAATGTTCCTAATAGAAAACATTGGGGTCCATGTACTATAACTGGAGCACTCAGAATCTGGTGCAGCTGTGCATGGTAGCCAATCAGCTTCTAACTGGTCCAATTAAACAAAACAAATCTGAAAGCCGATTGGTTCCTTTGCAGAGCTGCACCACGTTTTGGTTTTAGTAAAAATCACCTCACTGTTCATTTCACCATATTAAAGGTTTCATGACTAAAGGTCACATTCATAAGAGATGCAAGCTAGGAAATTCTCTACCCATTTACAAAAAATGTTACCAAGACTTCCTCTTTCCACAGAAAGCAGCTCTGACTCATGGCGTCCATTTTGGGCAATTACTTTTTTTGTTGCTGCTCTGTGTGCCACCACTGGGGAGATTTCTCCCGACTTGCTGTCCAGGAGACCGCGTGGAAAGAGGACCTTCCCATGGAGTACAAACCGCAAAGAAAATGTTGCCCAACATACCCAAGGGCAGGGGTGGCAAACACAAGGCCCGTGGGCCGAATCCGGCCCGCCAGACCTTGTAATGTGGCCCGCGCAGCGGCAAGCCAGCCTCCATGTCCTCTTTTCACAGCCGCTATCTGCTGCTAACACAGGTCTCCTTGGCAACCGGAGTAAACACTTCCTCCTTCTCCTCCTCAGTACTGTGTGTAGCCGTCGCTGAGCGCATGCAGTGGATCCAGCATGTACCTCCCCCAGCAGTTTTCCAGCCTATCTCCTGCAGGCTGCTGCTTGAGTGGGAGGAAAAGGGATGTGCCTGACCCCTGAGGCTGCGCCCGCCTGGAAGAGGGAGGTGTGAGCAGATGAGCAGAGGGAGCTGAGTGACTGAACTTCCTGGAAGGTAAGCTCAGCAAGCAGTACACCGTGGATTTGTTTACAAGCACCTCTATGCTGAGGAGTCTGCTGAGTCACTGCAGCTTAGCATAGAGGAGCTGTTAGCTGACAAATCAGATTGAACTTTTTCATGTGGCACAGTGAGAAATTAGGCTCAATAAAGCATTGTACCCCCCCAGTGTGTGCTGTCCTCACCTAACTGGTGCGTGATTTCCTGACCTCCCTGGTGTGTGCTCTCCTCGCCTAACTGGTGCGTGATTTCCTGACCTCCCTGGTGTGCGCTCTCCTCGCCTAACTGGTGCATGATTTCCTGACCTCCCTGGTGTGTGCTGTCCTCACCTAACTGGTGCATGATTTCCTGACCTCCCTGGTGTGCGCTCTCCTCGCCTAACTGGTGCGTGATTTCCTGACCTCCCTGGTGTGCGCTCTCCTCGCCTAACTGGTGCGTGATTTCCTGACCTCCCTGGTGTGTGCTCTCCTCGCCTAACTGGTGCATGATTTCCTGACCTCCCTGGTGTGCGCTCTCCTCGCCTAACTGGTGCGTGATTTCCTGACCTCCCTGGTGTGTGCTCTCCTAGCCTAACTGGTGCGTGATTTCCTGACCTCCCTGGTGTGTGCTGTCCTCACCTAACTGGTGCGTGATTTCCTGACCTCCCTGGTGTGCGCTCTCCTCGCCTAACTGGTGCGTGATTTCCTGACCTCCCTGGTGTGTGCTCTCCTCGCCTAACTGGTGCGTGATTTCCTGACCTCCCTGGTGTGCGCTCTCCTCGCCTAACTGGTGCGTGATTTCCTGACCTCCCTGGTGTGCGCTCTCCTCGCCTAACTGGTGCATGATTTCCTGACCTCCCTGGTGTGTGCTGTCCTCACCTAACTGGTGCATGATTTCCTGACCTCCCTGGTGTGCGCTCTCCTCGCCTAACTGGTGCGTGATTTCCTGACCTCCCTGGTGTGCGCTCTCCTCGCCTAACTGGTGCGTGATTTCCTGACCTCCCTGGTGTGTGCTCTCCTCGCCTAACTGGTGCATGATTTCCTGACCTCCCTGGTGTGCGCTCTCCTCGCCTAACTGGTGCGTGATTTCCTGACCTCCCTGGTGTGTGCTCTCCTAGCCTAACTGGTGCGTGATTTCCTGACCTCCCTGGTGTGCGCTCTCCTAGCCTAACTGGTGCATGATTTCCTGACCTCCCTGGTGTGCGCTCTCCTCGCCTAACTGGTGCGTGATTTCCTGACCTCCCTGGTGTGTGCTCTCCTAGCCTAACTGGTGCGTGATTTCCTGACCTCCCTGGTGTGCGCTCTCCTCGCCTAACTGGTGCGTGATTTCCTGACCTCCCTGGTGTGTGCTCTCCTAGCCTAACTGGTGCGTGATTTCCTGACCTCCCTGGTGTGCGCTCTCCTCGCCTAACTGGTGCGTGATTTCCTGACCTCCCTGGTGTGTGCTCTCCTAGCCTAACTGGTGCGTGATTTCCTGACCTCCCTGGTGTGTGCTCTCCTAGCCTAACTGGTGCGTGATTTCCTGACCTCCCTGGTGTGTGCTCTCCTAGCCTAACTGGTGCGTGATTTCCTGACCTCCCTGGTGTGTGCTCTCCTCGCCTAACTGGTGCATGATTTCCTGACCTCCCTGGTGTGTGCTCTCCTAGCCTAACTGGTGCATGATTTCCTGACCTCCCTGGTGTGTGCTCTCCTCGCCTAACTGGTGCATGATTTCCTGACCTCCCTGGTGTGCGCTCTCCTCGCCTAACTGGTGCATGATTTCCTGACCTCCCTGGTGTGTGTGCTCCTCGCCTAACTGGAGCATGATTTCCTGACCTCCCTGGTGTGCGCTCTCCTCGCCTAACTGGTGCATGATTTCCTGACCTCCCTGGTGTGCGCTTTCCTCGCCTAACTGGTGCATGATTTCCTGACCTCCCTGGTGTGTGCTCTCCTAGCCTAACTGGTGCATGATTTCCTGACCTCCCTGGTGTGTGCTCTCCTAGCCTAACTGGTGCATGATTTCCTGACCTCCCTGGTGTGTGCTCTCCTAGCCTAACTGGTGCATGATTTCCTGACCTCCCTGGTGTGCGCTCTCCTCGCCTAACTGGTGCGTGATTTCCTGACCTCCCTGGTGTGTGCGCTCCTCGCCTCCCTGGTGCATGCTCTTCTTACCTGCCTGGTTTGCTTTGGGAGGTGGGGGGACTGTGGAGGTGTGTAGAAAGATGCAGTTAGAGGTGGGAGTTGGGGACAGAGTGCTGGGTGCAGGGGTCAGAACCTCGGAGTAGGGGTGAAAGTGAGATGTTGCACATTGGGCACAGCCCACCCCCTAAGCTCTGCCCTCTGTACATAGCACACCCCTGAATTTCTGTACGTAGCACACGCCTAAATTTGTAGCACACCCCTGAATTTCTGTACATCGCAAACCCCTGAATTCCTACCCTCTGTACATAATGCACTGCTAAACTCTGCACTCTGTACGTAGCATAATCCTGACGTAATCCTAAACTCTGCACTCTGTATGTAGTGCGACCCAGATACAATTGGCCCTGCTGATGCGGCCCTCGACAAAATTGAGTTTGACACCTCTGCCCAAGGGGATGGTTTTCCAAGGTGGCAGTGGGAGGTTTGAATAAAGACCATAACAAATAAGGGCTCTTTCACACGGGGCGGATCAGTAATGATCCGCCCCGTGAACCTCCGCTTGCTCAGCGGGGATCGCTCCGTTGATTCCCGCTGAGCCGGCGGATGACACACTGAGCAGGGACCGCCCTGTCTTTTCTCCGCTCTCCCCTATGGGGGGGGGGGGGGGGGGGGGGAGAGCGGAGAAAAGACAGGGCAGTGTGCGGGGACAGCCCTGTCTTTGTTCACTTGATCCGATAGAGGGATGGAAAAGTAGGTTTTTCCTCCGTCACACTTTGGCGGAGCGGGGTCGGAGGTCAGCGGGCATGTCATGACTCTATACTATATTAGAGAATTTCCCAACTTCAAGCTGCAAAATGAGATCTAAAAGACCATGACAGGTGCTCTTTGAATGGAATCTATATCATAAGCCAAAAAAGCTAAAAGGGCATACTGGCTTGGTTGCCTTTAGAAGTAGCATTGATAAAACATCCGCTTCCACCAGTGGCTTTTTAGACAGGAGTAAAGTATCACAGCAATTTCATTGGCCAACCCCCCCGACCCACTCAGGAGATATTTACTGACCTGATTGGACTGGCCGGACAGGTACTGCTCGAAGTCGTTGTCGTGAACGTTGTCCTTCTGGTGTAGGGATCCATTTTGCACTGAAATAAGATCATTGTTTGAGCGCCCTAGTGGAAAAACTTTTGAGGAGAAATTGAGTTTGTAAACTAACTAGGCAAGGATTGGCCTAAGACACAAGTCTAAGCAAAAGCTGAGGGAGCGGGGGAAGGGGTATGGGGGGGGGGGGGGGGCTACAGTTACATCCGTTCAACATAATACACCAATACACATTCAGCACATCTCTGCAACACATGCATATTCCCTGTGCACAGAAAAACCCCCACTGAACCCAGCAAGAACCTAACTTCCCATTTCAGAAAACCTCCCCTTTATTATATAGACACTAATACAGGGGAGGTGTTCTGTAGTCCAGCAGCGGATAACGCACACTGGACTGCTTTGTATTTCGATGCAAAAGAATAAGAGTTGTCAGCGGACTACAGGAAGTCAGAAGCTCGCCGGAATTCAGGCAGATCTGCAGGATTTTTAATAACTAGGATACCAGACACACACGTTAAACTTATTTCTTTATTTTAGATAGAATAGGAAAGGTTTTACTGCTCTCTGTGGTCCCAATGAAGGAAAAATTCCATCTCGCCATCGTCCCAGTGACAACCATGAAGATTTTACATCATCACTTCCTGTCCTTGTGACACGAGTCCAAGAAGAGGAATACCCCCCCCCCCCCCCCCCATTAAAGTCTTAGCAAAAAAAAAAAGGCAAAAACCTCCTGTGGCCACATTTATAACCTCCTGTGTCTATAGGAGCCTAACCTTAAAGCAGAGCTCCACCCTAAAGTGGAACTCCCGCTTATCGGAACCCTCCGGAGTCACATTTGACACCTTTCAGGGGGAGGGGGGTGCAGATACCTGTCTGCTGCGGACGGTGCTGGACTCCAGGACAGGTAAGTGTCCTAATATTAAAAGCCAGCCGCTGCAGCATTTGATATAATTTTTTTTCATCGGACATCCGCTTTAAAGTGATTGTAATGTCTTGTTAGTTTTATTTTGAATATGTCATACTTGCCTCCCCTGTTTAGTTGGTTTTGCACAGAGTAGCCCCTATCCTCCTCTTCTCAGGTCCCTCGTCAACGCTCCTGGCTCTGTTGAGTGCCCCCACAGCAAGGAGCTTGTTATAGGGGCACCCGAGCTGCAGCCCTGGAGGTGTGTCCATTCAGACAGGGCGCTGCTGTTCGGCCCCGTCCTTTCTCTTCCCTAGGCTAACTGACTGATTGAAAGCTGTGGGAGCCAGTGATAGCCGCTGCTGTCTCAGCCAATCAGAAGGGAGAATACCGGAGGTCCGAGGGATTCGTGAACATCGCTGGGGCTCAGTTGAGTATTAGGGGGTACTGGGGAGGCTCCTACACACAAGTCTTTATCTTAATGCAAAAAAATGCATTAAAAAAAAAATTATGCCTTTAACAATCCGATACTAAATGTTCCCTTTTATACAAGTAACGCTGTCCTAGTAGTTACCGGCCCTTTATGGAACCAAGCTGAAGAGGTTGTCCACCCAAAAGGGATGTTTTCGTTTATAAAGAGAACGTGGCAAGACTTCTCATGTGTCTTAGATACTCAGACAGGGAAATCCCTTCTCCTCTGTATAAAATTAATAGAAATCCAGCAGGGATGGTGGGAACCCCCCATAATGGGCACAGCAGGTGTACAGACCCGGGAAATCAGCAAAGGGATGGTGGGAACCCCTCATAATGGGCACGGCAGGTGTACAGACCCGGGAAATCAGCAAAGGGATGGTGGGAACTCCTCATAATGGGCACAGCAGGTGTACAGACCCGGGAACTCAGCACAGAGATGGTGGGAACCCCTCATAATGGGCACAGCAGGTGTACAGACCCGGAAACTCAGCACAGGGATGGTGGGAACCCCTCATAATGGGCACAGCAGGTGTACAGACCTGGAAACTCAGCACAGGGATGGTGGGAACCCCTCATAATGGGCACAGCAGGTGTACAGACCCGGGAAATCAGCACAGGGATGGTGGGAACCCCTCATAATGGGCACGGCAGGTGTACAGACCTGGGAAATCACCAAAGGGATGGTGGGAACTCCTCATAATGGGCACAGCAGGTGTACAGACCTGGGAACTCAGCACAGGGATGGTGGGAACCCCTCATAATGGGCACAGCAGGTGTACAGACCCGGGAACTCAGCACAGGGATGGTGGGAACCCCTCATAATGGGCACAGCAGGTGTACAGACCAGGGAACTCAGCACAGGGATGGTGGGAACCCCTCATAATGGGCACAGCAGGTGTACAGACCCGGGAAATCAGCACAGGGATGGTGGGAACCCCTCATAATGGGCACGGCAGGTGTACAGACCTGGGAAATCACCAAAGGGATGGTGGGAACTCCTCATAATGGGCACAGCAGGTGTACAGACCTGGGAACTCAGCACAGGGATGGTGGGAACCCCTCATAATGGGCACAGCAGGTGTACAGACCCGGGAACTCAGCACAGGGATGGTGGGAACCCCTCATAATGGGCACAGCAGGTGTACAGACCCGGGAACTCAGCACAGGGATAGTGGGAACCCCTCATAATGAGCACAGCAGGTGTACAGACCCGGGAAATCAGCACAGGGATGGTGGGAACCCCTCATAATGGGCACAGCAGGTGTACAGGCCCAGGAACATAGCACAGAGATGGTGGGAACCCCTCATAATGGGCACAGCAGGTGTCCAGACCCGGGATTTCACCAATACAGTACCCAATAGATTGTGCTGGGCTATAGTTGGTGTAAATTCCTATCTCTCCTAAAGGAATAAGGTGGCTATGTGGAAAGGGGGGTCAATTATTCAAGGCCCCCCCACCCAGTCTTCCTGCCTGCTCCTCCTGTCAGTGTAAATAGTGCAGCCATGTATACACTGTGCTGACTCCATGCAGTTGGATGAAGCCTGTCAGGTGGCAGGACACCGGCTGCTCATTGCATCCCACCAATCCTGGAAACCGACATTAATCCACACACTTTACATTCGCAGCGACACGGAGTCTAATTGCTTTCAGTTCATCTATTTCCTATGCAAAGTTTCAGAATGAGATGCGGGTCACACTATCACTTCCAGCATGCTGCAGCACAATGCAAATCATCTGACTGATGATAAACAGGCAAATTCAGCCTGACCTGCTGGAAGCCGACCTTCCCCAGCTCTGCCACGGAACAGGTCTGCCACCCTCTCCAAAATGATGCAAGCTTTATAGACAATTACCAACTTGTGATATTAGGCCGATGCCACAGAGCATGGTCTAATATTTCTACAGGCCTTAAAGGCCAACTCCACCTTCTACAAAAAATAAATGCACATTTATTTGCAGGAAAAAAAAAGTGCATTATTACTTTAGGAAAAGTCTGCGAAGCATTACAACCGCAAACAATGGATCATTGTGCAATGCCAGGCTTCTGAAGACTCTTCCACCAGCTCCCTGTCTGTACAGTTAGAGCGCTTTCACACTGAAAGCGCATGGGCAGCGCTTTACTGTTTTTGTGGTGCTTTTTGGCCACTAGGGGGGCACTTTTAACCTAGCGAAGGAAAAAAAAGGTCATCAAGTGATGTGCAGAAGCGCAGCAGCTCCAGCCGCCGTCTCTCTCCTCATTGGACAAATTGATAGCTGCAGGAGACATTGACTACCACTGTCAAAAACCAGTGACACAGAAGAGAGGACGGGTCCCGCTGTCTAATAGATGCAGCAGCGGGACTCGGGAGCGAGCCCACATGGGTGCCCCCAGGGAAAGTGACTTTCTGTGGGGGGCACCCGATGAAGAGAAATCTCAGGGTGTGTTGAATGCCTGTGTCCCGCACTGCACCGATGTGGGAAACCACGACCTACATGACGGGAGATGCAACCATCCAACACACACACTGTCGATTCTTGAATTCGAGGAATGGGCAACGGGGCAAGTTGAACAGTTTTTTGCAGATAATTTCATTTTTTTTAAATGCACAATATAGAAGCCTGAGCCCCCGGTTCACACTACAAACCGCATGTAAATTGCACAAGAACTGCACTGCATTCCCATGAGATTCAGTGCGGCGCAATTTGTTCCCATTCATTTAGAACAGGCTCAAATTGCACAGCATCGCACCAAAGAAATGAATGCGCCTTTTTTGGAGCCGTGTCACAAACCAGATTGCAATGTTCTTTTGTACCATGCGATCTATGAAGGAAAAACGCACTCTGTTTGGGGCGTCATTAAATTTGTATTTATAAACATAAAGGTGCCTGCCTACCTTTAGACCATTGAAGCTGCCCCCCTTTAAAGTAAATATAATCATATATATCTCAAGGTGCAATCACCCATGCATACAGAATATTCATGTAAAGTGTAAGACGGTAAAAATTATGAAAAATTATAAGACGTGCGTCGTAATTCACCACTATGCAGGCGACTCTTCTATGGGTCCTTAAATGGTCCAACTCTGCCACCATAAATCACCAGCCGCTGTGAAAAACCTAGCTTCCTGAAGACCCGATCAGCGAAACTAGTCAAGGCTCTACCGATGTCACTTCCTGTTCCAGTGTGACGTAACTTCCGGTTGTTGGAAAGCACGCCGGTTACCAAGCGGTACGGTGGTGCTGGTTGACAGAAAGGCTGTTAATGATGCGGAGTCTGGGCACAACAACAAGTGGGTGCTATATTCTGCCTTTGTGTACACTTGGAACAATACTAGTGATGCACCTACATTTTTGCCGAAAACGGTTTTCAACCTTGTACCAAAAAAAAAAAAAAAAAAAGTGTCGATAATGGCTGCTGAAAACGCCAGAGATTTTGTTAAGCTTTCGGTGCATTTTTCATAGGTCATGCGACTAAATAAAAGCTTTAAAAACGCAAAACACATGCTTTTTCTTATGCATTAATTTGTGCGTTTTTTAACTGACCAATTATGCACAAAAAAAACAGCGCAAGCAGGATTTTTTAAACGGCTTCAAAAAAAGTTGCCGATAATAAATCCATGTGAAAAAAATAAAAGTGTGTGTATATATATATATATATATATATATATATATATATATATATATATATATATCCCCCATTCATTTCAGTTTTGGCACCATAATCTTCATTTTGGTGCACTAAACACTACACTAAGTACTTCTCAGGTTTCATGTTGTGAGGTCTTTGGAGTGAATATTGAAGAATTAGGGGGGAGTTTGAAGACCTATTGATGGATGGTGCGATCGATCTGAAGGATTTAGCCCATTGCGCCTGTTGACCTTTAGTAACAGAGGTCGCTGGATTAATGGCGAGTGTGTGCATTTTTCACAGGGGCTGGTGATTTATGGTGGCACAGTTGGAAGATCATTTAAGGGCACATAGAAGATTCACAACACACCTCTATAAGACTTTCCATCATTTTTACGGTTTTACTTCACATGAATATTGTTTTTTTTGTATTTAAGGGTGATATCACCTTGCTTTCTTTCTTTATAATAAATTAGTATTGACCCCCCCACCCCCACAGCAGATTGCAAGGGCAGTGAAATTGGAATGCAGTGCCGGAAAACACACATGAATTGTGGCATTGCCCACACTGCATACGTGTAATATACTTTTACATTTATATTTTAGTATGACTAAAAGCAAAAACGGATTTTGTTACTTTTGGATAAAGTGGAGAAGGATTAGAACCCCTTTCAGTTTGTATTACTGTCTGTGCCACCGTTAGGGAGATTCACCCTATTTTTTCCTCTTTACTTATATCATTAAAAGTAAACAAAAGCCCACATTTTGGGTTATCCCCCCCCCCCCAAAAAAAAAGGGAAATCTTGCAAAGGGAAAACTAGTTCTGGTGACCTGGGGTCCCTAAGGAATTCCCTTAACCACTTAAGGACCGCCGCACGTCTATGTACGTCCACAACATGGCTCGTGCAGGCACAAGGGCGTAAATTTACGTCCGCGCCTTTGTGCGGTTCGGGGGTCTGATCGGGAACCCCTCCGCGGCGTGCGGCGGTCCCCCTGGCTCTGGGAGCGATCGCCGACTAGCGGGCAGATGTCCGTTTTTTCCGCCCCCCCCCCACCCCCCGCGATCGCTCCCAGCCAATGGGAGCGCTCCCCCTTCGTGTCACTTCCTCCTCCTGTGTTTACACAGGAGGAGGAAATGATGTCATCTCTCATCGCAGCGCTGTTTCCCACCGCTGCTGATGAGAGAAGACATCCACAGTAAGTGTGCACCAACACTACACTGACACACACAGGCACATTAACCCCTTGTGATCACCCCCCCACCCCAGATCTAATCACTGCATTTAGTGTCAGTGTGACAGGCAGTGTGAAAGTTAGTGTTAAGTTCAGTTTTAACCCCCTGATCACCCTTTCACTAGTTAACCCTTTTACTCCATATTGCCAGCGTCACTAAGCGATCATTTTTCTGATCACTGTATTAGTGTCGCTGTTCCCGCTAGGTAGCTATTTATTTTTTATTGCGATTTTTTTTTTTTTTTAATAAAGACATGTGGCTGAATTAATTTTGGCCTAAATGTTTTACTAAAATTTAGTTTGATTTTTTTTATAACAAAAAGTAAAAAAATAGTGATTTTTTTTCATAATTGTCGCTCTATTTTAGTTTATAGCGCAAAAAATAAAAATCGCAGAGGTGATCAAATACCACCAAAAGAAAGCTCTATTTGTGGAAAGAAAAGGACGCAAATTTTGTTTGGGAGCCACGTCGCACGACCGCGCAATTGTCTTAAAGCGACGCAGTGCCGAATTGTAAAAACACCTTGGGTCATTTAGCAGCAGATTGGTCCGGGTCTTGAGTGGTTAAAGCGGAGTTGCACTGAAAAAAAAAAAAAAAAAAAAGTCAGCAGCTACAAATACTGCAGCTGCTGACTTAATATATGGACACTTACCTGTCAGGGTGCCCGCGATGTCTTCACCCCAAAGCTGACCCGTCCCTCAGCTCTGGGGTGGAGGTGCCGGGCATCTTAAGTAAGGGAAATCATGAAGTGAAGCCTTGCAGTTTCATAGCTTGTTTCCTATTGCACATGCGTAAGTAGTGCTGCGCTTTCTGAATGGTCCCTGTTTTCTTTTGGGACCCGTCTCCCAGAAGACAGCGGGGAGTGCGGGACAACCAAGGAGGGGCTGGACATGGCGTAGATTGCCGCAGATACCGCAGCAATTTTTTGTTGGAAGTGGGAGCAAATATCTGTATCTGCGAGGAGGGGGCTGAGCATAGACTGTAAGGGCCGGAACAACTAATCGATTATGAAATTAATCGATTACAATTTTCATAATCGATTCATCGGCCAGTAACATAATGGGGTTAAAACAACTAAAGTAGCCCTTTATAGTACAAAAAAGCAAATCACTACTGTAAATATTACTTTCACTGCCCCACAGTAAAAAAATAAAGTGTACCCCTTACAGTAGCAATTATTTGCTCTTATTGTACTTATTTTTGTTTGTTTTTAACCCCATTATGTTACGAAACATCTCAGGCCTGGTGTCACACCTCTGTGTGTTTTTTGGTGCTTTTTGCAGAAACTCACTACAGTTCATTTACATGTTTTCCTATCGGACAAGTTCACATCCAGGATATTTTTTTCAGCTGCTATTTGGAAAGGACTTTAATGCAAAACGGTGCTAGTTTTTTTTTTTTTTTGGTTGAATATACTTCAATGGAGAAGCTGCAGTAAAGCACGTAATGTGTTTTTGCAGCAATTTGTGTTTCGTAGTCTGCCCAACAACAAATTGGCCCAATTGTTTTTAAACACTTTCTTTTTTTTCAGGCTATTATCCGATTCATCGACACAATAATCGGCCAACTAATTGATTATGAAAATAATAGTTGCAGCCCTAATAGAGTGGTTACTGACAGTCTCCAGATCTCTGCTCGGGAGCTGTGAGAACCGAGTGATTGGCAGTGTTCGATCGCTCGCTTCTAAGGCTGTGTACACACGATCAGTCCAAACCAATGAAAACGGACTGAAGTTCAGTTTCATCGGTCCAAACCGACCGTGTGTACGGCCCATCAGTCTGTTGTCCTTCAGTCCAAAAATGTAAAACTTGCTATAAAAATCGGACCGATGCACACCTATCGATCGGTCAAAGCGATGGTTAGTACGCATAAGCATCGGTTCAAAACCTGCGCATGCTCAGAATCGAGTCATGCTTGGAAGCATTGAATTATTATTTTTTTTTCTGAACGCCGTCGTGTTTTCCGTCACCGCGTTCTGACACGATGTACGCACATCAGACCATCAGTCTGAACCGATGAAACTAAACTTTAGTCCGTTTTCATCAGTTTGGACTGATCGTGTGTACAGGGCCGTAGAGTTAGAGGAGCTATCGGACCGATGCTACATCTATCAAAGTTAAAAAAAAAAAAACACACGCGCGCACTTCTCTCTTGAAGAGGAAGGGAGCTTCCTCCGACATTTATCTATGAAATAAGGCTTGCCTATAGGTAGTGTAAAGTAAATGTGTGACGTTTGGAGATATTTACATTACATGCAGCCACTGAAATCACTGGTGCATGCGCTCTGAAGGATCTGCCACCCGTGCTGTTCCTTCAGAACCCTGTGCCTTGGACAGCGGCTCCCACACATGTGCGGGAGTGACATCATCGCGGCTCCGGCCAGTCACAGAGCCAGAGCCTGCGAACCCAGAAGCCCTTGCAGCACTGACATCGTGGTGCCAGAACAGCTTTGTTTTAAAGGCAAGTTTCACATAATGTGCTAGTAGTATACGATACATACTAGCACATTACAACTTTATCACACAGGCACTTTAGAGCCTCAATGAGTAAAAAGATCAAACATCCTTGACAAATCTATAACCCTTGTACATTGCAATACTAGAATATATGAATGATGGCAAGAGGGGACAAAACACAATACATGGCATCTATTAGTGTGAGTGGAACTATCTGGGTTAGGACAACAGTTCTATGGGAAAGCAAAGACTCTAACGCTATGGGTGGAGGTCGCCGCTGACACAATAGAGGTCTATGGAATGTTGCAGGAAGCGCATGCACATCACACATACAGATAGTTAATAGAAGGGGGATTTTAGGGGCAGGAAGAGACTTAATAAGCACATGGAAAAACTTACCTTTACTGTCTTGTCCTTTTGGTCTCTGCGATTCAAAATGAGAAAAAAATAAATTAGAAAAGTGGTCCAGACTGTGTGTATAATATAGTGCGAGATTCAGTTATTTCAACAGTCATATGTACATACACTGAAGGAAAGTGTCGTCCTCCCAGATTCATGCTCATAAGCAAAACACGTGTAAACCAATCATGGCCAATCACATATCTAGACTACTTCTGTAATACCTCTGCATACAAAACGTGGCTGGCAATGTAGATACATACCATAGCAACCTCAGACATAAAACAAAAGCATATCCCTGTATAGCAGGGGTAGGCAACCTGGGGCCCTCCAGCTGCTTCAAAACTACAAGTCCCATCATGCCTCTGGGAGAAAATTCTAACTGCCAGTCTTGCAATGGCTCATGGGAAATATAGTTTCATAGCTGGAGGGCCCCAGGTTGCCTACCCATGCTCTATAGCAGTGATAAGCAATTAGCGGACCTCCAGCTGTTGCAAAACTACAAGTCCCATCATGCCTCTGGGTGTCATGCTTGTGGCTGTCAGAGTCTTGCTATGCCTCATAGGATTTGTAGCTCTGCAACAGCTGGAGGTCTGCGAATTGCATATCCCTGCTATATAGCATGTACCCAAGAGCACTAAGGCTACTTTCACACTGAAAGCACTGGCCGTTGGTTTTGGCGCCACGTTTCGGCCAATCCCAGGGCTCTTTTTACACCCTCCCCCCCAAAAAAGGAATTGCCACACCTAGGATCACGCTGTGGGGTGCAATTTAAAATAAATGGCAGCACATCTCTCGCAACAGCAGTGCAATTCGGCTGCGGGTATCAATGCGATTCCCGCAACCAGAATGTACGGTCCAGCATTAGTGTGAACCGAGCCTTATAAGCCACCTCTAGTCCAGCGATCGATGCGCTCTAGGGAATAAAAAGGCGGTCGTGGTAAATTTTTACGTCATATGGTATTTGCACAGCAAATTTTCAAACAAGTAAAGTTTGCCCATTATTTTTTGAGTGCTTCCTCACAATTTGGCAAAAAATGGAGAAAAGCACCGGATTGCAAGTTAAGAAATGTATTAGAAGACCCCCTGTATATAAATCAATCACATATTTCATGTGCTCAGGGATGATTTGGGCGGGAGGGAAGGGACAGATCATTTTTGCCAGCTCTGAATACAGCTTTAAAGGGTTAATTTGGGGGGGGGGGGGGGATTTCCTCCACTGTGCAGCTCGTTGTGCACAGAGTGGCCCTGACCCACGTCTTCTGGGGTCCCTCGGCGGCTGTCTCTGACCTCCCCGCAAGAACTCGCCACAGTCATGCGAGAGCGCTCGCATGGTGGTGAGAATTTGCGGGCGCGCTTCCGTGATACAGCGAGCAGCCAAAACAGCTCACTATCACTTGGCCCCCAATGGCTGCGCTGCTCTCAATCCATCCGCTCCAGCCAATCAGCGGCCAGGCTGAGAGGCAAAGAGGATCTCGGGACCGCGCGCAGGACTTTCGAGGGGTCAGGTAAGTAAAACAGGGGCTGGCAACATCAGATGTTTTTTCACCTTAATGCATAGATTACATTAAAGGTGAAAAAAATCCTTTACAACTGCTTTAATGGTGGAGGTTACAATGTAACCTGACTTTCGCTTTATAAACTTTGTTTGGGCTTGATGAGGTCACAGTCACTGCGTCAACCAATTAGAGGAAGCCTTGTATTCACTGCTAAAATAAAAGACGTCCTGCGAGTGGCTGAGCAGCGACCTGTCTCCAGTTCAGCAGGCGGCACCTTATTCTCATGGTCATCGACCACGGAGAGTAGCAACGAACGCCGCCGCTGTTGTTCAACAAACTTGACACTTCCCTATGCCACGCCCTTCTCCAATTACGTCTCCATGTCAATATTGTATTGTTCCTGTACACCATCCGAGGTCTGCCTTGGAGAGGCCTGCCTTTACCTTTACAGGCCCGTTCAGAAGAATCCCTGCCACATTTTGTTGCGAATTAAAATGGAATTTAACCACTTCCATACCGGGCCTTCACTGGAAATTTGTTTAAAATGTATATTTTTTGCTAGAAAATTACTCAGAACCCACAAACGTGTGTGTATTTTTGAGACGAAGGTCTCCAAACTGCGGCCCAAGGGCCCTTTGCTAGCCTTCATCCGGCCCTTGGGGCAGTATTGCTCCCAACGATATGAGGCACTATTCCTCATAAATGACACCAACAATGGGGCACCATTTCTTCCACTAATAGCAATGATGGAGCACTATTCCTCCACCTACTGCCCACCAGCACGGGGGCCGTGTTTATTCTCACTGATGCTCGGCCCTTGGGGCATGTTCTACCCCTACTGGTCAAAATCTGGTCCCCTGAAGTCTGAAAGACAATAAACTGGCCCTTTGCTTGAAAAGTATGGAGACCCCCTCCTCTGCGGAATAAAATGGCAGTCGTTGCAACTTTTTACGTGACACGGTATTTGCGCAGCAATTGTTCAAACGCTTGTTAGCTGTTTCAAGTTAAAACAAAAAAAAAAACAGTAAAGTTAGCCCAATATAATGTGGCAGAGAAAATTGAGTACTGTCTGAGGCTGCGTACACACGTACGAAAACCTCGTCGGGCTAAACCCATCGTTCCGCCCGACGAGGTTCTCGGCCGGCCGTCGAGTTCATCGCCCAGGCTGTTGAAAAAGGCGTCGAGCCATTAGTCCCGATGGCCCGTCGAGGAAATAGAGAACCTGCTCTCAATTTTGGCTCGGCAGTTTGCTCGGCGAAAACGTACACACGATCGAGCGTCTCGGCAGAATATGGATCCCAGCGAACTTCTCGCTGGATTCTGCCGAGAAGCTCAGTCGTGTGTACGGGGCCTAATGCTTTTTTTTATATTTTCACCAACATACAAATTTTTCCAGGACAAGATTTTGGGGTATGACCCCTTCAAGGTCCAAGCAGTACCGATTCACAATTTTTTTGCAGAGTGTAAAAAAAAAAAGAAGAAAAAAAATCTCCAAAAGGAGAGAAAAAAATAAAATACATACAAATCAATAGTAATAAATCTAGCAGCAGAGCTAGTAAGATAAGACAGAGGGAAAGCTATAGACTGGAAGGGGGGGGGGGGGGTGATAGTCACAGACGGGGTCGTAAAACCTTGAAGAAGGGAGACATACACAGAAAGCTTGTCCTGAAAAATGTTAGTGCAAATAAAAAACTATCACGGACAGTACTCAATTTTCGCTGTTACAATTGCACCAATACGGCTACAATCATGTTTGTAGAATGTGAAAGATGTTAAGCCGAGTAAATAGATACCCAACATGATGCCACGCTTTAAAATTGCGCACACTCATGGAATGGTGTCAAACTTCGTACTTAAAAATCTCCATAAGCGACGCTTTCAATTTTTTTGGTAAACATCCCTTGTAATAGGAATAGTGTGTAAAAGGTCCTCTTTATGGAGAGATGTGGGGGGGGGGGGGGGGTCAATAAGACCGCCTAGGACCTGTCGTGTGTCCCAAGGGATCGCCTACAGGGAGGGGCCGCCGTAGGCGATATGACCTAAGTGGTCCCTGGGCGGAAGGAGAAAGTGGGACAGGAAGTCCCACTCCTACTGAAGCCCCCACTCCCCCCCCAAAAATGACATGCCAAATGTGGTATGTAAAGGGGGCAAGGAGTGGTTTAAGTGGAAGTTCCACTTTTGGGTGGAGCTCCACTTTAATCACCACAGGGTTATTTTTTTTTTGCACCAACAATGGGGGTTTTGCTTGTTGGGTGTTTCAGTGTTTTTATGGGGCATTTTATGAGCTGAAACCGCTCAGATGTGAATACGGCCTTAAAGCGGATTTCCACCCCAAAAAATTTAACTTCCGCTGTTCAGAACCCCCCCGCCTTCCGGTGTCACATTTGCCACCTTTCGGGGGAGGGGACCGACGACACCACCTGTCTAATCCAGGTATTTGCTCCCACTTCCAGGCAGAGATAGCCGTGGTTATCTACGCCATGGAGGCCCCATCCTATGCTGTCTTCTGGGAGATGCACAGGTCCCAGAAGACAGCAGGGACTAGCGAGGACACAGAGCGACTCACGCATGTGCAGTAGGGAACCAGACTGTGAAGGTTTCACTTTCCTGATTGCCTTAGCAAAGATAGCGGCGCCTCCACCCCGAGAGCCAAGGGACAGAACGGCTTCAGGTGAGGACACCGTGGGTGCCCAGGACAGGTAAGTGACCATATTTAAAAAAAGTCAGCAGTATGTGTAGCTGCTGACTTTTAAAAAAAACTCTGCTTTAAAGAGGTACTAAAGGTTTGAATTTATTTTTTTTTTTAACAAACCCCATACTTACCTCCGCTGTGTAGCTCATTTTGCACAGAGTGGCCCCAAACCTGGTCTTATGGGGTCGCTCGGTGGCTGTTTTGGCGCCTTCCGGCATCAGCTAACCCCCTTGGGAAAGCGCTTTCCCAAGGGGGTTACCTTGCGCTGCCGAAAAACATGAATACCTCTAAGAAGGTGGGATTTTTCGGGCAACGTAAACCCCAGGACATAGCTAGGGGTATAGATGGTCGACCATCTATACCCCTAGCTATGTCCTGGGGTTCCTGATGATCCTTGGCAGTATTATTGTTTTTATTCTGTTATTATTTTGATTTGTATATCAATTTGTGTTTGTAAATGTATTCTCTATAGCTCAATGATATTTGTAATAAATTATATATTTTTTAATGACCTAGTTGTCATTACCTTTTATGGTTGCCCGAAAAATCCCACCTTCTTAGAGGTATTCATGTTTTTTGTCTAACTTTGGGATGTTGGCAACAGCATGCCTCTATACATGAGCAAAATCTTTTCACCTTGCGCTGCCGAATCCTGCATTGGTGTCCATAGACACGAACACCGTATCCCGGCCACACCCCCGCATCAATGAATTTGATTGACAGCAGTGCGAGCCAATGGCTGCTCTGCTATCTATCCAATGAAGAGCAGAGACTGGGCCGAAATGCAGCGTGTTCGACGTAGGACTTTTCGATGGCTCAGGTAAGTAAACGGGAGGGGTGCGCCACTAAGCATCAAATTTTTTTCCGCCTTAATGCATAGGTTGCATCAAGGTGAAAAAACGGGAACCTTTACACCCCCTTTAAGTGCAAAGTACTGGTACAAATTAGAACTAGCAGGCAACATTTGGGGAGAGGATTAAAGTATGGAGGATCATTGAAGAGCAATACAAACAGTTGCTAGGATATAAGGAGATTGTGATACCTTGAAGAGGGCTCTCAAACTGATGAGAGAGGAAGAATGCCAGGAATATAGGAAGGGCACCGTAGATAACCTGACCTAATGTTTTGCTACGGTAGGCCAGGTTACCTCATTTAAGGATAATTCTAACCCTTTATTTCAACATTCCAATACCTGCATGTGTGGCCCCTGTGATGGTGGTTTGATGGAGGTTATTTGCCCCCACCCCCTTGACAGCAAGGCCTACAGGGCCACATTGTTAGTATAGTTCTTCCATTTGAGTTGTTTTTGATGGTCTGGGGTAGATCCCGATGCCTACATGTTCTAGGTCATGGGTGGCGAACCTTGGTACCCCAGATGTTTTGGAACTACATTTCCCATGATGCTCAGCTACACTGCAGAGTTCATGAGGATCATGGGAAATGTAGTTCAAACACATCTGGGGTGCCAAGGGTCACCATCACTGTTCTAGGTCGATGCTTTTGCCTTTAAATCATTATCTCCCAAGTGGAGAGTCAATTAAAGCATGTAGCTGCATTCTGCATGTTCATATATTATTTATGTCTTATACAATTCATTTTTTATCTATGGAGACTTGTTATTCTGTTTTTGTCTTAAAGATTATATAAAGACTATAGGTACGATAAGGAAGATATATTAAAGCGGAACTTTACCCAGAACACTGCGATAATAAAAATAATGTTCCTTACCAAGGAACATACATTCCACCAAAATTAGTGTGTGCTGTAAATTGTCTCTAGCATTGCCCATGTCTCTTCTTGCTGGAGGCTGCCATTTTGCTTAAAGCGGAGTTCCACCCCCAAAATTGGAACTTTCGCTTAAACCACTCCTCGCCCCCTTACATGCCAATATTTTAATATTTATTTGGGGGGGGGGGGGGGGGCGGGGGCTTTAGGAGTGTCCTGTCCCACTTTCGCCCAGGGACCACCTAGGCGATACGTCATATCGCCTACGGCGGCCCCTCCCTGTAGGCAATTGCCTGCCCAATCAGTTAGCGCAGCGAGTGCCCTGCCATGAAGCCGAAAGCTGTCACGGCCGGATGCCCACAGTAAGGCTGCATTCAGACCTGTGCGTACGCTGCAGTGGCGATTTGCGGCGACAAAACGCCTATTGATTTTTTGCATAAGAGGTGAATTAACATTGCCGGCTATGCCCGTACGCCCGAAAAAAAGGGTCCGGGATTTGTTTGAGCTTCAGGCGTATGGGCGTTCGGCGTGGAGATGTGAACCATCTCCATAGCCGACAATGTTAATTCACCCCTCTAGCATATCTAGGGGCTGCTTTAGCGTCGGGCGACAAAACGCCTAGGTCTGAATGGAGCCTTAGGACGGAGGCGCCGCCGGAGAAGGGAGAGGAGCCGAGCTCCGGGTGGCGCGTTGCTGGACAGCAGGTAAATGTATGTTTATTTAAAGCCAGCAGCTATGCTTTTTGTAGCTGCTGACTTTTAATAAACATCAAAAAAGGCTGGAACTCCGCTTTAAGTCCAGAGCCCCTGAGCAGCAGTAAATCTTTAGAGGGGCCTCTACAAATTCAGCATGATGCCTAAAAATAGAGAGCAACTGAGCATGTGCAGGCAGTGTCTTACTCCTGATGATCACCATAGTCATAGTGCAGATATTAGGAAGGGGGACACAGACTATGCTGGCAATGTTTTAGATAAACAGATGTGAAGTGGTGTCAGATACAGCATCAGATGATGGGGTAGTACAGCCAATGGGGAGGTGTATAAAGAAGGTGCAGGGAAGATTAAATAGAGGTGCAGGGATGGCATTGGGGAGGTGCAGAGCTGGTGTTGGAGAGTTTTATCAATGTGCAGCGCTCATACTGGGCAGGAGCTTCTGTAAAGTACAGATCAGGAGGTGGACTACTAGAAAGGTACAGGGCTGATATTTGGAGGAGTAGATAATCAGGAAGGGACAGCGAGGGGAAAAAAAAAAGTATTTAACCCCCTGCTGATTTTGTACGTTTGCCCACTGACAAAAATGTTCAGTCTAATATTAAAGCGGTAGTAAACTCTGTACCACCACTTTCACTTACAGGTAAGCCTATAAGGCTTACCAGTAGGTAAAAAGAATGTCTCCTAAACCTGTACGGATCGCAGCGGCGCATGCGCAGGAGGGATCCTCGGATAAAGGCCTGGCAGCCGCTGGACCTTGCCGAATTGAAGTCTCGACGACATCGCCGCTCCAGCCAATCACAGCGCTGGAGCGGCGATACCCGGACACGCAGAGTCAAGATGAAATCTCGCTCGGTGTGGACCACCTAAGTTCTCCACACCTCGTCCCAAGGTAAGTATTTCATAATGAGCTAGTACGCACCGCATTTTAGCTCATTATGCCTTTTAAATGTGTGTAAAAAAAAAAAAATAGGGTATACAACCGCTTTAAAGTTTTGAGGCTGACGTTGGGCAAATCAAAGCTTCAGCTCCCTCCGCTTATTTTCTATGGGATTAAGGTCTGGAGACTTGCTAGGCCACTCCAGTACCTTATTGTGCTTCCGTGGGATTTGGGTCATTGTCATGCTAGAATACCCCCATCCACGACACATTTTCAATGCCCTGGCGGAGGGAAGGAGGGTCTCACCCAAGATTTGATGGTACATGGCCCGGTCTATCATCCCTTTGCTGCAGTGAAGTTGTCCCACCCCCTTAGCAGAACCCCCCCCCTCAAGGATAAAGTTTCCACCTCCAAGTTTGAAGGTGGGGATGATGTTCTTGGGGTCATAGGCAGCATTTCTCCTCCTCCAAACACCAGGGTGTTGAGTTGATGCCAAAGAGCTCAATTTTTGTCTCATCTGACCACAACACTTCCAACCAGATCTCCTCCGAATCATTCAGATGTTCATTAGCAATGGGCCCTCACATGGGATTTCTTACGCAGGGGGACCTTGCTCCCCCTGCGGGATGTCAGTCCTTCACGGCATAGTGTTACCGATTGTTTTCTTGGTGACGTAGGTCCCAGCTGACTTGCAACCATTGACCAGATTCTCCCGTGTAGTTCTGGGCCGATTCCTTACGTTCCCATGATCATTGAAACTCCATGAGGGGAGATCTTCTATGGAGCCCCAGACCGAGGGAGACTGACCGTTATTCTGTGTTTCTTCCATTTGTGAATAATCACACCAACTGTTGTCACCATCTCACCAAGCTGCTTGGCGATGGTCTTGTAGCCCATTTCAGCCTTGTGTAGGGTCTACAATCTCGTCCCTGACATCCTTGGGCAGATCTTTGGTCTTGGCCATGGTGGAGAGATTGGAATCTGGTTGATTGTTTCTGTGGACAGGTGTCTTTTATACAGGCAACAAGCTGAGATTAGGAGCACTCCCTTTAAGCGAGAGCTCCTAATCTCAGCTCGTTACCTGTATAGAAGACTCTTGGGAGACAGAAATCTTGCTGATTGATAGGGGATCAAATACTTATTTCACTCATTAAAATGTAAATCAATTTATAACTTTTTTGAAATGCGTTGCTCTGGATATTTTTTTGTTATTCTGTCTCTTATTGTTAAAATAAACCTCCCATTAAAGCAAAGGTTCACCCTAAAACAACTCTGTCCCATCCCATCCAGACATTGGGGGGAACAAGCTACGAGAGGTGGGAGGAAGATGCAGAGGGAGTTTATGGAGGGGGGGGGATGCTGCTGAGTGAGAGGGAGTTTATGGAGGGGGGGATGCAGAGAGAGAGAAAGACAGAGAGAGAGTCTATGGAGGGGAGGGGGGGTGATGCTGAGAGAGAGTCTATGGAGGGGATGCTGAGAGAGAGTCTATGGAGGGGAGGGGGTGGGATGCTGAGAGAGAGAGTCTATGGAGGAGAGGGGGGGTGATGCTGAGAGAGAGTCTATGGAGGGGGGGTGATGCTGAGAGAGAGTCTATGGAGGGGGGGTGATGCTGAGAGAGAGTCTATGGAGGGGAGGTGATGCTGAGAGAGAGTCTATGGAGGGGAGGGGGGGGGGGGTGATGCTGAGAGAGAGTCTATGGAGGGGGATGCTGAGAGAGTCTATGGAGGGGAGGGGAGGGGGATGCTGAGAGAGAGTCTATGGAGGGGAGGGGGATGGATGCTGAGAGAGAGTCTATGGAGGGGAGGGGGATGGATGCTGAGAGAGAGTCTATGGAGGGGAGGGGGATGGATGCTGAGAGAGAGTCTATGGAGGGGAGGGGGGGAGATGCTGAGAGAGTCTATGGAGGGGAGGGGGGGGGGGGATCTTGGGTGTATGAGAGCCAGATGTTGAAAGGGGTATCACAGATAGAACAGAAGATGTTGGGAACAAAGTACAGGGTAGATGCTGGAGGAGTATCTGGGGTACAAGAGAAAATATTGGGGGGGGGCATGAGAAGGTAAAAGTATTGATGTTAATAAAATTTACAGGTGGGATGTTAGACTAACATATGTCCCCAACATCTGCTCTATGGCGGAGGGGTATCAGGGGCAGATGCTGGGGGGAGGGGGGGGTAGTCGGGTGCAGATCTCAGGGTTAGGGTAGGATAAGACACCTAAGTGGGGAGATTTCAGCGTTGGGGGTTGGATGAAACACCTGTGGGGGGGGGGGGGGATCATTAGGGGGGCAGATAAGGTATTGCGAGAGTGTCTATCAGGGGGCAGATATTTTGGGCGAGGTGGGTTGCTGGGTTTTTAGGGGGCAGATCTCAGGGCTGGGGTAGGATCAGACCCATGTGAGGGAGGAGGATTACTACAAGGGCAGATACTGCGGGACAGGGGCTATCAGGCAGCAGATGTGGGGGGGGGGGGTTGTTGGGTGCAGATCTCAGGGTTGGGGTAGGATCAAACCACTGTGGGGCAGGATTATTAGGGGGCAGACACTGGCACTCCTGGGTGAGGGGGGAAAGTGGTGTTAATGAGGGGCAGAGCTCAGGGTAGGTTTAGACCCCTGTGATAGAGTATTATTAAGGGAGCAGATACTGGGGGAGGGGGCTATTAGGGGGGAGAGGTGGCTTTTGGAATTTTGGGGGCAGATCAGTGTTGGGGTAGGATCAGACCCCTGTGGGGGATTATAGGGGGGCCATTATGAGCAAATGTTGGAGAGAGCTGTATTTTGGGGGGCAGATCAGACCCCTGTGGGGGAGAGGTGTTTTGTGGGCAGATCTGAGTGTTGGGGTAGGATCAGACACCTGTGAGGGAGAATTATAAGGGGGGGGGGCAGATGTTGAGGTTTTAGGGTGCAAATCTCAGGGGTGGGGGTAGGATCAAACCGATGTGGGGGAGGATTATTAGGGGGGCAGATATAGGGGTCCCTGGGGGGAGGGGGCAAGGGGTGTTATTGAGGGGCAGAATCAGACCCCTGTGATGGATTATTGGGGGGGGGGGGGCACATACTGTGGGTGGGGGGCAATTAGGGGTAGATGTTGAGGGGTGGCTGTCAGGGTTTTTGGGGGGGGCAGATCTCCAGGTTGGGGTAGGACCAGACTCCTGTGGGGGAGATGGGGAGGTGTTTTGTGGAGCAGCTCTCCAGGTTGGGGTCGGATCAGACCCCTGTGGGGGAGGTGTTTTGGGGGTCAGATCGCTGGGTTGGGGTAGGATCAGCCCCCTGTGATGGAAGATTATTGGGGGGGAGCAAATACTGGGGGTGGGGGGGGCTATTAGGGGGTAGATGTTGGGGGGTGGCTGTCAGGGTTTTTGGGGGGCAGATCTCCAGGTTGGGGTAGGATCGGACCCCTGTGGGGGAGATGAAGGGGGTGTTTTGGGGGTCAGATCGCTGGATTGGGGTAGAATCAGACCATGTGATGGAAGATTATAAGGGGGGGGAAGCAGATACTGGGGGTGGGGGAAGGGGTGGCTGCCAGGGTTATTGGGGGGCAGATATCCAGGTTGGGGTAGTATCAGACCCCTGTGGGGGAGATGATGGGGGTCAGATCAGAACCCTGTGTTGGGGGGGGGGGGGGGACTATCAGGGGGCAGATCAAACCCCTATGGGAGGGATTGGGGGGGCTATCATGTGGCAGATGTTAGGGGGTGTATTTTGGGGGCAGATCCCAGTGTTGGGGTAGGATCAGACCCCTGTGGGGGAGGGGGGGGCAGAAAATAAGGGGGGGTGGACAGGTATTGGTGTATTATTAGTAGGCGGATGTTAGGGGGGAGGGGGTGTATTGGGGTCTGAGGGTTGGATCAGACCCCTGTGTGGGAGGGGGGATTAGTAGGGGGGCAGATGTTGGGGGAGGGGGGTGTATTTTGGGGGCAGATCCCAGGGTTGGGGTAGGATCAGACCCCTGTGGGGGAGGGGGGGTAGGATCAGACCCCTGTGGGGGAGGGGGGGCAGAAAATAAGGGGGGTGGACAGGTATTGGTGTATTATTAGTGGGCGGATGTTAGGGGGGAGGGGGTGTATTGGGGTCTGAGGGTTGGATCAGACCCCTGTGTGGGAGGGGGGATTAGTAGGGGGGCAGATGTTGGGGGAGGGGGGTATATTTTGGGGGCAGATCCCAGGGCTGGGGTAGGATCGGACCCTTGTGGGGGTGATATGATGGGGGGGGGGGGATGGGCAGATGTCGGGGTATTATTGGGGGGCGGATGTTGTGTGGAGGGGGGGGGGGGAGTAGAGTGTTGGGGTGTACGGTCATTCCCGGTAGGTGGGGGAGGGGAGAGGCCTCTTGTGTTTCTCTTACCTGCGGGTCCACGCTGGTGGCAGACATGATTCATGTAGAGCGGAGTGGAGGCCGCGCTGTGTACAGGCCGCACTAGGCCGGCTCCTCTCTCTTCCTCTCAGTCGGTGAGGCGGAGCGGGCGCAGGGCGGTGTCAGGGGTCTCGGGCTGCTTCTCCGGTCGGGGTGTGAGGCCTGGCCCGGGACTTCCACACTCACCAATGGCGGCGGGGACTGGGCAGAGTGCGGCTGACGTCAGCAGCGGCGCAGGGCAGGCCGGGTAGCGGAAGCCGCCGCACATGCGCACACGGGACACAGGAGTCAGCGCGGCCCAAAAAGCGGAAGTGACGCGTGGGTAGTGAGGGCGGAAGTGAAGCAGAGGGGAGCGGCCCGAGCACGTGACTGCCGCCCAGTCTCATTATACCATTATTCCTGTGCACGCTGGGGCAGAGGGGGAGGAGTCTGGTTGCTATGAGTGACAGCCCCACCTCTTTTGTTTCTAGCAGTGCGCCTCATAGCCCTTTACCTCAAGTGGACCTGTCGTGTTCAAAGTTGTGTAAATAAAGTTTAGAAAATGAAAGCAGGCATGGCCCTCTGGTTACTGTGCTCTTTTGTGTAGGAGAGTGATATGGTATCAAACACACTGATCTCTCCCCCCTCCAATTCCATGGTACAAGGGTGACCACGTGTCCCGGATTTCCCCGACAGTCCCGCATTTTGCAAGTCTGTCCTGGGTCCCTGACACCTTCATTCCGGGACAATACAGGTGTCCTGGAACGAAACTGACACAGCCAATCTAATGCCCCCAAAGGTCCCAGCATAAACTTGGGAAATCTATGGGGTCACACCCTTAAATCTCAGGGGTTCATGCTGGGACTTGTAGTCCATCACTTTTGGAGGGGGGTCCCATTCTTAGATATCAGGGGCTCATGCTGGGACTTGTAGTCTATCACTTTTGGGGAGTCACATTCTTAGATATCAGGGGTTCATGCTGGGACTTGTAGTCTATCACTTTTGGGGGGTCCCATTCTTAGATATCAGGGGTTCATGCTGGGACTTGTAGTCCATCACTTTTGGGGGGTCCCATTCTTAGATATCAGGGGCTCATGCTAGGACTTGTAGTCTATCACTTTTGGGGGGTCCCATTCTTAGATATCAGGGGTTCATGCTGGGACTTGTAGTCTATCACTTTTGGGGGTCACATTCTTAGATATCAGGGGTTCATGCTGGGACTTGTAGTCCATCACTTTTGGAGCTGGGTCACATCCTTAGATATCAGGGGCTCATGCTGGGACTTGTAGTCTATCACTTTTGGGGGGTCCCATTCTTAGATATCAGGGGTTCATGCTGGGACTTGTAGTCCATCACTTTTGGAGCTGGGTCACATTCTTAGATATCAGGGGCTCATGATAGGACTTGTAGTCTATCACTTTTGGGGGGTCCCATTCTTAGATATCAGGGGCTCATGCTGGGACTTGTAGTCCATCACTTTTGGGGAGTCACATCCTTAGATATCAGGGGCTCATGCTGGGACTTGTAGTCCATCACTTTTGGGGAGTCACACCTTAGATATCAGGGGCTCATGCTGGGACTTGTAGTCTATCACTTTTGGGGGGTCACATCCTTAGATATCAGGGGCTCATGACTTTTAGTCCATCACTTTTGGGGGGTCACATTCTTAGATATTAGGGGCTCATGCTGGGACTTGTAGTCCATCACTTTTGGGGGGTCCCATTCTTAGATATTAGGGGCTCATGCTGGGACTTGTAGTCCATCACTTTTGGGGAGTCACATCCTTAGATATCAGGGGCTCATGCTGGGACTTGTAGTCTATCACTTTTGGGGGGTCACATCCTTAGATATCAGGGGCTCATGACTTTTAGTCCATCACTTTTGGGGGGTCACATTCTTAGATATTAGGGGCTCATGCTGGGACTTGTAGTCCATCACTTTTGGGGGGTCACATCCTTAGATATCAGGGGCTCATGACTTGTAGTCCATCACTTTTGGGGGGTCACATTCTTAGATATTAGGGGCTCATGCTGGGACTTGTAGTCCATCACTTTTGGGGAGTCACATCCTTAGATATCAGGGGCTCATGCTGGGACTTGTAGTCTATCACTTTTGGGGGGTCCCATTCTTAGATATTAGGGGCTCATGCTGGGACTTGTAGTCTATCACTTTTGGGGGGTCACATTTTTAGATATCAGGGGTTCATGCTGGGACTTGTAGTCTATCACTTTTGGGGGGTCACATCCTTAGATATCAGGGGCTCATGACTTTTAGTCCATCACTTTTGGGGGGTCACATTCTTAGATATTAGGGGCTCATGCTGGGACTTGTAGTCCATCACTTTTGGAGCTGGGTCACATCCTTAGATATCAGGGGCTCATGCTGGGACTTGTAGTCTATCACTTTTGGGGGGTCCCATTCTTAGATATCAGGGGCTCATGCTGGGACTTGTAGTCTATCACTTTTGGGGGGTCCCATTCTTAGATATCAGGGGCTCATGATAGGACTTGTAGTCTATCACTTTTGGGGGGTCCCATTCTTAGATATCAGGGGCTCATGCTGGGACTTGTAGTCCATCACTTTTGGGGAGTCACATCCTTAGATATCAGGGGCTCATGCTGGGACTTGTAGTCCATCACTTTTGGGGAGTCACATCCTTAGATATCAGGGGCTCATGCTGGGACTTGTAGTCTATCACTTTTGGGGGGTCACATCCTTAGATATCAGGGGCTCATGACTTTTAGTCCATCACTTTTGGGGGGTCACATTCTTAGATATTAGGGGCTCATGCTGGGACTTGTAGTCCATCACTTTTGGGGGGTCACATCCTTAGATATCAGGGGCTCATGACTTGTAGTCCATCACTTTTGGGGGGTCACATTCTTAGATATTAGGGGCTCATGCTGGGACTTGTAGTCCATCACTTTTGGGGAGTCACATCCTTAGATATCAGGGGCTCATGCTGGGACTTGTAGTCTATCACTTTTGGGGGGTCCCATTCTTAGATATTAGGGGCTCATGCTGGGACTTGTAGTCTATCACTTTTGGGGGGTCACATTTTTAGATATCAGGGGTTCATGCTGGGACTTGTAGTCTATCACTTTTGGGGGGTCACATCCTTAGATATCAGGGGCTCATGACTTTTAGTCCATCACTTTTGGGGGGTCACATTCTTAGATATTAGGGGCTCATGCTGGGACTTGTAGTCCATCACTTTTGGAGCTGGGTCACATCCTTAGATATCAGGGGCTCATGCTGGGACTTGTAGTCTATCACTTTTGGGGGGTCCCATTCTTAGATATCAGGGGTTCATGCTGGGACTTGTAGTCCATCACTTTTGGAGCTGGGTCACATTCTTAGATATCAGGGGCTCATGATAGGACTTGTAGTCTATCACTTTTGGGGGGTCCCATTCTTAGATATCAGGGGCTCATGCTGGGACTTGTAGTCCATCACTTTTGGGGAGTCACATCCTTAGATATCAGGGGCTCATGCTGGGACTTGTAGTCCATCACTTTTGGGGAGTCACATCCTTAGATATCAGGGGCTCATGCTGGGACTTGTAGTCTATCACTTTTGGGGGGTCACATCCTTAGATATCAGGGGCTCATGACTTTTAGTCCATCACTTTTGGGGGGTCACATTCTTAGATATTAGGGGCTCATGCTGGGACTTGTAGTCCATCACTTTTGGGGGGTCACATCCTTAGATATCAGGGGCTCATGACTTGTAGTCCATCACTTTTGGGGGGTCACATTCTTAGATATTAGGGGCTCATGCTGGGACTTGTAGTCCATCACTTTTGGGGAGTCACATCCTTAGATATCAGGGGCTCATGCTGGGACTTGTAGTCTATCACTTTTGGGGGGTCCCATTCTTAGATATTAGGGGCTCATGCTGGGACTTGTAGTCTATCACTTTTGGGGGGTCACATTTTTAGATATCAGGGGTTCATGCTGGGACTTGTAGTCTATCACTTTTGGGGGGTCACATCCTTAGATATCAGGGGCTCTCATGACTTTTAGTCCATCACTTTTGGGGGGTCACATTCTTAGATATTAGGGGCTCATGCTGGGACTTGTAGTCTATCACTTTTGGGGGGTCACATCCTTAGATATTAGGGGCTCATGCTGGGACTTGTAGTCTATCACTTTTGGGGGGTCACATCCTTAGATATCAGGGGTTCATGCTGGGACTTGTAGTCTATCACTTTTGGGGGGTCACATCCTTAGATATCAGGGGTTCATGCTGGGACTTGTAGTCTATCACTTTTGGGGGGTCACATCCTTAGATATCAGGGGCTCATGACTTTTAGTCCATCACTTTTGGGGGGTCACATTCTTAGATATTAGGGGCTCATGCTGGGACTTGTAGTCTATCACTTTTGGGGGGTCACATCCTTAGATATTAGGGGCTCATGCTGGGACTTGTAGTCTATCACTTTTGGGGGGTCACATCCTTAGATATCAGGGGTTCATGCTGGGACTTGTAGTCTATCACTTTTGGGGGGTCACATCCTTAGATATCAGGGGTTCATGCTGGGACTTGTAGTCTATCACTTTTGGGGGGTCACATCCTTAGATATCAGGGGCTCATGCTAGGACTTGTAGTCCATCACTTTTGGCGAGGGAGTCACATTCTTATGGCCCATACACACGATCCGAATATCGGCCGACGGATCGTACGACTTTTTTCGCTTAATAATCGCAAGTAAAATAAAATAGGTTTTTAAACTCACGAAAATTATCGTACGATAGAAAAAAACGATCGGAAGTGATGTCACGTGTTGTAATGTATTTGTATTGTATTGTCGGACGACGGCTGTACTGACTAAACGAAAATCGGCCGATCGGACATCGGACGAGAAAAATTTTCGCGCTTGTCCGATCGAATTTAATCGGATGAACGGTCGTGATCGGCTGTCGAAAGTAGTGTACACACGATCCGAAAATCGTACGATCCATCATCGGACGATCGTTTTCGTCTGATATTCGGATCGTGTGTATGGGCCATAAGATATCAGGGGCTCATGCTGGGACTTTAGTCCATCACTTTGGGGGGGGGTCACATCCTTAGATATCAGGAGCTCATGCTGGGACTTGTAGTCCATTACTTATGGAGAGGGAGTCACATCCTTAGATATCAGGGGCTCATGCTGGGACTTGTAGTCTATCAATTTTGGGGGGTCCCATTCTTAGATATCAGGGGCTCATGCTGGGACTTGTAGTCTATCACTTTTGGGGGGTCCCATTCTTAGATATCAGGGGCTCATGCTGGGACTTGTAGTCCATCACTTTTGGGGGGTCCCATTCTTAGATATCAGGGGTTCATGCTGGGACTTGTAGTCCATCACTTTTGGGGGGGTCCCATTCTTAGATATTAGGGGCTCATGCTGGGACTTGTAGTCCATCACTTTTGGGGGGTCCCATTCTTAGATATCAGGGGTTCATGCTGGGACGTGTAGTCTATCACTTTTGGGGGGGTCCCATTCTTAGATATCAGGGGCTCATGCTGGGACTTGTAGTCTATCACTTTTGGGGGGTCACATCCTTAGATATCAGGGGCTCATGACTTTTAGTCCATCACTTTTGGGGGGTCACATTCTTAGATATTAGGGGTTCATGCTGGGACTTTAGTCCATCACTTTTGGGGGAGGCACATCCTTTGATCTCAGGGGTTCATGATGGGACTTGTAGTCCTTCACTTTTGGAGGGGAGGGTCACATCCTCAGATATCAGGGACTCATGCTGGGACCTGTAGTCCATTGCTTTTGAGGGGGTGTCACATCCTTAGATATCAGGGGCTCATGCTGGGACTTGTAGTCCATCACTTTTGGAGTGGGAGTCACATTCTTAGATATCAGGGGCTCATGACTTGTAGTCCATCACTTGGGGGGGGGGGGGGGGGGTCACATTCTTAGATAACAGGGGCTCATGACTTGTAGTCCATCACTTATGGGGGGGGGATTGACACTTTTTCCTCAAGCCAAACCCAAACACTATAGCAGCCTGGGACACCTTTGGGTGCACCAAGAAGAGTAGTAATGTGTGTGGCTATCTTGGTTACTTGGGGTATTTGGGGAGCCACAGCCCAGTCTGAATAACATGTCCAGGTTTCAGTTCGCCTGAAACCCGGACACATGATTCAAAACCTGAACTGTCCAGGTGAATCCCAGACAGGTGGCCACCCTAGGGGCTGTCACATCCTTAGTTATCAGGGGTTCATGCTGGGACTTGTAGTCCATTACTTTTGGGGGGGGGGTGAGTCACCCAAGCATGAAGGACTGCAAGTCCCAGCATGCACCTCTCAGAGCTTTTGGGGTAGGCAGGTTGGAAATGTGGTCACCCTAAGTCTAACTATGGCACCATCACTTTTTTAAGGGGCATTTGTGGATAAAAACAAACTGCAGGTCTGACTAAAGTTAAATAAAGCCTCTCTTAGCAATGCCCTGGGAGTATTCCAGTCAGGCTTCATGAGGTACATAAATGGCCTACGCTACACCTATAGCAAGAGCTTTATTCAACTTTAGTCCGAGTCGCACACTTGGCTTTTTATCTACAGATACCCCTTATCTGCATGAATGATAATTAGTTCACCTTTACCAAAAAAACTGCCAATGCGCCAAGGACATGTGTAGATAAAAACATACCGTGCGATTCTGACTAAATTTGAAGAAATCCCTTGCTATAGGTGTAGGCCATTTATGTACCTCATGAAGCCTGACTGGAATACTCCCAGGACATTACTAAGAGTCGGAACTTTCACAGCTCCAGTACTGGTGGGCGGATTAGGAAGTGATCATCACTGCTTCCTGCCAAAGCAACCACCAGCGCTCCCTGGGGCCGAATGAGGATCTGAGAGGAATGATGGCAGCCTTCATCTTCTCCACATGTGAGTCCTGACCTTCTCTGCCTTTTACACTATACTGTTCTGTGCTGTACATCTGCCCTGCACCGTGCAGAAAATAGTGCTAACATGTTTTAATAGGTTAGGAATTACTGGGACTTCTGAGGCGCTACATAGATGTATGCCATATACACATATCTTATTAAAAATAATTATTTTTAATAAGATATAGGCCCAGATCCACAAAGAAATTACGCCGAAGTATCTCCAGATACGCCGCCGTAATTTGAAATGTGCGCCGTCGTATCTCTGCGCCGATTCTCAAAGCAAGATACGCCGGAAAACGTGGCTTCAGTCGTCCGGCGTAACTTGCCTACGCCGGCGTATCGTGGGCGCATAGTTACGCTGGACGCATTAGCCCAGGGGTGGCAAACACAAGGCCCGTGGGCCGAATCCGGCCCGCGGGACCTTGTAATGTGGCCCGCACAGCAGCCACCTAATTTTGCCAGGTTTCATCGCGGCCAGTCTGAGCAGGCATTACAATGTAGAACAAGCGGAGGCGGCAGTGGAGGCGGAGACAGGACGGAGGAGGAGGCGGGCACCAGAGTGGCATTGTAAGCCGTCTTGGCTGTAGAAAGGATGGCAGCCTGAGACACAGCATTGGAGGAGGAGACGGAGCGGCACATAAGGGCAGAGGCGGCTCTCTAATTAGGCAGATTAGGCAGTCGCCTAAGGCCCCGCGCTTCCAGGCAGCCGCCTAATCTACCTAACGTCTGTAGAAGTGAAGGGAATGTCCCCAGTCTGTGTCCTTCCGGCTGTTCGTAAGGGGTACTCGTAGTGCCTGCAACTAGCTTTCCCTGGCCAGGGGCAGACTGACCGCCTGAGCACTGCCCGAGGTCCAAGGATCAGTGGATGGAGCTACTGCCCTCCCCCGGCTCCTCCTCTTCTGCCACACTCCACCGATCTCTGCCATGTGCAGAAACTGATCTCAGTTTTTTTTTTAAAATCCAGTCCGTTTTTTTTTCCAACTCCAGTCCTTTTTTTTTTTAAATCCAATCCGGGTTTTTTTAAACTCCAGTCCATTTTTTTTTCAACTCCAGTCCAGTTTTTTTTTTTAATCCAATCCGTTTTTTTCCCCAACTCCAGTCCGTTTTTTTTAAAACCAGTCCGGGTTTTATTTTTCCCAACTCCAGTCCTGTTTTTTTAAAAATCCAGTCCGGGTTTTTTTCCAACTCCAGTCCAGTTTTAAAAGAAAATCCAGTCCAGTTTTTTTTTAAATCCAGTCTGGGTTTTTTTTCAACTCCAGTCCAGTTTTTTTAAAGATCCAGTCTGGTTTTTTTTCAACTCCAGTTTTTTTTAAATCCATTCCGGGTTTTTTTCAACTCCAGTCCAGTTTTTTTAAAAATCCAGTCCGTTTTTTTTTCAACTCCAGTCCGTTTTTTTTTTAAAATCCAGTCTGGGTTTTTTTAAAACTCCAGTCCAGTTTTTTTTTAAATCCATTCCGGGTTTTTTTAAACTCCAGTCCAGTTTTTTTTAAAACTCCAGTCCGGGTTTTTTCAACTCCAGTCCAGTTTTTTTTTAAAATCCAGTCCGGGTTTTTTCAACTCCAGTCCAGTTTTTTTTAAAAATCCAGTCCGGGTTTTTTTTAACTCCAGTCCAGTTTCTTTAAAAATCCAGGCCGGGTTTTTTTCCAACTCCAGTCCAGTTTTTTTTTAATCCAGTCCGGGTTTTTTTTCCAACTCCAGTCCAGTTTTTTTTAAAAATCCAGTCCGGGTTTTTTTTTCCAACTCCAGTCCAGTTTTTTTTAAAAATCCAGTCCGGGTTTTTTTTAAAAAAAAACCCGGACTGGATTTAAAAAAAAAAACTGGACTGGAGTTTAAAAAACCCGGACTGGATTTAAAAAAAAACTGGACTGGAGTTTAAAAAAAACCCGGACTGGATTTAAAAAAAAACTGGACTGGAGTTTGAAAAAAAAACCCGGACTGGTTTTAAAAAAACTGGACTGGAGTTTAAAAAAAACCCGGACTGGATTTTTAAAAAAACTGGACTGGAGTTTGAAAAAAAAAACCCGGACTGGATTTAAAAAAAAAAACTGGACTGGAGTTTAAAAAAAAAAACCTGGACTGGATTTAAAAAAAAATTGGACTAGAGTTAAAAAAAAAAAACGAACTGGAATTAAAAAAAAAACTGGTCTGGAGTTGATAAAAAAAACCCGGACTGGATTTAAAAAAAAACGGGACTGGAGTTTAAAACAAAACTGGACTGGAGTTGATAAAAAAAAACCCGGACTGGATTTAAAAAAAAACTGGACTGGAGTTAAAAAAAAACCGGACTGGATTTAAAAAAAAAACCCGCACTGGATTTAAAAAAAAATTGGACTAGAGTTAAAAAAAAAACCTGGACTGGATTTAAAAAAAAACTGGACTGAAGATGAAAAAAATAACGGACTGGACATAAAAAAAAACTGGACTGGAGTTGGAAAAAAAACCCGGACTGGAGTTGGAAAAAAAAACCCGGACTGGATTTTTTAAAAAACTGGACTGGAGTTTAAAAAAAACCCGGACTGGATTTAAAAAAAAATTGGACTAGAGTTAAAAAAAAAACCGGACTGGAATTAAAAAAAAACTGGACTGGAGTTGATAAAAAAACCCGGACAGCATTTAAAAAAAAAATGGGCTGACGTTGGAAAAAATGTAATTTAAATCCAGTCCGTTCCCCCCCCCCCCCCCAACTCCGGTCCAGGTTTTCCAGTCAAAATCCATCATCCTCATCATAATCCCCCTGTGCCTGGCATCCTACCACCCCACCCCCTGTCATCAACATTCCCATCAACCCCCTGTACTCCACCTCTAGCATCCAAACACCCTACCCCCATCATCCTTCTCTTTATCCCCTCTGTACCCCACTGCCAGCTTCCTACAACCCCACCCACTGTCATCATCATCCCCCTCTGCTGACATCCCATCACCCCACTCATTGTCATCAACATCCCCCTCACCCCTCCTGTACCCCACCTCTGACATCCTTATGTCATTATCCTCCTCACCCCTCCTGTACCCCACCTCTGACATCCTCCTGTCATTATCCCCCTCACCCCTCCTGTACCCCACCTCTGACATCTTATCACCTTACCCCCAATTATTATAGGGGAGATATGTTCTCTGTCTCTCACACCCCAAACTGCATTCTGTCATACAACCAACTGTACCCTAAAAAAAGTGGTAACCTATAGCAACCAATCAGTGAGCAGTAATGATGTGCAGTAACCTCTAGCAACCAATCATTGAGTGGATAATATATATATATATATATTAGAGCTGAAACGATTAATCAATATTATCGATAATATTCGATAATGAAAATCGTTGTCAACGATTTTCATTATCGAATAATCGGTCCGCCCTTCCGCCCATTCAAAGCCGCGGCCTCAATTACCGTTTGCCGCGGGCCAGCCGCGATCGAGCAGCGGGGGAGGTGGGGGAGCACGGAGGCACATGATCCTGTGTCTCCGTGCGCCCCCACCACCTCCGCCGCGCGATCGCCGCGGGCCCGCGGCAAACTGTAATTGAGGCCGCGGCTTTGCGGCCTTGTGAAGTCCCAAGCTCTTCCTTCTGTGAGCTTGCGCCATCTGGTGGTGGCCGTTTGACATTACAAGTTAAATTACATTACAATTGCTGTTTTTCACTGCCATCTCATAATTAGAACCCCCAAACATTATATATATTTTTTATTCTAACACCCTAGAGAATAAAATGGCGATCGTTGCAATACTTTGTGTCACGCCGTATCTGCGCAGCGGTCTTACAAGCGCACTTTTTTTGGATTTTTTATTTTTTTTAATTAAAAAATAAAACAGTAAAGTTATCCCAATTTTTTTTTAGATTGTAAAAGATAATGTTACGCCGAGTAAATTGATACCCAACATGTCACGCTTCAAAATTGCGCCCGCTCGTGGAATGGCGTCAAACTTTTACCCTTTAAAATCTCCATAGGCGAGGTTTAAAAAAAATACAAGTTGCATGTTTTGAGTTACAGAGGAGGTCTAGAGCTAGAATTATTGCTCTCGCTCCAACAATCGCGGTGATACTTCACTTGTGGTTTGAATACCGTTTACATATGCGGGTGCTACTCGCGTATGTGTTCGCTTATGCACGCAAGCGGGACGGTGCACGTTTTCGGGCTCCTAACTTTTTTAGCTGGCTCCTAGATTCCAAGCAAATTTGTCAAGCCCTGCCGTGAGGAATAGTGCCCCAGCATTGGTGTTCCCGGGAGGAATAGTGCCCCAGCATTGGTGTTCCCGGGAGGAATAGTGCCCCAGCATTGGTGTTCCCGGGAGGAATAGTGCCCCAGCATTGGTGTTCCCAGGAGGAATAGTGCCCCAGCATTGGTGTTCCCGGGAGGAATAGTGCCCCAGCATTGGTGTTCCCGGGAGGAATAGTGCCCCAGCATTGGTGTTCCTGGGAGGAATAGTGCCCCAGCATTGGTGTTCCCGGGAGGAATAGTGCCCCAGCATTGGTGTTCCCGGGAGGAATAGTGCCCCAGCATTGGTGTTCCCGGGAGGAATAGTGCCCCAGCATTGGTGTTCCCGGGAGGAATAGTGCCCCAGCATTGGTGTTCCCGGGAGGAATAGTGCCCCAGCATTGGTGTTCCCGGGAGGAATAGTGCCCCAGCATTGGTGTTCCCGGGAGGAATAGTGCCCCAGCATTGGTGTTCCCGGGAGGAATAGTGCCCCAGCATTGGTGTTCCCGGGAGGAATAGTGCCCCAGCATTGGTGTTCCCTGGAGGAATAGTGCCCCAGCATTGGTGTTCCCGGGAGGAATAGTGCCCCAGCATTGGTGTTCCCGGGAGGAATAGTGCCCCAGCATTGGTGTTCCCGGGAGGAATAGTGCCCCAGCATTGGTGTTCCCGGGAGGAATAGTGCCCCAGCATTGGTGTTTCCGGGAGGAATAGTGCCCCAGCATTGGTGTTCCCGGGAGGAATAGTGCTCCAGCATTGGTGTTCCTGGGAGGAATAGTGCCCCAGCATTGGTGTTCCCGGGAGGAATAGTGCCCCAGCATTGGTGTTCCCGGGAGGAATAGTACCCCAGCATTGGTGTTCCCGGGAGGAATAGTGCCCCAGCATTGGTGTTCCCGGGAGGAATAGTGCCCCAGCATTGGTGTTCCTGGGAGGAATAGTGCCCCAGCATTGGTGTTCCCGGGAGGAATAGTGCCCCAGCATTGGTGTTCCCGGGAGGAATAGTACTGCTGCAAAGTTGTGTAATGTTAATGTTAAACGTTTTTTAATCTGCCGTTTGAGTGTAACATGTTTTTTCATTATTACTGTTAAATAAACGAAAAAATTCCACATTACGTTTTTTAAATGATTTTATACGATTAATCGATCAATCGAAAAAATAATCGGCCGATTAATCGATTATGAAAATAATCGTTAGTTGCAGCTCTAATATATATATATATATATATATATATATATATATGTTTAATGATATTTGATTAAAGATTAATTGGTTAGAGAAAATTTTAGACATTGTAAATCCAAAGTTTGTAGGATTTAAGACTTTTAATATATGTAATTTATACAATTAATTTCTATCGCTTGAATTTTTTTTCGCATTTTGGGCGTGAATGGGGCCCCATGTCTAAGATTTGCCTAAGGCCGCACAAAGCCTAGAGCCGCCTCTGCATAAGGGGAATATGTAATCATTACATATTCCCCTTACTCTGTGCCGCTCCGTCTCCGCCTCCACCCCCGCCTCCAACGCTGCGTCTTATGCTGCCACTCTGGTCTCCGCCTCCGCCCTGTCTCCGCCTTCACCGCCGCCTCCAACGCTGCGTCTTATGCTGCCACTCTGGTCTCCGCCTCCGCCCTGTCTCCGCCTCCCTGTCTGTAGCCAAGATGGCTTACAATGCCGCTCTGGTGCCCGCCTCCTCCTACGCCCTGTCTCCACCTTCACCGCCGCCTCCGCTCGTTCTGAAGGCATGACGGCTTACAATGCCGATCTGGTGCCCGCCTCCTCCTACGCCCTGTCTCCACCTTCACCGCCGCCTCCGCTCGTTCTGAAGGCATGACGGCTTACAATGCCGATCTGGTGCCCGCCTCCTCCTGCGCCCTGTCTCCACCTTCACCGCCGCCTCCGCTCGTTCTGAAGGCATGACGGCTTACAATGCCGATCTGGTGCCCGCCTCCTCCTACGCCCTGTCTCCACCTTCACCACCGCCTCCGCTTGTTCTGAAGGCATGACGGCTTACAATGCCGCTCTGGTGCCCGCCTCCTCCTACGCCATGTCTCCACCTCCACCTCCACCTCCGCTCGTTCTGAAGGCATGACGGCTTACAATGCCGATCTAGTGCCTGCCTCCTTCTCCGCCTCCACCACTGCCCTGTCTCCACCACCAGTTCTTCCAGCCAGCGATGCCTGCATTTTTTGCATGCCACTGATTGTTGTGGCAGAGATTGCTGGCAGTTTTGCACTAGCAAAGTGTGCTGCTATTTTACAGTTATCGTAAAAAAACAAAGTACTGATAACACAGGAGATCCGCCAACAGAGGGATGGTACCACTATAGCCCAATAAAAAAAAGGTACTATAGCCCAATACAAAGGGAGGGAGCAGCCTACACAGGGAGGTACCAGAGCTGGTCCAGGTAGGAAGGTAGGATAGAGTACAGATTTGAGGAATTTTTAGGCACAATCCTGACCCATGCACTGTGTACGTAGCGCAATCCTGACCCCTGCACTGTGTATGTAGCGCAATCCTGACCCCTGCACTGTGTACGTAGCGCAATCCTGACCCATGCACTATATGTGTAGCTGATGTGATGCTGATGCAGCCCCCAATGAATTTAAGTTTGCCACCCCTGCATTAGACTTTCCCCTTAAAAAATATGCAAATGAGCTAGAAAGGCCGATTCACGAACGTACGTGCGCCCGGCTCATTGATATACGTCGTTTACGTAAGGCGTATGAGCGGCGTAAAGTTACCCCTGCTATATGAGGCGCAGCCCATGTTTTTGTATAATCAAGTTTATTGCCATTTTAATATAAAACACATACACGACGGGCCAGATCCACAAAGGAATTACGCCGGTGTATCAATAGATACATCGGCGTAATTTGAATTTCCCGCCGGCGTGTCATTGTTTTCTACCCAGAAAACAAGATACGCCGGACTTACGCTAAGATACGACTTGCGTAAGTTTCTTACACCGTCGTATCTTAGATGCATATTTACGCTGGACGCTAGGGGCGCGTCCGTGTTAAGTGTGCAAATGAGGTAGATACGGCGATCCACGAACGTACGTACGCCCGGCGCAGTGTGTTAATGTCGTTTGCGTAAGCGTCTGTACGGCGTAAAGATAAAGCTGCTATAGTGAGGCGCAGCCAATGTTAAGTATGGACGTAGGGACCGCGTCGTATTGGACTTTGTTTACGTCGTTTGCATAACTCGTTTTGCGAATAGGGAATTGCGTATATTACGTACACGTCGTTTTCATTGACTATTTTCTACATGATTTCACGCATGCGCACTAGGGTACGTCTACGGCCGGGGCATTCGCAGTGTAAAAAAAGTGTCGTTTGCTTCGGGTCATTCATAATTATACTAAACCACGCCCCCCACTAGTTCATTTGAATTACACCCGCGTACGCCGGCCCATTTAGGCTACGCCGCAGTAAGCTACAGCGGAATTTAATTGAGGATTCGTAATACGCCGCTGTGGCTTACAGTGGCGTAGTATAAATGGGATACGCCGCGCGGGCGTCCCATCTTTGTGGATCTGGCCCGACATGTCCAACAGCAATGATGTAGGCAAAGGCCAACTTAGACCCGGCAGGGTCATACAAGCTCCAGTATCCCAAAGGGACCAGTTGAACAGACAAAATATAAACAACGCAAATTCAGCGAGCGCCAAACAGAGGGCTCGTAATCTACACCGTATGGGGGAAAGTTCAAGTTCTTAGCGGGCGATGCAATGGCGAATAGTCATGAGGGTGTAGGCAACACATGTAGCATTGAGGTTCATCTGCGGACGGCCCCGCCACCCAACGATGGGGCCCAAGACTGCCCCCAGAGGCTGTTGAGACACATGGGCCCATGATCCACGGCAGAAGGGGGGGGGGCACCATGGCCTCCATCAAACCATATCCCACCCCCGCCCGCAGATCAAGGGGACCAAATGCGGCAACAGGGCCCTCACACGAAACTGCCAGTGTCCCCATAGAAGCTAGGGACAGGTTCGGCGCAGCCCATGTTAAGTATGGACGTCGGAACAGCGTCAAATTTTACGTTGTTTGCGTAAGTCGTGCACGAATAGGGCTGTGCGTAATTTACGTTCACGTCAAAAACATTGAGCATTTGCGACGTGATTCAGAGCATGCGCACTGGGATACGTCCACAGACGGCGCATGCGTCGTTCGTTTGGCGCGTCATTTACGTGGGGTCACGATTCATTTACATACAACACGCCCACTACCAGCCTACTTTGAATTACGTGCACTTACGCCAGCCCATTTACGCTACGCTGCCGTAACATAGGGCCAGATTCAAGAACACTTGCGCTGGAGTATTTCGATATGCGCCGCGTAACTGTGATGATGCGCCGTCGTTTCTATGTGGCCGTATCCACCAAACTAGATGCGCCCAATAACGGGCCATTTCCGACCGGCGGAACGTTCCGACGCCAGAGTATCGTCAGCGCTTAATTTCGCTTGGCGCATCAGTCGCGCCTATTGATTTCCCATGCAAATATGCAAATGAGGGAGATTTCCCAATTCGCGAACGGATTAGCACCATACGCTGGCTACATGCGCCGCGCGTATCTCGTCCGTCCGGCGCAAAGTTATTTCTACAAAAGGCTGCTTTATCTTTACTCCAGACGGTCACAGGTCAGCAGGAGAGCAGCTACAGCAGCGTTACCGACGAAACTAGCAAGCTGAACAACCACACTTGCAAGGACAACACCTCTGTGTGCCAACATGCCAGGGGCACTCGTGGTCCTAAGACTAGTACTGGGTCCCTCGCTACGGAGGAGGCGGGCACATGAGAGGATATACCGCACGCGTATGAACCTCTTTGGCATGGGTGATGAGGAGGTGTATCGCCTCTTCAGATTCAGCACAGATGCAATACTTGAACTAACCACAACCCTGCAGGATGACATCACCAGCAAGACACACCGCTCACAAGCAGTGCAGCCACTGGTGAAGGTACTGGCAACACTTCATTTCCTTGCCAGTGGATCATTCCAGCGTACAAGTGGAGTGGTGGCTGGGATGTCACAGTCCTCCATAAGCAGATGTGTGCACCAGGTTGTCCCCGCAATCCTCAGACGCATGTCCAACCAGTTCATCAGACCCACCACTGAGGAGCTGCGGCTGAAGGCAATGACAGATTTCTACAACATTGCCAGATTCCCACGCACTGTGGGGGCCATTGATTGCACACATGTGGCACTCCAGCCCCCCAGTGCCACAGAGCACATATACCGCAATCGGAAGCATTGGCATTCCATCAACGTACAGGTGATAGCCGATGCCCAGCGCCTCATATGGCACGTCCGTGCCAAACACCCCGGGTCCAGCCATGACAGCTTCATATACCGTCAGAGCCCCATCCCAACAGAATTCGAACAGAACATGTATGGGGACAGCTGGCTGGTTGGTGAGTGACAAGGGAGTCCGGCATGACTATCCCCTCCCGTGATGCACAACAGAAGTCGCACATGCATGACTAACATCCTCCTGTCTTTTCCCTTACAGGTGACTCTGCATATGCACTGGGACCCCATCTAATGACTCCTTTCCGGAACCCCCAAACCAGAGGAGAGAGAAGATACAATGAAGCACACATCAAAACCCGTGGAGTGGTGGAGCAAACATTTGGGCTCCTGAAGTCCCGTTTCCGCTGCCTGGATAAGTCCGGGGGGACCCTGTTGTACTCCCCTACCTTTGTGTGTCAGATCATCGGTGCATGTTGTATTCTGCACAACTTTGCTATGAGAAAAGGCCTGCAGATTGACATACGTGATGACCTGACCCCCGACCCACACAGTCCCCACCTGCCAGAGGAGACCCAGTCTGCTGATGGAAGAGCAGTCAGGAGGGTCCTCGCCGTAGGCATCTTTGGACAATAAACCAAAACATTAATCACACAGACAGTGCACGCGTGTACACCACTGATGTCCCTAGATCACACACACCACATGCACATCGCATTGGATTAGCCCAAGTCCAGCATGTAGGAGTTGGGAGCAGCAACGCCAGCGTCAAGGCCCCAATGATGTCACTGTCCATTCATACACCTTTCACACGTCATTCATTCAGCCGTGGGGTTAACTTCACCACCACGGCCGAGGGTGACACCCCTTACTGTCAGGAGTGCCACCCTCTCACATTCACACACCATTCACACTGTCCCCTGCACTCCTGACCGTGTGCAGTACAAAAAAAATAAAAAATCTCATAACCTGAGAACAAAAATAAACAAAAACTCATATCCTGAGTATAAACAAAAATAATCAAAAATAAACAAAAACTCATATCCTGAGTATAAACAAAAATATTCAAAAATAAACAAAAACTCATATCCTGAGTATAAACAAAAATATATAACAACCAAAAAATCAAAAAACCCTCATCTGGGATGACGGGGGCTCCTCCTTGGGGGCACTCTCGGGCTCCTCAGCTGCCTGGAGGGAGTGGGTGGTGGTGGGGGTGGGGGGGCATCAGGAGGAGGCTGATCCCTGGGTGGGCCACTCCTGGGAGCTGTTGGCTGCCTGCCCTCCAATGCCACAGCGATACGGCTCAGATACAGGTTTGTCTGGGCCTGCATCCTTAGCTGGCGGGTGATCTGATGCCGCTGGTCACGTTGCCGCTGCCTCCCCTCTTCCCGGATGGCAGCTGTGTTGTCTCGGACAGCTGCTGTCAGGTGCCGGATATCAGCCTGCACCTCCCCCAGGCTGGTCACAACGCCCTGCACACGACTGGGCAGCTGTGACATGGAGCCCAGGCTGTCAGCGACCCGGTCTAAGTGGCCAGCAATCTCCCCCATTTTCTGGGTCTGTTTGGTGTGGTCCAACACTACCTGGTCCTGGACCAGATCAGACACCCACCTGGTCTTCCGGGTCGCCTTCCTGGGGGCAGAAGAAGGTTGTCCCCGTGGGGATGGAGTCGCCCTTGAGGGGCTACCTAGGATGGGGGAGGGGATCACAGAGGGCCCTGCAGAGGAGGAGGACTCCTCCAACATTAAAATAAAGTCCTGTTCAGGGACAGGCTCCTCCTCAACCACCTCTGCTGAAGTGGTGTGGGTACTCTCCTCCTCCACCTCGGTGTCTCCAGCACCCAGGGCCTCGTCATCAGGATCCCGTTGGGAGGTTGGGGTGGACTGGCCGGCACGAGATGGTGGCCCAGCTCCGTCATCTGTGGATGACACAAAGCAGACACATGTTGGTGGTCCCACACACTTGGCACATGTACCCTCCCCCCCCCCACATGCAACACACCAAAAAGGGGGTAAAATCACTTACCTGTCCTGGAGCCTTCCTCTACGGAGTCATAGCCAGGGACCCCCTCCAACTGCTCCCTGTCCAGGCAGCGGGCGACCACCTCCTCCTCCGCGGTCAGGGTGACAGGACATGGTGGACCACCACCTGTGCCCCGCTCATGGCTCCGAATGGTGGCCACCTTGCCCCTCACCTTGTGCCGCAGGTCGTTTATTTTTTTTTGAATGTCGCCTGCAGTCCGGGTGGAGTACCCTAGCACATTGACCCTGGCAGCAATGGTGTCCAGGATACCCTTCTTCCTCTCCCGGCTGGTCTTCCTGCTTTTTTTCCCATGGAGGAAATCATTAAATGTCTCCATAGCCGAGATGACCACAGAGACCTCCTGGGCATTTAAGTTGAGGTTCCTCCTCTCTTTGGGGGTAGCGGGAGCAGCCATTACAGTGCAAAAGTATCTTCCCTGGGGTGGGGGGAAACGGATATACTTTTGCGCCGGAATGGCGTTTCCGCCTGCGCTTTTAAGCGCCCAACGGAAGGCATTGCGCTGACGTTTCCCGTGAAGTGGTGCCGACGGAAGTTGTGAGCATGCGCACAAGGGGGCGAGTGGAGCCGCACTCACTGCGCATGCTCCGTGGAGGATGCGCTGAACGTAAGCCTCTGCGCTGGGCTCCGCCCATCATTTACATGTGATCACACCCACTTCCACTTGCGTCGGGTTACGCCAGCGCATTATCGTTACTCTGGCGCAAGTTTACGCGCAACTGCTATGTGAATAACAGTACTTGCGCCGAAAGTGTCGGCGGAGTAACGTAAATGAGAAACGTTACTCCAAAGTAAAGAAGCGCCCATCTACCTGAATCTGGCCCTTAGAGTGCAAGTTCTTTCTGAATACGGGACCTGCAGCTCAAAGTTACGGCGGCGTAGTGTATCTGAGATACGCTACGCCCGCCGAAAACTTACGCGATTCTATCTGAACCTGGCCCATAATGTGTATGTGGCATACATCTTAAGGAAAGTAATACAAGTCCATCCGTGCAGGGACTTTAAAGCAGGGGTCTTTAAACTACGCCCCTCCAGTTGTTCAGGAACTACAATACCCATCATGCCTAGTCATGTCTGTGAATGTCAGAGTTTCTCTTTTCGTCCATGGACGGACGCAGCTCCATAAATCTTGACAAGTGGGTTATGTTCCGTCTATTAGGAGATATGAACAGGAACATAACCCACACAAGATTTAAGGAGCTGTGTTCGTCCATGGACGACAGAGAAAAGGATTTTACGGCGAGTACAAAAAATCCTATTTTCTCTTTCGTTCATGGACGGACACAGCACTCTCTTGACAAAGTGGGTATTCAGCCTTCAACCAGGAGAGGACTAGGCAGAAAACAGGTTAATGTTTTTTTATATATATATATATATTTTTTTTTAAAGTGTATTTTTGTGCGTGAACTCGAGAGAGAGGAGCTGGACTGCAGGAGTTGGGAGTAAGCAGACCCTCCCCCCGGAGGCAATCACCATCCTTCTCCATGCCCCTAGTGGCAATGGCGGGTGTGAGGGGGGCCTCCCACTCACCCCGCCCTACCTGCTTCTCTTGGGAGCCCAACTGGGGCCCAACGGGACCCCAGCAGGGCAGAGGGACTCCCCCAATGAGGGAGTGAGGGGGCCTAGCCCACCCAGCCAGCCCCGTAGGTCCTTCGCCTCTCTTTATTTTAGGAGACAGCCAAAGTGCGTGTGTGTTAAACCAATTTTGTGTGCGTGCAAGTGTGGTGGTTTTTTTTTGGGGGGGGGGGGGGTGGGCTTACTAAGCACAGGCGTACCTTACATAGCACACCCACCGGGAGCCGGGCTGAGACCACCAAACTCAATTCACATGTAGCCGAGACTGGGATCCGAACCCTTGGCTGCAGAGGTGAACGGCTTGTCAGCGCAGTGCCAATCACGTTGAGCCACCACAGCTCCCTAACAGGTTAATGTTTAAACACTGTACAGTACCGCTCCGGGGGCGGTCCCTCTAGGTACAACCCCTCTTCCCGACACCATGCAGCTCAGTTTTTCTTCTGCCTAGTGTAGGAGTTGGAGCTCCCTTCGGGCCCATGGGTTCTGTTTTTATTTTTTCAAATTTTTTTTTTTTTTGTTCTTGTGATCTACTAGCAACTGCCAACTGGGTGACAGGCTGGATCACAGATCCTTGTAGTCTCCCCAGTTTCGGCCATCGAGCGTGTGCCGACCTTTAGGTACGCACTGGGCTGTCCACGACATGCCCCGTGCCTCCAGGGGTGGCCGGTGAGCTACGTGCTCGGGGTACACATAGGGCTCTATGTTCGAGTCTCAGTGTGCCTGGCCGACAGTCACCTCCGTCACCATGTGGAAGATGAGCAGTCAGGGATGCTCCCAGCGGGTCCGCGCAGGACGGGTAAGTAGTAATTTCCCTACTTCGGTGGGGAGACATGGCTGGACATTCTTGGAGTGTTTTTTTAGGGGGTTTCCACCTTCCTTCTCTCCTCTCCTTCTCCTATACTTGAGGCCAGACTAGCTGTGTGACTGGGGTTCCACCTGGAGGGGCTCCATCCGATTGTGGGGGCTGCTCTGTCCATCTCCTGGGGGGTTCATTTGGCTGTTCTATGTGGGGGGGGGGCCCTCTGTGGGGTCCCTGTGTGTGTATTTTGGAAGCCTACTGTGTTGTTGATGTCTTCTACATGTGACCGGAGGCAATTTCGGCGGCAACCTGCGCCGCTTAGGCCTCTAGTGCTTCTCGTGGCCATTTACTCTAGTGCTTTTTACACAGTATGACCGCTCGGCAGCCATTTTGGCAGTGTTTTTTTGGCCTCTAGTGCCTGGAATTGCGGTGTGAACAGCATAAAAACACACCACAGTGGGACAGCGTGGCGGAAGTTCTCTGAATTCCAGCTTGTAGCCTGAGGACACTGTGGAAGTGACCCACTTGTCCTGAATCTCGTTCCGCCAGGCGTTTGCGAAAAGCAGCAGCCTTTCCCCCACTCGGCCGAGCAAGGGCTTCCCTTCATAAGGAAGTTTTGGGGGTCTGTTTAGACTTTGAACCCCAAGTTCTTTTTTGCCCTTGGGCTTGGCTCTGGGATTTTCCCCTAGTGTTAGACTGTGTTAGCCTGGAGACTGAGATTCCAGGGGCTGGAGAAAGAGTACGTTTAAATGAGGGACGCTTATTCTTTCTTTTAACCAGCAATAGGGTAGACTTGCCACCGGTAATCTTTTGCATGTATTTATCCAGGTCATCTCCAAACAGGCGCTCACCCCCCAAAGAGGAACGCTGTCAAGTATTTCTTGCAGGAAGCCCCGGCCTCCCAATGTTTTAAGGGAAACTTTTCATGCCACGAATGTATTAGTACACCAAAGTCTGGACCTCAGAGCCCAGACCTCCGCAGAGAGACATTATAGGCAAACCTTGTTTCTTCTCAACACGAGGCCCGGGTACCAACCATCTTAGGCCTTTGATATCAGCCCGAGGAATGGATCTGGTTATAGCACCTAGGTCTCTGCAGCCAGACCATCAAAAGAGCATTTTTCTTCTTAACACATGTTGAACGTGACCAACCACCTTAACACTGGCGAAAAAACTGAGGTACTTTCCATTTGGGAGGAGTTATATAGGGGAGGAACTCAATCTTAATTGGGTTTGCCAGTGTCCAAACAGCTGTGGTGACTACATAACCCAGGGCTCAAAATTTCAAGTCCTGAGCTACTAGCCAGGCCTCAAGAGTTACTCGCCACCAGTTGCCCCACTTAATTCATGCACTGCCCTGCGCCTAATTGCACCCGTAAACACACCCTCATAGATTATCTCATGGAATGACACTGTTAAATGTTTTATGCAGAATCAAGTTACAAAATTAAATATTACCAACAACAACTTTAACAAATTGAGGCAGGGCACTGGGGGCAGACCAGAGGGACAGGGCACTGAGGGCAGACCAGAGGGACAGGGCACTGGGGGCAGACCAGAGGGACAGGGCACTAGAACTCTTCCCTATTCTCTTGCTGTCTCCTCTGCAACTCCCATTCATCCTCTCTCTCTCTCTCTCTCTCTCACTCCCTCTCCTATTCATCTCATCATCAGGAGCCTGTGTGTGCAACTCCATGCTTGCATGTCCCCACTTACCCCTTTTATTCAGGGTGGCAGTGAGGAGAGGAGCTGCAGCACAGCGGGAGGGAGTACAATCCAGCGCTGAGATCCACACAACTGCACAGTCATTGACACCATAGCACAGCGCACACTGACACAGCACACATTAAGACCAGTCTGTTCACAGTGCTCAGGCTGAACTGTTGGACACTTACATAGAGCACAAGGAGAAGAAAACTACACAAACTGGAAGGCTGCCACTCTCATGTCAGGGCAACTTTCAGTGAGCGCTGCACCGGAGTGGTAATTTTCGCAATCCTCCACCTCACTCATTACTTTCTGCTCTCCAGCTACATTGGTCGGGGGGAGGGGGCAGGCTCAGAGAGGTCATACTGTTAGATCCCATGGCTTAAGAATTGTAAGAAGAGCACCTGTGTACTGCTCTGCCTGTGCGCAGCTCACCAGACTACTTTTCCTGAGCATGCTCCTTTCCTCTTTGGCCGCCAATCTCATCGGGACTCTAAGGCCTCGTACACACGATCAAATCTGTCCGCTGGAAACGGTCCGCTGGACCGTTTCAGCAGACAGATTCGATCGTGTGTACGGCTGAGCCGACGGATTTGGCCACCCGACAGATTTCAAAGCATGCTTTGAAATCTATCGGGTGGGAATCCGTCCGCCCGACATGTCTGCTGGTTAGTACACTTACCAGCAGACATGTCGTCCCGCACCGCCGCCGCACTGCCGCCGAATGGATTCGGCGCATGCGCGGAAGTGTTTTACTTCCTGGTGCGGTGACGTGGCGGCGTCAACGTCACCGACACGTCAGCGCGCTCTCTGCTGGCGGGGATTTTGGTTTGCTCGTGTGGACACGCGAGCAAACCAAAATCCCAGCAGACAGATTTGTTCAAATCTGTCGGACGGACAGATTTGAACAAATCTGTCTGCTCGTGTGTACGAGGCCTCAGTGTAGGCACAGATTGGAGGGAGATGCAGCCCTGTCATCACTCGCCCCCAGCTTAAATCCACTCGCCAAATGCTAGTAGGCGAATGGAAATTTTGAGGGCTGACATAACCCATTAAGTAATTAAGGCTCTAGGTCCCGTAATGCATGATCAAGAAATTGGATTTTTGTACTCACTGTAAAATCCTTTTCTCTTAGTTCATGGACAGACACAGCACCCACCCCTCCTTTTTTATGTTTGTACTGCTGTTTGACGAGCTGCTAGAGGCAGGGAGAGGGGTTCTACCTAGAGGGACCGCCCCTGGGGCAGTACTGTACAGTTTTTTGATGTGTTTACACATTAACCTGTCTTCTGCCTAGTCCTCTCCTGGTTGAAGGCTGAATACCCACTTTGTCTATAGAGTCCTGTGTCTGTCCATGAACTCAGAGAAAAGGATTTTACGGTGAATACAAAAATCCTATTTTCTCAATAAATATAAGATTGAATTAAAAACAGGGGTTTAGTTCGCACACATTTGCAAATGCATGCTTAAGCCACAGAGCCTCGTCACGGCACCCTGATATCTGTGGTTCCTAATGCTAAGACCCCTTTCACACTGAGGTGCTTTGCATTCACTATAATGCTAAAAACAGTGTCTGCAAAGCGCCCTGAAAAAGCCGCTGCTGTCTCTCCAATGTAAAAGCCCAGAGGGCTTTCCTACTGCAGTGGTGCGCTAGCAGGACGGTAAAAAAAAGTCCTGCTAGCAACATCTTTGGAGCGGTGAAGGAGCGGTGTGTATACCGCTCCTCCACCGCTCCTGCCCATTAAAAAGAATGGGCACCGTGGCAGCAGCGGCGCTTTGCGGGTGGTTTTAACCCTTTCTCGGCCACTAGCGGGGGGTAAACACCCGGGCTAACGGGCGAATAGCGCCATGAAATTGACAGTAAAGCGCCACTAAAAATAGCAGCGCTTTACTGCCGACGCACCCACTACCCCAGTGTGAAAGGGGCTTTATGGTTAGAGTTAGGCTTAGGGAATAGGGTGCTGGGGACAGGGTTGGAGTTAGGGTTAACCTAACTAGACATGTGCAATTATGTCCGAATATAAATCTGGACAATTTTTTTATAATTCAGAGATTCGTTGACATTTGTTACATTTTGTTACGTTTATTTCTTCTCTAACAAATTCCAAATTTTTGAAATGATTCAAATTTTGTGTGGAGAATAGCTGGTTGTTAAGGAGTGGGACGGGAAGCCGGCCGCCGCGTCCTTAACAACCGATGACTCATCAGCTCTCAGCACGTTTCCCCGGTGACAGCTGAAATGTAAACAAAATAATGCTGGCAATAGAAAAAAAACAGCGTGGGGGTCTACCCCCCCACATCCATTCTAGGCCCTTCGGGCAATTTTGTTTTTAAATTTAGATTTTTTCTTTTGTATTTTTTCATTGCAGGAATTCTTTTGTATACATTTCAGCTGTCAAATGTGCTGACGGCTGAGGAGCCATCGGTTGTTAAGAACGCGGCGGCCGGCTTCCCGTCCCATTGCTTAACAACCACAACTAGTTACTCTCAACACAGAATTCGGATTGTTCCGAAAATGTTTAATTTGTTAGAAAATTAATAAACTAAACTAAACAAGAACTCTAAATTAGTAATATGACAAATCTATCCGATACAAAGCTAAACAAATGTATCAGTTCTGTACATGTCTACCCTAATCCAAACCTTAACCCATGGCCCTAACCTTAATGCCTAACTTTAACCCAATCTTTAATCCCTAACTCTAACCCTTAAGCCCCATACACACTACCAGATTTTCTGCAGGTTCTTCTCTTCAGGGTTACCAAAACCATGCAGTGCAAGGGCCTGCCTGATTGCATACAAATTAAAACGCTTAAGGTTTGAACTCATATTAGATGGTTTTGAAAAACCTGCAGGAAAACCGATAGTGTGTATGAGGCTTTAATCCTAACCCTCCAAGACGATCGGATACTCCCTGAATCAGCTATCTATGGTTCTGATTCAGAGGAAGGCGAAAAACCCTATTAAAGTGCAGTCTAATGTGCTTCAATAGGGAAAAAATTCCTTCCTGACCCCCTGGAAGGCCGGTGCCCAACATAAGGCTGAACATAAGGCTTTAAAGTTGGACCCACCATGCTCCAGATCTCGGTGAAGGACATAATCCGAACCCAAAGCCCTAACCCATGACCCTAGGGCCTAACTTTAACCCAAACCTTAATTCCAAACTCTAACCCTTAATCCTAACCCTCCAAGACGATCGGATACTCCCTGAATCAGCTATCTATGGTTCTGATTCAGATTCAGAGGAGGGTGAAAAACCCTATTAAAGCCCGATCTAATGTGCTCCAATAGGGGAACAAATTCCTTCCTGACCCCCTGGAAGGCCGTTGCCCAAAATAAGGGCCCAACATGAGGCTTAAAGTGGGACCCACCATGCTCCAGATCTCAGGACATGATTCCCATCACACCATGTCCCCACAAGAAGAATGTTCCCTTCCAAGACATGTCTCCTGCAATCCAAAAATTCCTCTCCCAGCTGTGTTATGATTTTTTTTTATCATACAGAGATTCGTTGAAATGTGTTAAGTTTTGTTACGTTTATTCTTTCTCTAACAATTTTTTTTTTTTTTTAATAATTAAAATTTTGTGTGAAGAATAGCTTGTTAAGGAGTGGGACAGGAAGCCGGCTGCCGCGTCCCTAAGAATCATTGACTCATCAGCTGTCAGCACTTTTCCCCGGTGACAGCTGAAATGTAAACAAATGAATGCTGGTAATAGAAAAAACAGAGTGGGGGTCTATCCCCCTATCCATTCCAGGCCCTTCAGCCAAAGTTTTTTCTTTTAAATGGCACAGGGTCCCCTCCAAAGTCATACCAGACCCTTATCCGAGCTTACAGCCCAGTAGATCAGAAGAGGGGAGGATGGGCGAGTGCCCCTCTGCATTTGAAGTAGAGCAGGCCACATGCCCTAAACATGGGGGAGATGATTTGAGGCAGAGGGACTCCCCCTTACCCCCAAAGCACCTAGTCCTCATGTTGATGGAGACAAGGGCCTCTTCTCCACAATACTGACCTTGTGGTTGTGGGGGTGCGGGGGTGACTTATTAGAATCTGGAAGCCCCCTTTAACAAGATCCCCCAGATCCCTCCCCCCCCATATGAATGAATATGGGGTCTATAGAACCCCATAATCATTCACATAGGGAGTGGTGGGAATCTAGGGGCCTCCTTGATAAAGGGGTTTCCAGATTTTGATTAGTTACCCCCCCCCCACACCACCACAACCACCGGGCCAGGGTTGTAGGGAAGTAGCCATTGTCCCTATAAAAATGGGGTCAAGGTGCTTTAGGGGGAGCCCCCCTGCCCCAAAGCATCCCCCTATGTTGAAGGCACGTGGCCTGCTATATATAGTTCAGGAGCAGGGGGGCAGTCGCCAACCCCCCCTTACCTGGCCTGCTGGGCCGCAAGCTCAGATAAGGGTCTGGTGTGAATTTTGGGGGGGGACCATGCCATTTAAAAATAAATAAAAAATTGCATTCTTTTGTTTACATTTCAGCTGTCAAACGTGCTAACAGCTGATGAGTCATTGGTTGTTAAGAATGCGGCGGCCGATTTCCCCTCCCACTCCTTAACAACCAGCTACTCTTCACACAAAATTGAGATTGATATAAAACTTTTAAATTTGTTAGAAAATGAGTAAACTAAACTAAACAACACATCTAAATTAGTAATATGACGAATCTATCCGATACAAAGCTAAACAAATGTATCGGTTCTGTACATGTCTACCCTAATCCAAACGTTAACCCATGGCCCTAACCTTAATGCCTATCTTTAACCCAAACTTTAATCCCTAACTCTAACCCTTAATCATTACCCTCCAGGACGATCGAATACTTCCTGAATCAGCTATCTATGGTTCTGATTCAGAGGAAGGCGAAAAACCCTATTAAAGTGCAGTCTAATGTGCTCCAATAGGGAAAAAATTCCTTCCTGACCCCCTGGAAGGCCGGTGCCCAACATGAGGCTTTAAAATTGGACCCACCATGCTCCAGATCTCGGTGAAGGACATAATCCTCACCCATGGCCCTAACCTGTGACCCTAACGCCTTACTTTAGCCTAAACCCTAATTCCGAACTCTAACCCTTAATCGTAACCCTCCAGGACGATCGGATACTCCCTGAATCAGCTATCAATGGTTCTGATTCAGAGGAAGGCGAAAAACCCTATTAAAGCGCGGTCTAATGTGCTCCAATAGGGGAAAAACCTCTAACCCTAACCCCCTAATCCCAACCCTGTGACCCCCAACATTAACCCTAACCTCTAACCCCCTAATCCCAAACCCGTGACCCCCAACATTAACCCTAACCTCAAACCCTAACCTCCTAATCCCAACCCCATGACCCCCAACATTAACCCAAACCCCCTAATCCCGACCCCCGTGACCCCCACATTAACCCAAACCCCCTAATCCCGACCCCCGTGACCCCCAACATTAACCCTAACCTCTAACCCCAACCCTAACCCCCTAATCCCAACCCCATGACCCCCAACATTAACCCAAACCCCCTAATCCCGACCCCCATGACCCCCAACATTAACCCAAACCCCCTAATCCCGACCCCCGTGACCCCCAACATTAACCCTAACCTCTAACCCCAACCCTAACCCCCTAATCCCAACCCCATGACCCCCAACATTAACCCAAACCCCCTAATCCCGACCCCCATGACCCCCAACATTAACCCAAACCCCCTAATCCCGACCCCCGTGACCCCCAACATTAACCCTAACCTCTAACCCCAACCCTAACCCCCTAATCCCAACCGCATGACCCCCAACATTAACCCAAACCTCTAACCCCCTAATCCCAACCATGTGAGAGAATAGTAAATCATAATCCATTCTTCTTTAGATTTACGGACAGTCTCCTTTGGATTATCTCCGAGTTACGAGATTCTGCTTTCCTGAGGGAAAAAACAAAGAGAGAGATATAAATAAATCACACTATAGAAGGAAATAGTTTATAGAGCACATTTTGGCGCACACTTTGGGATTATGATTGGGGGAAGAGGTGATAAGTGAGGGTTGGGTGTATCACACATACTGATCTCATCCATGGTTAGTATGACCCCCATATTATAGGAGACTCTCCATTGATATTGTGGATGAAGAATAAGAGATGAGGACATGAGGACTATATTTCAGGAGAAGGTCATGTCAGGTCTATGGATGAAATGGGATCCAGTGTCATGGCGGACTCCTCATCTGATAGACTTTAGTGGGATGTGTAAAAGTGGGGGTTCCAGAGATGGAATGAGGGGGTGGAAGATATTGCCTGGGTGGGTTTTCTGTCATCTAATGGAGTGTTTGCTTCTGTTTAGACTCCATATCACAAGCCCCGGGGGGGGGGGGGGGGGGGGCTCTTATCACCTTCTTCCCCTTACTATCTAATCACAAATGAGGTTTATAGACAGTTACTTACCTATGCGGGGAAAGCTGTCTAGTAATCGTTCTCTTCTGTTGAGGTCCGTGGGAGCAACAGTGGCTGGCTGGTGGAGAAAAATAGATAAAAATGATTAAATACAGAAATTTCTATACATAATACTAATATAAGGACATCAGATGGAGGGGACATGGTGGCAATGTATAGAGTGGGACCTAGGAAATTTGATTTCTCCAACTGTGGTTTAGACACGTGCAACTCGTTTAGTTCCAAATTCCTTAATTCGGAAATATCTTATTTTTGGATTTTCGAATTTAGGAAAAAACAAAAACGAACATTTTTTGGCAGTGCACATGTCTAATATGGTTGGAGCTGCACACCTGGGACCCCAGTCATGAGCAGTCACCGATCTAACCACTCACTCATTACAGTGACCACCCTATTGTCCTTCATCCTTTAGAGTACTTACCTTTATTGCCTTCCGATATGAGGCCATTGATGACGTAGTCTTGTTTGTCGTCTTCGCGGCGGTTCCTTGGCCGGTCACCTGCGTTTTACTAAAAGAAGAAGAAAACAAAGTCAGTACAAGAGTGAAATCCAATAATAAATGTAATGATATAATGGGATGTACTCATGTCCCCAGCACTGTCGTGTCCAGGAACACGCATGTGAGGAATACAATGAGAAACATCTTTCTATCATAGGAATATACTTACTGGTCGGAGGTTGGCTTCTCTAGTAGGCGGCGGCAGGCAGGGCACAGCATATTGTAGGTCCTAGAAGATAAAACAGTTGGAGGTTATTTCATTGCTTTACTATAATGATACTAATAAATCTTTCTACTCAACACTACATTTGGGTCCCCCCTTACATCAGGGTTCCTCGTTAACTCAGAGTCCCCTCATCATAGCCCCCCATTACATTAGGATCCCCATATGAGCCCCCCTTTACATCAGAGCTCCCCTTACATTAGGTTCCCAATCAGCACCCCTCCTTACATCAGAGTCTCAATCAGAGCCCCTCCTTACATTAGGGTCCTTATCAGAGCCCCCCCTATATCAGGGTCCCCTTTAAAGCCCCCATATAGTAGGGTCCCCATCAGAGTCCCCCTTACATCAGTATCCCCATCAGGGCCTTTACATCAGGGTTCCCATTAGAGGACCCCCTCGCCTAGACTCTCTCTATATCAGCGTTCCCATCAGAGCTTTTATATCAGCCCCCTTCAGAGCCTCCCCTACTCACAGGAACCCTTACGGAGCCGCCCCCATTAGGGCCCCTTCAGAGCCCCCCTTACATCAGGGTCCCATTAGAGCCCCCCTTACATCAGGGTCCCCATGGGCACGGTGGTGTCTAGGTACACACATGTGAAGAATACAATAGGATAGAATAGAATATACTTACTTGACGGGTAGTTTGTTGGACAGTACGTGGCCGCAGCACTTGCATGTGGAATAAGAGACCGTCATAGACCTAGAAGAGAAAACAATTGGTGGTTATTTCATTGCATTGTTATGATGATACAAATACATTTTTTCTACAAATTTCTTCCATTGTAAAGTGTTTTCTGAATGTTGGTGCCGGAACATAACCTCAGTGACTTTCCAGGATGCCCCTAAAATGATAGACCCAATAATCTATCAATAGGAGTCTCCACCAGAAAGCCTGGCTCCCATCTGCCTTCTCCTCTGACATTCAGACATAACATTCGATGTACACATACACTTCACCTAAATTGGGTTTATACCAAACCAAAGAAAGATAAAGCCATCTAGCCATTACTTACCCTCTGTCCATCGCCGAATCAACGCGCCCTGGCTGCACCTTCAATGACTGAAGGGTCACTTCTGAGCTTTCCCTCCTCTGCCTGCCAAGGGTCACTTCTGAGCCTCTCCTCAATTGGCTGGTCAGGGTCACTTCGGAGCCTCTCCTCGATTGGCTGGTCGGGGTCACTTCTGAGCCTTCCCTCAATTGGCTGGTCGGGGTCACTTCTGAGCCTTTCCTCGTTTGGCTTGCCAGGATGTCTTCTGAGCTCTCCCTCCTCCTGGTGGCCAGGATGTCTTCTGAGCTCTCCCTCCTCCTGGTGGCCAGGGCTCTGGGCTCCATGATGTTGTCAATCTGTAAATTAGAAGGCCCAATCTTTTCTTTCAGAAGGGCCACCTCCGCATTCAGCTAAAAGATAAAACAGATGATTATAAAACGATACATTATATAAAGAACAAATACAAAGCCATTCATACCCTCCAACTACTAAGGAACTACCAGGCCTCATATCATAGAAGAACACCGCACCTTGTTCTATGTACACTGTACGCAATTCTAAGACTACTAATCCTAACACCCCATTATATACCCACTGTACCAATCCTAAAACTACTAATCCTAACACCCCATTATATCCCACTGTGCACAATCCTAAAACTACTAATCCTAACACCCCATTATATCCCACTGTGCGCAATTCTAAGACTACTAATCCTAACACCCCATTATATCACCACTGTGCGCAATTCTAAGACTACTAATCCTAACACCCCATTATATCCCACTGTGCGCAATCCTAAAACTACTAATCCTAACACCCCATTATATCCCACTGTACCCAATCCTAAAACTACTAATCCTAACACCCCATTATAACCCACTGTGCCACAATCCTAAAACTACTAATCCTAACACCCCATTATATCCCACTGTGCGCAATCCTAAGACTACTAATCCTAACACCCCAGTATATCCCATTCTGCGCAAACCTAAGACTACTAATCCTAACACCCCATTATATCCCACTCTGCGCAAACCTAAAACTACTAACCTAACACCCCATTATATCCCACTCTGCGCAAACCTAAAACTACTAACCTAACAACACCCCATTATATCTCACTTTGCGCAAACCAAAGACTACTAATCCTATCACCCCATTATAACCCACTGTGCCCAATCCTAAAACTACTAATCCGAACACCCCATTATATCCCACTGATGACTCTTACCTTTCTTTGGTCCATTTTGAGAGCATTGATGTCCCGTTCCATGGCGTTGATCGTTTCCTGCAGGCTGTAAATCATCTGGCTGGAAACAAAGAATATTGTTATTAGTTAATATTGTTCTACCGCTATAAAGAAAGTAATCTATTGTAATATATTGTGTATTGTGATGTATTGTATTGTGTATTGTAATGTATTCTATTATAATGTATGAATTAAAAAATGAATCATTAGTTGCTGTTTCTGGAACAATCTAATGCCACTCATATATATGAAGCAATAATAAAAGGAGTTTCCATGTGCAGTGTTTTATATTGCAGAATATTATTACATACCTAAGGTTTCCAGCAGGGCGTTGTCCGCGGGCCGTGCCTTTTCAGCCCGCACCTTCTTGGTCTGAGCCTTTTCATCCTGTGCCCTCTCATCATCCTGCGCCTTCTCAGCTGGCACCTTCTCGGCCCGCACCTTCTTGGTCTGAGCCTTTTCATCCTGTGCCCTCTCATCGTCCTGCGCCTTCTCGGCCTGCGCCTTCATCTCTTTCACCTGGAAGTAGAAGAAGAAAATGAAATGAAATCTCAAACCATTTAGTACCTTACAGTGTGTGATATGTAATGCAGATTATGGAGGCCGGTGGCACAAAGCATGATTTAACCCCTTTTGCTGACCCCCTATGTAAGACTTACACTGGCAGTAGTATGGGCCTATAAACCCCCCTGCCCCCCCTCCCTTTAGCCGCCTCTCAGCTTTCTGATGGAAGTTAATAGGGTGGGTTAATAGGGTGGGTACCAGTACCATTCTCCCACCTGACCCTCCCCGCCATGTATCCCAGGCTCTGCTGCTCCCCCTGCAGGCTAGGGTGGTCATGGTGGGTGTTGGGGGGGAGATCAGTGAACTTCAATTCAGCAGCCCTGTGTACAGGGACTGATGCCAATTCTTAGACCCCTAAACCCTAAAGCTATATTAATGAATGCAGATCTGCATTAACTTGTGTCTTTTATATCTGCATGGGGTTTGCATTTAGATACAATCTATGATTTTGTCTGGCAGTAGCCCAACAATACTTACCATTGCCTCTATCTTTTGGTTCATCTGTCCCTCCATCTCCTTCCTGTTCTGGTCCAATTTTACTTCCATCTCCTTCCTGTCCTGGTCCCGTTTTACTTCCATCTCCTTCCTGTCCTGGTCCCATTGGTCCTCTCTTATTTTCATTTTGTCTTTCATCTCCTTTCTTTCCTTTTCCAGCTGGTCTTCAGTCTTTTTTAATTTCTCCTCCATCATCTTCAGTTTGTCATCCATCTCCTTGTGTTTATTCTTTCCTTGGTCCTCGGCCTCTTTCAGTTTGTCTTCTATACCCCTTAGTTTACTCTCCATCTCTCTCCTGGTTCTTTCTTTGGTCCTCCTTCTCCCGTTCTTGCTTCAGATGGCCCTCGATCTCATTCAGTTTTCCTTCCACCTTCTTACATTGGTCCTCTGCCTCCTTTAGGGCCTTGTTTTGTTGGACCTCCATCTCCTTCCTATTATTTTCCATTTGGCCCTCAATCTCTTTCAGCTTCTCGTCTATCACCGTCCTTTCGTGGTTCCATTTTCCTTCCATCTCCATCCTTTCATTATTGTATTTTTCATTCATTTTATCTTCCATATTCTTCTGTTCATATCTCAGATGGTCCTTTTGGTCTTCCATCTCCTTTTTGAACGTTTTGATTTGGCACGTAATCTTCTTCATCCATTCCTCCATCTTCCAAAGACTTTCATCCATGTGCCTGCGGTTGTTTTGAACGTTAAAACTTATTTCTGTCAATTTTTTCTCTATCAGCTTCTTGTCCTCATTCCATTTAGCCCCCAACCCCCCCATTTTGTCTTCCAGGGCCTTCAAATTCACTGTAAGCTGTTTTCTCTGTTGCGTTTCGATCTTCAGTTTATCTTCCAACTCCTTCTTGTCTTTGGTACATTTCTCTTCTAGCTCCTTCCTCATTCATTCTTCCAGGTTTTTTCGTTATTTTCCATTTTGGATTCAAGTGCCTTTAGTTCTTTGTTGTGTTGGCCTTCCATCTTGTCCACTTTCTCATCCAACACCTTCACCGGTCCCCCCATGTCCTCTCTAGCAATTCTTAGTTGCTCCAGGACATCTATCAGTTTGCCATCCATAATTTTCATTTTTTTAACCATATGATGCCACTCGTTCTCCCTTTGTTCTTCGTTCATTCGCCATTTCTCCCTAATGTTGAACTGAAGGTATTCCAGTTCATCCTCTGCCTTCTTTCGTTCAATTTCCCTTTGTGCCTTCAATTCCGCCTCAATCCTCAGCCTCTCCTTCTTCCATTGCTCTTCTCTGGCTACTTCCTGTAAAAAAACAAACAAATAGGAAACATAAGTTCAGATCCTTCCTTTATAGAACACAGACATGAGTTACAACTTTCATAAAATGATTCTGGATGTTCTGCTGAATGATAGATTTCAATCTTTCCTGAGTACTGACCCCCAACCATGGACGAGCGCCAAGTTTAGTAAAAATTAAAGTTTGCCGTGAAATTAGAGTTTTTTAATTTGACCAAATATTAGCGGAATATAGACAAATTAATCCACGAGGGGGGAAATATATCACTCCGGCAGCAGCTACTGTATTTATTGCGTATAATACTCACTTTTTTACCCTGAAAATTGAGTGCAAACTGTGCCTGCGTGTTATACGCAGGGGACTATGGACATTTTTTTCCCCAAAAAGTCCCTCTTAAAGTTAGGGTGCGTGTTATACACCTGTGTGTGTTATACGCCGATAAATACGGTAACCGACACATCCAATCCTGCAGGAGTAGTCACCATGAAGTCCTGGAAGTAGCGCTCACACTTCTTTATAAAAGGTGGTACACATTGAAATACCTACCTTACAGCATAAGTATGAGCGACTATCATCCAAAAGGAGACAACCCCACAGTTAGAATCACTCCCTAGGTAACACATTTAACCCCTTGATCGCCCCTAGTGTTAACTCCTTCCCTGCCAGTGACATTTATACAGTAATCAGTGCATTTTGATCGCTGTATAAATGACAGTGGTCCCAAAACAGTGTCAAAATTGTCCGGCGCAATGTCACAGTCGCGATAAAAAAAAAACGCAGATCGCCGCCATTATCAGTAAAAAAAAATAATAAAAATTACCTAAATCTTTCCCCTATTTTGTAGTAGTTATAACTTTTGCGCAAATCAATCAATAAACCCTTATTGTGATTTATTTTTACCAAAAATATGTAGAAGAATACGTATCGGCTTAAACTGAGAAAAATGTGTTTTTACTTTTTTTTTTTTTTTTAAAGGGGATATTTATTATAGTTATAGGGCCAGATTCTCGTAGATCGACGCATCTACGAGCGGGGCGTAGCGTATACTATTTACACTACGCCGCCGCAAATTACAGGAGCAAGTGCCGTATTCTCAAAGCACTTGCTCCGTAATTTGCGGCGGCGCAGCGTAAAGGGGACGGCGTATCCCCACGTAATTCAAATAGGGAAGGAGGGGGGCGTGTATCCAAATTAAGCGCGCCCCGCATCGAACGAACTGCGCCGGCCCTAAACGTAGCCCACTGCGCATGCTCCATAGTACGCCGCAATACATTGGTTTTGACGTGAACGTAATTAACGCACAACGCTATTCGCAAACGAGTTACATAAACAACGTAAAATCCCGACGTCCATACTTAACATGGCGTGCATAAAGTTATTTAATATTAAAATTTTATGAGATACTGAATTGTGGGGTCTCACTAGATGATCTGTAAGCCATAATCATCAAAATGTTAAAAAGAAAGAAATGCTTGAAATCTATCACTCTGTGTGTAACACATCTACATATAATATAATGACTTTCACTTTTTGAATTAAATTCCTGAAATAAAGTTTTTGATGATATTCTAATTTTAAGAGATACACCTGTATATACCTAATACAGCATTTGATCCCTATACCTATCACAGCATCTAATCCCTATACCTATCACAGCATCTAATCCCTATACCTATCACAGCATCTAATCCCTATACCTGTCATAGCATCTAATCCCTATACCTGTCATAGCATCTAATCCCTATACCTGTCATAGCATCTAATCCCTATACCTGTCATAGCATCTGATCCCTATACTTATCACAGCATCTGATCTCTATACCTATCACAGCATCTGATCCCTATACCTATCACAGCATCTAATCCCTATACCTGTCATAGCATCTAATCCCTATACTTATCACAGCATCTGATCCCTATACTTATCACAGCATCTGATCCCTATACCTATCACAGCATCTAATCCCTATACCTGTCATAGCATCTAATCCCTATACCTGTCATAGCATCTAATCCCTATACTTATCACAGCATCTGATCTCTATACCTATCACAGCATCTGATCCCTATACCTATCACAGCATCTAATCCCTATACCTGTCATAGCATCTAATCCCTATACTTATCACAGCATCTGATCCCTATACTTATCACAGCATCTGATCTCTATACCTATCACAGCATCTAATCCCTATACCCATCACAACATCTAATCCCTATACCCATCACAACATCTAATCCCTATACCCATCACAACATCTAATCCCTATACTTATCACAGCATCTAATCCCTATACCTGTCATAGCATCTAATTCCTATACCCGTCACAGCATCTAATCCCTATACCCATCACAGCATCTAATCCCTATACCTATCACAGCATCTGATCCCTATACCTATCACAGCATCTGATCCCTATACCTATCACAGCATCTAATCCCTATACCCATCACAGCATCTAATCCCTATACCTGTCATAGCATCTAATTCCTATACCCGTCATAGCATCTAATCCCTATACCTATCACAGCATCTAATCCCTATACCTATCACAGCATCTGATCCCTCTACCTATCACAGCATCTAATTCCTATACCTATCACAGCATCTGATCCCTATACCTATCATAGCATCTGATCCCTATACCTGTCATAGCATCTGATCCCTATACCTATCACAGCATCTAATTCCTATACCTATCACAGCATCTGATCCCTATACCCATCATAGCATCTAATCCCTATACCTGTCATAGCATCTAATTCCTATACCCATCATAGCATCTAATCCCTATACATATCATAGCATCTAATCCCTATACCTATCATAGCATCTCATCCCTATACCTGTCATAGCATCTAATCCCTATACCTATCATAGCATTTAATCCCTATACCTGTCATAGCATTTAATCCCTATACCTGTCATAGCATTTAATCCCTATACCTATCATAGCATCTAATCCCTATATTTATCACAGCATCTAATCCCTATATTTATCACAGCCTCTGATCCCTATATTTATCACAGCCTCTGATCCCTATACCTATCAAACATTTGCCAATATAAATAAAATAATAATCTTACCTCCACCGGCTGCTTGTTTTGGGTCGGCACTTTGACTACGGGATCTTTAGCTTTGGGTTTCAGGTTGCGGATCACAGCTGCCCCTGCATTCCTAATGCCCTGGTAGCCTATGACACGGGGGGTGCTGGTGGGGCACTTCTCAATGGTCTTTCTGGAAGTCATCATTTTTGTAGTTTTTTAAATAATAAGAAGAATTAGTAAATCTCGCTCTACTAATTTGTCTTCTCTCGCTCTGCGACGCTAAAAAAACGCTATATGTGTATCTCTTTTCTCTTTGTTATCAGAGAGCTCCTCCTACACTTCTGCTTCGATCCACACTCGACAGCGTAATGACGAAAACTCCCTCTGCTCTCCCTTAAGTAGGCTTCTGCTGTTGACACGTTCTGTTGCCATGGATACCAACTGCCAGTCTGCACTCTGCTGTGACATCATTCCAACTGCCACTCTGCCATGTTCTGTTGCCACGGATACCAACTGCCAGTCTGAACTCTGCTGTGACATCATTCCAACTGCCACTCTGCCATGTTCTGTTGCCACGGATACCAACTGCCAGTCTGAACCGGATTCAAATCTCCCAGCTGTGTGCAGTCCCAATAAAGTGCAATGTCAACCCAAATCACAGGGCTATATCTGGGAAGAGTGCGCCTAATACACCAACATATTTATATATCGTTTGAAAGATCAGCTCGAGACCTTCGATGTCATCCCACACCGGACTCTGTAGATATAGTTATTGTGGAGAAATAACAGGTTAAATGTAATGGGGGGGGGGGGCGTTTACAAAGAATGGGAGTTGGCACTGTGCCAGAATTCTCACCGTTTTTTTTTTTTTCAAATTGCAGCTGATTTCTGTGCTAGAAATAGCCCACAATACAAGTAGATGGGGGAGGGGAGGATATTATTAACCTCCCTGGCGGTATGATTCTTTCAGATTTTAGGTGCTGAAAGCGGTACCATTATTTGCAAGGGAATTTGGCATTTTATACTGTAGGCTTGTAATTCTTAGGCGGCGTACACACGATCGGATATATCCGATGAAAACGGTCCGCGGACCATTTCCATCGGATATGTCCGATCGGGAGTTTGATCCGATGGCGTGTACACACCATCCGATCAAATTCCCCGCCGCCGTACGGCGCGGTGACGTGGCGGTGACGTTGACGCCGCCGCGTCACCGCCACGTCACCGCACCAGGAAGTAAAACACTTCCGCGCATGCGCCGAATCCATTCGGCAGAGGCGCGGCGGCGGTGGGGGCCGACATGTCTGCTGGTAAGTGTACTAACCAGCAGACATGTCGGGCGGACAGATTCCCACCGGATAGATTTCAAAGCTTGCTTTGAAATCTGTCGGGTGGACAAATCTGTCCGTTAGCCCATACACACGAGCGGAGATGTCTGCTGAAACGGTCCATCGGACCGTTTTCAGCGGACATATCCCCTCGTGTGTACGCCGCCTTAGGAATAACTCACTTAAATCTATCCAATCAAGAGTCTAATAGGCATCCCAGGTATGATTTTTTTTTTTTTTTTTAATTAAAAATTATAATATAATAAATAATTATAAAAAATTATAACAAATAATAATATAATTATAATAAAAATTATTCAATAATGTAATCAAATCAAAATTTGCTCAGTTGCAGAATTTTTGCTGTCATTATTTTTTTTTTTTTTTTATGACGAATTTCCCCACAAATCGCTATCGCTAAATTCTGCAAGTGATTCTGATTTATTATCGCTGTTTTTTAGCTGCTCTAAAATAATTTTTGCCATAAAGGGACACTTTTGGTTGCTATGGGCAATCTACAGTTTGCAGGGAGAAAGAAAAGTTTTTATTATATAAAAGGACATGTAGTGCACAGGGCAGACCACTAGGGACATGGGGGGGGTGTGTATTTTTTACATACAGTACTGTAATCTATAAGATTACAGTGTACCATAGGTATAGTGTTTGTTTACATTTTTGAATTTGGCGCCGTTCTCCGTCCCCATGCGTCGTAACGTCGCAGGGAACAGAGCTCGGCGGCACACGGGGACGCTGTGTGAATCGAGCGAGCACCCGCTCGCTCACACAGCGCGGATGCATCGCTGGATCCACGGAGAAGGTAAGTAAACAGTCTCTGTGGATGCTGCGAGGCGAGCCCGAGTCTGACTCGGGGTTACCGATCTTAGCACAGAAATCTTACCCCGAGTCAGACTCGGGAACACCGCCAGGGAGGTTAACCACCTTAACCTCTGAGATTTGGTGTTTATGCTAGGTATTTTGCTAGAAAATTACCCCCTAACAAGTTAATGTGCAACGATTCGTACCATCAAAATTGTAATCCCAAGGTGTGGGCTGTTCACTAGCATTACCCACCGGCATTTTTACCCCCTTCCTGCCCAGGCCAAATTTTCAGCGCTGTCGCACATTGAATGGACAGTTGCGCAGTCATGCAACACTGTGCCCATATGACGACATTTATCACACAAAGCTTTTTAGTGGCATTTATTCACTATGGGGTGTTTTTTTGCTTTTAGAATCAAGACAAGTTTTTTAATTTTTTTATTTAGAAAAATAAAATCATATTTTGTTATAAAAATTTGCAACAGGTAATTTTTCTCCTTCACCAATGTGTGCCAATGGGGCTACACTGATGGGCATTAATTAGTAGCACTGGAGGGCACTAAAGGGACTAATGTCCCTTAATTTTGTCCACCTGATCATCCCCACAGCTACTACCCTTTGTTTCACTTGACCCTCCCTTCTAGACTGTAAGCTCTAAAGAGCAGGGCTTTCTGATCCCTCCTTTATTGAATTTTATCGTGACTGTACTGTCTTCCCTGATGTTGTAAAGCGCTGTGCAATCTGTTAATGCTATATATCCTGTATAGTAATAGTACTATTAGTAATAAATAAGGCTGCTTTCACTGGGGCGGAATCGACAGTAAAGTACCACTATTTAGCAGCACTTAACCGCCATTTTTTGGCCGCTAGCGGGATACTTTTAACCCCTGCTAGCGGCTGAAAAAGGGTTAAAACCACCGCTATAGTGGCGGTTTGGCCATGCTGCCCATTCATTTCAATGGGCAGGTGCGGTGTACACATCGCTCCAAAGATGCTGCTTGCAGATTATTTTTTTTTAATGTCCTGCCGGCGTAACCTTCACCTCAGTGTGAAAGCGCTCGATTCTCAGGTGCCATCTTCAACCCAAGAGCGCTCGAAAAACGCCCCAGTGTGAAAGGGGTCTAACAGAAACCAGTTAATGTCTTTTCATAACAGCGTGAGGCCGCGTACACACGGCAGAGAACCCCGACGGGCGGAACACATCATTCCGCCCGTCGGGGTTCTCGGCCGGCCATCAGAACCGGCGACCCGCCCGTCGGGAAAGGCGACCAGCCATTTATCCCGACGGGCCATCGAGCAAATAGAGAACCTGCTCTCTATTTGCTCGACGGGTTTCCCGACGGGCGGGGCTCGCCGAGAGCGTACACACGGCCGAGGTTCTCGCGGGTTTCTGCCGAGAACCTCGGCTGTGTGTACGCCGCCTCAGGGGGAGAAAGAAAAAAAAAAAAAAAGTGGATAATCGGCTTCTGTGATCAGCTGTCATTGGCTGACAACTTGCTTATCACATAGATAAATGGCCCACTGATTGGCCCTTTACCCTGATCTGTAATCGGCTAGTCCCAAGGACTCTGCAGTCAATGGGCACACCGCTGGCACCCCAAGGGGCGTGCAGGCATCATGAGATCAGGAAGACGTCCATGGATGCCTTACCAGCATTTTAAGCCCATGCTTTAGTCTTGTCTATAACGTGGGCACCAAGTGGGTAAAAGTCAAGCTGAATATTTGAAGAAAAAAAAAAAACGGGGGTTAAAATATGTATATGGGGGGGCACATTTTAAACCGAGTTATATTCGCCTTTACTTTAGAGGCTGTCGAAGTCTACACTGGGGTTGTGGTGATGCCCCTCTTAAAATCCTAACAACTGGAGGTGTGACCATAATACAAGTGCAGAGGAGAGATTCAGTGACGCCGGTCTTAGAATACTATAAAGTGACTGTAAACCTCAGACATGACATATGAACAAAAACATATCTACAGTGTGTACTTGTCTCAGTCCAGAGCACGAAGTGCAATTTTTGTCTGCCGCCTCCTTCCTCTGCCATCAGGGTGAGTCACTTCTGACAGTATTTTCCTGACACCAAGAAATTTTTTTATAAAAAAGGAGACAGGGGAGGGAGCTCCAGCACACAATTTGTGATCGACAGCCTCGCTTTCTTCCTTTGTGCTGTGGAAAGGAGGGGGGGGGGGGTGGTGTCCCTTCCCTCCAATCAGCTCTCACTGAGCTCTTCAGAGTGCAACTTCAGCTCCCTGCTTTCTGAAATCTCAGACAAGCTGTAAAAATTCTGCACTTTGAATGGCTGTAAATTAGAGACGACAATCAATGCCAGGCATTTTTCTAATCCGGTCGTTTTTTTTCGGTGAAACGAAAGTAGAGGAGTGTCGTCCGTGTAGGAGTGGTAGCACAAATCTTGCTCACTGATGATTTTGAGGAGTGGCCGGAGGTAGATGTTGAAGAGTACGGATGACAAGGGTGATACTTGAGGGTCTCCGCAAGAAACGGTGCACGTTTCCGAGGTGAAAACTCCTGGTGGGTGTGCTATGCAAGGAACGCCTGTGCTTAGTACGCCCACCCCCCCCCCCCACCCACAAAAACCACCACACTTGCACGCACATGAAATTGGTTTAATACGCACGCATTTTGGCCATGCGGTCTCCTAAAATAAAGAGAGGCGAAGGACCTACGGGGCTGGCTGGGTGGGCTAGACCCCCTCATAGGGGGAGTCCCTCTGCCCCGTTGGGGTCCTGTTGGGCCCCAGTTGGGCTCCCAAGTGGAGCAGGTAGGGCGGGGTGAGTGGGAGGCCCCCCCTCACACCCGCCATTGCCACCGGGGGCATGGAGAAGGATGGCGATTGCTTCCGGGGGGAGCGTCTGCCTACTCCCAACTCCTGCAGTCCGGCTCCTCTCTCTCGAGTTCACGCACAAAATACACTTAAAAAAAAAAGAAAAAAAAGAAAACTCCTAGTTTCACTGTTTGGGACCAATTTCCTAGGAAGGAAGCGAACCAGGGTAGATCTGTGTCTGCAACGCTGGCTACTTTTTTGAGACGAATGAGTAGAGTTTTGTGATCTCCTGTGTCGAATGCTGCACTTAGGTCCAGTAGCACCAGTAGGCACTGCTGCATTCGAGGGCATCGTCCCATATTTTGAGCAGTGCCGTTTCTGTGTCATGGCCTGGGCGGAAGCCCGATTGTAGTGCGTCGAGGAGTTTGTGGGTCTCCAAATGGAGTTGTAGCTGCTGTACTACTGCTTTCTCCATAATTTTGGAGAAGAAGGTGTTCAGGCTTGTTATTGGTCTACGGTGGTTAGGGTCGAGGTTGTTTTTTTATTTTAGGAGGGGTTTGATTATCCCTTGTTTAAGGGAGATCAGAACAATACCTTCTTTAAAAGATTGATTTACAAAATGTGTTATGGTGGGTGCCAAAATATCGGTAATTTTGTGGAAATATTACCTGGTGATGTGCGGTCTCCAAGGCTTCTGATGTTTTTGGTGATGTCAATGGTGATTGGAATCAGCGAGAAATTTGCCGATTGTGGAATATTTGTATTGTTTTTATCTCTTTGCTTTAACCAACATGGGGTTGCTGTTTTTTTCTGTTGAATTATTTCCTGAATGTTTTTGTTGATAAAGAAATCTGATAATTCATTACAGGATTCTTGAGTGTTGTTTGCTGGCGGCTCTAGGCAGGTGGGGTTCATAGTCTGAGCCAACTCCAGTCCTCAAGGCACACCAACAGGTCAAGTTTTCAGGATTTCCCTCAGATGAAATGGTTGTGGTCATTACTAAGGCAGTGAAACTCATCAAATCACCTGTGCAAAATAATGGAAAGCCTGAAAACATGACCTGTTGGTGTGCCTTGAGGACTGGAGTTGAAAAACACTGGTCTGAGCGACCAATTTGAACAGTTCACGGGGTCGGTTTAGGGCTTTTGAGATGGTGTTTGAGAAGTGATCTCTTTTTGCTTTAAAGATTGCTTTGTGGTATTTCTTGGTGAGTGCTTTGTAATCTGTGTGGTTTTCCTCCAGGCTTCTCCAGGCTCCTTCCGCTCTTCTTCGTTCTTGCTTCAGTATTATGAGCGTGTCAATAAATCAGCCAGAGTTGTTTTTGCGGATACGTACTCTGCGTTTTGATGCGACTGCATCTGCTGTTTGTAGTAGTGGTTTATTTAAGAAATTGAGTGTTTGCTCCGTTGAATGGGTTTGATTTGGCATTCCTGTTTGCTCTGTTTTTGAAGAGATCGGAGTAAAGTTTCTTCTGAGATCTTGTCCAATGTGTTATTGAGTTATCCGGTTTTTGTAAAATGGTGTTGGTGGTAATTTTGAAATTGGTCAAGTGGTGGTCCGTCCATGGAAAGGTATTGTAACGGTCACCACCGTTTACGACCTTCCATCCAACCACGACAAGCTTATCCGACACTCCACAATCCTGCATACACGATCCATATCATTCCCCAGATGAGACTGACTGCTCTATCTTCTGGTTTCCAAATATATGAACACTTTAATGGTATTTTCTCAGCTTCTTATACAGTTTACAAGCATGTGACAGTAATCACAGGACAATACAATCTCCACCCCCCTTCACACCATGGGGGGCTTCAATCACATTCTAAAAGGCATTCAGGTAAGCTAATTATGTAGACATGTCGGCACCGCATCATCAATAGACTTAACGCAGAGAGAATGACATTCCTGTAGATAATGACATCAAAACAAACTACTATCACACCTGAGCATTAATACATTCCTGTATCAATAGGATTCAATTAACCTTTAGAATAACACAATGAAGAGTCCTCCAGGAGTGGGTGCAATTAACACCTTTTCAACAGAATGAATAGCCAACACCTCAAGACATTTCAATAGCCTATTATACAGAGTGACGAGTCACTTGTCTTGTAGACCTGGTCTCAAATCAAAATGAACTTCTTTGTAAAATTCCAGTCCTGCAATATGAATTATTATTAATGTCCCATTTCATGTAATATATGATATAATTTCTTTGTCACCCTATGGCCCTAGTGGACATAAGGTGACCCTAGACATAGGAGAATCTCAGTCTGTCACGGGCCATTCCGTTACAGGTATGTTATCCAGTGTGTTGATGTCCAAATTTTGTTTGAAGATGAAGTCGAGCGTGTGCTCTGACCCATGCGTGGGAGCCTCTATCAGTTGCTGCAAACCTAGTTCTTCCAGTTGGTTGATGCAGGCAGTGGCGATGGGGTCCTGGGTTGAGTTAGCCCACAGGTCCCCGAGTAGCAGGAGGTTTTTGGTTTCCACTGTGTATGTCGAAATGAATTCAGTGAAGGGAGAGAGGAAATGTATCTTTGATCCTGGCGGTCTGTAGCATAGTAGTATGTGGATGGTGTCCTGGGGTGTTGCTTGAAGTTGTAGTGTAAGCGTTTCGATGAACGGCAACGAGTTCTGTTACGTTGGTTTGATGATGGCGAGGTGGGATTTGTAGATCACTGCTAGGCCTCCTAGTTCTGTTAGGATGGTATTAGTCGGGTGTTAGCCAGTTTTCCGTGATAAAGAGGCAATCAGTGTTGTTGTGGATGATAAAGTCGTGGATTTCCTGCCTGTGCTTGACTGCAGATCTGGTGTTGATCAGGGCGCATGATAAGTGTTGTAGTTGAGGTGGAGCCTTTCTGTCTTTGGTGTTTGATTGTTGATCGATCCTTAGAAGTTGTTCTTTCCGTATAATTTTTTGGGTGGAGGTTTGTAGTGCTGAGGCGGTGTTCCTTAGGCTGTGAAGTGTGTCTGCTGAATATTTGATGTAGCACATGGTTGAAGGAGAAACCTTGGTAGTGCTGGGGTGATGCGCTGATGTTACTTATGAATGCCGATGAAGATGATCCAGGTGCCGATGGTACCGGAGAAATGACTGCCGGTAAGGTGACGAAAGATGGTGCGCGATGGTGAAGGTGATGATGCTAAAGAGGAAAAAAAATATCCACGATTAAGCTAAACCACCCCCCTGTTGATCCAGAGGAAGGCAAAAAAAAAAAAAAACGCGGAGCCTGCCAATTGCTACCACAATGGGAAAAATTCCTCCCTGATCCCCCGAAAGGCGATCGGTGCTCCCTGGATCAAGAAGTAACTCGTACCCACTGTAACTTACCTGGCAGATGGTATTGCAGCGATGAGGAGGGTGAGGTTAAGGATGATGGGGGGGGGGGGGGATCGGGTACAGGCGGAGACCCTGCTAGGGTGTACCAGAATGGCCCAGCGGTGAGCGCTATGTAGATATGCTGTGAATTGCAGTAAACTTCTTTAGGCTGTTACTGGGTACAGCAAGGTGACCGCCGACCAGTAGCCAGGCCGAGGCCTTTATTTAAGCTCAGCAGGGAATCCCTCTAGGTGGGTGGACCTCTTTGGTGGTGAAACTAACTTAGGGCTTTCAGGGGGGGCCCGGGGAGACTGCTGGAGCCGTTGCCGAGTGTAGCAAGATGGCAGCCTCTCTGGAGCCTAGGCCAAAGCCACTCACTTTCCTGGAAGATCCACAGATGGCGAGGATCAAACCGAAATGGCGTGCTGCAAGCGCTGATTGTCCACAAGGCTCCTGTGGTGAAGGTGGGCTAGGATCTCCAATATAGGGCCGATTCCAGGTACAAGGATCCCACGGCGGGTGGGGACGACCTCAGCCTCGGCGATCTGATGGGGAGGGAGCCTCAGGTTATCCGACGGGCAGGGGGGGGGAATCCTCGGGAATCCGACGGGAGGGGCCTGCGGCTGGAGTGCAGATGGATGCTGGGGTCGCGGCCATTGATCGGAGGACCAGGGGGAGGATGCCCACTTTAGAACCCTGGGGATTTCCACCACTGATGACCACCAGGTATGCCATCCACAGCCACCAGGGATGCCAATCTGTGCTCAAAATCAATGCCACGCAGTGCCCACAAATAGTGCTAGTAAGTGCGCATCACTAATGCTTGTCAGTGCCTCTTTATCAGCAATGCCCATCAGTGCCATTTATCAGTATCCATCAATGCCACCTATAAGTGTCCATCAGTGCCCATCCATGCATATCTATCAGTGCCACCCATAAGTTCCCATCAATTCCCATCCATCAGTGCCACCCATAAGTACCCATCAGTGCAGCCTTTCAGTGCCCATCAAAGCTGCATATTAGTGTCCATGATCAGTGCCACCTCATCATAGCTGCTTTATCAGTGCAGCCTCATCGGTGCCCATCAGTGAAGGAGAAAACATACTTATTTGCAACATTTTATAACAGAAACAAAGAAACTTTTATTTTTTCGAAATTTTCTGTATTTTTTTAATTGTTGCGCAAAAAAAATAAAAATAAAAAAAACAGCAGTGATCAAATACCACCAAAAGAAAGCTCTTTTTGTGGGAACAAAATTATATAAAAAATAAATAAAAAAATGAAGTTTGTGCCCCATTGGAGCTGTCTCTGGCTGGTGGGTATTGGAGTACGGGGTCACTTTCCTCTCTTCTTCTCTCTACTTCCTCTTCTTTCTTACTTTTCTCTTATCCTCCCCCCCACTTGTTTATTTTTTTCCTCTCTTCACTATTTTTGTTGGTCTTCCTCTCGTTTTTCTTTTTTTTGGTCATTATATGAGAGTCGTTGGCTTTTTGCTCTCTAACCTCTGCATAGTGGGCACCTCTACAGAATGTATTCTGTTCTCAGGCAGCCGAGTGGTGTGGTATCCTCACTATTCAGCTATCCACCTCTACTTGCTCATATGTGAAGTGGTCAATTGGTGTGTATATAATACCTAGATGTATACATAATTATATATGGGCAACTGATGTTCTTGTTTAAAGCATGGAGGCTCCAACTGTCTATGACTGACACACAGTATTAGATTCTGTTTATGTCTGAACCCTCAAACGGTTTTGAGGTTACCTCCTAGGGCTGTAGAAGTCTTAATTGTTCCATTTCATGAACATTCTTCCGTGCAGTTTGATTCGCTACAGAGGTCTCCACTCGTTGTTTGGATAACTCAAGATTTTGTTCACACATTTTATACTGTACCCGTTTTTGTATTCAAGATTGTATTTCTTTTCTTTGTGGAAATTTCAATAAAAATATTGAAAAAAAAAAAAAAAAAAATGAAGTTTGGGTACAGTGTAGCATGACCGCGCAAATGTCATTAAAAGTGCGACAGCGCTGAAAGCTGAAAATTCACCTGGGCAAGAAGGCGGGAAAGTGTCCGGTATTGAAAAAGTGGCAACCCTACATGGGGCACGGATTGATGCATCCCATGTTAATGAGGCCTAAGTGGCTTTGGCTGCCTATTTAAATGTACACAATGTGCAGGCAAGGAATGATCTCGGCCTTCATTCTGAAGATTTCGCTCACCATTGTGTTTTTTCTGAGGGATGTTGTTCAGCAGTTTGATGGTTAATGTGTTCAGCTGTTCTCATCCACCTCGGTGGCCTCACTATGAAGCCATGGGTCCTGCTTGTCTTTTCTTCTCATGGTGGGTCAGTAAGGATGAGCCAAACACCCCCCTAGTTTGGCTCGCATTAGAACCCCATTGAAGTTTATGGGACTCAAACGTTCTAAATCAAAAGTGCTAATTTTAAGGGCTAATATGCAAGTTATTGTCCTAAAACGGGTTTGGGGTCCCTGGTCTTGCCCCAGGGAACATGTATCAATGCAAAAAAAAAAAAGTTTTAAAAAACGGCCATTTATTCGGGAGCAACGATTTTAATGATGCTTAAAGTGGGGGGGGGGAATGTGAAATATCCCTTTAAATATTGTACCTGGGGGGTGTCTATAGTATGCCTGTGAAGTGGTGCGTGTTTTCCGTTTTTAGAACTGTCCCTGCACAAATTGACATTTCTACAGGAAAAAAAAAAGGCGGGAGGAATAGTGACCCATCATTAGTGTCAGCGACAGGAACTATGTCAGCAACAGTGTAGCTCTGGTCTAGAACACAGGTCCACACATCAAATCTGTTTATCCCCATGGAAAAAAAAACCTCCACCTTCCCCCGGCACTCACAGACCTGTATGCGTTCTCAGGTGCCTTCGCAGTTTGAAAGCGTCTGTGGTCGCAAAAGCGCACTCACTACACGCAAACGGACGCTCCCCAGTGTGAGATCGAATGTGAATCTTCATCCTATTTGCCTAAAGGCAAGTCAACGAGAGAAGAAAAGTATTGTATAGTAAGCAAGAGACAAACGTTCCACAGGCTCCATTCACACTTGTATGAGTCCAAGATTGCGCCGACTTTGGAATGCAAATGTACCTGATGTCCAAAGTTGCATGACAAGTCGCATAAGTGTGAATGGAGCCTTAACTATTAAATTTTTGTAAAAAAGGTTTCATAATAAATTGAGATGACATTTGAAAGACAGCAAAGTTTGTATGCAAAACTTAAGGAAAATGACCTCCATTTATTTATTTGATATAAATCTAAAGTTCTGAGAAGCTCCTGAAACCTTTACCTATTTTTTTTTTTTTTAAATCAAAAATATTTATAATAACTCAACAGTAAGAGATGTTGTTTACAGACCTTCCCCTATAGTAAAGCGGAGTTCCACCCAAAAGTGGAACTTCCGCTTATATGTTTCAGGGGGGTATGGGGACCCATTTATGACAGGTGAACAGTGGAGTGGGAATAGTAATGCAGCAGCGGTAGCGGAGTTGGGAGAAGCACAGATCCACAGAAGAGGTGAAACAAAAGCGTGAGACCACCAGCCTTGGAAGCAGGGGGATCCTTGCATTGCAGGTCCTCAGGTACAGCATCCTCTCCAGCAAGGAGAACAATGACAAGCGCAGTAGTGACATCACCAAATCTCCTGAGACCACCCACCTTTGAAGCAGGGGGATCCTTGCATTGCAGGTCCTCATGTAAAGCATCCACTCCAGCAAGGAAACCAATGACCAGCACAGTAGTGACATCACCAAATCTCCTGAGACCACCCGCCTTGGAAGCAGGGGGATTCCTGCATTGCAGGCCCTCAGGTGCAGCATCCTCTCCAGCAAGGAAACCAATGACCAGCACAGTAGTGACATCACCAAATCTCCTGAGACCACACGCCTTGGAAGCAGGGGGATCCTTGCATTGCAGGCCCTCGGGTACAGCACCCTTTCCAGCAAGGAGAAGAATGACCAGCACAGTAGGGACATCACCAAATCTCCTGAGACCACCCGCCTTGGAAGCAGGGGGATCCTTGCATTGCAGGCCCTCATGTACAGCATCCACTCCAGCAAGGAAACCAATGACCAGCACAGTAGTGACATCACCAAATCTCCTGAGACCACCCGCCTTGGAAGCAGGGGGATTCCTGCATTGCAGGCCCTCAGGTGCAGCATCCTCTCCAGCAAGGAGAAGAATGACCAGCACAGTAGGGACATCACCAAATCTCCTGAGACCACCCGCCTTGGAAGCAGGGGGATCCTTGCATTGCAGGCCCTCATGTAAAGCATCCACTCCAGCAAGGAAACCAATGACCAGCACAGTAGTGACATCACCAAATCTCCTGAGACCACCCGCCTTGGAAGCAGGGGGATCCTTGCATTGCAGGCCCTCAGGTACAGCCTCCTCTCCAGCAAGGAGAACAATGACCAGCACAGTAGTGACATCACCAAATCTCCAGAGACCATCCGCCTTGGAAGCAGGGGGATCCTTGCATTGCAGGCCCTCAGGTACAGCACCCTTTCCAGCAAGGAGAAGAATGACCAGCACAGTAGTGACATCACCAAATCTCCTGAGACCACCCGCCTTGGAAGCAGGGGGATCCTTGCATTGCAGGCCCTCAGGTACAGCATCCACTCCAGCAAGGAGAACAATGACCAGCACAGTAGTGACATCACCAAATCTCCTGAGACCACCCGCCTTGGAAGCAGGGGGATCCTTGCATTGCAGGCCCTCGGGTACAGCATCCACTCCAGCAAGGAGAACAATGACCAGCACAGTAGTGACATCACCAAATCTCCTGAGACCACCCGCCTTGGAAGCAGGGGGATCCTTGCACTGCAGGTCCTTATGTACAGCATCCACTCCAGCAAGGAGAACAATGACCAGCACAGTAGTGACATCACCAAATCTCCTGAGACCACCTGCCTTGGAAGCAGGGGGATCCTTGCATTGCAGGCCCTAAGCAGGGGGATCCTTGCATTGCAGGTCCTCATGTACAGCATCCTCTCCAGCAAGGAGAACAATGACCAGCACAGTAGTGACATCACCAAATCTCCTGAGACCACCCGCCTTGGAAGCAGGGGGTTCCTCGCACTGCAAGTCCTCAGGTACAGCATTCTCTCCAGCAAGGAGAACAATGACCAGCACAGTAGTGACATCACCAAGTCTCCTGAGACCACCCGCCTTGGAAGCAGGGGGACCCTTGCATTGCAGGTCCTCAGGTACAGCATCCTCTCCAGCAAGGAGAACTGTGAGCAGGACATTAATGAGATTGCCACAGCTCGAGACTAATAGGCTAATAGGCTTGCAAGCAAGGAGATCCTCAGGTACAGCTTCCTGTCCAGCATGGTAATGACATCACCAAATTGGGTTTTTCTTCGGCCGATGCTGATATTTAGAAATTGGGACGGCCGATATATGATGCTGATTTTTGTGGCTGATATTTTACTCCTAGCACACACTTGATGTCCTCAGTACAGATGGCACTGATTTGGAACTGGCAGGTGGCGCTGGTTTGGAACTGACAGATGGCACTGGTTTGGAACTGAGATGGCGCTATTGGCACTGACAGGTGGCACTGGTTTGGAACTGACAGGTGGCACAGATTGGCACTGATTTGCGCTGTAAAACTGACAACAGAGGAGAGAGAGAGCTGTTAGAATTGAGCTTGATGTGGGGTGGGCAAAACCCGGCCGGGGTGGGCGGGACACAGCAGCCAAATTACACCAGCCAATAATTGGGCAGCTTTAGAAAGGGGGCAGGGCCATATACACGTAGTGGCCCGCCCAGATACCATCCCATTAACTGGTGTAATATAGCTGCTGGGTCCCGCCCCCCGGCGACATCGAGCCGACAGCTCCTCTCTCTCCTCTGTTACCGCCGAGTGTGGAGAAGGTAGGGGGAACGGCGGTCAGTGTAAAATATCTGCCTGATTTATCAAAAATGGCCAAATATCGGTCGACCTCCAATTATGAGAATACAAGAAGTGTAGGAGGTGCGCTTCGTTGGTCATCAATTTTTGGGGAGACATCTCAGTTAACAGGTAGCAAAGTGGCATCTAATGTAAGGGGAGCTCTGTGGGGTGGGGGTAATAGCAGATGACTGATATATATTGTATTCTACATACAGAGGACAGGTCATACCTCCACACTTGAATAATCGCAGTAGCAGCACTTGAAGGGTTTGTCAAGTGTATGTATGGATCTGATGTGGCGTAGGAGGTCGGACGCCGTTCTGTAAGCCATGTCACAGTTGGTACATTTGTGCGGGCGGACCCCTGCAACATACACAACAATGTATTACTATCCAAAACTGTCCATACAAGAATTTACCCAATGTCAGTCCTCATGGGGGACCAGCAAGCCCACAGTGAAGGCAGAGCACAGAGCAAGCATTTTCTAAGCTCCCCTGAAACACGCAGGGTGCACCTGACTACATAATATTCACAGAAGGCACATTGGGGGGGGGGGGTTACTAAACTAGAGGTGCACGAAATAGAAATGTTGGTGCCAAAACCAAAAATGTAGGAGGCACTTGGCTGAAAACCGAAAATGACAGTTAAAAAAAAAACATTTATATTATTAACACCTTTATTGGCACCCTTTGGCCTTTATTGGCACCTTTAGTGCAAGAAAAGCTCAAGAAAAATGTATCCCTTTAAATTCTTTGTATGTCTGCACTCTGGTACATTGGGCTTCCATTGTGGGGTTGAGCCCGGGTTCACACATCTCAGAGATCGCATGCGATTGGCACCCGCATTGCAGGTGCCAATCACATGCGATTAGGGTTGCCACTTTTTCTTCCAAGTCAAACCCAATCCCTTTAGCAGCACCCAGTCATTTTTTTGTTTTAGTATACACTGTGGCAGTGATGGGGAACCTTGGCACCCCAGATGTTTTGGAACTACATTTCCCATGATGCTCAAATACCTTGCAGAGTGCATGAGCATCATGGGAAATGTAGTCCCAAAACATCTGGGGTGCCAAGGTTCTCCATCACTGCACTATAGGATTTTAACAGACCTGGGACACCTTGGTGGTTGTAAACCCTTACAATGCACTTTATACTACAGGTAAGCCGCTTAAGCCCTGGGCCATTTTGCTGGTCAAAGACCAGGCCACTTTTTGCGATTCGGCACTGCGTCACTTTAACTGACAATAGCGCGTACCAACGTTTTTGCTATAAAAAATATCCCCCAAAAATATATATATAAAAAAAAAAAAAAAAAAAATACTCAGTTTAGGCTGATACATATTCTTCTACATATTTTTGGTAAAAAAAAATAAAAATTAAATCGCAATAAGCGTTTATTGATTGGTTTGCCCAAAAGTTATAGCGTCTTTAAAATAGGGGATAGTTTTGTCATTTTTATTAATAATTTGTTTTTTATTAGACCATTGGCATTTTTACAGTGATCAGTGCTATAAAAACGCACAGATTACTGTAAAAATGTCACTGGCAGGAAAGGGGTTAACACTAAGGGGCGATCAAGGGGTTATGTTCCCTAAAGTGTGTTCTAACTAAAGGGGGGGTGGGACCGACTAGGGGAAATTACAGATCGCTGTTCAACACATTGTATGAACACACAATCGGTCATTTCTCCCCCTGAAAGAATCGGGAGCTCCCAGTTCTGTCACGAGCGATCGTGGGTGCATGGCGATGATTACGCCCACTGCCCACTCGCATCGGCACCAGGGGCAAGCAGGGGAAGCGCGCGTGCCCCATCACATTATATTACAGGATTTTGCGCAGCCGAGCCGACCTGCCACAGTAAAACTGCGGTGGGTGTCGGCAAGCGGTTAATAAAAATGCGGCGCACATAGTGCCCCCTCACCCTCCTATCAAACCCTGTTCTGAGCCACATTCCTGCCTGAATAATGTGTCCGGGTTTCATGTGGACTGAAACCCGGAGACATGATTCAAAACCTGGAATGTCCGAGTGAATCCCGGACAGGTGGCAACCCTACATGCGATGTCTGACAAAAGAGAGTTCAGCCATACAGTTGCATGGCTGAACTCGCATTGGATTCGCACAGAAAATAGTGCAGGGACTTGTTTTTCCCCCGCACTAGAATCGGATCGCATGGGTGCTCCCACCTATGCAATCCGATTCCTGTGCGAGTCCACAGTTCATGATCTGTTAACTAAACTCGGGGCGTCATTAACTTTGTAACTTTGTTAATGACACCCGCAGCAGTTTGCAGGTGGCAGGTGGCAGTGTGAACTACCTGCGGGAAAGGATGGATACGGGAACCAGCACTGGAATTGCGCTGGTTCCTGCATCGAAGTGTGAATCTAGGGTACAAAAATGCTGCATTTTTGGTCAGAGATATATATATATAAAAAACGCACTTGCCAGTTCAAATGCATTAAAAATGCAGCAAGAACGCATCAAAAACGCATCGATGTTACAGTTTTTGATACGGTTTGTGTCACATGACCTATGAAAAACACACCATAAGCACAGCAAACTCGTAAAATCGAGTGCAAAAAAAAAAAAAAAATCGCAAAAAAAATACAAATTGTGGCACAATCTTTGCAAATTTGCGGCAAAACCTTGTGTGTTATCGGCATTCCATTGATAATTGAAAACAGATAACAAAATGCTTGGCTGAAACGTTTTGGCGGCCGAAATTTTGGTGCATCTCTAAGGCCCCTGTCACACCGACGCGATTTTCAGGCGGTTCAGCGTTACAAAATAGCGCTGATATACAGCCTGAAAAAAATCGTGCCCTGTAGCCCGAAGGCTTTCACACTGAAGCGGTGCGCTAGCAGGACCGCTCCACAAGTCCTGCTAGCCGCATCTTTGCATCGGTGAAGGAGCGGTGTGTTTACCGCTCCTTCCCATTGAAATCAATGGGAAACCGTGGTAATACCGCCGGCAATGCGCCTCTACAAAGGCACACTGCCGGCAGTATTAACCCGGGGGTTAAAACTGCACCGCTAGTGGCCGAATATTGCAGTAAACACGGCGGTATAGCGGCACTGAAAATCGTGCCACTATACTATCGCCACACCTCTACTGCCCCGTGTGAAAGGGGCCTAACTGAAACTGGAGCACACAGAATCTGGTGCAGCTGTGCATGGTAGCCAATCAGCTTCTAACATCAGCTTGTTCCATTAACAAAACAAAAAAAAACCTGGAAGCGGATTGGTTTCTATACAGAGCTGCACCAGAATCGGAGTGCTCCAGTTGTAGTAAACCGACCCCAATTGCTCTGATAATTAAAAACGCAATCGGTTTTCTGAGAGAACGTTTTCCCTTTACTTACCCGTGTGAGTACTGACGTGGAGCTTCAGTTCTCTGGCGCTGCAGAACGTCTTCTCGCAAACGTGGCACTTGTGTTTGCTGGAATGTCTGCGCAGGTGGCGCCTCATAACCGACATCATTAAGGAGCCGAACTGGCACTGACCGCACCGGTACAGAGTCTTCACTTCTGGAAAGAGAATTACGAAGTTAACTAAAAACACTGGACAGGAGATAAAAAAAATAAAAAAATATTCTTCTTCTGGGCGTCAGAGTCAGAAAGTGGAGAAGCGTCTTCCTGCATGAAATTCTGGCCAACATCGAAACGCTTTATTAGGCCGCCATTGCTGATTGTAAAGTCTGAGCTAAGAGAACATTATCAGGTAACCCTGTCGATTTGTGTATGTGATAACCATGGGGTGGATAAAAATTAATGATGTAAAAAAAAATATATATATAATTTTTTAGTTAAAATATATATTTTTTGATTATTCTTTTATTTTAACCGCAGCACGCCTATTTACGTCGACAGAATGGCCTAGCTGGGCAAATGGGCATATATATACACGCCCATTTGCCCAGCTGGGCCATCCTGTCATCGTAAATAGGCATGCAGCGATCCTTATGCGGTTAAAATAAAATAATCAAAAAAAATCTATTTGAATAAAAAATAAAATAAAAAAACACTTACATTTTATTTTTTTTACATCATTAATACGTCCCCTTCAATTTACCAGCCGGTTGGGCGCTCGCGACCCTGTCTGTGCCCGCGGCCTCTATGTCCGCCAGTGTCCCGCGATCAGGTCACGGAGCTGAAGAAAGGGGAGATGTCAATGTAAACACAACATCCCCCCGTCCTGATTAGTGACCTGTCACTGATCGTCCATTCCCTGTCATCGGGAACAGCGATCAGTGATGTGTCACGGCAAGCCACGCCTCCCAACAGTTAGAAGCACTCCCTAGACTTAAAAGTGGCCTGGTCTTTGGCCAGCAAAATGGTCTGGGGCTTAAGTGGTTAATAAGATGGACCACACGCATGTAGCCTCCCTCTTCCTCTACAAGTGTGCAAAGTTTGTTGTCCTGGGGACCTATGGCCGGGGAGCACCGATTTTTCAAATCCGGGCACCCCTTCCATAGACTCCCATGTTAAACAACAGTCTAGTCATGGACACAGTGAGGCATGGGCACAGTGAGGCATGGGCACAGTGAGGCATGCAGATAGACACCCTAGGCTTATACTCGAGTCAATATGCTTTCCCATTTTTTGTGGTAAAATTAGGGGCCTCGGCTTATATTCGCGTCGGGTTATACTCGAGTATATACAGATCCCGACAAGTGCTATAAGGCACCCCAAGTGACCCCAAACCCGCATCAACTACTAAACACAGATGACGATTGCTTTTTCTCCCAGTCATGACACAATAAGGCCGCCTCTCCATAGATCACAAATGACCTGTACTGCCATGCGGGAGGCCATGTGGGCAAGCCTCCACCTCCAATATCATGCCAGTGTTTTTATTTTATTCTGCAGACCCTTTGGGAGCACACAGTAAAGATGTAATAATCAAACTATATAAACTCATCCAGATTTTGTGGTCCCCGCAGAACACCGCCATACCTTGCTTCTCCGTGTCTGCGGACGGTTGTGGAGTTGGCTCACTCTGCTCAGAAATTTCCTCCAGTTCAACAGCGGAATCAGATATCTGTGAACTGTCATGGCCATCGATCTCCTATAAGGGGAAAAATGTAACTTTTAAAGCACCTTCTTGTTACCTGGAGGCTTGAAGCCACCCATCTCCGCACTTACAGACTGGCATTACAGACAGAAGACCAACCTCAGGTAGGTTTGCATTCTTCAGTTTCCAAAAGGGCAAACATGCAGGTCGTGCCAGAAAAGTTTGGCAGCAGTGGCGGTGCGTCCATAAGGGAGAGCGCACGGGCGCCGCCCCCTCTCTCCAGCCATCCCCTCTATGACTAAGGCCGGGCTTCATATATCTCCGCAGCGGGTCCAGTGCGGTGTGCCGGAAAAACGCGTACCTTTTTTGGTGTGTTTCAGGTTCGGGCTGAAATCGGACCTGAACCGGTGAACCAGCATTTGGAAGTGAGGTCACACCTTGCTTCTGGGTCACTTCCGGCCCCGGGACCGCAGATGAGCAAGTACAGCCCAAGATACATAGTGGGGGGGGAGACACACGCTGGCTCCCTGGCTAAAGGGGGGTAGTGGTTAGGGGGTGGTAAAGTGTGGCTAAACCATAGGGTTTTACATGAAACGCTGCTCCAGGTGAACGAGTCTCTGGTTATTCCCCACACACACACACTAGTCAGGTGCCAGTCCAGCTCGCATGCTGTGTAACGTGAAGAAATAATTCCGGGCTGCTGCACTTCCAAAAATCCTTTTATTGAAGCTTCATATGACAAGTGGTTGACAGATGGAGCAGGGGACAAAGAGGTAGACGCGCTTTATCAGCGCTTAGTCATTACCGGGTAATGAGGTAATGACTAAGCGCTGACATTTGCACGAAACGCGTCTACCACTTTGTCCCCTGCTCCATCTGTCAACCACTTGTCATATGAAGCTTCAATAAAAGGATTTTTGGAAGTGCGGCCGTCCCGAATTATTTTACACTCCCCTCCCTAACTACTAGTGAGAACGAGCCCTGACAATGCTGAAATGGATTTATTATGCAGGCAGCCAACCTACCTGTACAGCCTCGGTCTGATCGGGGTCATCCGCTGGGGGGTCGGCCGGGGTCACGCTCTCCTCTGGCAGCGGTTGCTCGGCCTGGGGTTGCTCGGCTTCCTCCACGTTGTGGAACTCAATGAGCTGGGTGGGCAGGAGACTGGGGTTGCCTTCCTCCCCCCTCTGTACGCCGGTCACCTGGACGCCGATGATGGAGCCGTCGGCCGCTTGGACCGGCACCATGTGGTACTCGGACACGTTGCTGAAGGCCTCGTTCCCATCCAGCATCTTGTAGACTTGAAAGGCCATCTCGGCCTCACTGCGGTCGGGGTCCGTCATACACAGGACCTCTGTCTCCTGAACCAGGACCCCTTCTCCAGGCTCCTCCATCACAGCCACCTGCCCACAGGAAATAATGTCAACAGGATACAGAAAACACAGCAACGGTAGACATTGACACCCCCCAATACGGTGTATTTATCTACAGTATAGTACAGTACAGCCCCACCCCACACCACCTAGGGTTGCCACCTTTTCGTCAAGCCAAACCCAAACACTTCATCAGCGCACAGCAATTTGTTTTTGCAGCATTTATTATGGAATTGTAAAAGACCTGCGACACCCTTTTGGGCACCCCAAGAAGAGTAGTAATGCGGCGCAGTGATGAACGGTGGGTGTGGCTGAAAGGTCAGTCTGTTTCCCAGTATAATTCCCCCCCACCCCCAGGTCAGTCTGTCCCCCAGTATAATCCCCCCCCCAGGTCAGTCTGTTTCCCAGTATAATTTCACCCTACCCCCAGTATAATCCCCCCAGGTCAGCCTGTTCCCCAGTATAGTCCCCTTCAGTCAGTCTGTCCCCCAGTACAGTATAACCCCCCCCCCCCCAGGTCAGTCTGTCCCCCAGTACAGTATAATCCCCTTCAGTCAGTTTGTCCCCCAGTACAGTATAATCCCCCCAGGTCAGTCTGTCCCCCAGTATGGTCCCCTTCAGTCAGTCTGTCCCCCAGTACAGTATAACCCCCCCCCCCAGGTCAGTCTGTTCCCCAGTACAGTATAATCCCCCCAGGTCAGTCTGTCCCCCAGTATAGTCCCCTTCAGTCAGTCTGTCCCCCAGTATAGTCCCCTTCAGCCAGTCTGTCCCCCAGTACAGTATAGTCCCCTTCAGCCAGTCTGTCCCCCAGTACAGTATAATCCCCTTCAGTCAGTCTGTCCTCCAGTACAGTAGAGTCCCCTTCAGCCAGTCTGTCCCCCAGTACAGTATAATCCCCTTCAGCCAGTCTGTCCCCCAGTACAGTATAATCCCCTTCAGTCAGTCTGTCCTCCAGTACAGTAGAGTCCCCTTCAGCCAGTCTGTCCCCCAGTACAGTATAGTCCCCTTCAGTCAGTCTGTCCTCCAGTACAGTATAACCCCCCCAGGTCAGTCTGTCCCCCAGTACAGTATAATCCCCTTCAGCCAGTCTGTCCCCCAGTACAGTATAATCCCCTTCAGTCAGTCTGTCCTCCAGTACAGTATAACCCCCCCAGGTCAGTCTGTCCCCCAGTACAGTATAATCCCCTTCAGTCAGTCTGTCCCCCAGTACAGTATAACCCCCCCAGGTCAGTCTGTCCTCCAGTACAGTATAATCCCCTTCAGTCAGTCTGTCCCCCAGTACAGTATAACCCCCCAGGTCAGTCTGTCCCCCAGTACGGTATAACCCCCCAGGTCAGTCTGTCCCCCAGTACGGTATAACCCCCCCAGGTCAGTCTGTCCCCCAGTACAGTATATCCCCCCCAGGTCAGTCTGTCCCCCAGTACAGTATATCCCCCCCAGGTCAGTCTGTCCCCCAGTACAGTATATACCCCCCCAGGTCAGTCTGTCCCCCAGTACAGTATAATGTTTTCTTTGCCTGAATTTCTCACTTCCTGTTCCTCCTCAGTAAGCTTGCCCCCCATCATCTGAGCCGGTCTGGCTGGGGGTTAGTCAGCGTGCTCGCCCCCTTCCCTTGGGACTACATCCCTATGGGGAGACGCAGGGATGTAGTCCCAGGGGGGGGGGGGGGTAGCGAGCACACTGACTAACCCCCAGCCAGAACGGTTCAAATGATGGGGGACAAGCTTACTGAGGAGGAACAACATTTTTTAGAAGGTAAATCGAAAAGTAAAAGGTAAGTGAACCAACAATGCACGAGCTTAAGGGAACCGATTTAGGAAATAAAAAACTGAACTTTACAACCCCTTTAAGTGGTGTCAGTGTGAAAGGGGCCTTATGGATAGAAGGATTTGTGCTGCCACTGATGTGTCCGGGTCTCGGGCAGACAGAGGATTTAAAACCCATACCCGGACAGGTGGCAACCCTCCCCGTTCCCATGGAGGATATCAGGACCCCACTGACAGATAGGAGGGAACCTTGGCACCCCCAGATGTTTTGGAACTACATTTCCCATGATGCTCAGGCATTTTGCAGTGAAATAGAGCATCATGGGACATGTAGTTCCAAAACATCTTGGGTGCCAAGGGTCACCATCACTGGTGTAGGAGGGTCGGTGGGCCTGTGTTGGGGGAAGGTTGCCACCTGAACACATAATCATTACACAGGTTCCGGGGCAGATTAGGGTGACCATTAAACTCACTCAGTGCCTTATCTGCCTTTAATTAGACCCGTGTAATTCACGTGTTCGGGTTTAAAGGGGGAGCTGTACCCGGTACTGAGCAGATCCCCCCTCGGTGTCCCCGTATACACATTCCCCCCTCGGGGTGTCCCCCATACATACCGATCTAATGTAAAACACTCTGGGGAAGCAGATCTGTGCAGCGCTCCACCCACCACCCGGAAGTCCTCGCTACTTCCTGTCAGAGAGGGGCGGGGACTGCAGAGCGGGTCACATGGCTCAGGGGCAGTGGGCGGGGAACCGGGAGCAAGGTGGTCGGAGCATGCGCAGTAGCGCTTAGCTGTCTTGTGCCATAAGGAGGGCAATATACAGTTTGATGGGGAGATAGAGCTGGCCTGTCCTGAGAGGACCGTGCAGTGTGACAGCATGCTGTAGTCCTTCTAGAGTGTGGAGAAAAGGCATGCTGGAAGTTGTAGTCCTTCCACTGGCTTAGAAAGAACATGCTGAGAGATGAAGTCCTTCCACAGTCTCAGAAAGAAAACACTGCGAGTTGTAGTCCTTCCAGAGTGTAGGGAAAGTCATGCTGAGAGTTGTAGTCCTTCCATGGGCTTAGAAAGAAAACACTTGGGTGTAGTTCTTCCAAACGGTAGGGAAAGTCATGCTGGGAGTTGTAGTCCTTCCATTGGCTTAGAAAGAACATGCTGTGAGTTGTAGTCCTGCCATAGGCTTAGAAAGAACACCCTGGGACTTGTAGTCCTTTCAGGGTGTTGGGAAAGGCATGCTGGGAGTTGTAGTCCTTCCATAGATTTAGAAAGAACACACTGGGAGTTGTAGTCCTTACATGGTGTAGGGAAAGGCATGCTGGGAGTTGTAGTCCTTCCATAGGCTTAGAAAGAACACACTGGGAGTTGTGGTCCTTCCATAGGCTTAGAAAGAACACACTGGGAGTTGTAGTCCTTCCAGGGTGTAGGGAAGGCAGGCTGGGAGTTGTAGTCTTTACATAGGCTTAGAAAGAACACACTGGGAGTTGTAGTCCTTACAGGGTGTAGGGAAATGCATGCTGGGAGTTGTAGTCCTTCCATAGGCTTAGAAAGAACATGCTGTGAGTTTTAGTCCCATTGGCTTATACAGAACACACTGGGAGTTGTAGTCCTTCCAGAGTGTAGGGAAGGGCATGCTGGGAGTTGTAGTCCTTCTATAGGCTTAGAAAGAACATGCTGGGAGTTATAGTCCCATTGGCTTAGACAGAACACACTGGGAGTTGTAGACCTTCCAGGGTGTAGAGAAAGGCATGCTGAGAGATGTAGTCCTTCCACAGGCCTAGAAAGAAAACACTGGAAGTTGTAGTCCTTCCAGAGTATTAGGAAACGCATGCTTGGAGTTATTGTCCCTCCATTGGCTTGGAAAGAACACACTGGGAGTTTTAGTCCTTCCAGAGTGTTGGGAAAGGCATGCTGGAAGTTGTAGTCCCTGAAGTCTTAGGTAGGGCACACTGGGAGTTGTAGTCCTTCCATGGGCTTAGAGAGAATACACTGAGAGTTGTAGTCCTTCCATTGGCTTAGAAAGAGCACACTGGGAGTTGTAGTCCTTTAAGAGTATTAGAAGAGGCATGCTGGGAGTTATAGACCTTGAAATATCAAACTCAGAGTTGTAGTTTCTCAAGTTTTAATAAGGGCATTTTGGGTTGTAATCCGTCTGGAGTCATAGGGCATGCTGGGGGTTGTAGCCCCCCCCCCCCCCCCAGAGATTTAAGAAAGGCATGCTGGGTGGTATAGTTCCCAAGTCTAAGAACTTTCTGGGAGTCTTAGGAAGGGCATGCTGGAAGTTGTAGTCCTTTCATAGGTCGAGAACCCGCTGGGTCCCTCCATAGTTACAGAAAGTTCATGATGTGAATTGTAATCCCTCTTGGGCCTAAAGAAGGGCATGCTGAGAGTTACAGTCCCTGAAGTCTTGGGAAGGGCATGCTGGGAGTTTTGGTCCCTCTGGAGTCTTAGGCAGGGCATGCTGGGAGTAGTAGTCTCTCCAGAGACTTAGGTAGGGCATGCTGGGAGTTGTGTTTGCTCCAGAGTCTAAGTTAGGGCATACTGGGAGTTGTAGTTCCTCCATAGTCTTGGGTGGGGATGATGGGAGTTGCAGTCTATCCAGAGTCTTGGGTAGGGCATTCTGGGAGTTGAACTCATTCTGGGGTCTTAAGAAGGATATCCTTCGAACTGTAGTCTCTCCAAAATGTTAGCTAGGACATGATGGGAGAGGCAGTCCCTCCACAGCCTTAGGAAGAAAAAGCTTGGACATGTAGTGCCTCCAGAGTCTTAGGAAGGGCATGCTGGGGGTAGTAATCCTTCTGGAGTCTTACAGTGTGCTGGGAGTTGTAGTCTTTTCAGTCTTAAATTAATCATGATGAGAACTATCCTTCAGAAGATTAGAAAGAACATGCTGAGAGTTGTAGGCCCTCCAGTGTATTAGGGCATGCTGGGAGGTGTAGTCCCTCCAAAGAATAGGGAAGAGCTGGGGCATTATAGGCACAGTAGTCTCAACATAGGGTTACAGAGAGAATACCAGGAGTTGTAGTCTCTCCAGAGTCTTGTTTAGGGTTTTCTGTGAGTTGTAGGACTGAGGGCAGACCAGAGGGACAGGGCACTGGGGGCAGACCAGAAGGACAGGGCACTGGGGGCAGACCAGAGGGACAGGGCACTAGAACTGGGTCTCTTCCCCATTCTCTTGCTGTCTCCTCTGCAACTCCCATCCATCTTCTCTCTCTCTCCCATTCATCTCATCATCAGGAGCCTGTGTGTGCGGCTCCACGCTTGCCTGTCCCCACTTCCTCCTTCTATTCAGGCTGGCGGAGAGGAGCTGCAGCACAGTGGGAGAGAGTACGATCCACACAACTGCACAGCCATCGACACCATAGCACTGCGCACACTGACACCGCACAGCACACATTGAGACCAGTCTGTTCACAGTGCTCAGGCTGAACTGTTGGACACTTGCATAGAGCACAAGGAGAAGAAAACTGCACAAACTGGAAGGCTGCCGCTCTCATGTCAGGGCAACTTTCAGTGAGCGCTGCACCGGAGTGGTAATTTTCGCAATCCTCCACCTCACTCATTACTTTCTGCTCTCCAGCTACATTGGTTGGGGCCCGGGGGGAGAAGGGCAGGCTCAGAGAAGTCATACTGTTAGGTCCCATGGCTTAATGAGAATTGTAAGGAGAGCACCCGTGTACTGCTCTGCCTGTGCACGGCTCACCAGACTACTTTTCCCGAGCATGCACCTTTCCTCTCTCCTTCCTCCCTCGCCAATCTCATCGGGACTCTAAGTATAGGCACAGATTGCAGGGAGATTTGTCATGCAGCCCTGTCATCACTCGCCCCCAGCTTAAATCCACTCGCCAAATGCTAGTAGGCGAGTGGAAATTTTGAGGGCTGATATAGAGCATAATTGGGGTTGTCTACTATTAGCATTTGTTAATGTTATTATGTGCATGTAAACAGTGTTCATAAAATTTATATCATGATACGTATTCTACACACTGATTTTTCTCTCAGAGAATAAGTGCAGGAACTCCACCTTGAGCCCAGCCCCCCCTCCCATGAGTGCATTATGCACATAGTTGAGATGCACTCTACATACAAAGTGCAAGGTTTAGGAGTGCACTACATACAGTAAAGAGTGCAGGGTTCAGGAGTACACTATGTACAGAGCGCAGGATGCAGGTGCGTGTTATGTACAGGGTGCAAGGCTCAGAAGTGGGCTATGTACAGGGTGCAAGGCTCAGAAGTGGGCTATGTACAGAGTGCAGGGTTCAGGAGTACACTATGTACAGAGCGCAGGATGCAGGCGTGTGTTATGTACAGAGTGCAAGGCTCAGAAGTGGGCTATGTACAAAATGCAGGGTTCAGGAGTACACTATGTACAGAGTGCAGGGTTCAGGAGTACACTATGTACAGAGTGCAGGGTTCAGGAGTACACTATGTACAGAGTGCAGGGTTCAGGAGTACACTATGTACAGAGTGCAGGGTTCAGGAGTACACTATGTACAGAGTGCAGGGTTCAGGAGTACACTATGTACAGAGTGCAGGGTTCAGGAGTACACTATGTACAGAGTGTAGGGTTCAGGAGTGCGCTATGTAAGGAGTGCAGGGTTGAGAAGTACACTATATACATGATGCAGGGCCCAGGTGTGTGATATAATGGATGATAATGGTGTGTACAATTCCAGGTTAAGATTTGGGGGGTAAATCAGCGGCTCAGCCCCCTGTTTCTACTGCCACTTGTGTGAAAGAGCTGTTAAACTTTGAAAGTTAAGGCTAACAGCTGATTAGTTGCCATGCACAGCTGCTTTGGATGCCGTCTGCTCCAGTTTTCATATAGCTTCTCTTTGTCTTTTCTTTATTAGAGTCCTGGACTTTCAGTGGGGATATCTGAAAGATGCCTGCAGCCACAGGCATCATTCAGATATTTATCTCTTCAGCCGGCGATCCTGTGCACCATAAGAATGATCCTAGCGGTAGTTCGGCCGCTTGATTGTTCTTATAGGCGACAAGAGGGGACTTCCCCCCCCCCCCTCCCGCCGCCATTCGGTGCTTCTCCGGGCTCTCCCGTGCGAGAAAAGTTGTAATGACCGCCATTTTATTCCCTAGGGTGTCTGCTAAAAAAAACATAGTGTTTGGGGGTTCGGAGTAATTTTCTAGCAAAAAAATTATGATTTTTGCATGTAGGAGAGAAGTGCCAAATTAGGCCTGGTATCGTCCCCTTGTCGCGGGGGCCAACTCGCACCTTCAAAAACACAATTGTTTTTTTTTTTTAAGGTGTGTGATGGCCTGGCGACAAACACCTGCCTCCGCCCTCCCCTTGTCGCCGGGCTAACACACACACCTTAAAAAAAAAAATGATATTGCAATGATGACTATTTCTATTTATGTGTTAATAAATGACATATTTGTCTACTGTACACTTTTCCTTTCTCAATGAAAATAAGATTGAATTAATAACAGGGGTTTAGTTCACACGCATTTGCAAATGCATGCTTAAGCCACAGAGCCTCGTCACGGCACCCTGGTACCTGTGGTCCCTAACGCTAAGACCCCTTTTCACACTGAGGCGCTTTGCAGGCGCTATAACGCTAAAAATAGCGACTGCAAAGCGCACTGGAAGAACCGCTGCTGTCTCTACAATGTAAAAGCCCTGAGGGCTTTCATACTGCAGTGGTGCGCTTGCAGGACAGTAAAAAAAAGTCCTGCTAGCAGCATCTTTGGAGCGGTGTGTATACGGCTCCTCCACCACCCCTGCCCATTGAAATGAACGGGCAACGCAGCTAAAGCGCCGTTGCAATGGCGCTTTGCGGGTGGTTTTAACCCTTTCTCGGTCGCTAGTGGGGGGTAAAAGCGCCCCGCTAACGGCCGAATAGCGCCGTGAAATTGACGGTAAAGCGTCGCTAAAAATATCGGCACTTTACCGCCGACGCACCCACCACCCTAGTGTGAAAGGGACTTTATGGTTAAAGTTAGGGTTAGGTTATAGGGTCAGGGTTGGAGTTAGGGTTAACCTAAATAGACATGTGTAATTATGTCCGAATGTAAAATTTGGACACATTTTTTATTTTTTCAGAGATTCGTTGAAATTTGTAAAGTTTTGTTATGTTTATTCCTTCTCTAACAAATTCCACATTTTTGAAATGATTCAAATTTTTGTGTGAAGAATAGCTGGTTGTTAAGGAGTGGGACGGGAAGCCGGCCACTGCGTCCTTAACATTCGACGACTCATCAGCTGTCAGCACATTTCCCCGGTGACAGCTGAAATGTAAACAAGAGAATACTGGTAATAGAAAAAAACAGCGTGGGGGTCTATCCCCCTGTCCTTTCCAGGCCCTTCGGCCAAAATGTTTTGTTTTAAATGGCACGGGGTCCCCTCAAAAGTCATACCAGACCCTTATCCGAGCTTACAGCCCAGTAGGTCAGGAAAGGGGAGGATAGGCGAGTGCCCATGAGGACGTAGTCCTCATGTTTATGGAGACAAGGGCCTCTTCTCCACAATCCTGGCCTGGTGGTTGTGGGGTTGCGGAGGGCGACGTATCAGAATCTCGAAGCCCCCTTTAACAAGGGTCCCCCATCCCCCAGATCCCTGCCCCCCATATGAATGAATATGGGGTCTATAGAACCCCATAATCATTCACATAGAGAGGGGCGGGAATCTGGGGGCCTCTTTGATAAAGGGGTTTCCAGATTCTGATTAGTCTCCCCCCGCACCTCCACAACCACCGTGCCAGGGTTGTAGGGAAGTGGCCATTGTCCCCATAAAAATGGGGTCAAAAAGCTTTGGGGGAGCCCCCTGCCCCAAAGCATCCCCCTATGTTGGAGTTATGTGGCCTGCTATAGTTCAGGATAAGGGGGGCACTCGCCCATCCCCCCTTTCCTGGCCTGCTGGGCTGCATGCTCAGATAAGGGTCTGGTGTGAATTTTGGGGGGACCCCATGCCATTTAATAAAATAAAATCATTTTTTTTTTTGTATTTTTTATTGCCGGCATTCTTTTCTTTACATTTCAGCTGTCAAACGTGCTGACAGCTGAGGAGTCATCGGTTAAGAACGCGGTGGCCGACTTCCCCTCCCACTCCTTAAAGACCAGCTACTCTTGACACAGAATTCGGATTGTTACGAAAATGTTTCATTTGTTAGAAAATGAATAAACAAAACTAAACTAAACAACAAAACTAAATTAGTAATATGACGAACCTATCCGATACAAAGCTAAACAAATGTATCGGTTCTGCACATGTCTACCCTAATCCAAACGTTAACCCTAACCCATGGCCCTAACCTTAACCCAACCCCTAATTCTGAACTCTAACCCTTAATCCTAACCCTCCAGGACGATCGAATACTTCCTGAATCAGCTATCTATGGTTCTGATTCAGAGGAAGGCGAAAAACCCTATTAAAGTGCAGTCTAATGTGCTTCAATAGGGAAAAAATTCCTTCCTGACCCCCTAGAAGGCTGGTGCCCAACATGAGGCCCAACATGAGACCCACCATACTCCAGATCTCGATGAAAAACATAATCCTCACCCATGGCCCTAACCCATGACCCCAACGTCTAACCTTTAACCCAAACCCCAATTCCGAACTCTAACCCTTAATCCTAACCCTCCAGGACGATCGGATACTCCCTGAATCAGTTATCTATGGTTCTGATTCAGAGGAAGGCGAAAAACCCTATTAAAACGCGGTCTAATGTGCTCCAATAGGGGAAAAAATTCCTTCCTGACCTCCTGGAAGGCCGGTACCCCAACATGACCTTCTAACCCTGTATCCCTAAACCCCTAACCCCTAGCCACCTAACCCAACACCTAACTCTAGCACCCAAATCCCAACACCATAAACCTAACCCCTAGCTCCTAACCATAATCCCTAACCCGTATCCTAACCTCTAACCCCAACCCCCTAATCCCAACCCCATGACCCCTAACCTCTTACTCTTCCCCCTAACTCTCTACCATGTGAGAGACATGACTGGGGGTGCAAAAGAAAATAAAAAATCATGCTCCTTTCTTCATTAGTCTTACGGACGGCCACCTTTGGATTATTTCCGAGTTACGGGATTCAGCTTTCCTGAGGGATAAAACAAAGAGAGAGATACAATAAATCACACTATAGAAGGAAATCGTTTATAGAGCACATTTTGGCGCACACTTTGAGATAATGATTGGGGGAAGAAGAGATAAGTGAGGGTTGGGTGTGTCACACATACTGATCTCATACATGGTTAGTATGACTATTATAGATGAAGAAGAAGAGGAGAGGACATGAGGACTATATTTTAGGATAAGGTCATGTCAGAGCTATGGATGAAATGGGATCCAGTGTTAACGGAGGACTCCTCATCTGATAGACTTTAGTGGGATGTGTAGAAGTGGGGTTTCCAAAGATGGAATGAGGTGGTGGAAGATATTGTCTGGGTGGGTTTTCTGTCATCTAATGGAGTGTTTGCTTCCATTTAGACTCCATATCACAGGCCCCGTTTTTTTTTTGGAATGGGCCTTGGTACATCATAAGATCAGCAGGGTGACTTATCACCTTCTTCCCTCACAAATGAGGTTTATAGAGAGTTACTTACCTTTGGTGGGCAAGATGTCTGGAAATAATCGTTCTCTTCTGCGGAGGTCCGTGGGAGCAACAGTGGCTGGCTGGGGGAGAAAAAAAGATAAATATGATTAAATACAGAAATTTCTATACATAATACTAATATAAAGACATCAGATGGAGGGGACATGGTGGGAATGTATAGAGTGGGACCTAGGAAATTAGAGTTCACCAACTATGGTTTAGACACGTGCAACTCGTTTAGTTCCAAATTAGTTTTTTTAAACTAATTTAAACAAATTTGTTAGTTTGGAAATATCCTATTTTCGAATTACAAATTATCGAATTATTTATTTTAGGGAAAAACAAACACATTTTTTGGCAGTGCACATGTCTAATATATGGTTGGAGTTGCAAACCTGGGACCCCAGTCATGAGCAGTCCCCTTACTGACCACTCATTCATTATACTGACCACCCTATTGTCCTTCATCCTTTAGAGTACTTACCTTTATTGCTTTCCGATATGAGGCCATTGATGACGTAGTCTTGTAAGTCGTCTTTGCGGCGGTACCTTGGCTGGTCCCCTGCGCTTTACTAATAAGAAAAGGAGAAATGAGATTAGATGTTATTATAGTACTTTATCCCAGCTGACATGTTTATAAAACTTCCCAGCTGATCCCATTCCCAGTGATAAATATCTGAGAATGCATGATCTGCTCTCCTATCCATTTTTCCCTCTCCTTTAACCCTTTGTTTCCCCACACTTGCCTTTGGAGATTTCTGCGTAAATTCCCAATTGCTGGCTTCTTTGGTTCTGCAGGAGGCTTTGGGGTTGGCTGTCTGTTCAAGAAGAAAACAAAGTCAGTACAAGAGTGAAATCCAATAATTAATGTAATGGTATAATGGGATGTACTCATGTCCCCAGCGCTGTCGTGTCCAGGAACACGCATGTGAGGAATACAATGAGAAACATCTTTCTATCATAGGAATATACTTACTGGTCGGAGCTTGGCTTCTGTAGCAGGAGGCGGCAGGCAGGGCACAGCAATCTACCGAGTTCTATGGTCCTAGAAGATAAAACAGTTGAAGGTTATTTTATTGTCTTACTATAATCATACTAATAAGTCTTTCTACTCAACACTACATCAGGGTCTCTCCTTACTTCAGAGTCCCCATCAGAGCCCCCCGTACATCAGGTTCCCCATCAGAGCTTCCCCCCTTACATTAGGGTCCCCATTAGCGGCCCTCTTACATCAGGGTCCCCATCAGAGCCCCTCTTATATTAGGGTCCCCATCAGAACCTCTCTTATATCAGGGTCCCCATCAGAACCCCCTTACATCAGGGTCCCTAACAGAGCCCCTTTTACACCGGGTCCCCATCAGAGTCCCTCTTACATCAGGGTCCCCTTCAGAGCCCCCCTTACATCAGGGTCCCCATCAGAGCCCCCCTTACATCAGGGTCCCCTTTAGAGCCCCCCCTTACATCAGGGTCCCCTTTAGAGCCCCCCTTACATCAGGGTCCCCTCAGAGCCCCCCCCCCCTTACATCAGGGTCCCCATGAGCACGGTGGTTGTCTAGGTACACACATGTGAAGAATACAATAGGATAGAATATACTTACTTGACGGGTAGCTTATGGGGCAGTATGTGTCCGCAGCAATTACATGCGATGTAAGAGATCGATACAGACCTAGAAGAGAAAACAATTGGTTATTTCATTGCATTGTTATGATGATACAAATACATTTTTCTACTAATTTCTTCCATTGTAAAGTGTTTTCTGAATGTTGGTGTCAGCACATATCCTCATTGACTTTCCAGGATGCCCCTAAAATGATGGACCCAATAATCTACCAATAGGAGTCTCCACCAGAAAGCCTGGCTCCCATCTGCCTTCTCTTCTGACATTCAGACATAACATTCGATGTACACATACACTTCACCTAAATTGGATTTATACCAAACCAAAGAAAGATAAAGCCATCTAGCCATCACTTACTCTCTGTCCATCGCCGAGTCAACTTGCCCTGGCTGAACCCTTAATGGCTGAAGGGTCTTTTCTGAGCTTTCCCTCCTCTGCCTGCCAAGGGTCACGTCTGAGCCTCTCCTTGTTTGGCTGGTCAAGATGTCTTCTGATCCTCTCCCTGATTGGTGGGTCAGGGTCTCTTCTGAGCCTCTCCCCGATTGGCGGGTCAGGGTCTCTTCTGAGCCTCTCCCCGATTGGCGGGTCAGGATGTCTTCTGAGCTCTCCCTCCTCCTGGTGGCAAGAACTCTAGGCTCCATGGTGTCCGTATGTAAAGAAGAAGGCTCAAACTTTCCTTTCAGAAAGGCCAGCTCCGCATTCAGCTAAAAGATAAAAAAGATGATTATAAAACACTACTTTATATAAAGAACAAATACAGAGCCATTCTTACTCGCCAACTACTAAGGAACTACCAGACCCAATATCATGGAAAAACCCTAACACCCCATTATATCCCACTGTGTCCAATCCTAAGACTACTAATGCGAACACCCCATTATATCCCACTGTGTCCAATCCTAACACTACTAATCCGAACACCCCATTATATCCTACTGTGCGCAATCCTGGGACTACTAATCCTAACATCACATTATCCCACTCTACGTAATCCTAAATCTACTAATCCGAACACCCCATTATATCCCACTCTGCGCAAACCTAAGACTACTAATCCTAACACCCCATTATATCCCACTCTGTGCAAACCTAAAACTACTAACCTGACACCCCATTATATCCCACTCTGCGCAAACCTAAAACTACTAACCTAACACCCCAGTATATCCCATTCTGCGCAAACCTAAGACTACTAATCCTAACACCCCATTATATCCCACTCTGCGCAAACCTAAAACTACTAACCTAACACCCCATTATATCCCACTCTGCGCAAACCTAAAACTACTAACCTAACAACACCCCATTATATCTCACTTTGCGCAAACCAAAGACTACTAATCCTATCACCCCATTATAACCCACTGTGCCCAATCCTAAAACTACTAATCCGAACACCCCATTATATCCCACTGATGACTCTTACCTTTCTTTGGTCCATTTTGAGAGCATTGATGTCCCGTTCCATGGCGTTGATCGTTTCCTGCAGGCTGTAAATCATCTTGGCTGGAAACAAAGAATATTGTTATTAGTTAATATTGTTCTACCGCTATAAAGAAAGTAATCTATTGTAATATATTGTGTATTGTGATGTATTGTATTGTGTATTGTAATGTATTCTATTATAATGTATGAATTAAAAAATGAATCATTAGTTGCTGTTTCTGGAACAATCTAATGTCACTCATATATATGAAGCAATAATAAAAGGAGTTTCCATGTGCAGTGTTTTATATTGCAGAATATTATTACATACCTAAGGTTTCCAGCAGGGCGTTGTCCGCGGGCCGTGCCTTTTCAGCCCGCACCTTCTTGGTCTGAGCCTTTTCATCCTGTGCCCTCTCATCATCCTGCGCCTTCTCAGCTGGCACCTTCTCGGCCCGCACCTTCTTGGTCTGAGCCTTTTCATCCTGTGCCCTCTCATCGTCCTGCGCCTTCTCAGCTGGCACCTTCTCGGCCCGCACCTTCTTGGTCTGAGCCTTTTCATCCTGTGCCCTCTCATCGTCCTGCGCCTTCTCGGCCTGCGCCTTCATCTCTTTCACCTGGAAGTAGAAGAAGAAAATGAAATGAAATCTCAAACCATTTAGTACCTTACAGTGTGTGATATGTAATGCAGATTATGGAGGCCGGTGGCACAAAGCATGATTTAACCCCTTTTGCTGACCCCCTATGTAAGACTTACACTGGCAGTAGTATGGGCCTATAAACCCCCCTGCCCCCCCTCCCTTTAGCCGCCTCTCAGCTTTCTGATGGAAGTTAATAGGGTGGGTTAATAGGGTGGGTACCAGTACCATTCTCCCACCTGACCCTCCCCGCCATGTATCCCAGGCTCTGCTGCTCCCCCTGCAGGCTAGGGGTGGTCATGGTGGGTGTTGGGGGGGAGATCAGTGAACTTCAATTCAGCAGCCCTGTGTACAGGGACTGATGCCAATTCTTAGACCCCTAAACCCTAAAGCTATATTAATGAATGCAGATCTGCATTAACTTGTGTCTTTTATATCTGCATGGGGTTTGCATTTAGATACAATCTATGATTTTGTCTGGCAGTAGCCCAACAATACTTACCATTGCCTCTATCTTTTGGTTCATCTGTCCCTCCATCTCCTTCCTGTTCTGGTCCAATTTTACTTCCATCTCCTTCCTGTCCTGGTCCCGTTTTACTTCCATCTCCTTCCTGTCCTGGTCCCATTGGTCCTCTCTTATTTTCATTTTGTCTTTCATCTCCTTTCTTTCCTTTTCCAGCTGGTCTTCAGTCTTTTTTAATTTCTCCTCCATCATCTTCAGTTTGTCATCCATCTCCTTGTGTTTATTCTTTCCTTGGTCCTCGGCCTCTTTCAGTTTGTCTTCTATACCCCTTAGTTTACTCTCCATCTCTTCTAAGACCTTCTTTCTTTGGTCCTCCTTCTCCCGTTCTTGCTTCAGATGGCCCTCGATCTCATTCAGTTTTCCTTCCACCTTCTTACATTGGTCCTCTGCCTCCTTTAGGGCCTTGTTTTGTTGGACCTCCATCTCCTTCCTATTATTTTCCATTTGGCCCTCAATCTCTTTCAGCTTCTCGTCTATCACCGTCCTTTCGTGGTTCCATTTTCCTTCCATCTCCATCCTTTCATTATTGTATTTTTCATTCATTTTATCTTCCATATTCTTCTGTTCATATCTCAGATGGTCCTTTTGGTCTTCCATCTCCTTTTTGAACGTTTTGATTTGGCACGTAATCTTCTTCATCCATTCCTCCATCTTCCAAAGACTTTCATCCATGTGCCTGCGGTTGTTTTGAACGTTAAAACTTATTTCTGTCAATTTTTTCTCTATCAGCTTCTTGTCCTCATTCCATTTAGCCCCCAACCCCCCCATTTTGTCTTCCAGGGCCTTCAAATTCACTGTAAGCTGTTTTCTCTGTTGCGTTTCGATCTTCAGTTTATCTTCCAACTCCTTCTTGTCTTTGGTACATTTCTCTTCTAGCTCCTTCCTCTCATTCTTCCAGGTTTTTTCGTTATTTTCCATTTTGGATTCAAGTGCCTTTAGTTCTTTGTTGTGTTGGCCTTCCATCTTGTCCACTTTCTCATCCAACACCTTCACCGGTCCCCCCATGTCCTCTCTAGCAATTCTTAGTTGCTCCAGGACATCTATCAGTTTGCCATCCATAATTTTCATTTTTTTAACCATATGATGCCACTCGTTCTCCCTTTGTTCTTCGTTCATTCGCCATTTCTCCCTAATGTTGAACTGAAGGTATTCCAGTTCATCCTCTGCCTTCTTTCGTTCAATTTCCCTTTGTGCCTTCAATTCCGCCTCAATCCTCAGCCTCTCCTTCTTCCATTGCTCTTCTCTGGCTACTTCCTGTAAAAAACAAACAAATAGGAAACATAAGTTCAGATCCTTCCTTTATAGAACACAGACATGAGTTACAACTTTCATAAAATGATTCTGGATGTTCTGCTGAATGATAGATTTCAATCTTTCCTGAGTACTGACCCCCAACCATGGACGAGCGCCAAGTTTAGTAAAAATTAAAGTTTGCCGTGAAATTAGAGTTTTTTAATTTGACCAAATATTAGCGGAATATAGACAAATTAATCCACGAGGGGGGAAATATATCACTCCGGCAGCAGCTACTGTATTTATTGCGTATAATACTCACTTTTTTACCCTGAAAATTGAGTGCAAACTGTGCCTGCGTGTTATACGCAGGGGACTATGGACATTTTTTCCCCCAAAAAGTCCCTCTTAAAGTTAGGGTGCGTGTTATACACCTGTGTGTGTTATACGCCGATAAATACGGTAACCAACACATCCAATCCTGCAGGAGTAGTCACCATGAAGTCCTGGAAGTAGCGCTCACACTTCTTTATAAAAGGTGGTACACATTGAAATACCTACCTTACAGCATAAGTATGAGCGACTATCATCCAAAAGGAGACAACCCCACAGTTAGAATCACTCCCTAGGTAACACATTTAACCCCTTGATCGCCCCTAGTGTTAACTCCTTCCCTGCCAGTGACATTTATACAGTAATCAGTGCATTTTGATCGCTGTATAAATGACAGTGGTCCCAAAACAGTGTCAAAATTGTCCGCCGCAATGTCACAGTCGCGATAAAAAAAAACGCAGATCGCCGCCATTATCAGTAAAAAAAAATAATAATAAAAATTACCGAAATCTTTCCCCTATTTTGTAGTAGTTATAACTTTTGCGCAAATCAATCAATAAACGCTTATTGTGATTTATTTTTACCAAAAATATGTAGAAGAAGAATACGTATCGGCTTAAACTGAGAAAAATGTGTTTTTACTTTTTTTTTTTTTTTAAAGGGGATATTTATTATAGTTATAGGGCCAGATTCTCGTAGATCGACGCATCTACGAGCGGGGCGTAGCGTATACTATTTACACTACGCCGCCGCAAATTACAGGAGCAAGTGCCGTATTCTCAAAGCACTTGCTCCGTAATTTGCGGCGGCGCAGCGTAAAGGGGACGGCGTATCCCCACGTAATTCAAATAGGGAAGGAGGGGGGCGTGCTGTATCCAAATTAAGCGCGCCCCGCATCGAACGAACTGCGCCGGCCCTAAACGTAGCCCACTGCGCATGCTCCATAGTACGCCGCAATACATTGGTTTTGACGTGAACGTAATTAACGCACAACGCTATTCGCAAACAAGTTACATAAACAACGTAAAATCCCGACGTCCATACTTAACATGGCGTGCATAAAGTTATTTAATATTAAAATTTTATGAGATACTGAATTGTGGGGTCTCACTAGATGATCTGTAAGCCATAATCATCAACATTTTAAAAAGAAAGAAATGCTTGAAATCTATCACTCTGTGTGTAACACATCTACATATAATATAATGACTTTCACTTTTTGAATTAAATTCCTGAAATAAAGTTTTTGATGATATTCTAATTTTAAGAGATACACCTGTATATACCTAATACAGCATCTGATCCCTATACCTATCACAGCATCTAATCCCTATACCTATCACAGCATCTGATCTCTATACTTATCACAGCATCTGATCCCTATACTTATCACAGCATCTGATCTCTATACCTATCACAGCATCTGATCCCTATACCCATCACAACATCTAATCCCTATACCCATCACAACATCTAATCCCTATACTTATCACAGCATCTAATCCCTATACCTATCACAGCATCTGATCCCTATACCTATCACAGCATCTAATCCCTATACCTATCACAGCATCTGATCCCTATACCTATCACAGCATCTGATCCCTATACCTATCACAGCATCTGATCCCTATACCTATCACATCATCTAATCCCTATACCTGTCATAGCATCTAATCCCTATACCTGTCATAGCATCTAATTCCTATACCTGTCATAGCATCTGATCCCTATACTTATCACAGCATCTGATCCCTATACCTATCACAGCATCTAATCCCTATACCTATCACAGCATCTAATCCCTATACCTATCACAGCATCTGATCCCTATACCTATCACAGCATCTAATCCCTATACATATCACAGCATCTAATCCCTATACCTATCACAGCATCTGATCCCTATACCTATCACAGCATCTGATCCCTATACCTATCACAGCATCTGATCCCTATACCTATCACAGCATCTGATCCCTATACCTATCACATCATCTAATCCCTATACCTGTCATAGCATCTAATCCCTATACCTGTCATAGCATCTAATTCCTATACCCATCATAGCATCTCATCCCTATACCTGTCATAGCATCTCATCCCTATACCCATCATAGCATCTCATCCCTATACCTGTCATAGCATCTCATCCCTATACCGGTCATAGCATCTAATCCCTATACCTATCATAGCATTTAATCCCTATACCTGTCATAGCATTTAATCCCTATACCTATCATAGCATCTAATCCCTATACATATCATAGCATCTAATCCCTATATTTATCACAGCCTCTGATCCCTATATTTATCACAGCCTCTGATCCCTATACCTATCAAACATTTGCCAATATAAATAAAATAATAATCTTACCTCCACCGGCTGCTTGTTTTGGGTCGGCACTTTGACTACGGGATCTTTAGCTTTGGGTTTCAGGTTGCGGATCACAGCTGCCCCTGCATTCCTAATGCCCTGGTAGCCTATGACACGGGGGGTGCTGGTGGTGGTGGTGGTGGGGCGCTTCTCAATGGTCTTTCTGGAAGTCATCATTTTTGTAGTTTTTTAAATAATAAGAAGAATTAGTAAATCTCGTTCTACTAATTTGTCTTCTCTCGCTCTGCGACGCTAAAAAAACGCTATATGTGTATCTCTTTTCTCTTTGTTATCAGAGAGCTCCTCCTACACTTCTGCTTCGATCCACACTCGACAGCGTAATGACGAAAACTCCCTCTGCTCTCCCTTAAGTAGGCTTCTGCTGTTGACACGTTCTGTTGCCATGGATACCAACTGCCAGTCTGCACTCTGCTGTGACATCATTCCAACTGCCACTCTGCCATGTTCTGTTGCCATGGATACCAACTGCCAGTCGGCACTCTGCTGTGACATCATTCCAACTGCCACTCTGCCATGTTCTGTTGCCACGGATACCAACTGCCAGTCTGAACCGGATTCAAATCTCCCAGCTGTGTGCAGTCCCAATAAAGTGCAATGTCAACCCAAATCACAGGGCTATATCTGGGAAGAGGGCACCTAATACACCAACATATTTATATATCGTTTGAAAGATCAGCTCGAGACCTTCGATGTCATCCCACACCGGACTCTGTAGATATAGTTATTGTGGAGAAATAACAGGTTAAATGTAATGGGGGGGGGGGGGGGGGGCGTTTACAAAGAATGGGAGTTGGCACTGTGCCAGAATTCTGACCGTTTTTTTTTTTTTCAAATTGCAGCTGATTTCTGTGCTAGAAATAGCCCACAATACAAGTAGAATTTGGCATTTTATACTGTAGGCTTGTAATTCTTAGGAATAACTCACTGAAATCTATCCAATCAAGAGTCTAATAGGCATCCCAGGTATGATATTTTTTATTTTATTTTTTTAATTAAAAATTATAATATAATAAATAATTATAAAAAATTATAACAAATAATATAATTATAGTAAAAATTATTCAATAATGTAATCAAATCAAAATTTGCTCAGTTGCAGAATTTTTGCTGTCATTATTTTTTTATTTTTTTTAATGACGAATTTCCCCACAAATCGCTATCGCTAAATTCTGCAAGTGATTCTGATTTATTATCGCTGTTTTTTAGCTGCTCTAAAATAATTTTTTGCCATAAAGGGACACTTTTGGTTGCTATGGGCAATCTACAGTTTGCAGGGAGAAAGAACAGTTTTTATTATATAAAAGGACATGTAGTGCACAGGGCAGACCACTAGGGACATGGGGGGTGTGTATTTTTTACATACAGTACTGTAATCTATAAGATTACAGTGTACCATAGGTATAGTGTTTGTTTACATTTTTGAATTTGGCGCCGTTCTCCGTCCCCATGCGTCGTAACGTCGCAGGGAACAGAGCTCGGCGGCACACGGGGACGCTGTGTGAATCGAGCGAGCACCCGCTCGCTCACACAGCGCGGATGCATCGCTGGATCCACGGAGAAGGTAAGTAAACAGTCTCGGTGGATGCTGCTAAGGCGAGCCCGAGTCTGACTCGGGGTTACCGATCTTAGCACAGAAATCTAACCCCGAGTTAGACTCGGGAACACCGCCAGGGAGGTTAACCACCTTAATGAGATTTGGTGTTTATGCTAGGTATTTTGCTAGAAAATTACCCCCTAACAAGTTAATGTGCAACGATTCGTACCATCAAAATTGTAATCCCAAGGTGTGGGCTGTTCACTAGCATTACCAACCGGGCATTTTTACCCCCTTCCTGCCCAGGCCAAATTTTCAGCGCTGTCGCACATTGAATGGACAGTTGCACATTCATGCAACACTGTGCCCATATGACGACATTTATCACACAAAGCTTGTTAGTGGCATTTAATCACTATGGGGTGTTTTCTTGCTTTTAGCATCAAGACATTTTTTATTTTATTTTTTAATTTAGAAAAATAAAATCATATTTTGTTTTAAAAATTTGCAACAGGTAATTTTTCTCCTTCACCAATGTGTGCCAATGGGGCTGCACTGATGGGCATTAATTAGTAGCACTGGAGGGCACTAAAGGGACTAATGTCCCTTAATTTTGTCCACCTGATCATCCCCACAGCTACTACCCTTTGTTTCACTTGACCGCCCCTTCTAGACTGTAAGCTCTAAAGAGCAGGGCCCTCTGATCCCTCCTTTATTGAATTTTTATCGTGACTGTACTGTCTTCCCTGATGTTGTAAAGCGCTGTGCAATCTGTTAATGCTATATATCCTGTATAGTAATTAGGGTTGTCCCGATACTGATACTAGTATCGGTACTGATGCCGAGTATTTGCGGGAGTACTTGTACTCCCGCAAATACCCCCGATACCAAAATAGAATACTTCCCCCATAACTGTAGAGCTGATGATGCCGCTGCCCGCCGTTAATCCCCGTGCATTACAGCGTAGCGGGCATTACAAGCTTTCTTTTTGAATACTTTTGTAATGGCCGCACCGCCATGTATAGACACTCCCCTACTCGGGATTGGAGGGATCCGTCCAATGCCAAGCAAGGGGGAGTGTTTATTCACGGATACGCATATAGACACTCCCCCTTGCTCGGCATTGGACGGATCCCTCCAATCCTGAGAAGGGGAGTGTCTATACATGGCGGCGCGGCCATTACAAAAGTATTCAGAAAGAAAGCTTGTAATGCCTGCTACGCTGTAATGCACGGGGATTAACGGCGGTATGCGGCGGCGGCATCATCACCTCTACAGGTATGGGGGACCATCCATGGCTGCAATATGTGGGGGACCATCCATGGCTGCAATATGTGGGGGACCATCCATGGCTGCAATATGTGGGGGACCATCCATGGCTGACATATGTGGGGGACCATCCATGGCTGCAATATGTGGGGGGACCATCCATGGCTGCAATATGTGGGGGACCATCCATGGCTGCAATATGTGGGGGGACCATCCATGGCTGCAATATGTGGGGGGACCATCCATGGCTGCAATATGTGGGGGGACCATCCATGGCTGCAATATGTGGGGGACCATACATGGCTGCAATATGTGGGGGACCATACATGGCTGCAATATGTGGGGGGACCATACATGACTGCAATATGTGGGGGACCATACATGGCTGCAATATGTGGGGGGACCATACATGGCTGCAATATGTGGGGGGACCATACATGGCTGCAATATGTGGGGGGGACCATACATGGCTGCAATATGTGGGGGGACCATACATGGCTGCAATATGTGGGGGGACCATACATGGCTGCAATATGTGGGGGACATGGCTGCATTTGGGGACACATGTAAAAAAAAAAAAAAAAAAGTATCGGTATTCGGTATCGGCGACTACTTGAAAAAAGTATCGGAACTTGTACTCTGTCCTAAAAAAGTGGTATTGGGACAACCCTAATAGTAATAGTACTATTAGTAATAAATAAGGCTGCTTTCACTGGGGCGGAACGGCAGTAAAGTACCACTATTTAGAAGCACTTAACCGCCATTTTTTGGCCGCTAGCGGGATGCTTTTAACCCCTGCTAGCGGCTGAAAAAGGGTTTAAACCAGCGCTATAGTGGCGGTTTGGCCATGCTGCACATTCATTTCAATGGGCAGGTGCGGTGTACACATCGCTCCAAAGATGCTGCTTGTGGATTTTTTTTTTTTAATGTCCTGCCAGCGTAGCATTCACCTCAGTGTGAAAGCGCTCGATTCTCAGGCGCCATCTTCAACCCAAGAGCGCTCGAAAAAATGCCCCAGTGTGAAAGGGGTCTAACAGAAACCAGTTAATGTCTTTTCATAACAGCGTGAGGGGAAGAAAGAAAAAAAAAAAAAGTGGATAACTGGCTTCTGTGATCAGCTGTCATTGGCTCACAGCTTACTTATCACATAGATACATGGCCCACTGAGATTGGCCTTTTACCCTGATCTATAATCAGCTAGTCCCAAGGACTCTGCAGTCAATGGGCACACCGCTGGCGCCCCAGGGGGCGTGCAGGCATCATCATGAGAACAGGAAGACATCCATGGATGCCTTACCAGCATTTTTAGCCCATGCTTTAGTCTTGTCTATAACGTGGGCACCAAGTGGGTAAAAGTCAAGCTGAATATTTGAAGAAAAATAAAACGAGGGGGGGGGGGATTAGTATATGGGGGGGGGGGGCACATTTTAAACTGAGTTATATTCGCCTTTACTTTAGAGGCTGTCGAAGTCTACACTAGGGTTGTGGTAATGCCCCTCTTAAAATCCCAAGAACTGGAGGTGTGACCATAATACAAGTGCAGATTCGGTGATGCCTGTCTTAGAATACTATAAAGTGACTGTAAATCTCAGACATGAAATATGAACAAAAACATATCTACAGTGTGTACTTGTCTCAGTCCAGAGCATGAAGTGTAATTTTAGTCTGCCGTCTCCTTCCTCTGCCATCAGGGTGAGTCACTTCTGACAGTATTTTCCTGACACCAAGAAAAAATAAAATAAAAAAGGTGACAGGGGAGGGAGCTCCAGCACACAATTTGTGATTGACAGCCTCGCTTTCTTCCTTTGTGCTGTGTAAAGGAGGGGGGGATGGTGTCCCTTCCCTCCAATCAGCTCTCACTGAGCTCTTCAGAGTGCAACTTCAGCTCCCTGCTTTCTGAAATCTCAGACAAGCTGTAAAAATTCTGCACTTTGAATGGCTGTAAATTAGAGACGACAATCAATGCCAGGCATTTTTCTAATTTGTGATATCGGTCGTTTTTTTCGGTGATCCGAAAGTAGAGTTGAGTGTCGGCCGTGTCGGAGTGGTAGCACAAATCTTGCTCACTGATGATTTTGAGGAGTGGCCGGAGGTAGATGTTGAAGAGTACGGATGACAAGGGTGATACTTGAGGGTCTCCGCAAGAAACGGTGCGCGTTTCCGAGGTGAAAACTCCTGGTGGGTGTGCTATGCAAGGTACGCCTGTGCTTAGTACGCCCACCCCCCACAAAAACCACCACACTTACACGCACACGAGATTGGTTTAACACGCACGCACTTTGGCCATGCGGTCTCCTAAAATAAAGAGAGGCGAAGGACCTACGGGGCTGGCTGGGTGGGCTAGACGCACTCACTCCCTCATAGGGGGAGTCCCTCTGCCCCGTTGGGGTCCTGTTGGGCCCCAGTTGGGCTCCCAAGTGGAGCAGGTAGGGCGGGATGAGTGGGAGGCCCCCCCTCACACCCGCCATTGCCACCGGGGGCATGGAGAAGGATGGCGATTGCTTCCGGGGGGAGGGTCTGCCTACTCCCAACTCCTGCAGTCCGGCTCCTCTCTCTCGAGTTCACGCACAAAATACACTTAAAAAAAAAAAAAAAAAAAAGAAAACTCCTAGTTTCACTGCTTGGGACCAATTTCCTAGGAAGGAAGCAAACCAGGGTAGATCTGTGTCTGAAACGCTGGCTACTTTTTTGAGACGAATGAGTAGAGTTTTGTGATCTCCTGTGTCGAATGCTGCACTTAGGTCCAGTAGCACCAGTAGGCATCTGCTGCATTCGAGGGCATCATCCCATATTTTGAGCAGTGCCCTTTCTGTGCCATGGCCTGGGCGGAAGCCCGATTGTAGTGCGTGGAGGAGTTTGTGGGTGTCCAAATGGAGTTGTAGCTGCTGTACTACTGCTTTCTCCATAATTTTTGAGAAAAAGGTGTTCAGGCTTGTTATTGGTCTACGGTGGTTAGGGTCGAGGTTGTTTTTTTATTTTAGGAGGGGTTTGATTATCCCTTGTTTAAGGGAGATCAGAACAATACCTTCTTTAAAAGATTGATTTACAAAATGTGTTATGGTGGGTGCCAAAATATCGGTAATTTTGTGGAAATATTACCTGGTGATGTGCTGTCTCCAAGGCTTCTGATGTTTTTGGTGATGTCAATGGTGATTGGAATCAGCGAGAAATTTGCCGATTGTGGAATAATTTGTATTGTTTTTATCTTTTTGCTTTAACCAACATGGGGTTGCTGTTTTTTTCTGTTGAATTATTTCCTGAATGTTTTTAATTTTGTTGATAAAGAAATCTGATAATTCATTACAGGATTCTTGAGTGTTGTTTGCTGGCGGCTCTAGCCAGGTGGGGTTCATAGTCTGAGCCAGTGTTTTTCAACTCCAGTCCTCAAGGCACACCAACAGGTCAAGTTTTCAGGATTTCCCTCAGATGAAATGGTTGTGGTCATTACTAAGGCAGTGAAACTGATCAAATCACCTGTGCAAAATAATGGAAAGCCTGAAAACATGACCTGTTGGTGTGCCTTGAGGACTGGAGTTGAAAAACACTGGTCTGAGCGACCAATTTGAACAGTTCACGAGGTCGGTTTAGGGCTTTTGAGATGGTGTTTGAGAAGTGATCTCTTTTTGCTTTAAAGATTGCTTTGTGGTATTTCTTGGTGAGTGCTTTGTAATCTGTGTAGTTTTCCTCCAGGCTTCTCCAGGCTCCTTCCGCTCTTCTTCGTTCTTGCTTCAGTATTATGAGCGTGTCAATAAATCAGCCAGAGTTGTTTTTGCGGATACGTACTCTGCGTTTTGATGCGACTGCATCTGCTGTTTGTAGTAGTGGTTTATTTAAGAAATTGAGTGTTTGCTCCGTTGAATGGGTTTGATTTGGCATTCCTGTTTGCTCTGTTTTTGAAGAGATCGGAGTGAAGTTTCTTCTGAGATCTTGTCCAATGTGTTGTTATTGAGTTATCCGGTTTTTGTAAAATGGTGTTGGTGGTAAATTTGAAATTGGTCGAGTGGTGGTCCGTCCATGGAAAGGTATTGTAACGGTCACCACCGTTTACGACCTTCCATCCAACCACGACAAGCTTATCCGACACTCCACAATCCTGCATACACGATCCATATCATTCCCCAGAAAATGAGACTAACTGCTCTATCTTCTGGTTTCCAAATATATGAACACTTTAATGGTATTTTCTCAGCTTCTTATACAGTTTACAAGCATGTGACAGTAATCACAGGACAATACAATCTCCACCCCCCTTCACACCATGGGGGGCTTCAATCACATTCTAAAAGGCATTCAGGTAAGCTAATTATGTAGACATGTCGGCACCGCATCATCAATAGACTTAACTCAGAGAGAATGACATTTCTGTAGATAATGACATCAAAACAAACTACTATCACACCTGAGCATTAATACATTCCTGTATCAATAGGATTCAATTAACCTTTAGAATAACACAATGAAAAGAGTCCTCCAGGAGTGGGTGCAATTAACACCTTTTCAACAGAATGAATAGCCAACACCTCAAGACATTTCAATAGCCTATTATACAGAGTGACGAGTCACTTGTCTTGTAGACCTGGTCTCAAATCAAAATGAACTTCTTTGTAAAATTCCAGTCCTGCAATATGAATTATTATTAATGTCCCATTTCATGTAATATATGATATAATTTCTTTGTCACCCTATGGCCCTAGTGGACATAAGGTGACCCTAGACATAGGAGAATCTCAGTCTGTCACGGGCCATTCCGTTACAGGTATGTTATCCAGTGTGTTGATGTCCAAATTTTGTTTGAAGATGAAGTCGAGCGTGTGCTCTGACCCATGCGTGGGAGCCTCTATCAGTTGCTGCAAACCTAGTTCTTCCAGTTGGTTGATGCAGGCAGTGGCGATGGGGTCCTGGGTTGAGTTAGCCCACAGGTCCCCGAGTAGCAGGAGGTTTTTGGTTTCCACTGTGTATGTCGAAATGAATTCAGTGAAGGGAGAGAGGAAATGTATCTTTGATCCTGGCGGTCTGTAGCATAGTAGTATGTGGATGGTGTCCTGGGGTGTTGCTTGAAGTTGTAGTGTAAGCGTTTCGATGAACGGCAACGAGTTCTGTTACGTTGGTTTGAGGATGGCGAGGTGGGATTTGTAGATCACTGCTAGGCCTCCTAGTTCTGTTAGGATGGTATTAGTCGGGTGTTAGCCAGTTTTCCGTGATAAAGAGGCAATCGGTGTTGTTGTGGATGATAAAGTCGTGGATTTCCTGCCTGTGCTTGACTGCAGATCTGGTGTTCTGGCTCAGGGCGCATGATAAGTGTTGTAGTTGAGGTGGAGCCTTTCTGTCTTTGGTGTTTGATTGTTGATCGATCCTTAGAAGTTGTTCTTTCCGTATAATTTTTTGGGTGGAGGTTTGTAGTGCTGAGGCGGTGTTCCTTAGGCTGTGAAGTGTGTCTGCTGAATATTTGATGTAGCACATGGTTGAAAGAGAAACCTTGGTAGTGCTGGGGTGATGCGCTGATGTTACTTATGAATGCCGATGAAGATGATCCAGGTGCCGATGGTACCGGAGAAATGACTGTCGGTAAGGTGACGAAAGATGGTGCGCGATGGTGAAGGTGATGATGCTAAAGAGGAAAAAAAATATCCACGATTAAGCTAAACCACCCCCCTGTTGATCCAGAGGAACGCAGAGCCTGCCAATTGCTACCACAATGGGAAAAATTCCTCCCTGATCCCCCGAAAGGCGATCGGTGCTCCCTGGATCAAGAAGTAACTCGTGCCCACTGTAACTTACCTGGCAGATGGTATTGCAGCGATGAGGAGGGTGAGGTTAAGGATGATGGGGGGGGTATCGGGTACAGGCGGAGACCCTGCTAGGGTGTACCAGAATGGCCCAGCAGTGAGCGCTATGTAGATATGCTGTGAATTGCAGTTAACTTCTTTAGGCTGTTACTGGGTACAGCAAGGTGACCGCCGACCAGTAGCCAGGCCGAGGCCTTTATTTAAGCTCAGCAGGGAATCCCTCTAGGTAGTCCGGGACCTCTTTGGCGGTGAAACTAACTCAGGGCGTTCAAGGGGGGCCCGGGGAGACTGCTGGAGCCGTTGCCGGGTGTAGCAAGATGGCAGCCTCTCTGGAGCCTCGGCCAAAGCCACTCACTTTCCTGGAAGATCCACAGATGGCGAGGATCAAACCGAAATGGCGTGCTGCAAGCGCTGATTGTCCACAAGGCTCCTGTGGTGAAGGTGGGCTAGGATCTCCAATATAGGGCCGATTCCAGGTACAAGGATCCCACGGCGGGTGGTGACGACCTCAGCCTCGGCGATCTGATGGGGAGGGAGCCTCGGTTATCCGACGGGCAGGGGGGGGGAATCCTCGGGAATCCGACGGGAGGGGCCTGCGGCTGGAGTGCAGATGGATGCTGGGGTCGCGGCCATTGATCTGAGGACCAGGGGGAGGATGCCCACTTCAGAACCCTGATGACCACCAGGTATGCCATCCACAGCCACCAGGGATGCCAATCTGTGCTCAAAATCAATACCACGCAGTGCCCACAAATAGTGCTAGTAAGTGCGCATCACTAATGCTTGTCAGTGCCTCTTTATCAGTGCCATTTATCAGTATCCATCAATGTCACCTATAAGTGCCCATCAGTGCCCATCCATGCATATCAGTGCCACCCATAAGTTCCCATCAATTCCCATCTATCAGTGCCACCCATAAGTACCCATCAGTGCAGCCTTTCAGTGCCCTTTCAGTGCCCATCAAAGCTGCATATTAGTGTCCATGATCAGTGCCACCTCATCATAGCTGCTTTATCAGTGCAGCCTCATCGGTGCCCATCAGTGAAGGAGAAAACATACTTATTTGCAACATTTTATAACAGAAACAAAGAAACTTTTATTTTTTCTAAATTTTCTGTATTTTTTTAATTGTTGCCCAAAAAAAAAACAGCAGTGATCAAATACCACCAAAAGAAAGCTCTTTTTCTGCGCCAGCAAGATAAGGTCCACAACCTTACCCTTGTATGGTGGATCAAGGAGAGTTGCCAGCCAGTAATGATCCCTCTCCTTGATGGCACGAATACGAGGATTCTTCCACAGGCTTTGCAGGATCAGGGAGGCCATGCGTCGTAGGTTTGCTGAGGCATTCGGTGCAGAGTCCTCTGGGTCACTGAGGACGACATGATCCACAGCCACCTCCTCATCCATGGGTTTCTTGGAACTGTAATTGATCCCTTGAAGATTAGGGCTGATGCCGAGTGCTAGGCCCCACCTCCACGCTGACACAATCCTCCTCCTCTTCCTGTGTGATAGACCAGCACGCAGGAACACTGTCAGGATAATAGGGGGCCTTGAAAGGTAAGGAAGTCCTCCTCTTCCTCCCTCTGTTCTGCCTCAAGTGCCCTGTCCATTATTCCATGCAGCGTGTGCTCCAACAGGTGGATAAGAGGGACGGTGTCACTGATGCATGCACTGTCACTGCTCACCATCCTCATGGCCTCCTCAAATGGTTACAGGACAATGCATGCATCCCTGATCATGGCCCACTGGCGTGGGGGAAAAAAAAAAAACAAGCTCCTCTTACGCTGTCCTGGTGCCATATTGGCACAGATACTCATTGATTGCCCTCTGCGGTTCTTGGGCAGGTTGCATTCCTTTACTCCATTCTGGTCCTAATCGCTCAAACTGGGCATCCAATGTGTAACTAGTCTGTAGGTATTTATAGAGTGATTGTTTTGGTATATCATGTTCTGCATTTAAGGGCTGTAAACGTTTTTACGGTATTTCCCTCATAACTGGGACAGCTTCTCAATCCTTAGATCTTTCTTATATGCACCAACTCCCGGAGGTTTCCGTTAATCCATAGGGGAGTATACTCTGTTACTCCCTCATGGCCTGTTATTAACTTTGCTTTCCATACGTTTCTATAATAGAACGCGTGACGTGACAGCAGTTTAAGATCCATGCTTTAAATGGTCTCTCAGTCTGGTTCAGTAGGAATCACAATCATGGGAAACACTGCTGAACCTCATTCGCTGTGTAGAAGCCCATGTAATTGCAAATGAAGCTGGGTGTTCCCAAAGTGCTGTATCAAAAGCACATTAATAGAAAGTGGTGTGGAAGAAAAAAGGTGCACAAGCAGCAGGGGATAATTAGTATCTATTCCATGGGACAAAAGGACTTTCACAATGGATTGAGGCTGGAGTCATTGCATCAAGAGCCACCACACACACAGACGGATCCTGGACATGAGCTTCAAATGTCGTATTCCTCTTGTCAAGCCAGTCCTGACCAACAAACAACGTCAAAAGCGTCTTACCTGGGTTAAAGAAAAGACACACCTGGTCTGGTACTCAGTGGTCCAAAGTCCTCTTTTCTGATGAGAGAAATTGTTGCAACTCATTTGGAAACCAAGGAGCCAGAGTATGGAGGAAGAATGGAGAGGCACACACTGCAACATGCTTGAAGTCCAGTGTGAAGTTTCCAGTCTATTGATTTGGGAAGCCATGTCACCTGCTGGTGTTGGTCCACTGTACTTCATTAAGTCCAGAGTCACTGCAGCCATCTACCAGGAGATTTTGGAGCAGTTCATGATTCCTTACGCAGGTGAGCTCTATGGGGATGCAAACTTTATTTCCCAGCAGGACATGGCACCTGATTCAATGACCGTGGGATTATTGTACTTGATTGGCCAGCAAACGCACCTGACTTGAACCCCATAAAGCACAGGTGTCAAACACAAGGCACGCAGGCCAAATCCAGATGTTCAGGCCATTTCATCTGACCTTGGCAGCTGTGACAACCTCTTTGTTCTTGCCCCCACCTTGTCTCAGTCGACAGAAGAGGACAAATCTCCTGCCAGATCCTGCCCTTCTCTGTGATGCTGGAGAGAGGCTCATGTCTTCCCCTACCAAGCAGGATGCCAGAACTCCTACAGATTCTGTGCCTCCTATAGATCTAGCCGCAGAACCCTCTGGTCTCAGCCCTGTCCTGGTCTTGCCATTCAGCTGGCTCCATCCTCCCCCCCCGGTCCTCTTCCAGACCCTGAACGTATAGCTTTTCAAATCCAAACCCAGCATAAGGTGGGGCAAATTGTGATGTAAGAGAGGGTGGGGACTCTTGACTTCTGGTGGCGGAGAATCTCTTAACATCTGTTCTAAGAGGGTGCTCAACTGGCCCTTTGGGAGGACAACTAACATGCAACCCACAATGAAATTGCATTCGACACCGCTGCCATAGAAAAGCTAAGGGGCGTTGCCAAAAGAAAGATGAGACCAAACCATGCAGAAGAGCTGAACGCCGTTTTATGAAGCCTCCTGGTCTGCCGTAACACCTCAGCAGTGCCACAGGCTGATAGCAAACCAGATTGATGCAGCAATTGCTGCAAAAGGGGCCCAAACCAAGTACATATGCATGCTTCTACTTTTTAGAAGTCTGATATTGTTTTATGTACAATCCTTGTTTTATTGATTGCATGCAATTTTCTGAGATTGTGGATTTGGAGTTTTGAGCTGTAAGCCATCATAACCTTTAAGACAAATCACAGCTTAAACCATCTTGCTTTGTATGTAATGAGTCTCTCTCATATTAGTTTCACCTTTTAAGTTGCATTAGTCAAATAAATTAACTTAAATATTCTAATATTTCCAGTGCTGCCTCTATATTGTCTGAAGGTTTGCACTGTCAATCAGCAGATTGCAGCCACAATACAAGGCTCCTGCATACTCTCAGTACACAGGAAGATCAAGGCCTGTACGTTCAATACATGTAGGCAGTTACTGAAACCCCGGGGAGGAAAAAAAAAAAAAATGAACTACAAGATGGCTCATCAGCGCCCTCCCACAGTTCATTGAGAATTACAAGCTGTCTGCCACAATGGCCTGATGGTACTAGTAGTTTATTCATAACTGAATGAATGACACAGCTGCGTGTATGGAGCCCCACACTGTATTTGAATTCTGACAGCAGTTGTGGGAGAGAATTCCCTGCCCGCTATCACAATAGAGGATTGGGAGGGCGGCAGATGAGTTAGCAACACGTTACATGCTAAAAGTCACCAAGCCCTTGTTCACACTGAAATCGCACAATTTCAGACAAGTGATTGCGATTGACAGACATGTGTGACTTCATGTACAGATGTCTATGCAAGTCACACCTGAAAAGGAAAATTTGATTTCTGTGAAAAAAGGACTGTTGGAGAGTGCTCTGGCTCTTTCGCTGCAAGCCTGTGCATGAGCCCGATCGCTTGGTCTAAACTATAAGGGTCAGATTGTCTTGGGCCTAAAACCATGCAGCCCAGACCTCTCAACATCCGAGCTCAGCCATAAAAAGCAGTCTGCCTAGAGGACATGTTAAATATTTATACTGTTTTATTGTCATATACTAACAGTGGATATCCATGTAGTCTATGATATACCGGTTTTCTTGGAAAATAAATATAACATTGTTTAACAAGCTTATCGGTCAACATAATTAACATTGAAGCATTAGGCTTAGTATACTCTGATAGACTAGCCAATTAAAAGGGATTAAAGAATACACAAACTTAATGGTTAGAGCAGGGATCTGCAATTAGCAGACCTCCAGCTGTTGCTGGACTACAAATCCCATAAGGCGCCGCAAGACTGACAGCCGCAAGACTGACAGCCGCAAGACTGACAGCCGCAAGACTGACAGCCGCAAGACTGACAGCCGCAAGACTGACAGCCAGAGGCATAGGACTTGGAGTTTTACACCAGCTGGAGGTCCGCTAATTGCAGATGTCCGTTCTAGCATTTAGAATTTTTGTACTTTTTGGGCCAGCACAGAACACATCTTCACCATTCTTTTTATACAATTTAACCAAATAGAAAAAGACAAAACCACACGACACTGGAGCTTAATTCACTCTTGAAATACAGAAGTTTTTATTTAGAAATGGCTTAAAAGTAGAAAAACGGTAGAGAAAAAAAAAAAAAAAAAAGTTGGACTAAAGTTGAAAGAAACTGGAGGAAAAAAATAAAAATTATAGGAGGGAATACGAGTCCTAAAAAAAGGCCACAAGAGATTTAGAAAGTATAGCACTGCAGTGTCTGACACGGCTGGCTCAGTGAGGGACACACACGTCTTCCGACGCAGGGGCCCTTCGTACGTTACATGCATAACCACCACCAAACCATCCGTTCCAGGAGTGAATAACCCAGTGATCTGTAGGATACAGCAGATACATAAAAAATAAAAAAGTCGAGAATGAAGATTTTAAATATATGTTGGCAAAATAAAGTCTTACCAAAAAAAAAAAAAACACTGGGGAGAACAGGATGGAGCATTAGGCTGCAGGACATCCGGTAGGTCTGAGCCTCAGTAAAATCTCACACTTTTATACATCAAATTTCCATTTGAAGCCATTTTTGTCGGAGGCGAGAAAGTAAAAGGAGACGAGGTAGAGGCAGCAACGCCAACTCGACCCTCCCCTCAGCACCTTGAGCAGCACATTGGGACCACTCTACATGCAAGCATTAAAAAGGAAAAGAACCCACAAGAGTAACCCCCAAAACTCGCAGCGCGGCGAGCACCTACCTAGTGAGAGACACAAACACTTACTAAGCCATATTATTACACTGCAAGAGCTTAGATATGATAACATATAAACTCCTTAAGGCATTTTCATCTGTCAACCATATTAGTTCTAATAGCGATTTTCTTTTGTTCAAAACGTCACAACTTGACAAGTCACCCGTTAAACTTTTCACTTCACAAAATTTTAAGTTTAAAACATTCTTGCTTGCGACTGAAAACCTTCAAGAGTCCTTAACGTAACGTTCCTGTGGGAACCTCAAAAAAGGGGGCGAGGGGGGATAGTTTAATACTTTCTTGCTACAAAAAAAAAGGGGGGGGGGGGGGGCACATCTCCAAGGTTTAGCCACTGTAAAATGAGTGAAACTTTGGCAAAGTACACTTCTGAAAAGTGAGGAGCTGACCCAGGCCTCCGAAAATAAAAAGGGATTTTTTTTCATTTTTTACAGTCAAGCATGTGGACAAAAAATATAATAATTCAAAAAATAAAAAAATTACATATGACGGCATGGAGAAAAAGAACCACATTAATATTCTTCCTGGTCCTCAGGAGGCGCGCCTTCATCTGGAATAACGAAACCCTCCTGCAGGAGAGAAGACAGAAGATATCAGACTGATGGCACAACACAGCCACATATTTAGTGACAAGTTAACGTGGAACGATTCGTACCATCAAAATTGTGATCCGAGGTGCGGGCAGTTCACTAGCATCACCCACCGGGCATTTTTACCCCCTTCCTGCCCAGATGTTTAGCGCTGTCGCACATTGAATGGACAGTTGCGCAGTCATGCAACACTGTGCCCATATGATGACATTTATCACACAAAGCTTTTTAGTGGTATTTAATCACTACGGGGCGTTTTGCTTTTAGCAAAAAGACAAAAAAAAAAAAAAAAAAAAAAAAAGCATATTTTGTTATAAAAATTAGCAACAGGTAATTTTTCTCCTTCACCGATGTGTGCCAATGGGACTGCACTGATGGGCATTGATTAGGAGCACTAGAGGGCACCAAGGGGACCAATGTCCCATCATTTTGTCCACTTTATCTTCCCCCAACGCTACTACCCTTTGTTTTACTTGACACACCCTTCTAGACTGTTAGGTCTAACGAGCAGGGCCCTCTGATCGCTCCTTTGTTTTTTTTTTTTTGTTTTTTTGATTCAATACACGGTATTGGCGAGTACTTGAAGCATTGGTACTTGTACTGTCCTAAAAAAAAAGTGGTATCGGGACAACCCTACTTTTAACCCCTGCTTGCAGCCGAGAAAAGGGTTAAAGCCACCACTATAGTGGCACTTTGGCCATGCTGCCCGTTAATTTCAATGGGCAGGTGCACTGCACACACCTCTCCAAAAAGATACTGCTTGCAGGTTTTTTTTTAACGTCCTGCCAACGATTTACCTCAGTGTGAAAGCGCTTGATTCTCAGGCGCCATCTTCAACCCAAAAGCGCTTTAAAAACACCCCAGTGTGAAAGGGGTCAAACAAACCAGTTAATGTCTTTTCATGACACTATGAGGGGGGAAAAAAAAAAAAAAGGGGGATAAAATATGAATTTGGGGGGGGGGGCACATTTTAAACTGAGTTATATTCGCCTTTACTATAGAGGCTGTCGAAGTCTACACTGGGGTTGTGGTAATGCCTTTCTCAAAATCACAAAAACTGGAGGTGTGACCATAATACAAGTGCAGAGGAGAGATTTAGTGACGCCGGTCTTAGAATACTATAAAGTGACTGTAAACCTCAGACATGAAATATGAACAAAAACATATCTACAGTGTGTACTTGTCTCAGTCCAGAGCACGAAGTGTAATTTTTGTCTGCCGCCTCCTTCCTCTGCCATCAGGGTGAGTCACTTCTGACAGTATTTTCCTGACACCAAGAAAAAATAAAATAAAAGAGGTGACAGGGGAGGGAGCTCCAGCACACAATTTGATTGACAGCCTCGCTTTCTTCCTTTGTGCTGTGTAAAGGAGGGGGTGGTGTCCCTTCCCTCCAATCAGCTCTCACTGAGCTTTTTATAGTGCAACTTCAGCTCCCTGCTTTCTGAAATCTCAGACAAGCTGTAAAAATGTTGCACTTTGAATGGCTGTAAATTAGAGACTGAAGATAAACAGGTACAACTTATGTAGGAGTATTTGTTTCTTCTCTATCATTTGAGGCCAGTCACTTCACAGGGTACATGTTTACAACCAATTTAAAGCTCTCCAGCCAAAACGTAAAAAAAATTGGCGTTAGAGCAGAGACCGGTTGTAGCCTGTGCCAGGTTTTTACCACCATATGGGTCTCTTTAGGCCCCTTACACACGGGTGCCTCCGGACGGATTTCCGCTTGCTCAGTGGGGGGTGGCTCCATTGATCCCTGCTGAGCAGGTGGATGACAGGTCAGTGTCTGCTCACTGTGGTGAGCGGAGACCGACAGTCCCACTCTCCTTTGAGGAGATAAGATGAAAACGGACCGCTTGTTCATTTTTATCCGATCCACAGATGGAACATAGAACCACCATCCATCTGGATTTGGCAAACAGGTTCAGATCAGATATTGGCGTTAGTGTCACCGCTGACATCTGCTGCTCCATAGGGGTGCATGGAGGGTCCAACAAGGCCCGCCTGGAAAACTGACAGGTGGACCTGATGGGAGAGCCTGTGTGAAAGGGGAGCAAGGGAAGATATCCCCATCAAGGACAGGAAGTGATAGCAAATCTAGCTAACCAGGTTTAGAGGCGCTGAAGTAGACATGAAATGTGTGTGTCAGTGCGGAAAGGAGGGCAAGTGAAACACTTAAAGTTGCCTAAGCCTTACCTAAAAGTTGAGGAGATTGACTTTAATAAAATTTGAACACATAAAAAACACAACAGTTTTAGGTACATGAGCTGTAAAATGGAGATGTATGAAAAGCACACAACACCAATGCAGGCTTTTTATTAGTCTCCCGATGGGATGATACTTACATCTGTGGCATACAGAATCTCTATGATCTTCTGGAGGACTGGGTCACTTTCTCCCTCGTTCTCTTGGCAAATCAGCTCAATATTCCTTAGCTTGCCGAAATAAAAGTCTCTTTCTTTCTCCAGATCTTCAACGGTGATTTTAAGAACATTTATCTAAAAAAAAAAAAAAAGCCAAAGTGTACAAGTTACACACTGGAGGCATGAAAGAAATCCAAAATGGAGATCCCCCCCTCATAATAGAGTATGTAGGAAGGTTTGAAGCACAGTAAACAATTTTAAAGAGGAACTTTAGTGTAAAAGGAAAGTTTTTTTTTTTATTGCAGAAGTGACATAATAGGTCTCCAGGACCAGGCCATTTTTCCGATACAGCACTTTTATTTTGAGAATTGTGTCGTTATGCAATGCTGTACCCAAATTACATTTTTTTTTGCACTATAAACACCCCCCCCCCCCCCCCTAAAATTTACTTCATTATAAAAACATACACAAAAATCTCTTCATAAATTTAGCTTAATATATTCTGCTACTTTTTTTTTTAACCCAAAAAAAAAAAAAAAACCCCATCCAGTTGAGTGTATACTGATTTCCACAAACAGTGTATACAAACTATGGGACACATGACATCTTTTTTATACTAGAAATGTTACCAATCAGCGACTTCTAGTGGGACTGCCCCATTACTGCAGACAGACACAGTTTGGGGACCAGTGACATGAACACAGATGGATACATGAATATAATCGGCACAAAAAATGACAAATGAACCCCTGTATAGCAGCTGAACACCAGGGTCAATAATCACAAAATCCCTGTGGAGAAACAAATACAGACGGTGCAGCGCTCAAATAAAATAAAAGATGAATATAAAGTCCATAAAATCACAGTACACCTCCAGTGAGTGCCAATGTAGACAGATGACCGTGTAGATAACTTCAAACGTCCTAGACACACATCCACCACCACATGGAATGGCCTCTCACCTCACCACCTGGACCCTTTGATTATGGAGGGTCAAACGTGCGTTGTGACGTCACTCGCGGCTATCACTTTGTTCATTATACACGCTGTATACATCGGCACCGACCGTGGTGCCTTAATTGGGTGTGTTTTTTTATCTTTTATTACGATTAAATTGTTTGTTCAAACGGAGAGCACTATGTTTTGGCATTTGTTTATTACATGACCTGGGACGATCTATCGATTTCTCTGTGAAGTCTTAACTACTGCTGGATTTGCTGATATTTATACATAAAGCGCGTTTGACCCTCCATAATCAAAGGGTCCAGGTGGTGAGGTGAGAGGCCATTTCATGTGATGGTGGATGTGTGTCTAGCACGTTTGAAGTGATCTACACGGTCACCTGTGAATGAATGAGACACTTATATAGCGCGGCACATGCAAAGTAAATCGCCTCTGGGCGCTTGTTGTTGGTGTCTCCTTTGAAATCAAAAGAGATGAGTCTTGATCTTTCTCCATGGCACTCACTGGAGGTGTACTGCGATTTGTATGTGTATGTGTATATATATATATATATATATATATATATATATATATATATATATATATATCAGAATGTAGGTGTTAGAACTTCCTGTGGAGTGATCTTTTGTCTAGTTTGCTAATGCCTTATATAGTAAGAAATATGAGAATGAACATCTTTATGTCCAAGAGATGGCAAGATCTCCAACTGAAAATAAAGTAGGGCTGCACAGCGCCCAAGTGGTTAGCACTTCTGCCTGACAGCAGTTGGTTTAAAGCCCAACCACGGCACTGCCTGAAGTTTGCATGTTCTGCCTGTGGGTTTCCTCCCACACTTATACATACTAGCTCCTGTCTAAACTGGCCCCAGTGTATGCATGCGATTCAGGGGACCTTAGATTGCAAGCTTCTTGAGGGCAGGGACTGATGTGACTGTACAATATATAGTATGTATAGTGCAAAGTAATGGAGTACCAATGAGAGCTGCAATGTCTCCTGTACCGACTTGGCAGTCCTAGTATTTATGGTCACATGGCCTACCTGTTGGACCAGCTCTGCAGACTCCTCTTCTCCATTTCCGATACCGGCGGGTTTCCTGGCAATCCCCTGGACAGGTTTGTTGGGGGCGGGGGTCCTCTGGGCTGGTACGGCCCTCTGTGGAGCTAAAGAACAGATACATTAATTACACACCGAGACCCCTTTAGCGCCATTACCACAGTGAGCAGAAACTGTGCCAGACACAAACCACCATAACCCAGAAACTGGTGAGCCACCTCTAAGAAAATGTGCACCCCTCTCCCTGACAAAACAAGTACCAATCTTAATGTGCACCCCTCTCCCCGATAAAAGTACCAATCTTAGCCATTTTCCTGCCGTCTTCTGTAGCTTTGGGAAGCCTTGTGTGGTCACAGGAGTCATCTGTAGGGTAAGGTACAGTATTCATAGATCATAGACATTCCCAACCTCTGTCTGGTCACATTCAAACCTTTTAACAGATATTAATACTCAGGAGAAAAAAAAATTGGCATAAAAGTCAGTTTAAACTTCTTTACAAGTAAAAAACCACCCCAAGTTTCAGTATAGTGGTGAATGATGAATCCAGAGTGACACCAGATTAGAAAAACACAAGTCTGCCCACCAATCTCTTCTCTTCACCCCAGCCATAACTTGATGACCGCTGTCAGTCAACGTGGACAAAATCATCTCTGGGAAGACTTGTGAGCATCTGAACGTGACAACAGAAGTGGAAGGTGGTCCAATGAATGATGTTTTCTTTCACATCAAGTGGACAGCTAAGTTTGTGTGTCACTTACCAGGAGTAGAGGCAGCACCAGGATGCAGTATGGGAAGAAAGCAAGCTGGTACAGGCTGAGAGATGCTTTGGGTAGTGTTCTGCTGGGAAAACATGGCACTTTCTACACATACTACCTAAACTTAAAGTGAAATTCCACCCAAAGAAAAATAAAATAAAAATTAACTTCCACTTTAAGTACAGGTGACCCCCCGACACGCCACATTTGGCATGTAATTTTTTGTGGGGGGGGGGGGGGGGGGGGATACTTTTTAGAGGCACCCAGCTCCTACTTCCTCCACAGGAAGGAAGGTCACCTCTCCATTTTCTGGGACACATCACAGGTCCCAGAAGCTTGCCTGGCCATTCCACAGCACAGCTCACGCATGCAGTGTGAAACCACAGCCGGGCACACAGTTAGAATGAGGCATTGTAAAAGCAACATTCACAGATATGACTGGGCATGATGGAAATGATAGTACCTGAACTGGAAGGCCATAGTTGGAGAACCCTGCTTTAAAGGATCCGTTACTGACGGCTTACTGCCAGATACCACAGGATACAGTATAGTGGGGTCCATGCCTCAACAAGTCAGGGCTGTTTTGGCCGCAGAAAAGAAGCCTACTCAATATTAGGAGAGTGTTCAAAGTTACGGCTTAGTGTATACCCAGCCACCCTCCCCCTGTCTTGTCGCCTAGTGTCTGTGCTTACACTGAAGACAGCACCTCATGCGATTATGTTTGGGCCTTGGGATTGCTCGCTCAGACACAAGCCCTGCCAGACAAGGTCACTTGCTCCCCATCAAAACCTACTTTAGTGATTCCTTACCTTGTGTTTCTGCATTCTAAATATGGCAAGTACAGAAAATGTCACTGTAAAAAGGAGACTGCCGCTTTAAAACAAGCAACACTGCAAAAGGATTCCACCTCATACACCCGATCGGATTTTCCATGGACAAATCGTAGGACTTTTCTGCGAAGGGAGTTTCCCCATGAACTTGTATTGCATACAAACGGCAAATAACTGTTGGCCAAACATGAAACTACGTGGTTTTTTAGCTCTTTAGCGCCACACTTTGGCCAACATTTTGTTATGGTGAGCATTGCTTATGAGTATGTTTGTACTTTGGATTTTCGCACGACGGCCTTCTGTACACACGATCAGATAATTCAGCATCACACATTTGTCAGAAAGTTTTAAAGCATGCCATCCCACATAGTGCAGAAAACCCAGCAGCAATTGTCCAATGGAGCATACAGACTGTTGGATTGTCTCACACACTTTCCGAAGAAAAATCCAATCGTGTGTATGAGGCTCAAGATTTTTTCTTCCATATGCAAACGAAATAAGCCTCATGGGCATAAGTCATATGCCTTGATTGTAATCCAGTGGGAAAAACGATGGACTCCCCCTTCCAGGATCACCAATGTGCCTCTGTGGCTGAACATGTGACCTGCTTCTATACAATTCCAAAATACAGCTGAACCTGGGAGGTGAAAGGAAGCTCTGCAATCTCACACTTGTTCGTGATCTTATAACTTGGAGATCTGCATACATACTCGTCGCACTGCAACACTCCTGATAGGCTCTGTGTGCTGCTCCCTCTTCCCCAACCCTGAGCTCTGCTATACAGAGGCCAACAGAAGAGTGCTAGAAAAAACCAACACTATGCCAATGGCTGTGCAGTAAGATTGAATACTTATACTTCTGACACCTGGCAGTGAAGGCTGGGGTGGTAGACCACAAGTAATGTAAAGCCAGTATAATTAGCCTTATAAAGTGACTGTTACCCTGCCCATTTCAGCTGATGCTTTACAAACCGCAGCTAGGAAAAAAAAATGAAAAATAAATAAAACGTTCCTCAACTGTACTTTACACTCACACAATTGTTATGGCGAAGGCATGGGAAGCTGTAAACAGTTGTCTAGCAGGACCAAGTCTACTAAAGGCATACTAGTGTTTCTACAGATCTGTAACACACTTATGACATTTTGCATACCAATCTACAGACCTGTATACCCATTACACCCTTCACTGTCACCCGATGCATGCTACAGATCCCTGAGCAACACTGGGAGTGGTGGGAGCAGAAACCAGACCCTAGCCCTGGAATGTGTAAACCTCCGCTCAGCAACCCCTCTGTTCAAGACGAATGAATAACTAAAATGTCCTTTCGTTTATCTTCAAAAAACCCTTCTATAGGACTACATGAATAAATAAAGGAACCCTTTCATAGCACACCGCCCTCAGCAAAAATCTCACTGGCTGATCCGAGTACAGATGAAGCATTTACGACGACTTCCCTCTCCTCACAGATACCTGAATTTGTTGATCCAATAGGTTTCTTGGGTTTGTTCATAACTGGAGTTGGGAGAACTGGAGCAGGGGTTGATTCTTGTCCTTGACCTTGTCTGGTAGCCACTGGGTCATAGTCTTTGCCGTCGTAATTTGCATCGAAAAACTTTTTAAACCACTGTACAAATTCAAAGTTGTCTTGGAACTTTCCTTTCACCAATCTGTCAACTGGAATTATCTACAAAAATAGGATAAATACATAAAACATAACAAATAACAAACAAAATACTATCAATAAATTAACAAGATACTAAATTTTTAATTAAAGATTGTTTTTTTTTTTACAAAAACATGCTGATCGGTTAATCAACTCCTGTCTAAATTGGCCCCAATATGTGTATGAATGTACGTTAGGGACTGATGTGAATGTACAATCTATATGTTAAGCGTTCCTTAAATTGATGCCGCTATACAAGTGCCTGCAGGGCTGCTGATAGAAATCACAGGGCCCCATATAGCCTACCTGGCGGGGTGCCCCCAACAATATATCAAAATGGGGCACATGGGGGGAGATCAGAAGTAGGCAGAACAAGGAAGGAGATTGATGCAGGGGAAGGAATTACAGGAACAATGCTTTGTGTCTGTGTCTCTCCCTGCAGCAGCTGAAAGCCAGCGGGAGGGAGAGAAACCGACTTTCAGCAGCTGCCGAGAGCCGCACAGGGCATCTTTCTGTAATTGCAGCTCTGCCCAACCATACCCATTCCTCCTGTTTGGGCCCCCCTGTGTGCCCTGGCCCCCTACAGGAGGACTGGTGGTTCCCCCCCCCCCTATCAGCAGCCCTGAGTGCCTGTAATAGAATACCAAAAATAATGCAAGATTATGAATGCAGAAGTCTCTAGGTTTTTAAAAGTGGCACAGAAAGGAGGCCGGAGCAGCGTTTTCCAAAGTGTACCAAGCCCTAGAACAGGATAAAAAAAATCTCCTCCAAAACGGGGGGGGGGGGGGGTTCTGTAGTCCAGAGGTGAACTGGGCATCTCGGAGTAAAGGTTCATGGGACCACCGGGATATGTAGACAGAAAATACTGACATAAGACCCATGCGGTCATTCAACTTCAAAGGCAAATGCCATTCTGAGTGTAGGATGTCATGGACCCATCCCCCGAGGTGCCATCACCATATATGCATACTCTAAAGATGCAAACAGTGCCGCTAATGTCTCAATAGCAATGGTATCTGCGCGACTAGAAGCGAGGCTGGAGGAAACCTTTAAAAACATTTATTCTCATCTGTACACAACCACTATATAGTCCCTTTAAAAAACAAGTGGATTTCACTTTGCACTGCCACAGGCGGCATCAATAGACAATGAACCCACAGTTGAATAAAATTACGTAACCCTGGTACTAAAAACAAAAGCATGCAGGAAAAGCTTTTGACCAGTCTTTACTTGTCTGAGAAATATTTCTTGCGGTAAAGGCTTCCTGTTTACAATCCCCCGCACAATGACAGACAGTGAGGAAGCCGTGAACAGGAACTTCTCATAGAAAGTCATCACATCGCACTCACTTTATCAACACCCATTTTCTTGAAGCCGGCCTGCAGGACTTTGAAATTCTGGATGTACTCGTGTTCTAGCTTGGCTCCGAATTTCACTTTCTTTAGCGTGACGGATCCAGGAAACAACATGTCCATGAACTGACAAAACATGCTACCTGCGGGTACAAAAAGAAATGGTGGGTCAGTGGACAGACCGGGACATATGTACACCTAAAACAGAGCTATACTCACCCTCACAGTAACAATGGGGGGGGGGGGGGGTTTAGAGCAGTTAGCAGGTGCTGATATATATGGTCAGGCTTATGCCAGTTTCTGATCTTAGCCCATTTTAATTGGCTGGGCCAAGATGACGCTACTCCTGCTTTAACCACTTACCGACTGCCCAACTGTAAATCTACGTCATAACTTTTATGTTTACAGTGGAAGTAAACCCTTCTATTATTTTCAGCCAAGGAAGCCGCCATCTTGGCCTCCGTTTAATCTTCAACTGCCGTGTGCTGCACATGTGATGAGTTATGACACCAGCCATTGGGTGGTTTGACAGTTTGGTTGAGAGCACAACCAATGTGACAGTTGGCAATCCCGGCATGCCGGAAATTTAACTGCTTTTTGAAACTGTTAATCGATGGGTTTACTTCCGCTTTAATACCGGGGTTATGACAGCAGCTAGCTGCCTTTCTGATAAAAGTGGTCCCAGTGGCAGATTCGCCACAAAAACACTTATACCTCCCTTGTGCCAGTCACAGAAATCAGGGGGGTATACAAAAGGCTATTTGCGCTCCTATTAACACTGTGGGCACAGCCTCCTTAATACATTTCTTCATAAGCCTTTTACGAAACATTCCCATCCAAATGGTCTTCAAACATCTATAACCCCATACAATCACTTGCATTGTCCTACCACAGTTGCTTTGTAGGACCAACGTACAAAACTATCCTTTGAGCACAAACCGGGTTGTTTGGTGACAAATGAGATTTAGAGATTGGGTCTGAAAAAAAAAAAAAAAATCAGACCTTTAGGAAAAAACCTAATTTTAGGCCTGAAGATGACAAAACCTCAAAATATTTTTCTGAAATCAGACACCAGCGAGAATAAAATAGTGGCAGTAAATAATAAAAAAACTAAAGTTAACTTTAGGGCACCAAAAAAAAAAAAAAAATTAAAAAAAAATTACCATTTTATGTTAAACTAAAAGCAACTGTACTGAAGCAAACTTCAGTACAGTACCTATATTTTCTATACACAGTACTTTTCCTTGTTGATTCATGTCTGGTTTGTGTGTTCATTTTGTAACATGTAGACCTCTGTGCCCATTCCAGAGCGGATGCTGGCTACCAATTCCCTTTTATTTTTTTATGTTTTAAACCATTGCATGGTGCATATCAAATAAAAATGGTCAATTATAATAAAAACAAAAAAATCAGTTAAGCGTTAATGGAGGTCTACCACTTGAGTTATTGCTTTCACTCCAGAACGCGTGTTGATATGCAACACGTGTGTCTCAATGTTTTCACGCGTAGACTTTGTACGTGTATGTAGGGGGTGCTCACATTTTTTAAGTGGTGGATATTATGCTCTTAGGTGTAAACTTAATTTTTTTGCTTTATATGAAATTTTGGCAAAAAAATAAAGTTACACCCAAGCACATGAAATCTCCATTAACACCAAAAAATGATGACCTAAAAAAGGAAGGCTTTAACCACTTCAGCCCTAGACCACTTTGCTGGTCAATGACCAGGCCACTTTTTGCAATTCGGCACTGTCGCTTTAACTGACAAATGCGGTCGTGCGACGTGGCTCCCAAACAAAATTGTCACCCCCCCACCACATTTTAGGCATCAAGATAACATAATACACCTGTGTTAGCTATACTTTGTTGTCCTAGCACTGGAAGCTCTAATGATTTTTGGTATTTCAGAGTAAATAACATAGTGAACATGTAGTCTAACAGATATACATCAACATAACATTAGATAGTCGCATTATCATACTTAATACAGTAACAATAGTAACAGAGGTCGATCGATAAGGGTTTTTCTCTGGCCAATACTGATATTTAGAAATCGGGGCGGCCGATATATGATGCCGATTTTTGCGGCAGATTTTTATTTTTTGACAGGTGGCACTAGCAGGTGGCACTGGATGGCACTAGCAGGTTTCACAGCACATAGTAGCTGATAATGTGTGAAACTCTCTCTCCATACAGTTTCACATGGTGCTGCAGAGAGAGAGGAGCTCAGATTCATTGTGATGTTGAAGGTGGGCAGGACCCGGGGTAGGCGGGACTCGGCAGCTATCCAGCCAATGATCACATCCCATTGGCTGGTGTTGGACAGCTGAGTCCCGCCCACCCTGGGTGCCACCCACCTTCAACACCACAATGAATCTGAGCTCCTCTCTCTGCAGCACCATGTGAAACTGTATGGAGAGATTTTTACACATTATCAATATGTGCTGTGAAACAGAGCAGAGAGAGAGAGAGGAGCTCAGATTTATCGTGATGTTGGAGGTGGGCGGGCAGCTATCCAGCCAATGATCTTATACCATTGGCTGGTGTTGGACAGCTGAGTCCCGCCCACTCCGACATCAGACCGTGCCAATGACAGCTCCATTCTCTATCTCCTTAGTGTTTCACACACACGGCGCTGCTCTGCAGACAGTGTGGAGAAGGGAGGAGGAACCCCATGTTCCTCCTTCCTTCTCCACCCTCTGCTGATGCAGATGTGCTAAATATCAGCCACATTTCTCCAAAATGACCGAATATCGGCCCGATATATTGGTCGACCTCTAACATGTATTACATAAAACCAAGGTAAATATAAATCCGATTATAAATAATTTCCGAACTTTGGAGCTACAAATGCAGGAGAATAAAATTCGGAAATAAACAAATTTAAAATATTAAATCAAAGTAGGAGAAAAGAGGGGAAAAGAGGAGATATATAGGGAAAGGAGAGAACCATCTTAATAGTGTATATTAATGTCAAACATAAAAATAGATCTATTCTAAGTCGGGGTAGATTGAAGAGATAATGTTTGAAATTCAATAGATTTAGTAAAGAGCGTCCTGAAGCTTTAATGATTTGAACCAGTAGTCTCAACTGACCAGTTATTTTGCATTCTCAAAGCAGGCATTGTTACAAATGGGACAATAAATGGAGAGTCGCTGAGCAACAATACAGAAGCCACACAAGAGGAGGCTGCAAATGACTAACTCAACTGTTGACAAAAAAAAAACAAAAAACTAAAAAACACTTTGTCCCAACACTAGAGAAACCCAAGCCAACTAAAGCTAGCCATAGATGGATCAAAATTCAGCCCGTTGAGCAGATTTAGAACTATGTGGGACTGCTTTTCGCTTAACAGAAGTCAAGCCAACAATAGACTAGTCTTGTAGGAATACGTCTTGATCTGCAGCCACAGATCCGTGCATCCCGACAGCCAAGCAATAATAGATGCACATTTTGTTTTACCTGCAAAAAATGTGCATATACAATTTCTTAGGAGCCTGTAAAGCAGGGATCCTCAAACTAAGGCCCTCCAGCTGTTGTAGATCTACACATCCCATGAGGCATTGTGGCTTTGTAACACTGACACACACACACACGACTAGGCATTATGGGAACTGTAGTTCCTGAACAAATGGGAGGGCCATATTTTGAAGACCCATGCTGTAAAGCATTGCACCCAATCAATCTGCTCTATCCAATCAGTGGCCAGGCTAAGCGGTGAAGAGGATGTCACATTGCCCACCACACTATTGCAGTCCTGTCATAAATTGCTGAGCAACACAAAAAAAAAATATTCACACAGGCATTTTTCTGTGCCAAGCCTCAGCTCTAAAAATGCCCAACAAGACACATCCCATTCATTTGAATGGCTCCTGTTCACATCTGAGCGTTCTTTTTTGGCAAGATTACACAAAATGCCTGTAAAATAGCAACACCTAGATGTGAACAGAGCCTAAGATTTTTTTTTAAATGGATGTTTTATAGCACAAGATATATCAAATACAACCAAAAGAAAGCTCCCATTTGTGTGAAAAATATATTGATTTTGTTTGAGTACAGCATTGCATGACCACACAATGTCAGTTAAAGTGAATCTAAAGCCTATTTTTTTTAAATATATATATATATATATATATATATATATATATATATATATATATATATATATATATATATATACACACACATACATACATATACATACACACATACATACATATACATACGTTATACTTACCTGGTCTAATTGTTTTGCACAGAGCAGCCCTGGTCCTCTTTTGCCCCCCTTGCAGAATGCTCCCGCAATAAGCAGCTTTCTTTGGGGGCACTACTCTTAATTCAGACACAGACCCGTGGCCTGGCATCACCCTCCAGCTCATTGGCTCACAAAGTTTAATTAACAGTAGGAGCCAATGGTGACTCCCGGGCCAGCTGAGTCTCATGCAACATCACTGGATCTAGATGGGGCTCAGGTTAAGTATTAGAGGCAGCTGCACATTTTTTTGTTATCTTAATGCATTAAGATAGAATAAATTGCTTGCATGACAAAAACACCACTTTAGGGTTTTTCACCTTACTGCATCTCACCCTCAGACCCCACCGCCCCTTTTTCTTACCCGAGCCCAATCCAGCGATGTGCTGGACAGCAGCAGCTCAAGCCATTGTCGCCCTCATTTGGCAGCTTGGATCCCGCTGCTGTCAATCAAATGCCATGACACAGAAGTGCAGGAGTGAGGCAGAGTCCCACTGCCTTTGCCAATTGACACAGCAGCCTGACTTGCAATCACTCACTGGTGCCCCCATGAAAAGACCTGACTGGAGCGTCAGCTGGGGACCCCAGAAGCAAAGGATCAGGGCTACTCTGTGCAAAAGCATTGAGCAAGTATAGGCATGTTTTTTATATATAAACAAAGGTTTAGAACCTCTTTGAAAGTAAAGCAGTGCCCCATAGCAAACAAATTGTCATGGGGGGGGGGGGGGGGATCTCTGAAGAGGTTGGCGAGAGAATCAGGAAGGAGAGCGGTGGAGACGCACAGTACAGACAGCAGAGCATCAACCCATCCCCCCCAAATATGCATAATAGAAGCACAGGAATACAACACGTTGACGTGTATTACGCGCTTGCTCCTAAACATGAAACGAGGGGCTGACCATTTAAATTGATGGGCCAATCAGGATTAGGCTCCAGTTACTGCTAAACGCCCAAATTATTTTGTAATATGTTTTCCACAATTGTCCCCCTATCAAACAGATGCGTGCCGCTTACTGAGTTCTTCATCGGCAGTTTCCCTTAGAACACCATTATTCATGTTTCTCCATTTAGAAGGATGTTTTCATGTTACCTGAACAGAGTTGCTCTATCTTGGTCAGGTTGAGTTGCAGAGATTCGTTGATCCATGCCAGCATGTCATGACGACTCAGATTGTCACTTGTCACGGATGTGGAATAAACATTAACCGCCATGTCGTCTGAAATAAAAAAAAACATACATTAATCCAACTGAAAAGCAGGTTTTCTATACGGGCCCTACTTTATCCCCTTCATGTTACTGTGATGGCAGACCGTTGCATCATCCTTGCCTGCCCAGACATGTACCAATGTTAGCTGCTGGCAGGAATTGTTCTTGTACAGGGGTTTTCCTGCCAATATTAAAACAGATTATATTTAAGTGATTGTAAAGCCGCGTACACACGATCGAACATGTCCGCTGAAACTGGTCCGCACAACCATCGGACCGAAATCCCGCGCATGCGTCAAATTGATTTGACGCATGCGTAGAAGCATTGAATGTCCTGTTTCCAGCATGTCTGTTCTACGTCACCGCATTCTTGTCCGAGGGGATTTTGGTGCGATGGTGTGTACGCACATCAGACCAAAAGATCCCTTCAGACATGTCCGTTGAAAACGGTCCGTCAGACCGGTTTCATCGGACATGCCTCCTCGTGTGTACGGGGCCTTAAAGTACTCAGGTTCTTGCATTGGGGTTGCAGATGAGGATTCTTTCAGGTTTTTTTTTTTGCACTAAAGTGTCTGAAAAACGCCCCAGTGTGAAAAGGGGGTCTAAACGCTGTCACATCGGCTTCTACAAACTCAGCTGTGTCTAAAGATAGAGAACTACTGAGCATGTGCAGAGCAGCATGCAGTGTATTACTAGATGTTACACAGCATAGGCACTTCTTTGTAATTATGCTTTGCATAGCTGTACCTGCAAAAGAGACCAACCTGCAGTCGTCTAATACAGTGATCAACCCTGTCCTCAGGGCCCACTAACAGGCCAGATTTCAATAGGGTTGTCCCGATACCACTTTTTTAGGACCGAGTTCAAGTACCGATAATTATTTTCAAGTACTCACTGATACCGAATACCGATACTTTTTTTTAAATGTCCCCCCACATATATCCAGCCATGTGCCCCCCCCACATATATCCAGCCATGTGCCCCCCCACATATATCCAGCCATGTGCCCCCCCCACATATATCCAGCCATGTGCCCCCCCCACATATATCCAGCCATGTGCCCCCCCACACCTAGATAATGCTGCCGCCGCGTTAATTTGAATAGCTGTGTTCCGCGCTGTGTATAGACACTCCCCCTTGCTCGGAATTGGACAGATCACCCGTCCAATCCCGAGCAAGGGAGTGTCTATACGCGGCACGGTGAGGAACACAGCTATTCAAATGAATAATGTAATGTTCCCCGCACGCCGATTAACGCGACATCGGCTGCTTTGCGGTATGCGGCGGGGGGGGGGGGGGGTTGGAACAAGTATTCGGCCAGGCATAAGGGGCATTTGCGGGAGTACAAGTACTCCAGCAAATACTCGGTATCAGTACAACCCTAGTTTTCAAGATAACTGAAATACATGGCAGGCGATACAATTTGCTGCTCAGTGATTGCAGTATTCTAGTCTACATCTCCCCCAAGGTAATACATAAAACCTGGCCTGTTAGTGGTTCCTGAGGACACGGTTGATGACCATTGGTCTAATAGGACCACATTTTTCACTTTAAGCCCATGGGCTGTTAGTCAAATCATTTCCGGGAATCTGTTTGCATCCCATTTACAATCCCCAAACTGAAGACATTCCTCAACCTGCTACTGTCCTAACAGTGTCTGAAAGGGAGGTTACAGAAAGCCAATAGCTGTAGGGTACTGCAGCCTGTCCAATAAAGCACACTCACCACAACGTTTACAATGGTATCCATGGAAACCATTTGAATGGCAAACGATCTGTAAACAAGACCGACCACCCTCCCCCCCAAACAAACAAACCACCTTCACTGTGTGCTCAAGGACAAAAAAAAAATAGCTTTAAAAGGAAAACTCAAGTGATGTGGTGCCAAGCAGACCTTCATGTTATGAATTTATGGAAATCTGTGAATGAATAAACTACAGGTCCCATCTGCCACTCCTCATGTAGTCCATTGATAAGTTAGAAAGCTGAAGGAAGTACACACCTCAGACAGCTGCATAAAAGTTGGGCACTGCGCCCCTGTTGGCTTGGGAGCCGACTTACCAGACCAAGCCCAACGTAGATAGGACCTTTAGACATATAGATCCATGCTCGCGGGTGCTCCCCCCCCCCCTCCCCTTACGTGCCCCCTGTCCGGGACCTCTCTCCACGGGGTGACCCCGTTATCTGACCTCTCAGGCCACGCCTGGGAAGCTCCCTCTATCCACTGTCCCTTCTCTTCTTTCGCTCTTACTATCTCTCAGAATATTAGGAAAAGATGAGCAGATCCACGGATCCCCGATTGCAGGTCACATCCCTTGGGTTGTTGAATCTAGCCTGTGCAATGTTTGCAGTGTAGTACCCGTATGGGGCTGTTGCTTCCTGCTATGAGATGACCTATTTGTTCTTAGTAACAGTATATCTATCATTTAACTTTGTTTGTATATGCATCTCTGGATGACACCGTTTTTGAATATTGTTGTGATCCGTGTGAAATGCTCTTTGTTGTGTGAAAATAAAGAATTTTGAAAAAAAAAGTTGGGCACTGCAACTGGGGCTCATCAATTAGAGATGGAACGCTCTGCAAATAAACACACTTGTTTCTGCACATATATGTGCATTTGCTTATTTTTTTGACTTCTGGCCTCTGAAGCATCAAAGTGGAGCTTCATCCAAAAGGAGAAGCTCCGCTTTTTTGCCTTCTGCCCCCAACGCCACATTTGGCACCTTTCGGGGAAGGGGCCCCCCCTGTACTTTTTGGCAGGTAGCCGCTCCCACTTCCACCCTCAAGTTTAGCCCTTTTCCCTGCTGCTGGGCCATTCACACAGCAGTGCGCTTCATGCATGCCCTACAGGGAACTGGCTGTTAGCCCTTACAACAAATGGCAGCGGCACCCGAGAGCAGACTGAAGACACCGCTGGATTTCTGGACAGGCAAGTGCCCAAATATTAAAAGCAGGATTTGTAGCTGCCGACTAATTTTTCTGAAGAAGCCTGGAGCTTCGCTTTACCACTTGCCGCTGGCATACTGTGGCAGGTCGGCATGATCCCGCGAGCTGTCGTAGCTTACATATCGACTGAAACTGGAGAATATAAAAAATTGGATATTATAGAAAAAATAATTTGTCGCTCTTTTTTGTTTGTTTATAAGGCAAATAAAGACCGCAGAGATGACCAAATACCACCAAAAGAAAGCTCCTTTTGTGACCACGCAATTGTCAGTTAGCCCCTTATACTGGGGCATTTTTCAGGCGCTTTAGTGCTAAAACGCGCCTGTAAAGCAGCCTCATCTGCAATCCCAATGTGAAATCCCGAGTGCTCTTTCACACTGCTAGCGCCCCAAAAAAGCTGGTACAGTGCTGCTAAAACTAGCGACGCTTTACCTGCATTTTTCGCTCTCTGGCAGGGCACTTTTAACCTCCGCTAGTGGCCGAATAAAGGGTTAAAAGCGGCCACAAAGCACCGATACCAAGGAGCTTTGCAGTCACTTCCCATTGATTTTAATGGGAAGGTGCGCTTTAGGAGCGGTGTACTCGCTGCTCCTAAAGCGCTGCAAAGAAGCTGCTTGCAGTACTTTGACGTCCTGCCGGCACAGCGCCTCAGTGTGAAAGCACTCTGGCTTTCACATTGGGATTGCAGATAAGGCTTCTTTCAGGCTGTTTTTTTTTAAAGGTAAAAAAGCACCTGAAAAACACCCCAGTGTGAAAGGCGTCTCAAAGTAATGCAGTTTCATATTGCAAAAAAATGGCCTGGTCATTGAGCAGCCAAATCTTCTGGGGCTGAAGTGGTTAAAGCAGGGTTCTCAAACTGGCGGCCCTCCATCTATTGCAAAACTACAAGTCCCATGAGGCTGACCGTTACAAGCATGGCGGAACTTTTAGTTTTGCAACAGCTGGAGGGCTGCTAGCTTGAGACTCCCTGCTTAAGGCTACTTAAAAATAGCACCTGCAAAGAGCCTCTCCTGCAAATCAAGTGTGAAAGCCCGAGTGCTTTCACACTGGGGCGGTGCGCTTCCACTTAAAGTCCTGCAAGCAGCATTTCTGGGGCAGTTTAAGAGCGGTGTATACACCACCCCTGACCATTAAAATGAATGGGCCTTGCTAGCAAAGCACCTGCAGAGCGATTCAGCGCTTTGCGGGCGCCATTAACACCTTTAGCCGCTAGCGGGGGGGGTAAAAGAGCCCACGCTAGTGTCTGAAAATTGCAGCTAAAACTAGCGATTCTTTGCCGCCAACGCTCTTACTTCCGCAGTGTGAAAGTGCCCTTGAAGTCTAGTTTTGTTTTAATGGGTCCCAGGTGGTCAACACCATATTGTGATGGTGTGCAACGCATATCGCCACTTTGAGGTTGATTTACTAAAAATGGTGCAAAATCTTTAGCAGCTCTGCATAGAAACAAATCAGCTTCCATGTTTTATTGTCAAAGCTTAAAATGAACAAACTGAAGTTAGAACCCTTTCACACGGGAGGCGTTTTTTCAGGTGCTTCAACACTAAAAATGGCGCCTGTAAAGTGCTTGAAAAAAATCCTCATCTGCAATCCCAGTGTGAAAGCCCACTGGGGCGCTGCGCTGGCAGGGCGTCCAAAAAAGTCCTTCAAGAAGCTCCTGAGACGCTTTAGGAGCGGTATATGTAGTCCGCCCCCCCCCCCCCCAATTAAAATCGATGGGCAGCTCTGCCAAAGCGCCTCAGCAGCGGCGCTTTTAACTCTTTATTCAGCTGCCAGTGGGGGTTAAGAGCACCAGAAAAACGCAGGTAAAGTGCTGCTAGTTTTAGCGGAATTTTTTGGGCATTGGCAATGTGAAAGGGCTCCAAGAAGCTGATAGGTGCACCAGATTCTGCACTCTCCAGTTTTAGTAACTGAACCCCATTATGACAGACTTCCCTGTACATTGAAGCCCTCCAGCACTGAGCTCCCAGTTCTTCCATCTGCCCAGTCCTCCTCAGCTGCTAGGCCGCCAGGATTTCACAGCTGCACATTGGAGTCACCGCGATGCTTTAAAAACCCCTACCTGATCCAGCAACATGCACAAGAGCAGCGGCTCTCCGCGCTGTCTCCTTTCTTATTGGACAGAACGATAGCAGCAGCCATAGGCCGCTGTCAAAGACTGCGAGGAGGGAGCCCAAATACCCAGTCTGTCAATAGACGCAGTCTGGGTGGCTCAGGAGCTAACACGCCCCTCAAGAAAGTGCCTTTCCCTGGGGACACTCGCTGAAGAGGGGTCTAAAGCACCAATGAGGAACCCCCAGAAAACAAAAAAAGATGTAATTGGGCTGCTTTGTGCCAAACCATTGCAACGCCAGCAAGTATACATTTGTTATTGTAGTTTTAAAAATAAATGGAATAGGTGTGTGCTGTGAAGACTTTATGATGCCACAACCATTACACAAAGGACACTATAGGGAGAAAGGTTACAACACGACTCTTTTTCTGCATAAAGTGTCCATTCAGGTGTCAGGCAAGGGAAACAAGAAACTACCTGAACTGCCGATATCATGACAGGGACTAGTTCCTTCTTCAGCCATGCCGCCACCCCCCCACCATGTGCTTGAATCCTAGGCAGTGTTATAAAATGACAAAGCTTTATTGGATCCCATACAGGTTACTGCCTGCCCTTCAAAAGGGTTCCCTTCCAAGCCAGGCACAGGAGACAACTCAGAGGATCCTCTGCAAAAAGATAGTCCCAGCAATTCTGGGTGCTCCGGTTTCCTCCCACACTCCAAAGACGTGTGGATTGTCTCCTGTCTACATTAGCCCCATTATGTGTGTGTAGAATGAGAATTAGGGACGTTAAAAATGTTCCTCCTTGAAGGCAGGGGCCGATCCGATTGTATAAATATGTAAAGCCAGGGCTTGACAAATCCCAGGCGCCAGGTCACCATGGCAACTACAAATTGCATCCTGCCCTTTGTCAGCTCATGCCTGTTGACAGCTGCGCTGCGTGTGCTCCCGTCTCCGTCTGCCCCCACTCCTCAACCTCCCTCGCCCCCGCCGTCTGCCCCCACTCCTCCCTCGCCCCCGCCCGTCTGCCCCCACTCCTCCCTCGCCCCCGCCCGTCTGCCCCCACTCCTCCCTCGCCCCCGCCCGTCTGCCCCCACTCCTCCCCCGCCCGTCTGCCCCCACTCCTCCCTCGCCCCCGCCCGTCTGCCCCCACTCCTCCCTCGCCCCCGCCGTCTGCCCCCACTCCTCCCTCGCCCCCGCCGTCTGCCCCCACTCCTCCCTCGCCCCCGCCGTCTGCCCCCACTCCTCTCCCTCGCCCCGCCGTCTGCCCCCACTCCTCAACCGCCCCCGCCGTCTACCCCCACTCCTCAACCGCCCCCGCCGTCTACCCCCACTCCTCAACCTCCCTCGCCCCCGCCGTCTACCCCCACTCCTCAACCTCCCTCGCCCCCGCCGTCTACCCCCACTCCTCAACCTCCCTCGCCCCCGCCGTCTACCCCCACTCCTCAACCTCCCTCGCCCCCGCCGTCTGCCCCCACTCATTATTGGTTACTAGGACTGCCAATGTCCTAGCAACCAATGATGTTTTAGCCGCTGTGTGTGCACACACATGGGATTCCCATCAGCTGCAGCACAACTGCGCTTTTTTTGGGTCATCCGCGCACCGCATTCAGATTGGTTGCCAGCCACCATCGCTCTGCTCTTTTATTGGCTGTAGAGACTGCAGGATACGCATTGATTGGCTAAGGAACGAGTCGCACTTCGATTGGCTCGAGCAGCAGGGCCGCATTGTTTCACAGGAGACATGGCTGCCATTTTACCTGAAAACCTAGAGAGCCAAGAGGAAGGTATGCCCACTGTCATAACATTATCTCTCAGAGACCACCCAGAGTAAGGCCCCATACACACCATTAGATTGTTTGCAGATTCTTATCTTCAAACTTGCCAAAGCTATTAAATATGGAGGTCAAACCTTAAAGGGGTTGTAAAGGTCTGATTTTTATTTTCTAAATTGGTTCCTTTAAGCTCGTGCATTGTTGGTTCACTTACCTTTTCCTTCCATTTCCCTTCTAAATGTTTTTTTTCTTTGTCTGAATTTCTCACTTCCTGTTCCTCCTCGGTAAGCTGTTCTGCCTGACTAACCCACAGACAGATGGGGGCAAGTTTACTTTGGGGGAACAGAAAAGTGAGAAATTCAGACAAAAAATAAAAAACTTGAAGGGAAATGGAAGGAAAAAGTGAACCAACAATGCACTAGCTTAACCACTTCCTGCCAGCCGTACGACTTTGTACGGCTGCAGTGTGGATCCCAATTGCCGGGAAGCCGTCTATATACGGCCTCCAGCCACTGGGGGGCGCACGAGCGCCTGCGACGGCGGAGCGCGCGTGCTTGCCGCATCACTGAGATGCCGATGCGCGTGCCTGGCAGCCACGATGTCCGACAGGCACCCGCGATCGGTGGTTACACGGACAAGGACCTGGATCTGTGAGTGTAAACCCACAGATCCACTTCCTCTGAGGGAGAGAGACCAATCTGTGTCTCTTGTACATAGGGACACGGATAGGTCACCTCCCCCAGTCAGTCCGCTTCCCCCACAGTTAGAAGCACTATGCAGGGTACACATTTAACCCCTTCCTCGCCCCCCAGTGTTAACCCCTTCAATGCCAGTTAAATTTATACAGTAATTAGTGCATATTTATAGCACTGATCACAGTATAAATGTGAATGATGCCAAAAGTGTCAGATGTGTCCGCCATAATGTCGCAGTGCCAATAAAAAAAAAAAAAAAAAAAAAAAAAAAAAAGATCGTCGCCATTACTAGTAAAAAAAAAAATTCTGTCCCCTATTTTGCAGGCGCTATAACTTTTGCGCAAACCAGTCGCTTATTGCGATTTAAAAAAATAAATAAAAATTATATAGAAGAATATATCGGCCTAGAAATTTTTTTTTTTTTTAATTGGGCTATTATAGCAACAAGTAAAAAATATTGAATTTTTTTTAAAAGTTGTCGCTCTTTGCTTATGGCGCAAAAAATAGAAAAATAAAACGCAGAGGGGATCAAATACCACCAAAAGAAATCTCTATTTCTGGAAAGCCACGTGCAATTGTCAGTTAAAGCGACGCAGTGCCGGAAGCTGAAATGTGACATGTGCCCAGTAAGCAAGTGTTTAAAAGAAAACTATTTAGAATATAAAAACAAAGCTTTACAACCCTTTTAAAGTGAAGTACTGCTGAAAAATAAATAAAGACTGGGAGAGTGGAGAATCACTCGCTAGCTTTGGGTACTGAAGGCACCTAGAATGTATCACAGCTCTAAAATATATCTGGGTTACTTAAAGCGGTGTTCCGCAAAAATCTTTTTTTTTTTATGTCAGCAGCTACAAATACTGCAACTGCTGACTTAACATTAGGACACGTACCCATCGAGGGCGCCCGCGATTTCGGCACCCGAAGCCGATCTGTCCTTCGGCTCTCGGGTGAAAGCGCCGCCATCTTCGGTAAGGGAACCGGGAAGTGGAGCCTTGAGACTTCACTTTCTGGTCCCCTACTGCGCATACGCAAGTCTTGGCATGCAATCCCACTGGTCCTTGCCGCCTCCCGGGACCTGCGACAGCAGTTTGGGGGGGGAGACAGAGGAGGAGACTAAATCGCTGTGGATACTGCAGCGACCTATGCCCAGAAATGGCAGTAATTACCTGGATTACACAGGTGGGGGGGGGGGGGGATTCAAAAAGCGGAAGTTCCATTTTTGGCCAGGACTCCACTTTAAGAGTTTCAATTTGTATGCAACCAGGCAGGCATTGCACTACATTGTTTTGGTAAAGCTGCAGAAAATCTAATAGTATGTATGGAGTCTAATGCCTCTTTTCCACGGAAAGGTTCGGTACAGTTTGGAGCGCTTAGAACGGTCCGGTCTATTCTTGTGAGCGTTTCCACTGCAAGTCGGACCGTCCCGGGCCATTCAGTGTTTAGAAAAAATGCCTAGGGTGTCCACCAATCAGTAGAATGTATTGTGGGTCCACCCTAACCGAACCCCACATCTGAAGCAGTACGGTTCGGTTTTATGGCACATTTTGACAATGGAAACCTATCGCCAAAATAGCGTACCGAACCGATCCGCTCAGTGGAAATGAGGCATAAGACACTGAGCACGACGCCGGCATCACCCCAGGGGATAGATATAGAATGTTACTGAATATCATAGGCAGAGGCTGAAAGAAACCCTGCCATATAATCACTGACAGACCATCACCCCCATTATACACACACACCTGCCTAACTTGGTTAGCTGGCTCCTAGAGTCAAAGAATGTGTGTCGAGCCCTGTGTAAGAGGCGCTGCGATAATTAGATGGCGCTATACAAGTACCTGTAATAATAAGAGCCCATTTAGAAAATAAAGTACTGCCGTCATGACTGTACATTTCTCAGAGCAGAATTTTAAATCCACCCAACAGACGTCAGATCATTTAAAGGGCCCTTTCAGATGGGGAAGCCTCCGTTCCAATCAATCTGTCTGCTGATCGGGGCTCAGTTTAGGGCAAGGGGTCTCAAACTGCTGGCCCTTCAGCTGTTACGAAACTACAAGTCCCATGAGGCATTGCAAGGCTGACAGTTACAAGCATGACTCCCACAGGCAGAGGCATGATGGGACTTGTAGTTTTGAAACAGCTGGAGGGCTGCCAGTTTGAGGCCCCTGGTTTAGGGAGACCGGACTCCGCTGGGCTCTATTGGCAGCCGGGTGTCACTGGGGGGCTGCCAGTTTGAGGCCCCTGGTCTATTGGCAGCCGGGTGTCACTGGAGGGCTGCCAGTTTGAGGCCCCTGGTTTAGGGAGACCGGACTCCGCTGGGCTCTATTGGCAGCCGGGTGTCACTGGGGGGCTGCCAGTTTGAGGCCCCTGGTCTATTGGCAGCCGGGTGTCACTGGAGGGCTGCCAGTTTGAGGCCCCTGGTTTAGGGAGACCGGACTCCGCTGGGCGTCAATGGTAACCATCTTTTTATTTAGTGGGCCTGATCAGACCCAGAGGTAGGTGGTTGTAAACAGACAAACTCCATTTACTCCCCCCCGCCGGTCGGTCAAGAGGAACACATGGACCTTCTGATCAGGTCCACCTGAATAACCGACAGGCAGACGTGATTGAAAGGCCTGTCTAAAAGGGGCCAATCATACATGTTGATATATTGAACACTGTAGTCTTACTTCCTGCCCCCCCCCCGACATCCGTTTAACTCCTTTCCTGTTTGGAGCTCATCTCACAGAATAGGGGGAGGAGAATCAATGATGGGCACAGGGGGGGGGGGGGAAAAGAAGGGCAATCAATGGGCACAGGGGGGGGGAGAAAGAAGGGCAATCAATGATGGGCACAGGGGGGGGGGGGAGAAAGAAGGGCAATCAATGATGGGCACAGGGGGGGGGGGAGAAAGAAGGGCAATGAAAGAAGGGCAATCAATGATGGGCACAGGGGGGGGGGGGGAGAAAGAAGGGCAATCAATGGGCACAGGGGGGGGGGGGGGGGGGAGAAAGAAGGGCAATCAATGGGCACAGGGGGGGGGGGGAGAAAGAAGGGCAATCAATGGGCACAGGGGGGGGGGGAGAAAGAAGGGCAATCAATGGGCACAGGGGGGGGGGGGAGAAAAGAAGGGCAATCAATGGGCACAGGGGGGGGGGGGAGAAAGAAGGGCAATCAATGGGCACAGGGGGGGGAGAAAGAAGGGCAATCAATGGGCACAGGGGGGGGGAGAAAGAAGGGCAATCAATGGGCACAGGGGGGGGGAGAAAGAAGGGCAATCAATGGGCACAGGGGGGGGAGAGAAAGAAGGGCAATCAATGGGCACAGGGGGGGGGGGGAGAAAGAAGGGCAATCAATGGGCACAGGGGGGGGGGGGAGAAAGAAGGGCAATCAATGGGCACAGGGGGGGGGGGGAGAAAGAAGGGCAATCAATGGGCACAGGGGGGGGGGGAGAAAGAAGGGGAATCAATGGGCACAGGGGGGGGAGAAAGAAGGGGAATCAATGGGCACAGGAGGGAGAGAAAGAAGGGGAATCAATGGGCACAGGAGGGAGAGAAAGAAGGGCAATCAATGGGCACAGGAGGGAGAGAAGGAAGGGCAATCAATGGGCACAGGGGGGAGAGAAAGAAGGGCAATCAATGGGCACAGGGGGGGGAGAGAAGGAAGGGCAATCAATGGGCACAGGGGGGGGGGAGAAAGAAGGGCAATCAATGGGCACAGGGGGGGGGGGGAGAGAAGAAGGGCAATCAATGGGCACAGGGGGGGGGGGAGAAAGAAGGGCAATCAATGGGCACAGGGGGGGGGGAGAAAGAAGGGCAATCAATGGGCACAGGGGGGGGGGGAGAAAGAAGGGCAATCAATGGGCACGGGGGGGGGGGGGGAAAGAAGGAAGGGCAATCAATGGGCACGGGGGGGAGGGAGGAAGGGGAATCAATGGGCACGGGGGGGAGGAGGAAGGGGAATCAATGGGCACGGGGGGGAGGAGGAAGGGGAATCAATGGGCACGGGGGGGGAGGAAGGGGAATCAATGGGCACAGGGGGGGAGGAAGGGGAATCAATGGGCACAGGGGGGGAGGAAGGGGAATCAATGGGCACAGGGGGGGGGGGAGGAAGGGGAATCAATGGGCACATGGGGGGGGGGGAGGAAGGGGAATCAATGGGCACAGGGGGGGGGGGGAGGAAGGGGAATCAATGGGCACAGGGGGAGGAAGGGGAATCAATGGGCACAGGGGGGGGGAGGAAGGGGAATCAATGGGCACATGGGGGGGGGGAATCAATGGGCACAGGGGGGGGAATCAATGGGCACAGGGGGGGGAGGAAGGGGAATCAATGGGCACAGGGGGAGGGGAATCAATGGGCACAGGGGGGGGGGGGGGAGGAAGGGGAATCAATAGGCACATGGGGGGGGGGGGAAGGGGAATCAATGGGCACAGGGGGGGAGGAAGGGGAATCAATGGGCACAGGGGGGGGGGGGGGAAGGGGAATCAATGGGCACAGGGGGAGGAAGGGGAATCAATGGGCACAGGGGGGGGGGAGGAAGGGGAATCAATGGGCACAGGGGGGGGGGGGGGGGGGGGAGGAAGGGGAATCAATGGGCACGGGGGGGAGGAAGGGGAATCAATGGGCACGGGGGGGGGAGGGAAGGGGAATCAATGGGCACAGGGGGGGGAGGAAGGGGAATCAATGGGCACAGGGGGGGGGAGGAAGGGGAATCAATGGGCACAGGGGGGGGGGGGAGGAAGGGGAATCAATGGGCACAGGGGGGGGGGAGGAAGGGGAATCAATGGGCACAGGGGGGGGGGAGGAAGGGGAATCAATGGGCACAGGGGGAGGAAGGGGAATCAATGGGCACAGGGGGAGGAAGGGGAATCAATGGGCACAGGGGGGGGGGGAGGAAGGGGAATCAATGGGCACATGGGGGGGGGGAATCAATGGGCACAGGGGGGAATCAATGGGCACAGGGGGGGGGAGGAAGGGGAATCAATGGGCACAGGGGGAGGGGAATCAATGGGCACAGGGGGGGGGGGGGAGGAAGGGGAATCAATGGGCACAGGGGGGGGGGGGAGGAAGGGGAATCAATGGGCACAGGGGGGGGGGGGGGAAGGGGAATCAATGGGCACAGGGGGGGGAGGAAGGGGAATCAATGGGCACAGGGGGGGGGAGGAAGGGGAATCAATGGGCACATGGGGGGGGGGGAGGAAGGGGAATCAATGGGGGGGGGGGAGGAAGGGGAATCAATGGGCACAGGGGGGGGGGGGAGGAAGGGGAATCAATGGGCACAATGGGCACAGGGGGAGGGGGGAATCAATGGGCACAGGGGGGGGGAGGGAATCAATGGGCACATCAATGGGCACAGGGGGGGGGAGGGGAATCAATGGGCACAGGGGGGGGGGGGAGGAGGATCAATGGGCACAGGGGGGGGGGGGGAATCAATGGGCACAGGGGGGGGGGGAGGGGAATCAATGGGCACAGGGGGGGGAGGAATCAATGGGCACAGAAAGGGGAATCAATGGGCACAGGGGGGGGGGAATCAATGGAAGGGGGGAGGGGAATCAATGGGCACAGGGGGGAGGGGAATCAATGGGCACAGGGGGGAGGGGAATCAATGGGCACAGGGGGGAGGGGAATCAATGGGCAGGGCACAGGGGGGAGGGGAATCAATGGGCACAGGGGGGAGGGGAATCAATGGGGGGGGGAGGGGAATCAATGGGCACAGGGGGGAGGGGAATCAATGGGCACAGGGGGGAGGGGAATCAATGGGCACAGGGGGGAGGGGAATCAATGGGCACAGGGGGGGAGGGGAATCAATGGGCACAGGGGGGAGGGGAATCAATGGGCACAGGGGGGAGGGGAATCAATGGGCACAGGGGGGAGGGGAATCAATGGGCACAGGGGGGGAGAATCAATGGGCACAGGGGGAGGGGAATCAATGGGCACAGGGGGGAGGGCACAGGGGGAGGGGAATCAATGGGCACAGGGGGGAGGGGAATCAATGGGCACAGGGGGGGAGGGGAATCAATGGGCACAGGGGGGGAGGGGAATCAATGGGCACAGGGGGGAGGGGAATCAATGGGCACAGGGGGGGAGGGGAATCAATGGGCACAGGGGGGAGGGGAATCAATGGGCACAGGGGGGAGGGGAATCAATGGGCACAGGGGGGAGGGGAATCAATGGGCACAGGAGGGGGGGAGAAGGAAGGGGAATCAATTGGAACAGGGGGGGGTATCAATGGTAGGGGACTCACAATCAAGATATATGAGGAGAGGGGTGACAATTGATGGATAGATGGGGTGTGGGGGATAATTGATATATATGGGGTGTGAGGGGTGACAATTGATGAATAGATGGGGGAAGGGAAGACCAATGAATGACTGGCGGCTCCTCACAGATCAGGCTGGGAGTCTCTCCTCACACCGGCTATGAGGTATAATGAGGGAAGACTCAGCATTAGACGGAAGCGATGACAGGTCCCCGGTAACGGGTGCCCCGCAGCGCACACAGTCCCGGTTGCCAGCTCCCATCCCCTCCCCCAGGCCCGGTTCCCGCTCCTCACCCGCTTCGGCCGTTACCTTCTACTCCTCGCTCAAACCGGCCTCACCCGTGCTGATGTCACGCGCTTGAAGAAGAACGTGCCGTGCGTCTTGACGTCAGCTCATGAATCATTCACGCCTTGCGCTTGTTGCTAGGTGACGCTTTATCTGCCTGAGCCCCGAACCCCGCCCAGCGACCACGTGACCCACCCTCGTCCTTTCTCAGTGGTCTCCTTCCGCGGCGCCATTTTACGTGAGGCGAAACGCCCTGGTTCCCGTGACCCGTCTGTCCACAGTAATATGGAGGGCGCCCTAGAGAACTGCGCGGACTGAGGACAGGTTGTGAATAGGAAAAGTGTTCCTCTGTCGTGTGCGGGGGAGATGGATGTGAACGGTTAGCATGCAGACACTACCGCAATGAGCCGCTGGTGGGCGGGGAGCTAGGCACTGCAGAGCCACGCCTGCTCCCTGTCATACTGCAGCGCTGTAGTACCCGCAATCGGCCGCCAGGGGAGCCATAATGGCCAATGTATATATAGACACTCATAGGGGGCATATAACCTATATAGAGAGATTATTATCGCTTACAATATTAGTATAATTATAATATTTTATTAACATTTATCTTTGAAGTATTGTTAGTTGGTATTATTATAAATACAATTTTTATTAATATTTGTTATAATTAATAACAATGAGATCAAAATTATTTTAATTATATTTATGTAGCATTATTCATTTTAATTTATATATATATAATATATAAATAAAAAATATTACATAAATATAAAAATATATATTTTATTATATATTAGAATTATTTATTATATATTGGAATTATTTTATTATATCTATATAATATTTTTTATTTATTATTTTCTTTAAAGTATTATTATTATTAATAATAAATAATAGTATATCTATGTAGTTTTATTATTAAATGGTATTTGTATGTTTATTACCAACAATACAATGACATTTTCTATGATATTTATGTAGAATTTTAATTATTTAGTATTATTAATAATATTGGTATTTTATTTCTGTATTGTTATTTAATATTATTACTAAAATATTTATGAGGCTGTTGTTGTTGTTAATATTATTAACCTCCGGAAAGGTTTTACCCCCTTCATGACCGGGCATTTTTTATTTATTTTTTGCTATTAAGCACTGCGCTTCTGTAAATGGAAATTGCTTTGTGCATCTCTGTACCTTAATTCAATTTATAAACGCTAGAAAACGCTGACCCTGAAAAACGCTAGAAAACGCTGACTCTGAAAAACGCTAGAAAACGCTGACTCTGAAAAACGCTAGAAAACGCTGACTCTGAAAAACGCTAGAAAACGCTGACCCTGAAAAACGCTAGAAAACGCTGACTCTGAAAAACGCTAGAAAACGCTGACTCTGAAAAATGCTGGAAAACGCTGACCCTGAAAAACAATAGAAAACGCTGACCCTGAAAAACACTAGAAAACGCTGACCCTGAAAAATGCTAGGATAGATGATGCTAAGAACATTGAATAACTCGCTGCACAGCTACTGGCGTTCTTATAAGGTTATTATAACGTCCAGTGGGCATGAGGCCTCAAAGGGTATTTAGTAAGAGGCATGGCGAGATTTTTGGACGCTGTAAAATTTTACCATGTGATCAGCTGTGGCCAATCATAGATCATCCCATGTAAACAAATGCCGGTTATTGGCATTTCCTTTCCTCGGCGATATGTGAGGAAGGGAAAGCCGATAACCAGCTCTCCTGTGACAGGAGACATTTACACTGAACATCAGTTCAGTCTCATCAGCGCTCATCAGTGCAGCCTCATCAGTGCACATCAGTTCAGCCTCATCAGCACCCATTCATGAAGCCTCATCAGCGCCCGTCGGGTTCAGCCTCATCGGCACTCATCAGTGCTGCCTCATCAGCGCTTATCAGTGCCGCCTCATCAGTGCACATCAATTCAGCCTCGTCAGTGCCCATCAGTTCAGCCTCATCAGCACCCATTCATGAAGCCTCATCAGCGCCCGTCGGTGCAGCCTCATCGGCACTCATCAGTTCAGCCTCATCAGCGCTTATCAGTGCCGCCTTATCAGTGCCCATCCGTGCAGCCTCATTAGTGCCCATCTGTGCAGCCTCATCAGCTCCCATCCGTGCAGCCTTATCAGCACCCGTCAATGCAGCCTCATCAGCTCCCATCCGTGCAGCCTTATCAGCACCCGTCAATGCAGCCTCATCAGCACCCATCGGTGCAGCCTCATCAGTGCAGCTTCATCAGTGCAGCCTCTGGCCCCCAAACTTTGCACACATGTAGCCCCACTCTTACTCTACAAGTTTGTTGTCTGGGGGACCTGCGGCCGGTGGGCACCAATTTTTCAAAGCCGGGCACCCCTTCCATAGACTCCTGATGAATGCCACTATGCATGCACAGTAGTATACCCTGCAACCTCCTGGGATGTATGGTATAGGTACCCCAGGAGATTATGGCCAAGTGACCCTAGACGAGAATATAGGAAGTATGGACATTTTATTCATTTTTGGACAGAGTAAGGGAGGGTTATAACCCGCAAGATATTTTTTTCCCCATCTGTGTCGCATTGGGGCAATTTTCCTTCACTTCCTGTCCCAAAGCCACAACAGGAAAACAAAGGAAATCCCTCCAAAGGGAAGAAATCCCTGGTTGTCACCAGAACTAGAGTCCCCATTGAAAAATTTCCCTTCTAATCTTGTCCTGGTGACAACTTAAAAAAACTGTGAACCAGGGTGAATCTTCATAACATGGGGAAAGAGAATAAGATGGTTGATGCTGTAGTATTTGGTCCTCTTCAGAAAAGTGCTGGTGCCTCACTGTGCTCCATCCATTTGTAGGACAGGCCCGAGTAATGTGCCCCCCAGCTGCCGCTCTGCGTGCCCTCAGCTAGAGAAGGAGACTGTGCAGGCCCGCAGTTTAAACAGCCCAGAGCGGCTGCTACTAAGCTATTCTGGAGCCTGGAGAGGGCAGACTGGGCACAAGCACAGCTTAAATGGCTCGGGAAGGCTGCTACTAAGAGTGCACAACCTGAGGGGGGCGCTACTAAACTGAACTGGAGCCAGGAGAGGCAAAAGCAAAAGCACTGCATGTCATACACAGCTTTTTCTTCAACCCCTTTCTGGCCAGCCCCAGTGTCCCTTCTAATGGTTGTATATGCCTGGGTGGTGGGACAGACTGCCCGATGACATGACCACTGTGATTGGCTGTCACAGTGCTTACACGATCGGAAGCCCACCATTAGCAGACGTCAGGAGCGGTTTGACAGCTCAGTCTCTGTGTTGGGAGTACCCCATGAGCGCCCTCTCAGCACAAACACCATGGCTGCCCATACTGTAGATGCATATCTGCAACGTGTGGGCTTCAAAGCCCAACCTCTTTGGCGCTGCACATATGCGCTACGTGGGTGGCAAAAGGTTGGGTACAATTCTTGTTTTCACCTTTTTTCATCCATTTTTGTGTCTCGGTGCTGCTGATCTCCTGCAGCCTCTCTGCAGCCTTGTCCTCGTCTTCACATCGGAGATATGGCTTTTTGGATGAAGTTCTTCCATGAAGACCACTTCTGGCCAGTCTTCTCCAGACAGTAGATGGGTGTACCTGGGTCCCACTGGTTTCCGCCAGTTCTGTGCTGATGGCACTGCTGGACATCTTCCAGTCTTGAAGGGAAGTAAGAAGGATGTATCTTTCATCTGCTGCATTAAGTTTCCTTGGCCGACCACTGCGTCTACGGTCCTCAACGTTGCCCGTTTCCTTGTGCTTCTTCAAAATAGCTTGAACAGCACATCTTGAAACCCCGGTCTGCTTTGAAATCTTTGCCTGGGAGAGACCTTGCTGATGCAGTATGACTACCTTGTGTCTTGTTTCTGTGCTCAGTCTTGGCATGGTGTGACATCAAGCTGTCTTCCACAACCTCACCTTAGTAGCAGAGTTTGGCTGTTCCTCACCCAGTTTTAAGCCTCCTACCCAGCTGTTTCTGTTTCAGTTAATGACTTTCAACCTACATATGAAATTGAAGATCATTAGCACCTGCTTTGTACATCTGTTTAATCATACACTTGACTCTAAGGGCCCTTTCACACGTGCGGACGAACGGTCCGCTTTTTCTAAGTCCGTAAACGGACTTAGAATGGGGCCCTATGGGAGCGGATCCGTTAGCGGATGATGCATCCGCTAACGTCCGCCTACTATCCGCGTCCGCCTGGATCCGTTTTGCGGACGGAAGAAAACCCTATTTTTCTTCCGTCCGGTGGATCGGATCGGATGAAAACGGACACACGGTCCGTTTCCATCCGATTCCCCATAGGGGAGAGCGGAGGAGAGACAGGGCGGTCCCTGCACAGTGTGCGGGGACCGCCCTGTCCGCCGACAGCTGAGCGGGACCCCCCGCTGAGCCGACGGACACACGCGGAGCGGACCGAAAAACGGTCCGCACCGTGTGAAAGGGCCCTAAGGGCCCTTTCACACGTGCGGACCGTTCGTCCATTTTTTACGGATGAAAAACGGACCGCAATGCATTCCTATGGGATAGCGGACATTAGCGGATGAGCATCCGCTAACGTCCGTTTACATCAGTCTCCGTTAAGCCCCGTTTTTTTGAACGGAAGAAAACGCTATTTTTCTTCCGTCAAAAAAATGGAACGGACGAAAAACGGATGTTAGCGGACGATCCGTTTAACATCCGATCCGCTAACATCCGTTTTTTATCAAAATATGTAATAAAAATAAAGTTCTAAAAAAAGAAATCGGATGAAAAACGGATGAAAAAAACTAATGAAAAACGGATGAAAAAACGAATGAAAAAACTGATAAAAAACTGATGAAAAAACTGATGAAAAAACTGATGAAAAACGGATGAAAAACGGATGAAAAACTGATGAAAACGGATGAAAAAACGAACAAAAAAACGGATCAACTGATGAAAAAAAACGGACCTAAAAAACGGTCCGCACGTGTGAAAGGACCCTGATACACGGTCGAATTTCGAACAAATTTTCTTTTCAAAATCAGAACGTTTTTTTTTTTTTTTGTGATCCGATGATGCCACCATTGATTTTCGAAATTCGGCCGACCAAAACTTTTATGTTGCCGGGAATATTCGTTTCTCTCCGGGAATATTGGGCCAGATTCACATAGACGTAATATTCCGCTGCGTAATCGAAATACGCTACGCTGCCGTATTTCACCAGGCTCTACGCCGAATTCAGGTTTTCAGTTTTTTGCGCGTACGCTACGGTGTCGTAGTCTATTTCTCGCCGCGCAATCGAAATACGTGATTAGGGGGCGTGAAGCATTTAAATTAAGCGCGTCCCCGCGGCGATCGAACTGCGCATGCTCTGTTCAGGAATTTCCGCCGTGCATTGCGCGAAATCACGTCGTGACGTCATTCGTTGTTTGAGTAGCGGCGTTTACGAACATTCCTATTCCGGACGACTTACGTTTAAAAATAATAAAAGACGTCGGAAGACGTTGATATTCGACGCTGGGAACGACGGCCATACTTAACATGGGCTGTCTAATATTAGAGGAGGTATAAAAGGCTGGTATAGTGATACGCAAAAAAAAAGATGACTAAAAGGTGCCGTAAGAGATTGCGTTTGAAGTGCGAATTTCTTGGATTGCAGGCAAAAGCTCATTAGCATACCCTGACGGCGAAAAACAACAGGAAGTCCGCCCAGTGGCCGCAATTTTCTTGCAGCGTAGATCTGAAGGCGTACTAACACGTAATCCAGTCGAATTGAAGCCCGCAGGTGTCTTTTAATGGTTTGAGGATTTCGACTAGCTAAAAAACGCCCGTAAGTCGAAAGTACTCCAGTCTAACACCAGTTAGACAGGAGTTACGGCTCTCTGAATCTGGCCCATTGTTTTCTCTCCGTAAATATTCGTTTCTCTCCGGGGATTTTCTTTTCTTGCACATACACATTTTTTTTCTCGCACGATACTCCCATCATTGATCAGAAAATCGACCGTTTTTCCAAAAATTTCCAACATGTCGGATTTCTCAAATTTCTTTGCCACACGAAAATCGTCTGTTGCTGCAAAATTCTTTTGGAAATTCGAACCGTGTATGGCCGGCTTAATCCTTCAAAATCCCTGACTTTGTGTACAAAGTGTGCAAGTGTAAGAATTGATGTTGGTTTGAAGTAGGGTTGTCCCGATACTAGTATCGGTATCGGGACCGATACCAAGTATTTGCGGGTACTTGTACTCGCGCAAATGCTCCCGATGCCTGGCCGAATACTTTTTTTTTGTATTTATCAACATGTTCTGTGAAAATTCTTTAAGTTTTTTACTACTGCGTGAGTTCGAGTTCTTCATAATTCTAAAGAAAATATCCTTAGTCTGTATTGTGGTTTGAAAACTGTCACATGACATTTAAAAAAAGTATCGGTATTCGGTATCGGCGAGTACATGAAAAAAAGTATCGGTATTTGTACTCGGTCCTAAAAAAGTGGTATCGGGACAACTCTAGTTTGAAGCCAAAGGGTGGTCACACCAAATATTGATTTAGATTTTTCTTCTGTTCGCACACTTTGCATTTCATACACTGATTATAAATAAACACTTAAAATTGATATTTTTGTTACTTTACAGCATTTCTTCACACCTGCCGAAAATCTTTGCACAGTACTGTAGACACACACTGAATGCAAAATGATAGAGGACATTGATTTCGGCATCGGGTGGCAAGGTCACTGGCGCAGGTGGCATGAGCCAATAATATAAAAGGTAAATGACCTACATACCCCTTGAAATGTTCCATATGTTGTCATGTTACAACCAAAAAACTTCAAAAAATATTTTATTGGGATTTTATGTGACAGAGCAACACAAAGTGGCACATAATTGTGAAGTAGAAGGAAAAAGATAAATGGGTTTTAATTGTTTTTACAAATAAATATGTGAAAAGTCTGGGGGGGCATTTGTATGGCGCCCCCAGGAGTCAATACTTTGTAGCACCTCCTTTCTCTGCAATTACAGCTGCGAGTCTTTTTGGGGGTGTCTCTACCAGCTTCGCACATCTAGGGAGGGACATTTCTGCCCATTCTTCTTTATAAAATATCTCAAGCTCTGTCAGATTGGATGGAGAGCGTCTGTGAACAGCAATTTTCAAGTCTTGCCACAGATTCTCAAAGTGATTTAGGTCTGGACTGTGACTGGGCCATTCTAACACGAATGAGTATGTTTTGATCTAAACTAGGGTTGTCCCGATACCACTTTTTTAGGACCGAGTACAAGTACCGATCCTTTTTTTCAAGTACTCGCTGATACCGAATACCGATACTTTTTTAAAATGTGTCCCCAAATGCAGCCATGTCCCCCACATATGCAGCCATGTCCCCCACATATGCAGCCATGTCCCCCCAGCCATGTCCCCCATATATGCAGCCATGTCCCCCACATATGCAGCCATTTCCCCCCCAGCCATTTTCCCCACATATGCAGCCATGTCCCTCCAGCCATGTCCCCCACATATGCAGCCATGTCCTCCAGCCATGTCCCCCACATATGCAGCCATGTCCCTCCAGCCATGTCCCCCACATGTGCAGCCATGTCCCCCACATATGCAGCCATGTCCCCCACATATGCAGCCATGTCCCCCCAGCCATGTCCCCCACATATGCAGCCATGTCCCCTCAGCCATGTCCCCCACATATGCAGCCATGTCCCCCCAGCCATGTCCCCCACATATGCAGCCATGTCCCCGCAGCCATGTCCCCCACATATGCAGCCATGTCCCCACATATGCAGCCATGTCCCCCCAGCCATGTCCCCCACATATGCAGCCATGTCCCTCCAGCCATGTCCCCCACATATGCAGCCATGTCCCCCACATATGCAGCCATGTCCCCCACATATGCAGCCATGTCCCCCACATATGCAGCCATGTCCCTCCAGCCATGTCCCCCACATATGCAGCCATTTCCCCCCATACCTAGCCGCCGCTGCAACGAAAGCCACCGCCGCTGCCGCAGCATGGTTAAACAGCATGCGGGGAACATCACAGCTTTCATTTGAATAGCTGTTTTCCCCGCCGCGCATAGGCACTCCCCCTTGCTCGGGATTGGACAGATCATGATCACCCATCCAATCCCTAGAAAGGGGGAGTGTCTATGCGCGGCGGGGAAAACAGCTATTCAAATGAAAGCTGTGATGTTCCCCGCACGCTGTTTAACCATGCGTGTTTAGGGTCGTTGTCCTGCTGGAAGGTGAACCTCCCCCCAGTCTCAAGTCTTTTGCAGACTCTAACAGGTTTTATTTTAAGATTGCCCTGTATTTGGCTCCATCCATCTTTCCATCAACTCTGACCAGCTTCCCTGTCCTGCTGACGAAAAGTATACAGTATACGGTAGGAAAACACTGCTGAGAATCACGACGAGAAAATAGAGAGCAGGTTCTCTATTTTTCTCGTCTAGATTCTTGGAAGTTGTCTTGACAAGAACCCTCAAAGCCTCGTACACACGCACGGTTTTCTTAAAACTGAGCGTGTGTACAAGGCTTGAGGTCTACTAGCCCACAAAGAGAAAACCCTACCAGACCCATCATGTGAATCAGATCAAACCCTGGAAAGAGAGAGGTTTTGACAGTCAAAGCCTAATGCCTCGTACACACGTCCGGACTTTGCGACAAAAAAAGTCAGATGGGCTTTTTTTCTCAGAAAGTCCGACCGTGTGTAGCCTCCATCAGACTTTTTTTTGGTCAGAAGTCCGACGGACCTTAGATAGATTCTGTTCTCTTTCTGTCCGTCGGACTTCCGACCGGCTCACGGCCGACTTTTGCGCGGTCAAAAGTCCGAATTACTGGCTTTGATGGACACCACTGGGAGGCCCAGCAAAGCAAGTGAGACACGGAAGTGCGGGGAGAGAGAAGCTGCAAATGTGCACACTGGAATTTATGCCCATCGGACTGTGTATTGTACTGACGGGAAGCTTTATCGGTCTTGCTTGAGCTGAATCTGAAGACAAATGGCTGTTATTTTCTGTTTCCTGACTAATAAAGTCGACTGGAATGTCTGATAATAGCCTGTTTACAATTGGTGGAGAATGCGGGCAGTGTGAGGGGTGCAGGCAAGTCCCATGTCCTGGGTTTACGGCCATGCAGGTTATAAAAGGAATGGTGATAGGTTTTTGCCTAGGATGTCAAAAATCCTAACCCCATTGGCTCCACCCCTGACCACACCCCCATTTGCCCTGCCCATGTATACCCATTCTTTTTAATGACGCGACCATCAAATGCGGCCTCACCAGTGCCCATCAAATGCGGCCTCCCCAGTGCCCATCAAATGCGGCCTCACCAGCGCCCATCAAATGCAGCCTCCCCGGCGCCCATCAAATGCAGCCTCACCGACACCCATCAAATGTAGCCTCACCGGCACCCATCAAATGCAGCATCCCCAGCGCCCATCAAATGCGGCCTCCCCAGTGCCCATCAAATGCGGCCTCACCAGCGCCCATGAAATGCAGCCTCCCCAGCGCCCATCAATTGCAGCCACCCCAGCGCCCATCAAATGCAGCCTCCCCAGCGCCCATGAAATGCAGCCTCCCCAGCGCCCATCAAATGCAGCCTCCCCAGCGCCCATGAAATTCAGCCTCCCCAGCGCCCATCAAATGCAGCCTCCAAAGCGCCCATCAAATGCAGCCTCACCAGCGCCCATCAAATGCAGCCTCCCCAGCGCCCATCAAATGCAGCCTCCCCAGCCCCCATCAAATGCAGCCTCCCCAGCGCCCATGAAATTCAGCCTCCCCAGCGCCCATGAAATTCAGCCTCCAAAACGCCCATCAAATGCAGCCTCACCAGCGCCCATCAAATACAGCCTCACCGGGACCCATCAAATGCAGCATCCCCAGCGCCCATCAAATGCAGCCTCACCGGCACCCATCAAATGCAGCATCACCAGCGCCCATCAAATGCAGCCTCCCCAGCGCCCATCAAATGCAGCCTCCCCAAGCACCCATGAAATGCAGCATCACCAGCACCCATCAATGAATGTTTGCTTGCCTTCATTCATTTGGAATTCAGGAAACAGACACCGTCCTCCTCCATCTCTGCACCTCTGGCACTATGTGGAAATGGAGCGGTGGCTGCCTACTAATGCTAAGACTCAGTTGCTTGCTGCAGAGAGTAGGAAAACCAGTGGCCGGGTGCCCTAGGCAGCAGTGCTCCCTAGGCGGCTGCCTAGATTGCCTAGTGGTAGCATCGGCCCTGGGTGGAACTGATTAAACGCTGTGGCTAACGCATAGATACTCGCTGCACAAGAAGAGACAAAACTACTGGATGAACCAATGGCAGGTTTACAGAAGGTGGTGACCCAGCAGGCTGACAATAGCCGGTTTACCCCTCTGATCCTGACAACATATATATTATACACAGTCACACGGGCAAGGGGTGCAGCATGATATAGAGGACACTGGTCTCAGGGGGGACAGGTCCTTGGTGCAGGTGGCATGGTCCAATAACAGAAGCCCAAGGTGTAAGGGGTATAGGGTGACTGATTGCATTTCCAGCGGGCACATTTCTACATACAGTACACTAGATTACCAAAAGTATTGGGACGCCTGCCTTTACACGCACAGAACATTAATGGCATCCCAGTCTTAGTCCGCAGGGTTCAATATTGAGTCGGCCCCGCCCTTTGCAGCTATAACAGCTTCACCTCTTCTTGGAAGACCGTCCACAAGGTTTAGGAGGGTGTCTATGGGAATGTTTGACCATTCTTCCAGAAGAGCATTTGTGAGGTCAGGCGCTGATGTTGGACGAGAAGACCCGGCTCGTAGTCTCCTCTCTAATTCATCACAAATGTGTTCTATCGGGTTTAGGGCAGGACCAGTCAAGTTCCTCCACCCCAGACTCTCTCATCCATTTCTGTGCAGAGCATTGCCCCCGAGAGCCCACCCAGGTGTGTTAGAAAAGCCGATGGATATTCGCTCTTCTAACAACGAACCGCCCCTTCCGCCAATCAGGAAGCGCGGGTCTAATACCCGTCACCTGATTGGCTGAAAGAACAGGCGCTCCTTTTGGATGCCTAGCAGGAAGAAAGAAGAGACGCATGGAGGACACAGCTCGCCGCTGCCTGTCCCAGTCACCCACTGCCTGACCCGCCACCAAGATGGGGTAAGTGCCGGTCAGACAGCGAGTGGGAGTCACAGTGGTTGCATTTGATGGGCACAGAAATAATTAATATTATTTCAAGTAGAAGTCTATTAATATTATTAACCACTTGAGACCCGCGCTATAGACGTAAGACGTCCACAGTGCGGCTCTCAAGTGCCGAGTGGACGTCTTTGGACGTCCTCTTTTGTGCATTACCCGCGCGCGCCACTGGGGGGCGCGCAGCGGGTAAACGCTCTGCCGGCGCATCGCTGAGGAGCCGATGCGTGTGCCTGGCGGCCGCAATGTCCGCCAGGTTCCCGCGATCGGCGGTGACAGCAGGGACGTGGAGCTCTGTGTGTGTAATGATGGGGTGTAAACACAGAGCTCCACGTCCTGTCAGGGAGAAGAGACCGATCTGTGTCCCTTGTACATAGGGACACAGATCGGTCACCCCCCTCCCCCCACACAGTTAGAACACACCCAGGGAATACATTTAACCCCTTCCTCACCCCCTAGTGTTAACCCCTTTCCTGCCAGTCACGTTCACACAGTAATCAGTGCATTTTTATAGCACTGATCGCTGTATAAATGTGAACGGTCCCAAATTTGTGTCAAAAGTGTCCGATACGTCCGCCGCAACATCGCAGGAAAAAATCTAAATAAACGCAGATTGCCGCAATTACTAAAAATAAATCATAAAACTATCCCCTATTTTGTAGGCGCTATAACTTTTGCGCAAACCAATCGATAAACGCTTATTGCGATTTTTATTTTTTTTAAGAATACGTATCGGCCTAAACCGAGGAAAAAAATATTTAAAAAATAAAATAAAAAATTGGGATATTATTATAACAAAAAGCAAAAAATGTTGTGTTTTGTTTTTCTAAATTTTCTGTATTTTTTTTGTTTATAGCGCAAAAAATAAAAATCGCAGAGATGATCGAATACCACCAAAAAGAAAGTTCTATTTGTGGGAGGAAAAAATGATAAAGATATAATTTGGGTACGGCGTTGTACGACCGCGCAATCGTCATTCAAAATGCGTCAGCGCTGAAAGCTGAAAATCGGTCTGGGCGCGAAGGGGGTTTAAGTGCCCGGTAAGGAAGTGGTTAATAAGAGAAATAATAATAATAATATTGCCATTATATTTTTTCCTAGTTTTTGTAGTATTTCTATTTATTATTATTTAGTATTTAAGGTCATTATTATTATCAAATGAATATTTTGTTATTTTATAGGTATCATATTTTCAGGTGCTTTGCCTTAAAATGGGCGGGGCATTTGGGAGCACTAAACACAGCGCTCCCAACACACCTCAAAGATGCTGCTTGCAGGACTTTTTCAGAACGTGCCGCGAGCGCACCGCCCCAGTGTGGAAAGTCACACTGGAATGAAATGACAACTGATGGGCACAAGGGGGTGTGGCATGACAACTGATGGGCACTGGGGTGTAAGGTGACAATTGAAGGGCACAGAGGGCTGTGGGGTGACAACTGATGGGAATGGGGGATGTGTACTGACAACTGATGGGCACATGGGGGTGTGGCATGACAACTGATGGGCACATGGGGGTGTGGCAAGACAACGGATGGGCACATGGGAATGTGGCATGACAACTGATGGGCACATGGGGGTGTGGCCTGACAACTGATGGGCACATGGGGGTGTGGCATGACAACTGATGGGCACATGGGGGTGTGGCAAGACAACGGATGGGCACATGGGAATGTGGCATGACAACTGATGGGCACATGGGGGTGTGGCCTGACAACTGATGGGCACATGGGGGTGTGGCAAGACAACTGATGAGCACCTGGGGGTGTGGCATGACAACGGATGGGCACATGGGAATGTGGCATGACAACTGATGGGCACATGGGGGTGTGGCCTGACAACTGATGGGCACATGGGGGTGTGGCAAGACAACTGATGGGCACATGGGGGTGTGGCAAGACAACTGATGGGCACATGGAGGTCTTGCAAGACAACTGATGGGCACATAGGGGTGTGGCATGACTACTGATGGGCACATGGGGGTGTGGCCTGACCACTGATGGGCACATGGGGGTGTCGCAAGACAACTGATGGGCACATAGGGGTGTGGCCTGACAACTGATGGGCACTGGGGTGTGGGCTGACAACTGATGAGCACTGGGGTGTGGGCTGACAAATGAAGGGCAGAGAGGGCTGTGGGGTGACAATTGATGGGAATGGGTGGTGTGGGTTGACAACTAATGGGCACAGGGGGTGTAAGGTGACAATTGATGGGCATGGGAGGGCACACAACTGATGCAGCCTGGGTGTCCCTCTTCATACGGGTTATGAAGCATTAGGCGGAAGAGATGACAGGTCCCCGGTAACGGTGGGCAGTCCTTTTATCACACCCGTTTCCTCCTCCCTCCCAATTACCGCTCCGCCCCTTACCTTCTCCGCCTCGCTCAAGCCAGCCTTATCGTGATGACGTCACGCACCTGAAGCCGAAGCGTGCCGTGCGTCGTTACGTTAACTCATGAATCCCTTCACACCTCGGGTTTTTTGTTGCTAGGAGACACGTTGTCTGCCCGAGCTCGGGACCCCGCCCAGCGACCACGTGACCCCACCCTCTTTTTGTTTATTATTATTTCCTCTTATTATAATTGTCGTTATAATTATTATTTATCATTTGAATTATTATTATTTATATCTATAGTATTAATATCCTTATTTATATTGATATTATTATGCAAAAAATGAACAATATTAATAATAATGTTGGCATTCTTTTAATTACATGTATGCATTTTATTTATTATTAATATTATTTAAAGTAGTAGTCTATTAATAATATTAATAACAGAAATAATAATAATATTGCCATTATATTTTTTCCTATTTGTGTAGTATTTCTATTTATTATTATTTAGTATTTAAGGTAATAATTATTATTAAATTATTATTTTGTTATTTTATAGGTATCATTAGTCAAAAATAATAATAGCAGTGTTTATATTATATTTAGGATGTATAGGTATGTATTAATAATATTCTATGCTATTATGTTGTTGTTATTATATTTATATTTACCATAGAATAAATCGGTCACTGTGAGTTAAAGTAGAACTAAAGGCAAAACTTTTTTTCATTTTGATAAGAGTTAGAACCTCTGTCATTTTTTTATTTTGTATTTATTTTTTTAGACTGCGTTTCATCTGGGAGATTTCCCTGCATTTCCTGGCCCATGGCCAAACAGGAAGTGATAAGAAATCCCTGCAAATGAAAGTATACCTAAAGGCAACACTTTTTTTTTTTTTTTTTTTTAGTTTTAGTTACAATGGAGATGGATTAGAACCCGTGTCAGTTTTTTATTGTAGTCTGTGCCCTAGGGCACCTTCACTCTGGGACAATACAGTGTCCCAGAATGAAACTGACACAGGTCCCAGCATGAACCCCTCAGAGCTGAAGATGTGACCTCCGCCCCCCAAATGGTGAAGAACTAGAGGTCCCAGCATAGGTCTGTGAAATCTAAGGGATCACACTCTAGATCTCACAGGTTCATGCTGGGATTTTACAAATTGGGGGGGGGGGGTCACACCCTTAGATCTCAGGGGTTCATGCTGGCACAGGTAGTCCTTTACTTTGGGGGGTGTGACCTCCCCAAGTTAAGGACTACAGGTTCCAGCATGACCCCCCAGAGCTGAAGATGTGGGAGCCCCCTGCCCCACAAATAGTGAAGAACTACAGGTCTTAGCATGAACCTGCGAAATCTATGGGACCACACCCTTAGATCTCAGGGGTTCATGCTGGGTGTTGGGGGGTTACATCTTTAGATAGTATGTGACCCCCAAAAGTGAAGGACTACAGGTCCCACTATGAACCCCTCAGAGCTGAAGATGTGGCTGCCCCCCCCCCCAACCAGTGAAGAACTACAGGTTCTAGGATGAACCAGTGAAATCTATGAGGTCACAAAAAAAGGTATAAAAATGATCTTTTGGGGGGGGGGGGGGGGGCGGTGTGTCTTTGAATGGCAGTTTGGAAATGTGCTCACCCTACTGTGCTCCCATTAGGGAGATCCCCCCTCTCTATTTGTCATGTCCTATTATCATTGAAAGGTAAAGTAACAGAAAATTACAAAGTTTGGGTTGTCCCCAGAAAAGTGATACAGTAAATCTTCCAATGGGGACACTAGTTCTGGTGACCTGGGAGCTTTCCTTAATTTGCAGGGATTGCCTCTCACTTCCTGTTTGGCTATAGGACAGGAAGTGAAGGGGAATCTCCCTGATAGGACACAGATAGTGTGTGGGGGAATCTCACAGGGGTTGTAACCCTCCCTTACCCCATCCAAAATTAAAAAAAAAAAGTTTTGCCTGTAGTTGACTTTAGTAGACTTTAAGGGTACCACCAGGTCACCAGAACTAGATGCTAGTGACTTTGGAGTTTGCTGACCCAACTGTGATGTAACATGGCCGTCGCTAAAGCGTTCGGATATGAAGAGTATGAAGGTCACATTACATAAACAGCCCCTCGCTCCTTCTATACATTATGTTTTAATTCCACATACACTCACCGGCCACTTGCTAGTTCCCGGTTTGGACCCTTTTTTGCCTTCATTCTTTGTGGCATAAATTCAAGGAGAGAGAGAGAAAGAACAAAAAAGGAAAGAAGAGGGGTGGAGGGTGGAAGAAATAAAGAAAGAAAAAGAAGGAAAGAAAGAGGGAGAGAGGGAGAAATAAAAAGAAGAAAAGAAAGAGGGAGGGAGAAAGAAAGAAAAAGGGATGGAGGGAGAGAGAAAAGGGGATGGAGGGAGAGAGAAAGACATAAAGAAATAAAACAAAGACATGGCCTAGCAGGAGCAAATCACATCATGAAAAACAAACATAAAATGTTGGGTGTGGCCTAAATGGGGTGTGGTTAAATAGAGTGTGAGGTGATTTACATATTGGAGAATGTGGTAATATAGAGGGACAGAAAAAAGAGAAAAAGAAAGAAAGAAAGAAAGAGGGATGGAGGAAGAAAAAAAGAAAGAAAGAAAGAGGGATGGAGGGAGAGAGGAAAAAAAGAAAGAGGGATCAAGGGAGAAAGAAAGAAAGAAAGAGAATATAAAAAAAGAAAGAAGGAAATCAAGAGGGATGGAGGGAGAGAGAGAAAAAGGAGGAAAGAAATAAAGATGGAAAGAGAGAAAGAAATAAATAAAGAGGGATGGAGGGAGCGAGAAATAAAGTGGGATCAAGAGAGAAGGAAAGAAAAAAAAAGGAGGGAGAGAGAGAGAAAGAGAAAATCAAAAACAAAAGAAAGAAAGAAAAAAATAAAGGGGGATGGAGGGAGAGAGAGAGGGAAATAAAGGGGGATGGAGAGAGAGAGAGAAATAAAGGGGGATGGAGAGAGAGAGAGAAATAAAGGGGGATGGAGGGAGAGAGAGAGAGGGAAATAAAGGGGGATGGAGGGAGAGAGAAATAAAGGGGGATGGAGGGAGAGAGAGAAATTAAGTGGGATCAAGAAGGAAAGAAAAAAAAGGGAGGGAGAGAGAGAAAGAGAAAATCAAAAACAAAAGAAAGAAAGGGGGTAGAGAGAGAGAGAGAAAGAGAGAGAGAGAGAGAGAGAGAGAGAGAGAGAGAGAGAGAGAGAGAGAGAAAATAAAGGGGGTGGGGGAGAGAGAGAGAGAGAGAGAGAGAAAAGGGGGATGGAGGGTGAGAGAGAGAAATAAAGGGGGATGGAGGGAGAGAGAGAGAGGGAAATAAAGGGGGTGATGAGAGAGAGAGAGAGAGAGAGAGAGAGAGAGAAATAAAGGGGGATGGAGGGAGAGAGAGAGAGAAATAAAGGAGAATGGAGGGAGAGAGAGGGAAATAAAGGGGGATGGAGGGAGAGAGAGAGAGAGAGAGGAAATAAAGGGGGATGGAGGGAGAGAGAGGGGAATAAAGGGGGATGGAGGGAGGAGAGAGAGGGAAATAAAGGGGGATGGAGGGAGAGAGAGAGAGGGGAAATAAAGGGGGAGAGGGAGAGAGGGAAATAAAGGGGGATGGAGGGAGAGAGAGGGAATAAAGGGGGTGGAGGGAGAGAGAGGAGAGGGAAATAAAGGGGGATGGAGGGAGAGAGAGGGAAATAAAGGGGGATGGAGGGAGAGAGAGGGAGATAAAGGGGGATGGAGGGAGAGAGCGAGAGGGAAATAAAGGGGGATGGAGGGAGAGAGAGAGAGAAATAAAGGGGGATGGAGGGAGAGAGAGGGAAATAAAGGGGGATGGAGGGAGAGAGAGAGAGAGGGAAATAAAGGGGGATGGAGGGAGAGAGGGAAATAAAGGGGGATGGAGGGAGAGAGAGAAAAATAAAGGGGGATGGAGGGGAGAGAGGAGAGGGAAATAAAGGGGATGGAGGGAGAGAGAGGGATATAAAGGGGTTGAGGAGAGGAGAGGGAAGAGAGGGTTGAGAGAGAGGGAAATAAAGGGGGATGGAGGGAGAGAGAGGGAAATAAAGGGGGATGGAGGGAGAGAGAGGGAAATAAAGGGGGGTGGAGGGAGAGAGAGAGAGAGAGAGAGAGAGAGAGAGAGAGAGAGGAAATAAAGGGGAGAGAGGGATTAAAGGGGGAGGTGGGAGAGAGAGGGAAATAAAGGGGGATGGAGGGAGAGAGAGAAAAATACAGGGGGATGGAGGGAGAGAGGGAAATAAAGGGGGGTGGAGGGAGAGAGAGAGAGAGGGAAATAAAGGGGGATGGAGGGAGAGAGAGAGAGAGGGATATAAGGGGGGATGGAGGGAGAGGAGAGGGGAAATAAAGGGGGTGGAGGGAGAGAGAGGAGAGGGGGGGATGGAGGGAGAGAGAGAGAGAGAGGGAAATAAAGGGGGATGGAGGGAGAGAGAGAGAGAGGGAAATAAAGGGGGAGGGAGAGAGAGGGAAATAAAGGGGGTGGAGGGAGAGAGAGAGAGAGGGAAATAAAGGGGGATGGAGGGAGAGAGAGAGAGAGGGAAATAAAGGGGGATGGAGGGAGAGAGAGAGAGGGAAATAAAGGGGGATGGAGGAAGAGAGAGAGAGGGAAATAAAGGGGGGTGGAGGGAGAGAGCAAGAAAAAGGGATGAAGGGTGAAAGAAAGAAAATAAAAAAAGAAAGAAAGAGGGATGGAGGGAAAGAGAGAGAAAGAAAGAGGGAGGACGGGAGAAAGAAAATTAAAATAAAAGAGAGAAAAAGGGATGGAGAGAGAGAGAGAGAGAGAGAGAAAAAAAGAGAGAAAAAAAAAAGAAAGAAATGAAGAAGGAACGAGGGATGGAGGGAGAGAGAGAAAAATAAAGGGGGATGGAGGGAGAGAGAGAAAAATAAAGGGGGATGGAGGGAGAGAACGAGAAAGAAAGTAAGGGGGGTAGAGGGAGAGATTTCTGTGAATGTCTCTGGCAGATCGGGATCGTTGCCAGCTATGCTATAGTATTAAAGTACTCACTGCTCACCCAGCACCTACATCAAAGTTATGTAGGGAGGGAGGTGAGGGGGATGTGAGGGGGGTGTGAGGGAGCTGGGCCAGCACAGATAAAAATTAGACACTATTAGAAGAGCAGGAGTGGAGGAGCTGGGCCAGCACAGACAATAATTAGACACTATTAGAGGAGCAGGAGTGGAGGAGCTGGGCCAGCACTGACAATAATTACACACTATTAGAAGAGCAGGGGTGGAGGAGCTGGGCCAGCACTGGCAGTAATTAGACACTATTAGAACATGAGACTTTACTGGGAAATGATTTTCTTCTAGACAGTTCACTTGAAGTGTTGTGTTGTGTATGTGAAACATTTAAAATACTTATTTTTTCTGTAATATTTAATAACGGGTGACAGGGTCTCTTTTAAAGACATGTGACCTATAATTGTAAACCTGGTACTGCCCCTTTAAATCTCTTTGCCTGATAGCACCGCCCACCGCACTGCAGAGTGACATGCACAGGAGCCAATGGAGCGGCGAGGATACACCCCGTGCCTTGTTCTGACCAATCGCAGCACGCCTTTCCTCAGACACCCGTTTGGATAGTGAGGGGAAAATAACATTTCTGATATGACTGTTTCCTAGAAGAAGGAATATAAAGTGAAATGAGACCGTCCGGTTGTGTTTTGTGACCTATGGCCGGGATAACACAGCGGGCTCCGGGAAAATGTCTCCCGCGGTAGGGAAGAGCGCGCTCTAGTGGATGGAGTCATGTGACGGGTCAGCTGATCAGGCGGCTGTCATGGCTCTTCGCTGCTCTCCCGTTCCGCTGCCGGATTCGGTGTCCGCGGATATGCAGAACATGAGGCAGCTGTCCGGAGAGGTGAGGAGACTGAGAGGGCGGTTCATGGAAGGTGAAGGCTGAATGACAGTCATCAGCGTGCCCCCCCACCCCCCCCCCATTTCAGCTGCCGCTGTGGTTCGTTCCAGTACAGAATACAGCAGAGACATAGGGGTGGTCGGGAGGTACCACAGTATCCAGAGGGGAGGGGGCAATCAGAATGCCACATCCGCGTGTGTCCCCTCCCCCGTGCTGCTGTGGTTCATTCCAGTGAGGAACACACAGCAGTGACATGGGACGTTCGGGAGGTACCATAGCGGGAGAGGGGGGTTGGCATATAATCTGACACACCTAGAAGTGTCGAATAGTGGCAGTGCCCACCCCACTAAATACATATAAAAAAAGCCTTAACTAATATTTTTTTTTTTTACTTTCCCTAATTGGTGGTCACATGACACTGCAGACCCCAGTCTTCTCCTTTTACTTCCTGTTTGGGTCGTCCTTCGGGTGTCCACATTAGTGCCTGTATGAAATGGACATTTCCGATTGGATGTTCAGAGGCGGCGTCTCTCAGGATGCAGAGGGGTACTTATGTTATCATATGGGATGGTGTCCACATTAGTGCCTGTATGAAATGGACACTTCCGATTGGATGTTCAGAGGCGGCGTCTCTCAGGATGCAGAGGGGTACTTATGTTATCATATGGGATGGTGTCCACATTAGTGCCTGCATGAAAAGGACACTTCTGATTGGATCTTCAGAGGCGGGGTCTCTCAGGATCCGTGGGGGTACTTATGTTATCACAGGGACCGGTGACCACATCAGTCCCTGCATGAAATGGACACTTCTGATTGGATGTTAAAAGGCGGTGTCCTCTCAGGATCCAGAGGGGTACTTATGTTATCACAGGGAATGGTGCCCACATCAGTGCCTGCATGAAATGGACACTTCCTATTGGATGTTTTGATGTGAGTTCCTCTCAGGATCCGGAGGGGTACTTATGTTATCACAGGGAACGGTGCCTGCATTAAATGGACACTTCCTATTGGATGTTTTGAGGTGGGGTACTCTCAGGATCCAGAATAGGACTGGCAGCATCACAGAGAGGCTGGTAAGAGATCTTAGACACCACTGAATTGTCGGTTCCCTTTCACCCAGCAATGGATTTAGGTGAGTATATCTGGCTTCACAAGGTAAGGGGGCCAGAAAGGGGCTTTAAAAAGGAACTTCATTCCTCCCAACTGCCCAGTTCCACCTCTCCTCCACCAACCTTAACTTTTTGCTGGGTGACCTACAAAAAACATCCAGTGTTCTGTAAGGATCCACTGGACCACTCCTGGGTCCTGTACCACCATGTTGTCAGGGGGCTGTCTGCAAAAACCCCAAAAGACGATTGACATCACAGAAAAAGATCAGGGGTATTTTCTGTAAGTACCAGAAAGGGACAGCCGCCCCCTCCCCTGATGACATCACAGTCTAAGGATGGAGCACATCCTCAGGGGTACTGGATGCAAGTACTAAAGATACAGCCCCCTCCCCTGATGACATCACAGATGAAAATGGAGCAAATCATCATCGGGGGTACTGTCTGTAAGTACCAGAAAGCGACAACCCCCTCTCCTGATGATATCACAGTCTAAGATGGCGCCAATCATCAGGTGTACTGGCTCTAAGTACTGGAAAGAGACAGTCGCCTCCCCTAATGACATCACAGATTAGGATGGAGCATATCATCATCATCAGGGGTACTGGCTGTAAGTACTGGAAAGAGAAAGCTGCCTACCCTGATGACATCACAGATTAGGATGGAGCACATCATTATCGGGGGTACTGGCTCTAAGTACTGGAAAGAGACAGCCGCCTCCCCTGATGACATCACAGATTAGGATGGAGCACATCATCGTCGGGGGTACTGGCTAAAAGTGCCAGAGAGAGCCGCCTCCCCTGATGACATCACAGATTAAGATGGAGCACATCATCATCAGGGGTACTGGCTAAAAGTGCCAGAAAGAGACGGCCGCCTCCCCTGATGACATCACAGATTAAGATGGAGCACATCATCATCAGGGGTACTGGCTAAAAGTGCCAGAAAGAGACGGCCGCCTCCCCTGATGACATCACAGATTAAGATGGAGCACGTCATCGTCAGGGGTACTGGCTAAAAGTGCCAGAAAGACAGCCGCCTCCCCTGATGACATCACAGATTAGGATGGAACACATCATCGTCGGGGATACTGGCTTAAAGTGCCAGAAAGAGACAGCCGCCTCCCCTGATGACATCACAGATTAGGATGGAGCACGTCATCGTCGGGGGTACTGGCTCTAATTACTGGAAAGAGACAGCCACCTCCCCTGATGACATCACAGATAAGGTTGGCACAGATGCATACCCCACAGTATACCCTCGATGGCAGCTGCGCATACCAGAAAGAGAGCCACCCCCTTATGAATGTCGCATTACAGTGACATACCCTGCGACCTCCTGGGTTGCATAATATGGGTATCCCAGGAGGCTGCAGGCAAGCGACCCCAGGAGGGAGTCGGGGGAAGTCCAAGGAGAATTTAACACCTGCCCAGATGGTGCTGATGATCATAGTAAATAAATATGTATCGTCAGAGCCATCTAGTGGCCATAATGCAGTATTTTTCCCAGCCCTATACATTTCATGCATGGATAACATTCAATCTGGAAAGTAAAATAGCCCAATAACATTGTTTTTTTTGCTCTCCCCAGTTGCACAGATTGAATAGAAATAAACCCCTGTGTGATTGATTTAGATGTTGGACATTATGTGGCAGTTTGGTATAATGGCGTCTTGTAACGCTCAATGATAGACTGGAGGCAGAGATTTCCCTGAGCTCATTATACGTTGTGCTGGAGGTCAGTAAGGAGGAAATGAGGGGGTTATGTCAGGAAATGGAAATGTATACATTGTATCCTCCCATCGCTGACCTCCTTGTCTTCTCTTCCGCAGCAAGTGTGCCGGCTCTGCAAAGTCATCTTTTCCTTCATGAAGGAGCAGAAGGAGGTAACTTCTAACATTCCTCAACAATGTCTGGGATAGGAAAATAAAGAATAGTCTGCTGTGTGTAGAGAAATCTCTTCTCTTGGGAGCAAATAAAGTAGTTGGAAACCCTAAGGGTCCGAGGGGGCGGGCCTTAGCCGCATTTTTACTGCCCCCCGACCGTCTGCCTCAACACTTGCATGCATTTGCGGCGCAGTAGAAATAATTCCTATGATCATCGGCTCCATCTAGTGGCCAAAATGCTGTATATTTTTTCATTGATGTATTCTTCACTGAGGCATCCATTGTTGCATGCAACTGTCGACATGGAATCCAGCAATGGTTGCATGACATGATTACTGGTGGTGGTGACAGTGAGCGGGCACAAAATTGCTGATAGTGACGGCAGTGGTCTGGCACATGATTACTGATGGTGACAATGGAGGGCGGGCACACGATTACTGATGGTCACAACTGTGGACAGAAACACGATTATTGATGGTGACAATGGGGGGCGGGCACACGATTATTGATGGTGACAATGGGGGGCGGGCACACGATTATTGATGGTGACAATGGGGGGCGGGCACACGATTATTGATGGTGACAATGGGGGGCGGGCACACGATTATTGATGGTGACAATGGGGGGCGGCCACACGATTATTGATGGTGACAATGGGGGGCAGGCACACGATTATTGATGGTGACAATGGGGGGCGGGCACACGATTATTGATGGTGACAATGGGGGGCGGGCACACGATTGATGGTGACAATGGGGGGCAGGCACACGATTATTGATGGTGACAATGGGGGGCGGTCACACGATTATTGATGGTGACAATGGGGGGCAGGCACACGATTATTGATGGTGACAATGGGGGGCAGGCACACGATTATTGATGGTGACAATGGGGGGCGGCCACACGATTATTGATGGTGACAATGGGGGGCAGGCACACGATTATTGATGGTGACAATGGGGGGCGGGCACACGATTATTAATGGTGACAAGGGGGGGCGGGCACACGATTATTGATGGTGACAATGGGGGGCGGGCACACGATTATTGATGGTGACAATGGGGGGCGGGCACACGATTATTGATGGTGACAATGGGGGGCGGCCACACGATTATTGATGGTGACAATGGGGGGCAGGCACACGATTATTGATGGTGACAATGGGGGGCGGGCACACGATTATTGATGGTGACAATGGGGGGCGGGCACACGATTGATGGTGACAATGGGGGGCAGGCACACGATTATTGATGGTGACAATGGGGGGCGGGCACACGATTATTGATGGTGACAATGGGGGGCGGCCACATGATTATTGATGGTGACAATGGGGGGCAGGCACACGATTATTGATGGTGACAATGGGGGGCGGGCACACGATTATTGATGGTGACAATGGGGGGCGGGCACACGATTGGTGACAATGGGGGGCAGGCACACGATTATTGATGGTGACAATGGGGGGCGGTCACACGATTGATGGTGACAATGGGGGGCGGGCACACGATTGATGGTGACAATGGGGGGCGGGCACACGATTGATGGTGACAATGGGGGGCGGGCACACGATTGATGGTGACAATGGGGGGCGGGCACACGATTGATGGTGACAATGGGGGGCGGGCACACGATTGATGGTGACAATGGGGGGCGGGCACACGATTGATGGTGACAATGGGGGGCGGGCACACGATTATTGATGGTGACAATGGGGGGCGGGCACACGATTATTGATGGTGACAATGGGGGGCGGGCACACGATTATTGATGGTGACAATGGGGGGCGGGCACACGATTATTGATGGTGACAATGGGGGGCGGGCACACGATTATTGATGGTGACAATGGGGGGCGGGCACACGATTATTGATGGTGACAATGGGGGGCGGGCACACGATTATTGATGGTGACAATGGGGGGCGGGCACACGATTGATGGTGACAATGGGGGGCGGGCACACGATTATTGATGGTGACAATGGGGGGCGGGCACACGATTATTGATGGTGACAATGGGGGGCGGGCACACGATTATTGATGGTGACAATGGGGCGGGCACACGATTATTGATGGTGACAATGGGGGGCGGGCACACGATTATTGATGGTGACAATGGGGGGCGGGCACACGATTATTGATGGTGACAATGGGGGGCGGCCACACGATTATTGATGGTGACAATGGGGGGCGGCCACACGATTATTGATGGTGACAATGGGGGGCGGCCACACGATTATTGATGGTGACAATGGGGGGCGGCCACAGGATTATTGATGGTGACAATGGGGGGCGGCACACGATTATTGATGGTGACAATGGGGGGCGGGCACACGATTATTGATGGTGACAATAAGGGATTGACACACGATTATTGATGGTGACAATGGGGGGCGGTCACACGATTGATGGTGACAATGGGGGGCGGTCACACGATTGATGGTGACAATGGGGGGCGGTCACACGATTGATGGTGACAATGGGGGGCGGGCACACGATTATTGATGGTGACAATGGGGGGCGGGCACACGATTATTGATGGTGACAATGGGGGGCGGGCACACGATTATTGATGGTGACAATGGGGGGCGGGCACACGATTATTGATGGTGACAATGGGGGGCGGGCACACGATTATTGATGGTGACAATGGGGCGGGCACAGATTATTGATGGTGACAATGGGGGCGGGCACAGATTATTGATGGTGACAATGGGGGGCGGGCACACGATTATTGATGGTGACAATGGGGGTGGGCACACGATTATTGATGGTGACAATGGGGGGCGGGCACACGATTATTGATGGTGACAATGGGGGTGGGCATACGATTATTGATGGTGACAATGGGGGGCGGGCACACGATGATTGATGGTGACAATGGGGGGCGGGCACACGATTATTGATGGTGACAATGGGGGGCGGGCACAGATTATTGATGGTGACAATGGGGGGCGGGCACAGATTATTGATGGTGACAATGGGGGGCGGACACAGATTATTGATGGTGACAATGGGGGGCGGGCACATGATTATTGATGGTGACAATGGGGCGGGCACACGATTATTGATGGTGACAATGGGGGGCGGGCACACGATTATTGATGGTGACAATGGGGGGCGGGCACACGATTATTGATGGTGACAATGGGGGGCGGCCACACGATTATTGATGGTGACAATGGGGGGCGGCCACACGATTATTGATGGTGACAATGGGGGGCGGCCACACGATTATTGATGGTGACAATGGGGGGCGGCCACAGGATTATTGATGGTGACAATGGGGGGCGGGCACACGATTATTGATGGTGACAATGGGGGGCGGGCACACGATTATTGATGGTGACAATGGGGGGCGGGCACACGATTATTGATGGTGACAATGGGGGGCGGGCACACAATTACTGATGGTGACAATGGTGGACGGGCACACGATTATTAATGGTGGACGGGCATATGATTTCTAAGGTGACAATGATTGGGCAGGCACACGATTACTGATGGTGGACAGGGATATGATTACTGAGGTGAAAATGGGTGGGCGGGCACACAATTATTGGTGGTGACAACAGTGGACTGGGACATGATTACTGGTGACGACAACAGTGGGCCATGCTTGTCTAATGGGTATTGAAATAGCCACTTGTAGTTCATCCTTGGTCCATGTCACAGGGTGACAACCCAAAAGGACAGCCAATTATATCCTCCATCAGTAGGAATCTGTGATTCTTACTGGTGGAGAAGCTTCCCCCCCCCGTTTTAATGTTTTTTATCAATATGGAAAGGAGATCTCATTGGTTGGGCAGTCAGGGTTGTGTGACCACTCCTGTTATGTTTTCTATATTATAAAATGCATTCAGCAGGGAGACGATTGGTGGATTTAGATCCGCGCACGATCTATGTAGCCGCTGTAGTTCCACGTTTATATTGCTGACTTTTGAATCTCCTGGACACATTTTCTTCTGATCTGTTCTGATGCAGGTTGATCAGTTCACGTCGCAGTTGGAAGACTTTGCCAGAGACAACGGGATCAGTCTGGGGCCCCTGAGGAACATAGTGAGGAGCGTCCTTCTTGTACTAAACGGTGAGGCTCCTGTAGTTCAGGGAATGCTGATTGGGTATCACTTCCTTCTTTTTTAGTTCTTTTTTTTTTTTTTTCCTTGTCTATGGATTGCATCACAAATAAAATAATTTTTGCAAAACCTTCACCAAAAGAAAACCTTGTCTGTCCTAAAATAAATAATATACAAAAACATCTTTTTTAGTGGGAGGGTTAGAACGTCTGACTGTTTTTATTGGTCTCTGTGCCTTTCTGTCCATCGACAACTGCCTCTCCGTTTCTTAAACTGGTGTCACACTCACAGGAAGTGGGGAAATTCTCAATGATGTCACAGATTAACCTCTTCCCTACCAGCCACAGTAGATCTATCTCTCTCTATATCTCTATCTCTATCTCTATCTCTATCTCTAATAAGAGAGAGAGAGATATAGATATATAGATTGAAATATATATAAATTTGTGTGTGTCTAAAAATACATTTTTTTAATATAATATATCATCTCTCTATCGCGGTAGGAAAGAGGTTATACCTGGTTCATGGTTGAGGCTACAGCCATGATCCTGGTACCAATTTTTAGGGCTGGCGATTCTATTTCAGTTAAAAGGGCCGGGCAGCCACTGAAGTACTTTTATAGGTGGCAGAACGGGGTCCCGCCCTCCCACCGCTGCCATTACCGGTCTCTCCTGAGCGATCGGGAAGCCCAGTGTCGCTGCTGCTGGCGGCATCCATCTTTGGCTTCTCAGTGAGAGGAACTGAAGCTCTTCCTCCCAATGTGTGACATCAGAACCTGGAAGCGATGATTATTTTGTTACTTCCGGTTCCAGCTTTTTGTTTACTGGTGGCTTAGGGACCACTGAAGCAGCAGATCTGTGTGTGATCAGCTGCAATAGAGGGGGGGGGGGTACCCCCCCTCTCAAGCATACCTGTCATTGCTAAGGGATGTTTACATTCCTTTTGACAGCAATTTAAGTAATAAAAAAAAAAAAAAACATTTGATTTTTTTTAAATTAATAAAGATTTTTTTTAAAGCGCCTCCGCCACACGTCGGTTCTGGACACATATGTAAACGGTGATCGCACCACATGTGAGGTATCATCGTGAACGTTGAAGCGAGAGCAATAATTCTAGCACCAGACCTCCTCTGTAACTCTAAACTGGTAACTTGCAAAGGATTGTAAAAAAATAAAAATAACATCCACTGATTTCGGGTTGTGTTCCCCTCTGATCTAGCTGCCCTGAAAAGAAACCTAAAATCGGAAGAGCTGAGAGCGGATCTCATCACCCTAGGTGAGAAGATTGTGTCCTGAACATGGTATAGATGTCACCCCGGTGTTGTGTGCTGATCTCTGTTCTCTATACACAGGGCTCGATGAGGAGAAAGCTGCCTTTTTTGCAGAGGAGGTGAGTGATTCTGGTCCTTGTGAATCCAACAGGGATTGACCCTCCAGTGGTGACCCGCTCCACTGCAGAAGGGGGTGTAATAGCGCCATGTTTAGCGCCATGAGGACCGGTCATCAAGGGGCCCCTATAAAAATAAAAAAAAAGAGGTCCACACTCTGGATTGTGATATGACAGCAGATGACTTGTGGCTTCACTCGTTGGATCCCATATTGTAACAATGTGAACGAACCAAAGACCCGTTGCCTTGTTGGAGACTGAAAAACGTGCCCATTCAGGGACAAGTCTTCGTGGAAGTCGGGTTTTAATATTTATTGTGTAGAGGGCAAAACCTAATACATGTCATTACAATGGTATGGATCCCTCTATTGTGATGTAGGGTGCCTGCTATGCCCTTATCTGCTTTGTATTCCTCTGATTGCAGTGGCGTCACGACGCAGCAGCGCTGTCACGGCTGGCAGTTGGTCGAACACTCAGTATTAACCAATTGGTGGACATGGAGTGGAAGTTTGGAGGTGAGTTATGTGGACACGATTGCTTAGAATTTTCACTTAAACACTCGGACCGTCATTGTACGTTGGTACTTTGACGTTAATGGGGTTGTAAAGGTAATATATATATAATTTTATTTTATTTTTTCCTAAAAAGCTTCCTTTACCTTAGTGCAGTCCTCCTTCACTTACCTCATCCTTCCATTATGCTTTTAAATGTCCTTATTTCTTCTGAGAAATCTTCACTCCCTGTTCTGTCTGTAACTCCACACAGTAATGCGAGGCTTTCTCCCTGCTGTGGAGTGTTGTGCTCGCCCCCTCATTTGGACTACAGGAGAGTCAGGACGCAGAAAGAGAAAGGAGCTGTTGGTGGGCATCCTGACTCTCCCGTAGTCCAAGGGAGAGGGCGAGCACGACACTCCACCCCAGGGAGAAAGCCTTGCATTACTGTGTGGAGTTACAGACAGAAGAACAGGAAGTGAGGATTTCTCAGAAGAAATAAGGACATTTAAAGCATAATGGAAGGATGAGGTAAGTGAAGGAGGAAAGCACTAAGGTAAAGGAAGATATTTAGGGGGAAAAATTTACCTTTACAACCCCTTTTAATTTTATATATATACAGGGAGTGCAGAATTATTAGGCAAATGAGTATTTTGACCACATCATCCTCTTTATGCATGTTGTCTTACTCCAAGCTGTATAGGCTGGAAAGCCTACTACCAATTAAGCATATTAGGTGATGTGCATCTCTGTAATGAGAAGGGGTGTGGTCCAATGACATCAACACCCTATATCAGGTGTGCATAATTATTAGGCAACTTCCTTTCCTTTGGCAAAATGGGTCAAAAGAAGGACTTGACAGGCTCAGAAAATTCAAAAATAGTGAGATATCTTGCAGAGGGATGCAGCACTCTTAAAATTGCAAAGCTTCTGAAGCGTGATCATCGAACAATCAAGCGTTTCATTCAAAATAGTCAACAGGGTCGCAAGAAGCATGTGGAAAAACCAAGGCGCAAAATAACTGCCCATGAACTAAGAAAAGTCAAGCGTGCAGCTGCCAAGATGCCACTTGCCACCAGTTTGGCCATATTTCAGAGCTGCAACATCACTGGAGTGCCCAAAAGCACAAGGTGTGCAATACTCCGAGACATGGCCAAGGTAAGAAAGGCTGAAAGACGATCACCACTGAACAAGACACACAAGCAGAAACGTCAAGACTGGGCCAAGAAATATCTCAAGACTGATTTTTCTAAGGTTTTATGGACTGATGAAATGAGAGTGAGTCTTGATGGGCCAGATGGATGGGCCCGTGGCTGGATTGGTAAAGGGCAGAGCGCTCCAGTCCGACTCAGACGCCAGCAAGGTGGAGGTGGAGTACTGGTTTGGGCTGGTATCATCAAAGATGAGCTTGTGGGGCCTTTTCGGGTTGAGGATGGAGTCGAGCTCAACTCCCAGACCTACTGCCAGTTTCTGGAAGACACCTTCTTCAAGCAGTGGTACAGGAAGAAGTCTGCATCCTTCAAGAAAAACATGATTTTCATGCAGGACAATGCTCCATCACACGCGTCCAAGTACTCCACAGCGTGGCTGGCAAGAAAGGGTATAAAAGAAGAAAAACTAATGACATGGCCTCCTTGTTCACCTGATCTGAACCCCATTGAGAACCTGTGGTCCATCATCAAATGTGAGATTTACAAGGAGGGAAAACAGTACACCTCTCTGAACAGTGTCTGGGAGTGGGCTGTGGTTGCTGCTGCACGCAATGTTGATGGTGAACAGATCAAAACACTGACAGAATCCATGGATGGCAGGCTGCATGAGTGTCCTTGCAAAGAAAGGTGGCTATATTGGTCACTGATTTGTTTTTGTTTTGTTTTTGAATGTCAGAAATGTATATTTGTGAATGTTGAGATGTTGTATTGGTTTCACTGGTAAAAATAAATAATTGAAATGGGTATATATTTGTTTTTTGTTAAGTTGCCTAATAATTATGCACAGTAATAGTCACCTGCACACACAGATATGCCCCTAAAATAGCTAAAACTAAAAACAAACTAAAAACTACTTCCAAAAATATTCAGCTTTGATATTAACCAGTTAAGGACCCCCGCACGCCTATGTACGTCCACAACATGGCTCGTACAGGCACAAGGGCGTAAATTTACGTCCTCGCCTTAGTGCGGTTCGGGGGTCCCATCGGGACCCCCTCCGCGGCGTGCGGCGGTCCCCCTGGCTCTGGGAGCGATCGCCGACGAGCGGGCGGATGTCCGTGTTTTCCGCCCCCCCCGCGATCGCTCCCAGCCAATGGGAGCGCGCTCCCAGCCTGTCACTTCCTCCTCCTGTGTTTACACAGGAAGGAGGAAATGATGTAATCTCTCATCGCAGCGCTGTTTCCCAGCGCTGCTGATGAGAGAAGACATGCCAAGTAAGTGTGCACCAACACAACACTGACACACACTCACATAGGCATATTAACCCCTTGTGATCGCCCCCCCCACCCCCCTGTCACAGTGTTACTGAATGCAGTGATTTAATCACTGCATTTAGTGTCAGTGTGACAGGCAGTGTAAAAAACAGTTAGTGTTAGGTTCAGGATAGCCCCCCCACCCCCCCTAATAAAGTTTTAACCCCCTGATCACCGCCCTAGTTAACCCTTTCACTCCCTATTGCCAGCGTCACTAAGCGATCATTTTTCTGATCGCTGTATTAGTGTCGCTGTTCCCGCTAGGTAGCTATTTTTTTTATTACGATTTTTTTTTTTTACTAAAGACATGTGGCTAAATAAATTTTGGCCTAAATGTTTTACTAAAATTTAGTTTATTTGATTTTTTTATAACAAATAGTAAAAAAATAGTGATTTTTTTTCAAAATTGTCGATCTATTTTAGTTTATAGCGCAAAAAATAAAAATCGCAGAGGCGATCAAATACCACCGAAAGAAAGCTCTATTTGTGGGAAGAAAAGGACGCAAATTTTGTTTGGGAGCCACGTCGCACGACCGCGCAATTGTCTGTTAAAGCGACGCAGCGCCGAATTGTAAAAACACCTTGGGTCATTTAGCAGCGTAAGTGTCCGGGTCTTAAGTGGTTAATGAGTTTTTTGGGTTCATTGAGAACATGGTTGTTGTTCAATAATAAAATGAATCCTCAAAAATACAACTTGCCTAATAATTCTGCACTCCCTGTATATGTGTGTGTATATATATATATATATATATATATATATATATATTTTATAGCTCTAACTCTCTATATTATCTTTTGCAGTTACAGCAGCCAGTAGTGAACTGGAAAAATCCGGAAGTATTTTCCTGCAGGTAAGTGTCTCGCTATCCACTGACTACCTACCCACTCACCAAGAACTGTACCCTGCATTTAGTCATCACTGCCATATTGGTCTGATACCAACCAATCATGAATCGGGCCAATTTGTGGCGCAGTAGAACAGATCACATTTATTATGGCGCCGTCATTGGGGTTGGTTTTGTTTTTATTTTTTTTTATTTTTGAAGAAGTTGTAAAGGCTGAAATTTTTTTTTTTTTTAACCACTGCCCGCCATCGTTATACGTCAGCTACCATGACCCCGATATACTCTTCTTCAGGGGGTGTTCCGCTTTCAGATAAAAGTGGTCTCGGCGGCGGATTCACTTTTATCGCTCACGCTTCGGTGCTCTCCGCCGATTACCGTAGGGGTTAGTATCCTTTCACAAAAAAAGTGCGCTTGTAAGACCACTGCACAAATATTGTGTGACAGAAAGTATTGCAACAACCGCCATTTTATTCTCTAGGGTGTAAAAATATATTCTCAAAAAACCCGTTCTTTAAGAATTAAAAAAATGTTAAGGTTTACAATCTCTTGAATGACCTGTTTTTTGTGTTCCCTCTTAGTTGAAGATGGTTATTAGAAAAGGCAGCCAGTTGGAGCCGGTGTATGTAGGTGAGTTCATTTGTAGTCCATCAAAGATCTTCGTTTTCTGTAAGAAATCTGAATTTGTGCATTAAAAGTTTATCTAAACCGAACAAGGAAAAATTTAATATATTGCAGCTTATCAGTCCTTAGATGTGGTGGCTGAGGAGGACATTGCTGGGGGGGTGTAGGGGGCAAAGGTGGACATTACTGGGGAGGGGGGTGAAGGGGGCAGAGGAGGACATTGCTTGGGGTGAAGGGGGCAGAGGAGGACATTGCTTGGGGTGAAGGGGGCAGAGGAGGACATTGCTTGGGGTGAAGGGGGCAGAGGAGGACATTGCTTGGGGTGAAGGGGGCAGAGGAGGACATTGCTTGGGGTGAAGGGGGCAGAGGAGGACATTGCTTGGGGTGAAGGGGGCAGAGGAGGACATTGCTTGGGGTGAAGGGGGCAGAGGAGGACATTGCTTGGGGTGAAGGGGGCAGAGGAGGACATTGCTTGGGGTGAAGGGGGCAGAGGAGGACATTGCTTGGGGTGAAGGGGGCAGAGGAGGACATTGCTTGGGGTGAAGGGGGCAGAGGAGGACATTGCTTGGGGTGAAGGGGGCAGAGGAGGACATTGCTTGGGGTGAAGGGGGCAGAGGAGGACATTGCTTGGGGTGAAGGGGGCAGAGGAGGACATTGCTTGGGGTGAAGGGGGCAGAGGAGGACATTGCTTGGGGTGAAGGGGGCAGAGGAGGACATTGCTTGGGGTGAAGGGGGCAGAGGAGGACATTACTGAGGATGGGGGGGGGGGTGAAGGGGGCAGAGGAGGACATCATTACTGGAGGGGGGGTGAAGGAGGCAGAGGAGGACATTGCTTGGGGGGGGGGGGGGGTGAAGTGGGCAGACATGGACATTACTGGGGAGGGAGGGTGAAGTGGGCAGAGGTGGCCATTGCTTGGGGGGGGGGGGGGGGGGGAGTGAGGGGGGCAGTTGCGGTAAGTTCCCACACTTTTTTTAAATTTATTTTTTCATGATCTGACCCCTAATGTAAATGGATAAATAAATGTTCTCATCAGCAGTATATAGCGGTCTTGTGACTTCTATCGGTGTCTGGTTAAAGCTTGTAGGAGGAGTTTTTCTCCCCTAACCCTCTGTCTGGACAGTGCTGATTGGCCCTGTGCTGATCACATGCAATCTCCCCCCAAAAAAAAACTCTAGCAATACACACCAATCTGAGCACGTGCAGCCCATCCTCTTGCTCTGTAAGATCAGGTTATTTTTTTGAAGATCGTGGAAGACAGGATCAAACAGCCTTTTTTTACACAGTGCAGATGATTAACCCCTTGGGTCCCACAGGGAGTATAACAAGCATGCTTTACTGCATATACAGTCTGATTTTTACTGTTGTGGGTTTGGTAACACTTTAATACTTGATGTGACAGATATTTGTAATTTCTTTCTCGTACATCACGGGACACAGAGCGGCATATTCATTACTATGTGGGTTATATGGAGTACCTTCAGGTGTGGACACTGGCAATCTTCAAACAGGAAGTCCCCTCCCTATATAACCCCCTCCCCTAGAGGGAGTCCCTCAGTTTTTTCGCCAGTGTCTTAGGTGTTGGTCACGGAATAGCTTTGCTCCACATCCTTTGGGATTAAGGGCGGGCTAACCGGATCTGTCCAAGGAGCCTCAGTGCCAAAGTGGACAGTACCCGGGCCCCAAACCGTGGGGTTTTGCCTATAATGCTCCTCTTTGGAGGGCTGGACCCTGGGCCCAGGACTTGGAGTTTGCAAAAAACCATAAGGTTCCTGTTTTGCCAGGGTGCTATATAGGTCCAGGACAGTGGGTACCTTCATAGGACCCCAGGGCCTGAAGGTCTACTACGCTACCCACGGAGATGGGAGAAGACTGGATCAGTTTGCTGGTCAAACATCCTGCAGCATGGAGCAGGTAAGGGGGAGCCTGCGGGACTTGGTTCGACAGCAGGCTCCCCGGGGTAACCTAAAAGGGGGGATAGCCTGAGTATGCTCTGCATGGGCAACCGTGATCACTATGTCTAAGAGACAGGATGACACCCTTTCTCCCCCCATCACTAGGCCCCCCTGTCTAAAGGTGTTGCTAGCTAACCTGCTGTTTCTTCCTAGAGGCTAGTAAAGGATCCTTAGGGGCCTTGAGAGAGTCCTACCTGGCCGGGAGTTTTGAATCTGCCGCCGTTTCTGCGCCATGGATCTCCAGCAGCGCGGCTCCTCCATGTTCTTCCTGTTTCCGGGTACGCGCGCGCGCGCGCGTGCACGCGCGCGTCTTATTGACGGTTTCGCGCCATCCAGACAGGAGGGCGGGGGGGGGCGGGCCTGCGGCGTCATACAGGGGCGCGCCCTTCTGCTGTTATAGACAGCAGGCCTTGTCAGGGCTCAGTCTGTGGCTGATTTTTTTCAAGGAGAGGACGCAGGGCGGCAGAACAGTGACTCCCGGTGGCGGAAGAGGGGTAGTACATATGGACTTTGTCCCAATGTCTTTATTGTTAAGCCAAAAAATCCCCCTTATTTGACAGCAGGTTGGAGGCTGGCAAACTTAAATTAGGGTCATTGTATATGGTCAAAAAAAAAAAAAAAAAAAAAAAAAAAGACCAACATACGGGCCCATCAGTTTGTGGGGACACTAGTGATCTACTCTCCCCTAAACTCTGGAATTGTACTCCTGGCCACTACAGTCTGTTGTGTGGGCGGAGTCCCTCGATTTTGTATTATGGCTTCCAAGGGTTCGGGGTCAAAGGGTACAAAAAAGACCAAAAAACAAAAGGGTTCCCTTTCTGATTCTGATATGCCGATTCTTTCCCCGCAGCTTATTAATTTAAGAAGCGCCTTGGATGAGCCATTAGGGGGATCTGGTGCGGAGGCTGGCCCAGATCAGCCCAGCCCTGTGTTTATCACAGAGGAGATGCTAGCCGTATCCCTAGGGGGGCTAGAAGAGAGAATAGCAGCATTGATCGCTAGAGCTATTCCTGGTAAGAAACGGGTTAGATCCCCATCACCAGGGGGTGTATCCTCAGATGCTGAGATTCTCTCTCCGGAGGAATTAGAATCACAGGAGGATCAACTGGACCTGAACCAAGAGGGTTCAGGGATGGAGGGGTCTACCTCTGAGGAACCATTTTCAGACTCCCAGACAGAGAGACTGTGGGTACAGTCTTTGACGGACATGGTCCGATCGGCATTTAGTTTGCCATTGCCAGAACCTCAGGTTCCTCCGGTATCCTCTCTGGGCTCTTTGAGAGCCCCGTTAAGCAACGCAGTGTTTCCGGTCCATCCTCTCTTGGAGGAATTGATCTTTCGGGATTGGGTACGGCCGGACAGGGTTTTTCTGCCACCGAAAAGATTTGCGGTCATTTATCCCATGGAGGAAAAATTCTCCAAGAGATGGAGGCTCCCAGTAGTGGATGCAGCCATCTCATGTGTGAATAAATCACTAACTTGCCCGGTGGAAAACATACATATGTTTAAAGATCCGGTTGATAAAAGATTAGAAACACTTTTAAAAGCATCCTTTGCTACGGCAGGAGCAGTGGTGCAGCCAGCGGTAGCTGCAATTGGAGTTTGTCAGGCATTAAAAGACCAGACAAAAGAGATGTTAAAAGACATGCCTACCCAACAAGCAGAAGAGTTTGCTGACATTCCCAGAGCTCTGTGTTTTGCGGTAGATGCTATAAAAGATTCCATCCAGCAGGCTTCTCGTTTATCACTATGTTTGGTACACATGAGAAGGCTCTTATGGTTGAAGAACTGGGCGGCAGAACCCCCATGCAAAAAGCTTCTGGCAGGATTTCCCTTCCATGGAGGACGACTCTTCGGAGAGGATCTGGATAAATATATTCAGACTATTTCAAATGGCAAGAGTACCCTTTTACCGGTCAAAAAGACATTCCGGGCTCCTACATTTAGAAGGCAGCTTTTTCCTGTCTCGGGGCCCTCTAATTCCAGGCAGTATCGACGGCCGCCTGCGCGATCCAACGGTAACAGTAGATCGCAGGGACAAACCCCTGGGGGTAAGAAGCCGTGGTATCGCAAACCGTCAAAGACAGCCCCTAAGTCTGCCTTATGAAGGGGCGCCCCCACTCTCACGGGTGGGGGGAAGGCTTCGTCTCTTCTCAGAAGTTTGGGAAGCCAAGATCCCCGACAAGTGGGTCCGGGCATCTGTAACCACAGGTTACAGACTGGAGTTTCTAAGGTATCCTCCGCCTCATTTTCAAGAATCAAGGCTACCAAGGGATCCAGCAAGGAAGGCCTCAATGCTGGCAGCTTTGGATCACCTGCTTTGCCAGGACGTAATTATAGAAGTGCCAGCCCAAGAGCAAGGCCTAGGTTTCTATTCCAATCTCTTTGTCATACCAAAGCCCAACGGCGATGTCAGGCCAATTTTGGATCTAAAGAGGTTAAACGGTTATCTAAGGGTGCGGTCCTTCCGGATGGAATCCATCCGGTCAGCAGCCGCCGCGCTTCAGAAGGACGATTTTCTGGCCTCCATAGACATAAAAGATGCTTACCTTCATGTACCAATCTTTCAGTCGCATCAAAGGTTTTTACGCTTCGCGGTCGGGCAGCGACACTTCCAATTCAGGGCGCTCCCTTTCGGGCTGGCCACGGCCCCCCGGGTATTCACGAAGATCCTAGCCCCAGTTCTGGCCAATTTAAGAATCCAAGGAGTCACAGTCCTAGCATACTTGGACGACCTTTTAATTATAGATCATTCACGGACGGGTCTGCAGAAGGCAGTAAACCTCACGGTTCGGTACCTCGAAGAATTCGGCTGGGTCCTAAACCAGGGAAAGTCAGCATTCCAGCCTACAAAGCAGTTGGAATACCTCGGCATGAGGTTAGACACGGAACGTCAAAAGGTGTTCCTGCCCCTTGTAAAGATCAGGGCGATCAAGGGGTTGGTTCAGTTGGTTATAAACAAGAAAAGACCAACTATTCGCCTGTGTATGCGATTACTAGGCAAGCTAGTGGCCACATTCGAGGCAGTACCATACGCTCAGATCCACACTCGCGTCCTACAGGCAGCCATTCTAGCAGCCTGGGGCAAGAGGGCACATGCCTTAGAGTCCCCTTTGACGCTATCATCAAGGGTCCGACAAAGCCTGGCCTGGTGGTTGAACCCTCAGAACCTTCTAAAGGGAAGATCCTTCAGCCCTGTTGTCTGGAAGGTAGTTACCACAGACGCCAGCCTGGCAGGCTGGGGGGCGGTCTTCGAGGGGTTCTCCCGCCAGGGAACTTGGGTGAAAGCAGAGAGGCAGCTCCCCATCAATATCTTGGAAATCAGAGCTGCTCGCCTAGCCCTGTTGGCATGGACCTCCAGATTAAAGGGGTTCCCGGTGAGAATCCAGTCAGACAATGCCACGGCGGTGGCATACATAAACCACCAAGGGGGAACCAGGAGCCAGGCCGCTCAAAGGGAAGTGAACTTGATTTTTCAATGGGCAGAGGTTCATGTACCCTGCATTTCAGCGATATTCATTCCCGGAGTGGACAACCTGCAGGCAGACTTCTTAAGTCGCCAGAGTCTGTTGCCAGGGGAGTGGTCTCTGCATCCCCAGGTCTTTCAGACAATCTGCCAGAGGTGGGGAACGCCAGACGTAGATATAATGGCATCCAGGTTCAACAAGAAACTAGACAGGTTCGTGTCGCGAGCGAGGGATCCTATGGCCTGCGGAACCGATGCGTTGGTTTGCCCTTGGCATCAATTCAAACTTCTATATGCATTTCCTCCACTACAGTTACTCCCCCGCCTGTTGCGCAAGATCAGAGTGGAGCACAAGCCAGTCATTCTAATAGCTCCAGCTTGGCCCCGGAGGGCTTGGTACTCGCTAGTCCTGAATATGGCAGTGGGAGACCCTTGGACTCTTCCGCTACAACCAGACCTACTCTCACAAGGTCCGATCCTCCACCCTACATTACAGCGTCTAAATTTGACGGCCTGGAGGCTGAATCCCTGATTCTCAGGGGTAGGGGTCTGTCTAGGCAGGTAATCCCTACCCTGATTAAGGCTAGAAAGCCGGTCTCCAGGGTAATTTATTACAGGGTGTGGAGGAACTATATAGGCTGGTGTGAATCCAAAGGATGGAATTGCCGCAAATATACTATTGATAGGGTGTTAAGTTTTCTCCAGCTAGGAGTGGATAAAGGCCTGGCACTAAGCACAATCAAAGGACAGATCTCGGCTCTGTCAGTGTGGTTTCAGAGGCCGCTGGCCACCCACTCGCTGGTAAAGACCTTCTTACAGGGGGTCTTGCGTATTAATCCTCCTGTCAAGGCACCAGTTTGTCCTTGGGACCTAAATCTTGTCCTGTCCACTCTACAGAAACAGCCTTTTGAGCCTTTGGCTGAGATTCCTTTACTCTTACTGACAAGAAAATTGGTTTTCTTGGTCGCCATAGTTTCGGCCAGGAGAGTGTCAGAATTAGCAGCCTTATCATGTAAGGAACCATATCTTGTTCTGCATAAGGACAGGGCAGTTCTCCGGCCCCATCCTTCCTTTCTACCAAAGGTTATATCCAAATTTCACTTAAACCAGGATTTGGTACTTCCATCCTTCTTTCCAAAACCTACATCTAGAAAGGAGGGGTTGCTGCATACCTTGGATATTGTCCGGGCCATGAAGGCCTATCTTAAAGCTACAGAAAAGATCCGGAAAACAGATGTGTTATTCGTTCTACCAGATGGCCCCAAGAAGGGGCAGGCAGCTGCAAAATCCACCATCTCAAGATGGATTAGACAATTAATCATTCAAGCCTACGGGTTGAAGAGGTTGCCTCCTCCGTTGTCGGTAAAGGCCCATTCTACCAGGGCCATGGGCGCCTCTTGGGCAGCACACCATCAGATCTCTATGGCTCAGATATGCAAGGCGGCAACGTGGTCATCAGTCCACACGTTTACAAGGTTTTATCAACTAGACGTGAGAAGGAATGCGGATTCTGCCTTTGGACAGGCAGTACTACAGGCTGCAGTTTGAAATCCTCGGGATCAGAAACACCCTTGGTTATAAAAAAAAAAAAAAAAAAAAAAAAAAAAAAGAAGTTTTTTCTTGACTAAGTTGGAATTATTATTATGATTTGAGTTTATCTCTAAATTGAATCCTTCTTTGGAAGATGTCTCCCTCCCCTCATTAAAGCATTGCTTTCGGACATCCCACATAGTAATGAATATGCCGCTCTGTGTCCCGTGATGTACGAGAAAGAAAAAGGGATTTTTAAATACAGCTTACCTGTAAAATCCTTTTCTTGGAGTACATCACGGGACACAGAGCTCCCACCCCTCTTTTGGGTGACCATTTTGGGAGGCATACTGCTTGCTACAAAACTGAGGGACTCCCTCTAGGGGAGGGGGTTATATAGGGAGGGGACTTCCTGTTTGAAGATTGCCAGTGTCCACACCTGAAGGTACTCCATATAACCCACATAGTAATGAATATGCCGCTCTGTGTCCCGTGATGTACTCCAAGAAAAGGATTTTACAGGTAAGCTGTATTTAAAAATCCCTTTTTTCTTCAGATTTCCACTTTTAACGGCTCTTCTCCCCCCCCCCCAGAGCTGACCCTGCCGCAGTTCTACAGTTTTCTGCATGAGATGGAGCGAGCCAAGAGCAGTCTGGACTGTTTCACGTGACGGGGGCGCCGCAGAAGCGATCTTCTATAAAGACTCCACCAGCGGCAGGCGGTCACCTTGTGCTCTGCAGAGAAATCAGTGCAGATAACACTGTGTGCGGGGGACTGTCTTATGGAACGCCGGAGACGGAGAGCTGCAGCTGCCCATGGCAACCAATCCGATTCTAGCGTCCCTTCATTTCTTCGAGTCATCCAATCATTTCATTCCAAATAGTGAAGCCTGGACTTTGGTTGCTCTGCATGCAACCTCTGCTCTTTTCTTTGCTTCATTTTCTATGAACCGTTGTGTAGGTTCTTCTGATCCAATGTCTCTGAAAAGTTACACCAGAAATAAAACTTTATACACAACTTCTGTCTAATATATAAAGTTTTCTGCAATTGTGAGGTTTTAGGATGACGTGGAAATCCACAGAAGTTTTAGTGGAAGTGAACTGACTTTTCTAGGCTTTCCTATAGGTAGTATAAATATCTGCACAGTGTAGGAGACCTTTACGTTACATGCAGTCGGTGGCTTCACCGCTGCATGCGCTCTGAAGGAACAATCATCTGGGCCGTTCCTTTAGGGTCCTGCGTCATGAACGGTGGCTCCCGCACACATGCATGCATACTAGCACTTAATAACTTTACCCTTTAGGTTGCAAAATAATAAAACACAGCAGTTCACTACTGCTTTAACCACTTAAGGACCTCCTCCTGCACATTAACGTCGGCAGAATGGCACGGCTGGGCACAGGCACGTACCTGTACGTCCCCTTTAAGTGCCCAGCCACGGGTCGCGCGCGCCCCGGTCCGAAGCTCCGTGGCCGCGGGACCCGCGGACCCAATCGCCGCCGGAGTCCCGCGATCTGTCACCGGAGCTGAAGAACGGGGAGAGGTGAGTGTAAACACACCTTCCCCGTTCTTCACCGTGGCAGTGTCATTGATCGTCTGTTCCCTGTTATAGGAAAAGGCGATCAATGACGTCACACGTCCTGCTCCACCCCCCTACAGTTAGAAACACATATGAGATCACACTCAACCCCTACAGCGCCCCCTAGTGGTTAACTCCCAAACTGCAATTGTAATTTTCACTAATCAATGCATTTTTTTAGCACTTTTTGCTGTGAAAATGACAATGGTCCCAAAAATGTGTCAAAATTGTCCGATGTGTCCGCCATAATGCCACAGTCACAAAAAAAAATCGCTGATCGCCGCCATTAGTAGTAAAAAAATATATTAATAAAAATGCCATAAAACGATCCCCTATTTTGTAAACTCTATAAGTTTTGCACAAACCAATCGTTAAAAATGCCTATTGCAATTTTTTTTAATTTTATTTTACCAAAAATGGGTAGAAGAATATGTAGCGTCCTAAACTGAGGAAAACAAACTTTTTTTTTATATCTTTTTTTTGGGGATATTTATTATAGCAAAAAGTAAAAAAATATTATTATTTTTTTTTAAATTATGCTCTATTTTTGTTTATAGCACAAAAACTAAAAACCGCAGAGGTAATCAAATACCACTAAAAGTAAGCTCTATTTGTGGGGGAAAAAAGGACGCCAGTTTTGTTTGGGAGCCACGTCGTACGACAGCGCAATTGTCAGTTAAAGCGACGCAGTGCCGAATCGCAAAAAAGGAGCAAGGTCCTTAACCTGCATAATGGTCCAGGTCTTAAGTGGTTAAAGAGATACTGTCATCTTGCCCATGCAAAGACCTCAAATCCATCCCAAAGGTGTTCTATCGGGTTGAGGTCAGGACTCTGTACAGGCCAGTCAAGTTCCTCCACCCCAAACTCGTTCTTCCATGTCTTTATGGACCTTTGTGCACTGGTCCAAATCATCTGGTGGAGGGGGGATTATGATGTGGGGGTTGTTTTTTCAGGGGTTGGGTTGGCCCTTTAGTTCCAGTGAAAGGAACTCTTAAGGTGTCAGCATACCAAGACATTTTGGACAATTTCATGCTCCCAACTTTGTGGGAACAGTTTGGGGACGGCCCCTTCCTGTTCCAACATGACTGCACACCAGTGCACAAAGCAAGGTCCATAAGAGCACTTTAACACGGACAGCGTGGCCACGTTTTCGGTAAAGCGCTGCTAGTTTTACTTTACTGTCATTTTAGAGGTGCTTTTCGGCTACTAGTGGGACCCTTTTAACCCCCACTAGCGGCCAATTAAATGGTTAAAAGCACACTACTGAGGTGATTTGCTGGGGGCATCGGTGGTGCTGCCGATTGATTTCAATGGGCAGCGACGCTTTAGGAGCAGTGTATACACTGCTCCTAAAGCGCCTCAAAGATGCTGCTTGCAGGACTTTTTTATATTTTTTTTTAACATCCTGCTAGCGCAGCGCCCTAGTGTGAAAGAACTCAGGCTTTTACACTGGGACTGCAGATAAGGCATTTTTTCAGGCGCTTTACATGCGCAATTTTTAGTGCTAAAGCGCCTGAAAAACGCCTCCAGTGTAAAAGGGGTCTAAAGAAATGGTGAGCAAGTTTGGGGTGGAAGAAGAACTTGATTGGCCTGCACAGAGTCCTGACCTCAACTACAGCGGAGACTGCGAGCCAGGCCTTCTCGTCCAACATCCGTGCCTGACCCCGCAAATGTTCTTCTAGAACATGGGTGCTCAACCCGTGGCCCTCCCAGTTGTTGCGGAACTACTTATTAGGCATTGCAAGCTACTGACAGTGAAAAGCATGACTCCCAAAGGCAGAGGCATGATGGGAATTGTAGTTTTGCAACAGCTGTTGGGCCGCAGGTTGAGCACCTAGAGCATGGGTCTTCAAACTACGGCCCTCCAGTTGTTCAGGAACTGCAATTCCCATAATGCCTAGTCATGTCTGTGAATGTCAGTGTGTTACAATGCCTCATGGGATGTGTAGTTCTACAACATCTGGAGGGCCGTAGTTTGAGGATCCCTGCCCTAGAAGAATGGTCAAACGTTCCCATAGACCAGTGTTTCTCAACTCCAGTCCTCACGCCCCCCCCCCAACAGGTCAGGTTTTCAGGATTTCCATTATTTTGCACAGGTGATTTGATCAGTTTCACTGCCTTAGTAATTCCCACAGCCTTTTCATCTGAGGGAAATCCTGAAAACATGACCTGTTGGGGGGGGCTTGAGGACTGGAATTGAGAAACACTGCCATAGACACACTCCTAAACCTTGTGGACGACCTTCCCAGAAGAGCTGAAGCTGTTATAGCTGCAAAGGGCGGGGCCAACTCCAATATTGAACCCTCCGGACTAAGACTGGGATGTCATTAATGTTAATATGGTGTCCCAATACTTTTGACAATATAGTAAAGAAAAAAAAATGATTGGCATTTTATTTCCTAAGGTCTTTGCTAAAAAAAAAAAAAAAAATACTGATTTAAACTTGTAAACAAAAAAATGCCAAAAAAGTTTTTTTAAGTATACGTAGATTACGCGGACCGTGGCCAATCCTTCATTGCGTGGATATCTGTCACTGAGTTGCACTTTTTATTCGTGTAACAACACTGTACAGAACATTATAGCATTTCAAGGTGGAGATTGATGTCTCAATTGCTTCTGTAGATTGAAAGCCACTTACTTTTTTTTTTTTTTTTTCTTGCACTGTCTTGTTCCTATTGTTGTTTTTTTATGTTCCTTTTCTTTGTTGTTTGAAATTTCAAAAACTCGAAGAACCCTGTTTTTCCAGAAGCAGAATAAAGCCTGCTTTGGAAGTAAAGCCTATATAAGACTTCATGTTCCAAAACGACGTTGCATACACACCATCGTTTTTCCATCAGAAAGGGGCACAGATAATGGAAAACATTTTTTTTTTACTCTGCACTGACTGTCTTGTCCTGTTTAAATTCAAACCGGGGACACACTTGGTCCCGGGACAGTGTCCTCAATCCGGGGACTGTCCCCTGAAACCGGGGATGTCTGGTCACCCTAGTCTAGGTGTCAGAGGAGCCCCAGCCAGGAGTCAGGGGACAGAAGATCTCAGTCTAGGTGTCAGAGGAGCACCAGCCAGGAGACGGGCGACAGAAGATCTCAGTCTAGGTTTCAGAGGAGCCCCAGCCAGGAGTCGGGGGACAGAAGATCTCAGTCTAGGTGTCAGAGGAGCACCAGCCAGGAGACGGGGGACAGAAGATCTCAGTCTAGGTTTCAGAGGAGCCCCAGCCAGGAGTCGGGGGACAGAAGATCTCAGTCTAGGTGTCAGAGGAGCACCAGCCAGGAGACGGGGGACAGAAGATCTCAGTCTAGGTGTCAGAGGAGCACCAGCCAGGAGACGGGGGACAGAAGATCTCAGTCTAGGTGTCAGAGGAGCCCCAGCCAGGAGTCGGGGGACAGAAGATCTCAGTCTACGTGTCAGAGGAGCCCCAGCCAGGAGTCGGGGGACAGAAGATCTCAGTCTACGTGTCAGAGGAGCACCAGCCAGGAGTCAGGGGACAGAAGATCTCAGTCTAGGTGTCAGAGGAGCCCCAGCCAGGAGTCGGGGGACAGAAGATCTCAGTCTAGGTGTCAGAGGAGCCCCAGCCAGGAGTCGGGGGACAGAAGATCTCAGTCTAGGTGTCAGAGGAGCACCAGCCAGGAGACGGGGGACAGAAGATCTCAGTCTAGGTGTCAGAGGAGCCCCAGCCAGGAGTCGGGGGACAGAAGATCTCAGTCTACGTGTCAGAGGAGCACCAGCCAGGAGTCGGGGGACAGAATATCTCAGTCTACGTGTCAGAGGAGCACCAGCCAGGAGTCGGGGGACAAAAGATCTCAGTCTAGGGGTCAGAGGAGCCCCAGCCAGGAGTCAGGGGACAGAAAGTATCAACCTAGGGGTCAGAGGAGCCCCAGCCAGGAGACGGGGGACAGAAGATCTCAGTCTAGGTGTCAGAGGAGCACCAGCCAGGAGTCGGGGGACAGAAGATCTCAGTCTAGGGGTCAGAGGAGCCCCAGCCAGGAGTCAGGGGACAGAAAGTCTCAACCTAGGGGTCAGAGGAGCCCCAGCCAGGAGTCAGGGGACAGAAAGTCTCAACCTAGGGGTCAGAGGAGCCCCAGCCAGGAGTCGGGGGACAGAAGATCTCAGTCTAGGTGTCAGAGGAGCCCCAGCCAGGAGTCAGGGGACAGAAGGTCTCAACCTAGTGTTAAGACCCTTCTGCCGGAGACAGTACGTCTGTCTCTAGATGTGGATTGAAGGGCAACTCATTGTGTGAGGGTATTTTGTTTGAATTTTATTGATAAAGGAATGTGATGTGTCAAGCTCTAGTAATTAGCCCCAGTGTATGATTAGGGGGGTGGAGATTGCATTGTCCCTTTGATTACTGTCACATGCTTGTAACTGCATAAAAAGCTGAGAAGAAACCATTAAAGCTTGTGTCTCTTCTTTATTCTGGGAAATGGAATGGATCGTGTCTGCTGGATTGTGGAGCGTCGGATAAGCTTGTCGTGGGTGGATGGAAGGTCGTAAATGGTGGTGACTGTTATGCCGCGTACACGTCATTTAAAATGATGGTGTGTGGGCAAAACGTTGTTTTATGTCTTCAAAAAAAACACCAAAAAAAAAATTCGAACATGCTTGAATTTTTTTTCAAAATGTAATTTTTTGTGTCATAAAAAGTGATCGTGTGTGGGCAAAACGACGTTTTTAAAGCCGCGCATGCTCAGAAGCAAGTTATGAGACGGAGCTTTAATGGAACAGAGTGCCATCGAACGTGGTGTACGTCACCGCGCTTTGCTAGAGCATTTTGGAAAAATTCTATACTCTATATATTGTATACAGTATATTAAATACCCTATAAAAAAAATATGTCCTCGGATTTCATTTTAAAAATCTAGTCACCTTAACCTAGACTGAGATCTTCTGGCTGGGGCTCCTCTGACCCCTAGGTTGAAACCTTCTGTCCCCTGACTCCTGGCTGGGGCTCCTCTAACACCTAGACTGAGATCTTCTGTCCCCCGACTCCTGGCTGGGGCTCTTCTGACACCTAGACTGAGATCTTCTGTCCCCCGACTCCTGGCTGGGGCTCTTCTGACACCTAGACTGAGATCTTCTGTCCCCCGACTCCTGGCTGGGGCTCTTCTGACACCTAGACTGAGATCTTCTGGCTGGGGCTCCTCTGACCCCTAGGTTGAAACCCTCTGTCCCCCGACTCCTGGCTGGGGCTCCTCTGACACCTAGACTGAGATCTTCTGTCCCCCGACTTCTGGCTGGGGCTCCTCTGGCCTCTAGGTTGAAACCTTCTGTCCCCCTGTAGTAGGGTGACCAGACATCCCCAGTTTCAGGGGACAGTCCCCTGATTGAGGACACTGTCCCCAGACTAAGTCTGTCCCTGGTTTTGTCCCCAGATTGTATTTAATAGGGGGCAGGGGAAATTTCAAAGACAGTCAGTGCAGAATTAAAATAAAAGAAATAGAATTACACACCCCTCTCCGCCGTGCCTACTAGCATAGGGGGGTTGTATTTTTCCCATTATCTGTGCCCCTTTCTGATGATCATGTGCTGGTTGGAGCGGAGGGAATATTTCTTCAGTTTTGGGTGCATGCCTGTTCAGCTTTGCTCGCATGTTATTCTGCCTTGGCTCAAATCCTGGCCAGCCACCTACCTATTTCCTTCCCTGGCGGAGTGATCTTCCTCCGCACCCCATCCAGTAGTAGCCGGGGCCTGAAGAGTAAGACTTGAGAGGCTGTGAGGCAGGCGGCGACGGGCAGAGAGTCGCTGATTGTTGCCATTACTAGTAAAGAAAAAATATGTCCCCGGATTTCATTTTAAAAATCTGGTCACCTTACCCTGTAGGTAAAAATGACCAAGCGTACAATACAACCACTAAAAATCATAGGGTGTAGTATGTACTGTATATAAGGAAAAGCATGCAGTGCATAAAGTGTGCATTATAATGGGGGGGGGGGGGCAGAGTATACAGGCGCAGTGTGTATGTGGGGTAAGGTGTAATGTTATAATGAGGTGTAGTGTAGTATGTAGTATGTATAGAGGCAGGGTACAATGTATTCATGGGGTAGTATATGTAGAAATGAAAGTGAAATATAGAAAGGATGTACTACATAGTGCTTGGAGTGTAGTATATGCAGGGTGCACTATATACATCGACGGGAGCAGTATATACAATATGTTATATATAAAGCATTGAGAGTGTACTATATAATGTGTGTAGGATGCTGTATGCTCAAGGTGTACTGCTTGAAATACATATTGTGTAGGATGTCCTGTGTATATACAATGTGTACTGTACACAGTGTATGAAATGTATTATATACAGAGGACAGGGGGTACTATACACAGCGTGTATTGTGTACAATCTATAGGGTAAACGATGTGCTGTTCAAAATATATAGGATGTTCCATATACAATGTATAGGGTATGTGATGTATGGAATTCAATATATAGGGTATTTAATGTACTGTATACAATGTATAGGGTATGGGATGTACTGTATACAATATATAGGGTATAGAATATGCTGTATTCAATGTATAGGGTATATCATTTACTGTGAAACATGTATAGGGTATGTATGGGATGTACTGTATACAATGTATAGGGTATAGCATGTACTGCACTCAATATTTAGGGCATGGGATGAACTGTATACAATTTATAGGGCATGTATGTACTATATACAATGTATAGGGTATATAATGTATTGCACTTAATGTATAGGGAATGGGATGTACTGTATACAATGTATGGGGAGTATGCAGTGTGGAGGGTGCAGTACTCATATGCAGCCTGTAGAGGTCAGTGTACCGCCTGTCCCCGCCCCTCCTACTCCCCGGGACGGTGGCCGGGGAGGCCGGTGACGTCACGCAGTCCCTGCCCAGCCGCAGCTGTCACACGGCGCCCGAACACCCGGATCCGGGCTGAGGTGGGACCGGGATGGGGGGAGGGGGGGTCGGTGTGTAAAAGAAGGGGGGATGTGGTGGGGGGAGGGAGCAATTCCGGGGCCCCAGGCTGTAGGAGGGCCCCTTATATGCATACAGGCCGCCCGATACAATGGCGACAGACTCCTCATCTCTATCCCTCCCCTCCCCCCTCCTGTCAACTCTATCCCTCCCCTCCCCCCATCATCTCCATCCCTCCCCTCCCCCTCCTGTCATCTCCATCCCTCCCCTCCCCCTCCTGTCATCTCCATCCCTCCCCTCCCCCCTCCTGTCATCTCTATTCCTCCCCTCCCCCCATCATCTCCATCCCTCCCCTCCTGTCATCTCTATCCCTCCCCTCTCCCACCATCATCTCCACCCTCCCCCCTCATGTCATCTCCATCCCTCCCCCTCCCCTGTCATCTCCATCCCTCCCCTCCCCCCCTGTCATCTCCATCCCTCCCCCCCCTGTCATCTCCATCCCTCCCCCTGTCATCTCCATCCCTCCTCCTCCCCCTGTCATCTCCATCCCTCCCCCTCCCCTGTCATCTCCATCCCTCCCCCTGTCATCTCCATCCCTCCTACTCCCCTGTCATCTCCATCCCTCCCCCTGTCATCTCTATCCCTCCCCCTCCCCCCTGTCATCTCTATCCCTCCCCCCCCTCCCCCCCTGTCATCCCATCCCTCCCCCTCCCCCCTGTCATCTCCATCCCTCCCCCTCCCCCTGTCATCTCCATCCCTCCCCCTGTCATCTCCATCCCTCCCCCCTGTTCATCTCCATCCCTCCTACTCCCCCTGTCATCTCCATCCCTCCCCTGTCATCTCCATCCCTCCCCCCTGTCATCTCCATCCCTCCCCCTGTCATCTCCATCCCTCCCCCTGTCATCTCCATCCCCCACCCCCCTCCCCCATCCCTCCTACTCTCCCCTGTCATCTCCATCCCTCCCCCTGTCATCTCCATCCCTTCCCCCTCCCCTGTCATCTCCATCCCTCCCCTGTCATCTCCATCCCTCCCCCTCCCCTGTCATCTCCATCCCTCCTCCCCCCTGTCAACTCCACCCCTCCTGTCATTTCCACCCCTCTCCTTCTGTCATCTCCACAACCCTCCCCTCCTGTCATCTCCACCCCTCCCCCCAATATCTCCATCCCTCCCCTTCTGTCATCTCCATCCCTCCCCCTCCCTTCTGTCATCTCCATCCCTCCCCCTCCCTCCTGTCATCTCCATCCCTCCCCTTTTGTCCTCCCCTCTTCCTGTCATCTCGATCCTTCCCCTTGTCATCCCTGTCCTCCCCTCCTCCCGTCATCCTCGTCATCCCTGTCCTCCCCTCCTCCCGTCATCCTCGTCATCCCTGTCCTCCCGTCATCCTTGTCATCCCTGTCCTCCCCTCCTCCCGTCATCCCTGTCCTCCCGTCATCCCTGTCCTCTCGTCACCCCTGTCCTCCCGTCATCCCCGTCATCCCTGTCCTCCCCTCATGCCTGTCTTCCTCTCATCCCGGTCCTCCCCTCTTCCTGTCATCCCTGTCCTCCCCTCCTACTGTTATCCCTGTCCTCCTCCTGTCATCTTCATCCTTCCTCCTGTCATCCCCTGTCAGTCTTGTCCTCTCTTCCCTCTGCCTGTGTCACTGCAACTCCCATTCTGATCAATGGAGCCTCAACCATCTACCTACCTTGTGCTGTCATATTTATTTCCTGTGTGTACCGTACATACCTGTATACCCCCTATACAGTGCAGAAAATAAGTATTTGAACACCCTGCTATTTTGCAAGTTCTCCCACTTGGAAATCATGGAGGGGTCTGAAATTGTCATCGTAGGTGCATGTCCACTGTGAGAGACATAATCAAAAAAAAAATTCCAGAAATCACAATTTATGATTTTTTAACTATTTATTTGTATGATACAGCTGCAAAGAAGTATTTGAACACCTGTCTATCAGCTAGAATTCTGACCCTCAAAGACCTGTTAGTCTGCCTTTAAAATGTCCACCTCCACTCCATTTATTATTCTAAATTAGATGCACCTGTTTGAGGTCATTAGCTGCATAAAGACACCTGTCCACCCCATACAATCAGTAAGAATCCAACTACTAACATGGCCAAGACCAAAGAGCTGTCCAAAGACACTAGAGACAAAATTGTACACCTCCACAAGGCTGGAAAGGGCTACGGGGAAATTGCCAAGCAGCTTGGTGAAAAAAGGTCCACTGTTGGAGCAATCATTAGAAAATGGAAGAAGATAAACATAACTGTCAATCTCCCTCCGACTGGGGCTCCATGCAAAATCTCACCTCGTGGGGTCTCAATGATCCTAAGAAAGGTGAGAAATCAGCCCAGGACTACACGGAAGGAGCTGGTCAATGACCTGAAAAGAGCTGGGACCACAGTTTCTAAGGTTACTGTTGGAAATACACTAAGACGTCATGGTTTGAAATCATGCATGGCACGGAAGGTTCCCCTGCTTAAACCAGCACATGTCAAGGCCCGTCTTAAGTTTGCCAATGACCATTTGGATGATCCAGAGGAGTCATGGGAGAAAGTCATGTGGTCAGATGAGACCAAAATAGAACTTTTTGGTCATAATTCCACTAACCGTGTTTGGAGGAAGAAGAATGATGAGTACCATCCCAAGAACACCATCCCTACTGTGAAGCATGGGGGTGGTAGCATCATGCTTTGGGGGTGTTTTTCTGCACATGGGACAGGGCGACTGCACTGTATTAAGGAGAGGATGACCGGGGCCATGTATTGCGAGATTTTGGGCAACAACCTCCTTCCCTCAGTTAGAGCTTTGAAGATGGGTCGAGGCTGGGTCTTCCAACATGACAATGACCCGAAGCACACAGCCAGGATAACCAAGGAGTGGCTCTGTAAGAAGCATATCAAGGTTCTGGCGTGGCCTAGCCAGTCTCCAGACCTAAACCCAATAGAGAATCTTTGGAGGGAGCTCAAACTCCGTGTTTCTCAGCGACAACCCAGAAACCTGACTGATCTAGAGAAGATCTGTGTGGAGGAGTGGGCCAAAATCCCTCCTCCAGTGTGTGCAAACCTGGTGAAAAACGACAAGAAACGTTTGACCTCTGTAATTGCAAACAAAGGCGACTGTACCAAATATTAACATTGATTTTCTCAGGTGTTCAAATACTTCTTTGCAGCTGTATCATACAAATAAATAGTTAAAAAAATCATACATTGTGATTTCTGGAATTTTTTTTTTTGATTATGTCTCTCACAGTGGACATGCACCTACCATGACAATTTCAGACCCCTCCATGATTTCCAAGTGGGAGAACTTGCAAAATAGCAGGGTGTTCAAATACTTATTTTCTGCACTGTATATACTACTGTTATATATACCTTACCTACATACATACATGTCAGTGGATGTAATAATAACCCCCAACATTGGTATCAGTGGATGTAATAATAACCCCCAGCATTGGTGTCGGTGGATGTAATAATAACCCCCAGCATTGGTGTCAGTGGATGTAATAATAATAACCCCCAACATTGGTGTCAGTGGATGTAATAATAACCCCCAACATTGGTGTCAGTGGATGTAATAATAACCCCCAACATTGGTGTCAGTGGATGTAATAATAATAACCCCCAACATTGGTGTCAGTGGATGTAATAATAACCCCCAGCATTGGTGTCAGTGGATGTAATAATAACCCCCAGCATTGGTGTCAGTGGATGTAATAATAATAACCCCCAGCATTGGTATCAGTGGATGTAATAATAATAACCCCCAACATTGGTGTCAGTGGATGTAATAATAACCCCCAACATTGGTGTCAGTGGATGTAATAATAACCCCCAGCATTGGTGTCAGTGGATGTAATAATAATAACCCCCAACATTGGTGTCAGTGGATGTAATAATAACCCCCAACATTGGTGTCAGTGGATGTAATAATAACCCCCAGCATTGGTGTCAGTGGATGTAATAATAACCCCCAGCATTGGTGTCAGTGGATGTAATAATAACCCCCAGCATTGGGCCATGTGTTGGGTACCAGGGCTCTATGATTATATGTCATATGTATGATTATGTTCTATCTCTATGGTACCCCGTTGTCGTGTTATTATCTCCTATATCTCTCAGCCCCTTGTACTACAACCCCCAGCATTGTACAGCACTGTGATCTGTATGGATTGTGTCTCACGCTCTGCTCTTGTTGTATTTGTAGTCATTATTTTATGTCTCCTGTGTACAGTGTGTGTGTGTGTAGATAGACCTCACAATAACTCCCAGATAATACCCCCCCCCCCCTTCTGTAATGATTCGGGAGGGGGAGGGGCGACTGTGTCAGTGTGTTTTTCATTAAAAAAAATATAATTTTTTTTCTATTATTTATTGCAATTTTTTTTATCAGCCCTATTTGGGGGGCTTTGGTGAGATATCGGGGGTCTTAACAGACCCCTGACATCTGCCCTTTGAGACAGAAAAAAGGAACTAAGGACACAGATTCCCCAGTCCCTTTCTCAGCTGCTCTGAAAGTGAATGGAGAGAAGACAGCGGCTCCTCTCCATTCATAAACTGAGACATCGTAATCACAGGTTACAATGTTGGAGTTATATGAATGGACAGAGTCAGTGATCACTGACTCTGTTCATTTGCAAAAGGAAGGAGCCGGGTTTACCTGCTCCTACCTTCGCTCTCCATCCTGACGGATCGAGGACAGAGGAGTCAGATCAGAACACGGAGGGGTGCACAGAGAAGAACGGAGGGGGACACGGAGCACAGAGGGGGACACGGAGCACAGAGGGGACACGGAGCACAGAGGGGACACGGAGCACAGAGGGGGACATGGAGCACGGAGGGGGACACAGAGCACGGAGGGGGACACGGAGCACGGAGGGGGACACAGAGAAGAATGGAGGGGGACACGGAGCATGGAGGGGACACGGAGCATGGAGGGTAGACACGGAGCACGGAGGGGGACACGGAGCACGGAAGGGGACACGGAGCACGAAGGGGGACAGGGAGCACGGAGGGTAGACACGGAGCACAGAGGGTAGACACGGAGCACAGAGGGTAGACACGGAGCACGGAGGGTAGACACGGAGCACGGAGGGTAGACCACGGAGCACGAGGGGGGGACACGGAGCACGAAGGGGGGACACAGAGACACGGAGGGGGACACGGAGCACGGAAGGGGACACGGAGCACGGAGGGGGACACGGAGCACGGAGGGGGACACGGAGCACGGAGGGGGACACAGAGAAGAACGAAGGGGGACACGGAGCACGGAGGGGACACGGAGCACGGAGGGTAGACACGGAGCACGGAGGGGGACACGGAGCATGGAAGGGGACACGCAGCACGGAGGGGGACACGGAGCACGGAGGGTAGGCACGGAGGGGGACACGGAGGGTAGACACGGAGCACGGAGGGAAGACACGGAGCACGGAGGGTAGACACGGAGCACGGAGGGGGACACGGAGGGTAGACACGGAGCACGAAGGGGGACACGGAGCACGGAAGGGGACACGGAGCACGGAGGGGGACACGGAGCATGGAAGGGGACACGGAGCACGAAGGGGGACACGGAGCACGGAGGGGGACACGGAGCACGGAGGGGGACACGGAGCACGGAGGGGGACACGGAGCACGGAGGGGGACACGGAGCACGGAGGGGGACACAGAGCACGGAGGAGGAAACAGAGCACGGAGGGGACACGGAGCATGGAGGGTAGACACGGAGCATGGAGAGGGACACGGAGCACGGAGGGGGACACGGAGCACGGAGGGTAGACACGGAGCACGGAGGGGGACACGGAGCACGGAGGGGGACACGGAGCACGGAGGGGGGCACGGAGGGGGACACGGAGGGGGACACGGAGCACGGAAGGGGACACGGAGCACGGAGAGGGACACGGAGCACGGAGGGGGACACGGAGCACGGAGGGGGACACGGAGGGTAGACACGGAGCACGGAGGGTAGACACGGAGGGTAGACACGGAGCACGGAGGGTAGACACGGAGGGTAGACACGGAGCACGGAGGGGGACACGGAGGGTAGACACGGAGCACGGTGGAGGAAACAGAGCACGGAGGGGGACACGGAGCACGGAGGGGGACACGGAGCACGGAGGGAGACACGGAGCACGGAGGGGGACACGGAGCACGAAAGGGGACACGGAGCATGGAGAGGGACACGGAGCACGGAGGGGGACACGGAGCACGGAGGGGGACACGGAGGGTAGACACGGAGCACGGAGGGGGACACGGAGCACGGAGGGGGACACGGAGGGTAGACACGGGACACGGAGCACGGAGGGGGACACGGAGCACGGAGGGGGACACGGAGGGTAGACACGGAGCACGGAGGGAAGACAGTCACTAACTCTGTTCATTTGCAAAAGGAAGGAGCCGGTTTTTTAATGTCATGTGACAGAGGCACTAATATGCAGCACTGATGATGTGTGGACTGTGTCAGTAGTTTTTATTTTATTTTTTTACAATACTTTTTTTTTGGGAGGGGGGGAGTGTGTTTTTTATTTTTTAGCATTTTTACAATTTTATTATTTTTATTTGGAAGTGGGGAGTGGGCAGTGTCAGTGTGTTTGTTTTTATTTTATTTTTTTACAATTTAACCTTTTTTTAAATATATTTATTACAGTTCTTCTTCTATTTTTTTAATTCGCCCTGTTTGTGGGGTGGCTTTGGTGAGATATCAGGGGTCCTAATAGACCCCCGACATCTCCCTTTTGAGACAGGGAAAGGGACTGAGGACACAGATTCCCCCAGTCCCTTTCTCAGCAGCCTCCGCTGCACTGAAAATGAATAGAGAGGAGACAGTAGCCCCTGCTGTCTCTCTCTTGCACTCTCTCTCGTTCACTTTCTCCTCTCTCTCACTTTCCCCTCTCTCTTGCTCTCTCTCTCTCTCTTTCTCTCTCTGTCTCTCTTTCTCTCTCTGTCTCTCTTTCTCTCTCTCTCTCTCTTGCACTGTCTCTCTCTGGCCTTCTGTCTCTCGCTCTCTCTCTCTGGTTCTCTGTAGCTCTGTCTCTCTCACACGTCTCTTGTTCTCTCTCTCTCTCTGGCCCTCTGTCTCTCTCTCTCTCTGGCCCTCTCTTGTACTGCCTGTCTCTCTCTCGCTCTCTCTGGCTCACACTCTCCCCCTCTCTCTCTCTCTCTCTCTTCCTCTCTCACTCCGTCTCTCTATCGCTCTCTTGCATGCTGTCTCTCGTTTCCCTCTTTCTCTCTCTCCCTCTCTGTCACTCTCTCTCCCTCTCTGTCACTGTCTTGCTCGCTTTCTCTCTCTTTCTTTAGCCCTTGCGCTCTCTCTCTCTCTCTCTTTTGGATAGAATGTTGGATACTTTAAACCCCCCCCCATGGTTTACAGACTTTGATCTTCATTTGTTTCCTTATGTGTTTTTTTTTTGTTGTTGTTTTCCATTATACATTTTTATTGATTATTTTTCTACTAATGTACATTGGGATTGGTCGGCTTCCATGCCTGATAATGGGGATTGTTCTGTGTTCTCATCTCATTGGATGATGGGGAAGAATGTTTTCTGTGTATTTAGATATATTCAGTTTTGGTTATTTTCTATGTGTTTTCTGTGTATCTGATGTGTTGGGACTTTGTAACTTTACTATGCAGTGTTCCTCGCCTGAGGAAGGACGTCTAATATATTTATTTTACTATATGTATTTATTATATATTCTTAATAATAGTAATACTTCATTATCCATATTTATTATATTATATATTAGCTTATTATATTTGTATTTATAATAATAACAAGAATAACCATTTGTATTATTGTTATTATTGTTACATTATTTACTTTTTTATTTTGCATGTTTAAATATATATATATATATATATATTATTATTATTTTTTATTATTACTGCCATTTTTTTTTTTGTATTTAGTCTTTTATATATTTGCTTATTTTTATTTTATTCTATAATAAGCTTTTTTTCTTTAATTGTTGTTGTTATATTATTTATTTACGATATTTATTTTTTATATTTTTATTTGCCTATTATATTTGACATTTGCTTATTTTTATTTAATTTTATATTAACAATAATAACTTTTTTTTTTAATTGTTATTATTTATTTTTTATATTTTTATTTGCCTATTATGTTAGATATTTGCTTATATATATTGTTTGCATACAAACTCACTTTGAAAACCAAAGCCAAGGCAGTCACTTCCAAAGCTCAAACTAGTACACAATAAACTACAGATTCAATTTGATTGGTCCTTATGGATAGCACCTCCCCCTTTTTCTTCTTCTTTTTTTTTTTTTTTATATAATTCCACCAGCGATCTCAATTTGATACTAATATCTACAAATGAGATGGATGTAATTACATTTTGCGGCTGTGCATGGCGGGATTGGAGGGATGGGCGCGCCATGGAAGTGTTATCTGATTGCTATAAAATGGGAATAATCATCTTTAATGCTGAAGAGACAAATGAATTGGCAGGAAATTGATCGGGTCTCATCATGCCAATTATTCCTGAACGGCGCCAATCAGCCTCCGCGTGTGAATGTTGTCAATTAGTTATTAATTAGGAGTGGAGTGTCGTCCTTTTGATGTGTCTTCGCCCGCTGATTACAATGATACGGAGGAGTGTGATCAGCGGATTGGAAATGATCGGTTTATCGATCTTGTGTTTATGGATTTATTATGGTTTTGTGTTCATTGGAGTCTTATTTGTTTTCATTTTGTTTTTCATGTGTGTATTTACTAATATATATATATATGATGTTTAGCTATGGCAGTGTTTCCCAACTCCAGTCCTCCAGGCGCCCCAACAGGTCAAGTTTTCAGGATTTCCCTGAGATGAAATGGCCGTGGTGATTACTAAGGCAGGGGAACGGAATAAATCCCCCATGCAATATAATGGGAAGCCTGAAAACATGACCTGTTGGGGCTGATTTCACTGTCAGACATTCTCCTACTTACAAATGTATATAATTGTAAAAGGAAGAAAACTCATCTAGCGTTGGAAAGTCACATCCACCCTCCTGAGCTCCTCCCACTAACGCATTTCACCCACAGTACGGCTTATGGTGTAATAAAACTGACCGATCAATGCGCTCGAACATTGTCCAATTTTGATCATGATGGTGTTTTTTTTTTAACGTGATAGTTTTTTTTTGCGTGGTTTTTCTTTACGTGATGGTGTTTTTTTTAGTTTTTTTTATTGTGATTTTTATTTTCTATCGTGTTGTGTTTTTTTTTATCGTGATAGTGATTTTTTTTATCGTGATAGTGAATTTTTTTATCGCGATAGTGATTTTTTTTTATCGTGATGGTGATTTTTTCATCGTAATAGTGATTTTTTTATCGTGATAGTGATTTCTTTTTATCGTGATAGTGATTTTTTTTATCGTGATAGTGAATTTTTTTATCGCGATAGTGATTTTTTTTTATCGTGATGGTGATTTTTTCATCGTAATAGTGATTTTTTTATCGTGATAGTGATTTCTTTTTATCGTGATAGTGATTTTTTTTATCGTGATGGTGATTTTTTTTATCGTGGTGGTGATTTTTTTATCGTGATAGTTTTTTTTTATCGTGATAGTGATTTTTTTTATCGTGAAGGTGATATTTTTATCGTGAAAGTGATTTTTTTTTATCATGATTGTGATTTTTTTTATCGTGTTTTTTTTTATCATGATTGTGATTTTTTTTTAAATCGTGATTGTGATTTTTTTTTATCGCAATGATGTTTTCTTTTTTTATCATGATGGTGATTTTTTATTTTTTTTATCGTGATGGTGTTTCTTAGTATCGTAATGGTGTTTTCTTTTTTTTAACGTCATGGCGTTTTCTTTTTTATTTTTACCGTCATGGTGTTTTCTTTTTTTTATCGTAAAAGAGTTTTTCTTTACGTGATGGTGTTTTTTTTTTTTTTATCGCGATGGTATTTTTTTTAACATTATAGTTTGTTTTTGCATGAAGGAGTCTTTGTTTACGTGATGTTGTTTTTGTTTTTTGTGATTTTTTTTTTCTATCGTGGTTTGGTTTACGGTGATGGTGTTTTTTTATCGTGATTGTGATTTTTTTTATCGCAATAGTGTTTCTAAGTATGGTGATGTTGTTTTCTTTTTTTATCATGATTTTTTTTTTTTTTTTTTTTTACCGTGATGGTGTTTTTTCTTTATCGTGATGGCGATTTTTTTTTCATCGTAATGTCGATAGTTTTTTTTATCATGATGGTGTTTCTTTTTTTAACATGATGTTTTTATTCTTTTACTGTGATGGTGTTTTTTTTCTCGTAATGTCGATAGTTTTTTATTGTGCTGGTGTTTTTTATTTTTGCATTCTTGAATCATTCAGGCTCCTTTCACACGACCGCTCATGACCAGGGGCAGTAAAAACAAGCATCTAATCTGCTTTTTTATCACCCCCGCTGACCTCCCACCTACAAGCAGACATGGCGTCTCTTGGAGATCAGTACAGATCGCTGCGGGTGCCTCAATGTAACGCTAGAGGCAGCCCCACCAGTCTGGAGACACGAGGAAGAGAGAGGAGATCGGGTGTCCCCATTGGATAAGTTCCTCTTTCTTCCTGTTCTGGTGACAACGTTTGGAAGTGTGCGATTCTGCACCCCCAGGTGGTGCCATTTTGCAGCTCATCCGTTTGATTGGGCTGAAGTTGAATGGAGAAATTAGTGCGTCTTTTTTAAAATCGCACCAAATCGCATCAGTGCATGCGATCTGGTGACTGCCCACCAACGAACTGCGTTTGGCACCGGCGGCAGATCGCAAAGGCAGTGCGTTTTGAACGCGGTGCCGGAAACGCGCACAGAACGATTCTTGTCCTGTCAAATCGCAGCGGCGTGAAGGGGGTCCTGTGGGGGGGTCTGTATCGGTGAGGGTTTGTAGGGGACGATGAGGGGGGGTGGTGGGAACATTCACACTTTTTGCTGCTTTTTTTTTTTTTTTTTTTTTTAACTAAAAGGCGCGGCTGTACCTTTAGACAGCAAGACTTTGCCTGCGTCCCCCCCCCCCCTTATTTAGAAGTGGCCCCGCCCCTTTAATACATAGTTGCAGTGACAATGGGCGACCTTTAAACCCTTTACACCTGTCTGGTCCTCCTGCTTTGTTCAGACACATTGTGGGCGGGACTCCAGGTAGCGAGCCGCGTTTTCCCCGCGGAGACGTTTTTCCATTCTTTAGGGATTTGCACTTTAAGGATTCCCTCCCGATATTTGCACATCGCTGTTCTCTGGGGGGGGGAGGGGTTGCAATGTGTCGTCCTGGAAATCCCTCATTGCCCCTTTCTAACCCTTCATACTGGATGAGGAATACAATGTTATTATTTCTAGGAGATGGAAAACCCAATCGCCAAATCATCTCACATCACCCTGAATAGCCACCAAAGATATTAATCCATTTGCAAAGCCAGATATTACCATGTAAAGGTAGCAGTGACATCATTACTGTGCTGTACATAGACTGTGCAGAGAGCAGAGCTGTGGGAGGGGCTCAGCAGGCTACACCCACTACAGAAAACTACAGGAGGGGGCGGAGACAAGACCACTGATCCTACACAAGAAAAGAGAGCAGAGCTGTGGGAGGGGCTCAGCAGGCTACACCCACTACAGAAAACTACAGGAGGGGGCGGAGACAAGACCAGTGATCCTACACAAGCAGAGAGCATAGCTGTGGGAGGGGCTCAGCATGCCCCACCCACTACAGAAACTATAGGAGGGGGTGGAGACAAGCCCAGGCAGCCTGCACAAGGAGAGAGAGAGCAGATCTGTGGGAGGGGCCCAGCATGCTCCACCCACTACAGAAACTATAGGAAGGGGTGGAGACAAGACCAGTCATCCTGCACAAGGAGAGAGAGAGCAGATCTGTGGGAGGGGCCCAGCATGCTCCACCCACTACAGAAACTATAGGAGGGGGTGGAGACAAGCCCAGGCAGCCTGCACAAGGAGAGAGAGCAGATCTGTGGGAGGGGCCCAGCAGGCTCCACCCACTACAGAAACTATAGGAGGGGGTGGAGACAAGCCCAGGCAGCCTGCACAAGAAGAGAGAGCAGATCTGTGGGAGGGGCCCAGTATGCTCCACCCACTACAGAAACTATAGGAGGGGGTGGAGACAAGCCCAGGCAGCCTGCACAAGAAGAGAGCAGATCTGTGGGAGGGGCCCAGTATGCTCCACCCACTACAGAAACTATAGGAGGGGGTGGAGACAAGCCCAGGCACCCTGCACAAGGAGAGAGAGAGCAGAGCTGTGGGAGGGGCCCAGCATACTCCCCCACTACAGAAACTATAGGAGGGGGTGGAGACAAGACCAGTCATCCTGCACAAGGAGAGAGAGAGAGAGAGAGAGAGAGAGATCAGATATGTGGGAGGGGCTCAGCATGCTCCACCCACTACAGAAACTATAGGAGGGGGTGGAGACAAGACCAGTCATCTGGCACAAGGAGAGAGTGAGCAGATCTGTGGGAGGGGCCAGCAGGCTCCACCCACTATAGAAAACTACAGCAGGCACAAGGAAGTGATCAAAAAAAAAAAAATACATTTTACAATAAATGGGCTTGTTGGTTGGATTTTAAACATTCTAGGAAATTTCTCCAATTATCTAATGCATCCTCATGATATTTTCCAATTATTTATTGTATAACATATTCTGTCATGATTTATCTCTATACCTCTTATTATCTATTTTCCTTTACTTCCCTCGCACCTCCCTCCCTTCCACTTACTTTTTCCCTTCTTACTTTAAAGTTACATATATGTACTTAAAGCATTTGTAGCCTTTTTTTGTTTGTTTGTTTATGTAATACCTTTATCACTTATTGTATCCATCGTTCTTTGTTACGCAATATACATGTATTGTATCCATTTACTTAAATTTAAAAATCCAATAAAATATTTGAAACAAAAAAAAAATAAAAAATAAAATAAAAGGACAGCGTAAAAAAAAAAAGTTAAATCCGACAAAAAAATGTTTTCTATATATTTATAAAGCGCCACATCCCTCTGTGGTCGCGTGCAGAAGCGAATGAACACGTAAGCCGCCCACCTGCCTTTTCCTGGCACTTTTTGTTTACAAATTGTTGCAGATGTGATCCAAAATGATTTCCGTTTTCTATAAAGTTATAAAATAACATAAAAAAGGAGGAAGTGATGGTCTTCCCAGGATATGGAGGAATGTAATGCCGGATTTGGGTTGTCAGTCACTGCGATCTGGTTGTCAGTGGGTCTTCCAGGGAACACATATTGTGAGATTCAGGTTCTGATTGGACTGTAACCTGCCCCAGGAAGGTGATTGCTGGCAGCTGATTGGTTGCTCCAGCCCCTCTTCCTCTGCGTTGAGCTCTTTGTTGTGATCAGGACAGAGGACGCTGGGATGCCTCCAGCCTGCACCCAACTTCCGTATTCAATTTTTATTGCCTGCAGGAGAGGTGGCCAAAGTCTGAGGAGTGCCTGTGCCTGGGGACGGGCTGCCGGCCTCACCGCATGCTCCGCGTCTCACTTCTCATGGCCTCCAGGTAGAGTCTGACCTGTCAGGGGCACGGGTGATGGAGAGATGCCTGCAGGGATGTCTGTCTGTCCTCTGGACTCACCACATCATGTTTTGTGTCTTTCAGGATGAGATCTCGGTGAGAGGGGACGAGACGGATATGAATGACCCCACATGGGCAGATAAGTCGGGGTGCCCCAACGAGGAGGAGAAGAAGATGAGGAGCCCCCAGAATTTGCCGGGCCCCGGTGAGGACGGTGAGTTGGGGGTTGGGGAGGGAAGGGTTATACGGAGAAATGTGCTGGAGGAGGAGGTCAGGGTTTCAGAGGGGTGTGTTACACCTGGATGAGCCGCATTGTAAAAGGTAAATAGACTAAACAGACACCTTGCCATTCAGGGCAGAGGCCATCTTGTGTTACTACTGAGCTGGAGTGGGGAGGACAGAGTGTCAGGGGATAGGCTGCAATGTGGTGGGAGATGAGCAGGAATATGATATGTAATGCAGTGTGGTGGGAGATGAGCGGGGATGTAATCAATAATGCAGTGAAGTGCAGGATGAGGCAATGGGGTGCAGTGTAGTGCAGGATGAGGCAATGGGGTGCAGTGTAGTGGGGGATGAGACAGCGGGGTGCGGTGTAGTAGGGGATGAGACAGTGGGGTGCAGTGTAGTGGGGAATGAGACAGTGGGGTGCAGTGTAGTGGGGGATGAGACAGCGGGGTGCGGTGTAGTGGGGGATGAGACAGTGGGGTGCGGTGTAGTGGGGGATGAGACAGCGGGGTGCAGTGTAGTGGGGGATGAGACAGCGGGGTGCAGTGTAGGGCAGGATGAGGCAATAGGGTGCAGTGTAGTAGGGGATGAGACAGTGGGGTGCAGTGTAGTAGGGGATGAGACAGTGGGGTGCGGTGTAGTGGGGGATGAGACAGCGGGGTGCAGTGTAGTGGGGGATGAGACAGCGGGGTGCAGTGTAGGGCAGGATGAGGCAATAGGGTGCAGTGTAGTAGGGGATGAGACAGTGGGGTGCAGTGTAGTAGGGGATGAGACAGTGGGGTGCAGTGTAGTAGGGGATGAGACAGCGGGGTGCAGTCTAGTGGGGGATGAGACAGTGGGGTGCGGTGTAGTGGGGGATGAGACAGCGGGGTGCAGTGTAGTGGGGGATGAGACAGCGGGGTGCAGTGTAGTGGGGAATGAGACAGTGGGGTGCAGTGTAGTGGGGGATGAGACAGCGGGGTGCGGTGTAGTGGGGGATGAGACAGTGGGGTGCGGTGTAGTGGGGGATGAGACAGCGGGGTGCAGTGTAGTGGGGGATGAGACAGCGGGGTGCAGTGTAGTGCAGGATGAGGCAATAGGGTGCAGTGTAGTAGGGGATGAGACAGTGGGGTGCAGTGTAGTAGGGGATGAGACAGTGGGGTGCAGTGTAGTAGGGGATGAGACAGCGGGGTGCAGTCTAGTGGGGGATGAGACAGTGGGGTGCGGTGTAGTGGGGGATGAGACAGCTGGGTGCAGTGTAGTGGGGGATGAGACAGTGGGGTGCAGTGTAGTAGGGGATGAGACAGTGGGGTGCAGTGTAGTGGGGGATGAGACAGCGGGGTGCAGTGTAGTGCAGGATGAGGCAATAGGGTGCAGTGTAGTAGGGGATGAGACAGTGGGGTGCAGTGTAGTAGGGGATGAGACAGTGGGGTGCAGTGTAGTAGGGGATGAGACAGTGGGGTGCAGTGTAGTGGGGGATGAGACAGTGGGGTGCGGTGTAGTGGGGGATGAGACAGCGGGGTGCGGTGTAGTAGGGGATGAGACAGTGGGGTGCAGTGTAGTAGGGGATGAGACAGTGGGGTGCAGTGTAGTGGGGGATGAGACAGTGGGGTGCAGTGTAGTAGGGGATGAGACAGTGGGGTGTAGTGGGGGATGAGACAGTGGGGTGCGGTGTAGTGAGGTATGAGACAGTGTGGTGCGGTGTAGTGCAGGATGAGGCAATAGGGTGCAGTGTAGTAGGGGATTAGACAGTGGGGTGCAGTGTAGTGGGGGATGAGACAGTGGGGTGCAGTGTAGTAGGGGATGAGACAGTGGGGTGCGGTGTAGTGGGGGATGAGACAGTGGGGTGCGGTGTAGTAGGGGATGAGACAGCAGGGTGCGGTGTAGTAGGGGATGAGGCAATGGGGTGCGATGTAGTGGGGGATGAGACAGTGGGGTGCAGTGTAGTGGGGGATGAGACAGTGGGGTGCGGTGTAGTGGGGGATGAGACAGTGGGGTGCGGTGTAGTAGGGGATGAGACAGTGGGGTGCAGTGTAGTAGGGGATGAGACAGTGGGGTGCAGTGTAGTGGGAGATGAGACAGTGGGGTGCAGTGTAGTAGGGGATGAGACAGTGGGGTGCAGTGTAGTGGGAGATAAGACAGTGGGGTGCAGTGTAGTGGGGGATGAGACAGTGGGGTGCAGTGTAGTGGGGGATGAGACAGTGGGGTGCGTTGTAGTAGGGGATGAGACAGTGGGGTGCGTTGTAGTAGGGGATGAGACAGTGGGGTGCGGTGTAGTGGGGGATGAGACAGTGGGGTGCGGTGTAGTGGGGGATGAGACAGTGGGGTGCAGTGTAGTGGGGGATGAGACAGTGGGGTGCGGTGTAGTGGGGGATGAGACAGTGGGGTGCGGTGTAGTAGGGGATGAGACAGTGGGGTGCGGTGTAGTGGGGGATGAGACAGTGGGGTGCAGTGTAGTGGGGGATGAGACAGTGGGGTGCAGTGTAGTGGGGGATGAGACAGTGGGGTGCAGTGTAGTAGGGGATGAGACAGTGGGGTGTAGTGGGGGATGAGACAGTGGGGTGCGGTGTAGTGAGGTATGAGACAGTGTGGTGCGGTGTAGTGCAGGATGAGGCAATAGGGTGCAGTGTAGTAGGGGATTAGACAGTGGGGTGCAGTGTAGTGGGGGATGAGACAGTGGGGTGCGGTGTAGTGGGGGATGAGACAGTGGGGTGCGTTGTAGTAGGGGATGAGACAGTGGGGTGCGGTGTAGTAGGGGATGAGACAGTGGGGTGCAGTGTAGTGGGGGATGAGACAGTGGGGTGCGGTGTAGTAGGGGATGAGACAGTGGGGTGCAGTGTAGTGGGGGATGAGACAGTGGGGTGCAGTGTAGTGGGGGATGAGACAGCAGGGTGCGGTGTAGTAGGGGATGAGGCAATGGGGTGCGTTGTAGTAGGGGATGAGACAGTGGGGTGCGGTGTAGTAGGGGATGAGACAGTGGGGTGCAGTGTAGTGGGGGATGAGACAGTGGGGTGCAGTGTAGTAAGGGGATGAGACAGTGGGGTGCAGTGTAGTGGGGGATGAGACAGTGGGGTGCAGTGTAGTAGGGGATGAGACAGTGGGGTGCGTTGTAGTAGGGGATGAGACAGTGGGGTGCGTTGTAGTAGGGGATGAGACAGTGGGGTGCGGTGTAGTGGGGGATGAGACAGTGGGGTGCGTTGTAGTAGGGGATGAGACAGTGGGGTGCGTTGTAGTAGGGGATGAGACAGTGGGGTGCGGTGTAGTGGGGGATGAGACAGTGGGGTGCGGTGTAGTAGGGGATGAGACAGTGGGGTGCGGTGTAGTAGGGGATGAGACAGTGGGGTGCGGTGTAGTAGGGGATGAGACAGTGGGGTGCGGTGTAGTAGGGGATGAGACAGTGGGGTGCGGTGTAGTGGGGATGAGACAGTGGGGTGCGGTGTAGTAGGGGATGAGACAGTGGGGTGCGGTGTAGTAGGGGATGAGACAGTGGGGTGCGGTGTAGTAGGGGATGAGACAGTGGGGTGCAGTGTAGTAGGGGATGAGACAGTGGGGTGCAGTGTAGTGGGAGATAAGACAGTGGGGTGCAGTGTAGTGGGGGATGAGACAGTGGGGTGCAGTGTAGTGGGGGATGAGACAGTGGGGTGCGTTGTAGTAGGGGATGAGACAGTGGGGTGCGTTGTAGTAGGGGATGAGACAGTGGGGTGCGGTGTAGTGGGGGATGAGACAGTGGGGTGCGGTGTAGTGGGGGATGAGACAGTGGGGTGCAGTGTAGTGGGGGATGAGACAGTGGGGTGCGGTGTAGTGGGGGATGAGACAGTGGGGTGCGGTGTAGTAGGGGATGAGACAGTGGGGTGCGGTGTAGTGGGGGATGAGACAGTGGGGTGCAGTGTAGTGGGGGATGAGACAGTGGGGTGCAGTGTAGTGGGGGATGAGACAGTGGGGTGCAGTGTAGTAGGGGATGAGACAGTGGGGTGTAGTGGGGGATGAGACAGTGGGGTGCGGTGTAGTGAGGTATGAGACAGTGTGGTGCGGTGTAGTGCAGGATGAGGCAATAGGGTGCAGTGTAGTAGGGGATTAGACAGTGGGGTGCAGTGTAGTGGGGGATGAGACAGTGGGGTGCGGTGTAGTGGGGGATGAGACAGTGGGGTGCGTTGTAGTAGGGGATGAGACAGTGGGGTGCGGTGTAGTAGGGGATGAGACAGTGGGGTGCAGTGTAGTGGGGGATGAGACAGTGGGGTGCGGTGTAGTAGGGGATGAGACAGTGGGGTGCAGTGTAGTGGGGGATGAGACAGTGGGGTGCAGTGTAGTGGGGGATGAGACAGCAGGGTGCGGTGTAGTAGGGGATGAGGCAATGGGGTGCGTTGTAGTAGGGGATGAGACAGTGGGGTGCGGTGTAGTAGGGGATGAGACAGTGGGGTGCGGTGTAGTGGGGGATGAGACAGTGGGGTGCAGTGTAGTAAGGGGATGAGACAGTGGGGTGCAGTGTAGTGGGGGATGAGACAGTGGGGTGCAGTGTAGTAGGGGATGAGACAGTGGGGTGCGTTGTAGTAGGGGATGAGACAGTGGGGTGCGGTGTAGTGGGGGATGAGACAGTGGGGTGCGTTGTAGTAGGGGATGAGACAGTGGGGTGCGTTGTAGTAGGGGATGAGACAGTGGGGTGCGGTGTAGTGGGGGATGAGACAGTGGGGTGCGGTGTAGTAGGGGATGAGACAGTGGGGTGCGTTGTAGTAGGGGATGAGACAGTGGGGTGCGGTGTAGTAGGGGATGAGACAGTGGGGTGCAGTGTAGTGGGGGATGAGACAGTGGGGTGCAGTGTAGTAACGGGATGAGACAGTGGGGTGCAGTGTAGTGGGAGATAAGACAGTGGGGTGCAGTGTAGTAGGGAATGAGACAGTGGGGTGCGTTGTAGTAGGGGATGAGACAGTGGGGTGCGTTGTAGTAGGGGATGAGACAGTGGGGTGCGGTGTAGTAGGGGATGAGACAGTGGGGTGCAGTGTAGTGGGGGATGAGACAGTGGGGTGCAGTGTAGTAGGGGATGAGACAGTGGGGTGCGTTGTAGTAGGGGATGAGACAGTGGGGTGCGTTGTAGTAGGGGATGAGACAGTGGGGTGCGGTGTAGTGGGGGATGAGACAGTGGGGTGCGTTGTAGTAGGGGATGAGACAGTGGGGTGCGTTGTAGTAGGGGATGAGACAGTGGGGTGCGGTGTAGTAGGGGATGAGACAGTGGGGTGCAGTGTAGTGGGGGATGAGACAGTGGGGTGCGGTGTAGTAGGGGATGATACAGTGGGGTGCAGTGTAGTGGGGGATGAGACAGTGGGGTGCAGTGTAGTGGGGGATGAGACAGTGGGGTGCGGTGTAGTAGGGGATGAGACAGTGGGGTGCAGTGTAGTGGGGGATGAGACAGTGGGGTGCAGTGTAGTGGGGGATGAGACAGTGGGGTGCGGTGTAGTAGGGGATGAGACAGTGGGGTGCAGTGTAGTGGGGGATGAGACAGTGGGGTGCAGTGTAGTAAGGGGATGAGACAGTGGGGTGCAGTGTAGTGGGGGATGAGACAGTGGGGTGCAGTGTAGTAGGGGATGAGACAGTGGGGTGCGTTGTAGTAGGGGATGAGACAGTGGGGTGCGGTGTAGTGGGGGATGAGACAGTGGGGTGCGTTGTAGTAGGGGATGAGACAGTGGGGTGCGTTGTAGTAGGGGATGAGACAGTGGGGTGCGGTGTAGTAGGGGATGAGACAGTGGGGTGCAGTGTAGTGGGGGATGAGACAGTGTGGTGCGGTGTAGTAGGGGATGAGACAGTGGGGTGCAGTGTAGTGGGGGATGAGACAGTGGGGTGCAGTGTAGTAAGGGGATGAGACAGTGGGGTGCGTTGTAGTGGGGGATGAGACAGTGGGGTGCGTTGTAGTGGGGGATGAGACAGTGGGGTGCGTTGTAGTAGGGGATGAGACAGTGGGGTGCGGTGTAGTGGGGGATGAGACAGTGGGGTGCAGTGTAGTAGGGGATGAGACAGTGTGGTGCGGTGTAGTAGGGGATGAGACAGTGGGGTGCGTTGTAGTAGGGGATGAGACAGTGGGGTGCGTTGTAGTAGGGGATGAGACAGTGGGGTGCGGTGTAGTAGGGGATGAGACAGTGGGGTGCAGTGTAGTGGGGGATGAGACAGTGGGGTGCAGTGTAGTAAGGGGATGAGACAGTGGGGTGCGTTGTAGTGGGGGATGAGACAGTGGGGTGCGTTGTAGTGGGGGATGAGACAGTGGGGTGCGTTGTAGTAGGGGATGAGACAGTGGGGTGCGGTGTAGTGGGGGATGAGACAGTGGGGTGCGGTGTAGTGGGGGATGAGACAGTGGGGTGCAGTGTAGTAAGGGGATGAGACAGTGGGGTGCGTTGTAGTGGGGGATGAGACAGTGGGGTGCGTTGTAGTGGGGGATGAGACAGTGGGGTGCGTTGTAGTGGGGGATGAGACAGTGGGGTGCGGTGTAGTGGGGGATGAGACAGTGGGGTGCGGTGTAGTGGGGGATGAGACAGTGGGGTGCGGTGTAGTAGGGGATGAGACAGTGGGGTGCAGTGTAGTGGGGGATGAGACAGTGGGGTGCGGTGTAGTAGGGGATGAGACAGTGGGGTGCGGTGTAGTGGGGGATGAGACAGTGGGGTGCGGTGTAGTGGGGGATGAGACAGTGGGGTGCGGTTGTAGTAGGGGATGAGACAGTGGGGTGCAGTGTAGTGGGGGATGAGACAGTGGGGTGCGGTGTAGTAGGGGATGAGACAGTGGGGTGCGGTGTAGTGGGGGATGAGACAGTGGGGTGCGGTGTAGTGGGGGATGAGACAGTGGGGTGCGGTGTGTAGTAGGGGATGAGACAGTGGGGTGCGGTGTAGTGGGGGATGAGACAGTGGGGTGCGGTGTAGTGGGGGATGAGACAGTGGGGTGCGGTGTAGTAGGGGATGAGACAGTGGGGTGCGGTGTAGTGGGGGATGAGACAGTGGGGTGCGGTGTAGTGGGGGATGAGACAGTGGGGTGCGGTGTAGTAGGGGATGAGACAGTGGGGTGCGGTAGAAATCATTGTGTACAGAATAGAGTATGCTGCTCATCTTGTGCCCGGCCTCCAGTACAGTGAAGTGACATTGTCAGTTGGGTGTCACCCGGTGGTGGAGTGGGGGGTCGGGGTGGGGGGGGATGAGACAGTGGGGTGCGGTGTAGTGGGGGATGAGACAGTGGGGTGCGGTGTAGTAGGGGATGAGACAGTGGGGTGCAGTGTAGTGGGGGATGAGACAGTGGGGTGCGGTGTAGTAGGGGATGAGACAGTGGGGTGCGGTGTAGTGGGGGATGAGACAGTGGGGTGCAGTGTTGTGGGGGATGAGACAGTGGGGTGCGGTGTAGTGGGGGATGAGACAGCGGGGTGCGGTGTAGTAGGGGATGAGACAGTGGGGTGCAGTGTAGTAGGGGATGAGACAGTGGGGTGCAGTGTAGTGGGGGATGAGACAGTGGGGTGCAGTGTAGTAGGGGATGAGACAGTGGGGTGTAGTGGGGGATGAGACAGTGGGGTGCGGTGTAGTGAGGTATGAGACAGTGTGGTGCGGTGTAGTGCAGGATGAGGCAATAGGGTGCAGTGTAGTAGGGGATTAGACAGTGGGGTGCAGTGTAGTGGGGGATGAGACAGTGGGGTGCAGTGTAGTAGGGGTTGAGACAGTGGGGTGCGGTGTAGTGGGGGATGAGACAGTGGGGTGCGGTGTAGTAGGGGATGAGACAGCAGGGTGCGGTGTAGTAGGGGATGAGGCAATGGGGTGCGATGTAGTGGGGGATGAGACAGTGGGGTGCAGTGTAGTGGGGGATGAGACAGTGGGGTGCGGTGTAGTGGGGGATGAGACAGTGGGGTGCGGTGTAGTAGGGGATGAGACAGTGGGGTGCGGTGTAGTAGGGGATGAGACAGTGGGGTGCAGTGTAGTGGGGATGAGACAGTGGGGTGCAGTGTAGTGGGAGATGAGACAGTGGGGTGCAGTGTAGTGGGATGAGACAGTGGGGTGCAGTGTAGTGGGAGATAAGACAGTGGGGTGCAGTGTAGTGGGGGATGAGACAGTGGGGTGCAGTGTAGTGGGGGATGAGACAGTGGGGTGCGTTGTAGTAGGGGATGAGACAGTGGGGTGCGTTGTAGTAGGGGATGAGACAGTGGGGTGCGGTGTAGTGGGGGATGAGACAGTGGGGTGCGGTGTAGTGGGGGATGAGACAGTGGGGTGCGTGTAGTGGGGGAGAGACAGTGGGGTGCGGTGTAGTGGGGGATGAGACAGTGGGGTGCGGTGTAGTAGGGGATGAGACAGTGGGGTGCGGTGTAGTGGGGGATGAGACAGTGGGGTGCAGTGTAGTGGGGTATGAGACAGTGGGGTGCAGTGTAGTGGGGGATGAGACAGTGGGGTGCAGTGTAGTAGGGGATGAGACAGTGGGGTGTAGTGGGGGATGAGACAGTGGGGTGCGGTGTAGTGAGGTATGAGACAGTGTGGTGCGGTGTAGTGCAGGATGAGGCAATAGGGTGCAGTGTAGTAGGGGATTAGACAGTGGGGTGCAGTGTAGTGGGGGATGAGACAGTGGGGTGCGGTGTAGTGGGGGATGAGACAGTGGGGTGCGTTGTAGTTGGGGATGAGACAGTGGGGTGCGGTGTAGTAGGGGATGAGACAGTGGGGTGCAGTGTAGTGGGAGATGAGACAGTGGGGTGCGGTGTAGTAGGGGATGAGACAGTGGGGTGCAGTGTAGTGGGGGATGAGACAGTGGGGTGCAGTGTTGTGGGGGATGAGACAGCAGGGTGCGGTGTAGTAGGGGATGAGGCAATGGGGTGCGTTGTAGTAGGGGATGAGACAGTGGGGTGCGGTGTAGTAGGGGATGAGACAGTGGGGTGCAGTGTAGTGGGGGATGAGACAGTGGGGTGCAGTGTAGTAAGGGATGAGACAGTGGGGTGCAGTGTAGTGGGGGATGAGACAGTGGGGTGCAGTGTAGTAGGGGATGAGACAGTGGGGTGCGTTGTAGTAGGGGATGAGACAGTGGGGTGCGTTGTAGTGGGGATGAGACAGTGGGGTGCGGTGTAGTGGGGGATGAGACAGTGGGGTGCGTTGTAGTAGGGGATGAGACAGTGGGGTGCGTTGTAGTAGGGGATGAGACAGTGGGGTGCGGTGTAGTGGGGGATGAGACAGTGGGGTGCGGTGTAGTAGGGGATGAGACAGTGGGGTGCGTTGTAGTAGGGGATGAGACAGTGGGGTGCGGTGTAGTAGGGGATGAGACAGTGGGGTGCAGTGTAGTGGGGGATGAGACAGTGGGGTGCGGTGTAGTGGGGGATGAGACAGTGGGGTGCGGTGTAGTAGGGGATGAGACAGTGGGGTGCGTGTAGTAGGGGATGAGACAGTGGGGTGCAGTGTAGTGGGAGATAAGACAGTGGGGTGCAGTGTAGTGGGGGATGAGACAGTGGGGTGCAGTGTAGTGGGGGATGAGACAGTGGGGTGCGTTGTAGTAGGGGATGAGACAGTGGGGTGCGTTGTAGTAGAGGGATGAGACAGTGGGGTGCGGTGTAGTGGGGGATGAGACAGTGGGGTGCGGTGTAGTGGGGGATGAGACAGTGGGGTGCAGTGTAGTGGGGGATGAGACAGTGGGGTGCGGTGTAGTGGGGGATGAGACAGTGGGGTGCGGTGTAGTAGGGGATGAGACAGTGGGGTGCGGTGTAGTGGGGGATGAGACAGTGGGGTGCAGTGTAGTGGGGGATGAGACAGTGGGGTGCAGTGTAGTGGGGGATGAGACAGTGGGGTGCAGTGTAGTAGGGGATGAGACAGTGGGGTGTAGTGGGGGATGAGACAGTGGGGTGCGGTGTAGTGAGGTATGAGACAGTGTGGTGCGGTGTAGTGCAGGATGAGGCAATAGGGTGCAGTGTAGTAGGGGATTAGACAGTGGGGTGCAGTGTAGTGGGGGATGAGACAGTGGGGTGCGGTGTAGTAGGGGATGAGACAGTGGGGTGCGTTGTAGTAGGGGATGAGACAGTGGGGTGCGGTGTAGTAGGGGATGAGACAGTGGGGTGCAGTGTAGTGGGGGATGAGACAGTGGGGTGCGGTGTAGTAGGGATGAGACAGTGGGGTGCAGTGTAGTGGGGGATGAGACAGTGGGGTGCAGTGTAGTAGGGGATGAGACAGTGGGGTGCGGTTGTAGTAGGGGATGAGACAGTGGGGTGCGTTGTAGTAGGGGATGAGACAGTGGGGTGCGGTGTAGTAGGGGGATGAGACAGTGGGGTGCAGTGTAGTGGGGGATGAGACAGTGGGGTGCAGTGTAGTAAGGGATGAGACAGTGGGGTGCAGTGTAGTGGGGGATGAGACAGTGGGGTGCAGTGTAGTAGGGGATGAGACAGTGGGGTGCGTTGTAGTAGGGGATGAGACAGTGGGGTGCGGTGTAGTAGGGGATGAGACAGTGGGGTGCGTTGTAGTAGGGGATGAGACAGTGGGGTGCGGTGTAGTAGGGGATGAGACAGTGGGGTGCGGTGTAGTGGGGGATGAGACAGTGGGGTGCGGTGTAGTAGTGAGACAGTGGGGTGCGTTGTAGTAGGGGAGACAGTGGGGTGCGTGTAGTAGGGGATGAGACAGTGGGGTGCAGTGTAGTGGGGGATGAGACAGTGGGGTGCGGTGTAGTGGGGATGAGACAGTGGGGTGCAGTGTAGTGGGGGATGAGACAGTGGGGTGCGTGTAGTGGGGGATGAGACAGTGGGGTGCGGTGTAGTAGGGGATGAGACAGTGGGGTGCGTGTAGTGGGGGATGAGACAGTGGGGTGCAGTGTAGTGGGGGATGAGACAGTGGGGTGCGGTGTAGTAGGGGATGAGACAGTGGGGTGCGGTGTAGTGGGGATGAGACAGTGGGGTGCGTTGTAGTGGGGGATGAGACAGTGGGGTGCGGTGTAGTGGGGATGAGACAGTGGGGTGCAGTGTAGTGGGGGATGAGACAGTGGGGTGCAGTGTAGTAGGGGATGAGACAGTGGGGTGCAGTTGTAGTGGGGATGAGACAGTGGGGTGCGTTGTAGTAGGGGATGAGACAGTGGGGTGCAGTGTAGTGGGGGATGAGACAGTGGGGTGCGTGTAGTAGGGGATGAGACAGTGGGGTGCAGTGTAGATGAGACAGTGGGGTGCGTTGTAGTAGGGGATGAGACAGTGGGGTGCGGTGTAGTAGACAGTGGGGTGCGGTGTGTGTAGTAGGGGGTGCGTGTATGAGACAGTGGGGTGCGTTGTAGTAGGGGATGAGACAGTGGGGTGCGTTGTAGTAGGGATGAGACAGTGGGGTGCGTGTAGTGGGGGATGAGACAGTGGGGTGCGGTGTAGTAGGGGATGAGACAGTGGGGTGCAGTGTAGTGGGGGATGAGACAGTGGGGTGCAGTGTAGTGGGGGATGAGACAGTGGGGTGCGGTGTAGTAGGGGATGAGACAGTGGGGTGCAGTGAGATGAGACAGTGGGGTGCAGTGTGTAGTAGGGGATGAGACAGTGGGGTGCAGTGTAGTGGGGTGATGTAGATGAGACAGTGGGGTGCAGTGTAGTAAGGGGATGAGACAGTGGGGTGCAGTGTAGTAGGGGGATGAGACAGTGGGGTGCAGTGTAGTGGGGGATGTAGAGACAGTGGGGTGCGTTGTAGTGGGGTGCGTTGTAGGGGATGAGACAGTGGGGTGCAGGTGTAGTGGGGGATGAGACAGTGGGGGTGCAGTGTAGTAGGGGATGAGACAGTGGGGTGCGTGTAGTAGTAGGGGATGGGGTGCGGTGTAGTAGGGATGAGACAGTGGGGTGCGTTGTAGTAGGGGATGAGACAGTGGGGTGCGGTGTAGTAGGGGATGAGACAGTGGGGTGCAGTGTAGTAGGGGATGAGACAGTGGGGTGCGGTGTAGTAGGGGATGAGACAGTGGGGTGCAGTGTAGTGGGGGATGAGACAGTGGGGTGCAGTGTAGTAGGGGGATGAGACAGTGGGGTGCGTTGTAGTGGGGATGAGACAGTGGGGTGCGTTGTAGTAGGGGATGAGACAGTGGGGTGCGGTGTAGTAGGGGATGAGACAGTGGGGTGCGTGTAGTAGGGGATGAGACAGTGGGGTGCGGTGTAGTAGGGGATGAGACAGTGGGGTGCAGTGTAGTGGGGGATGAGACAGTGGGGTGCAGTGTAGTATGAGGGGGGTGCAGTGAGAAGGGGATGAGACAGTGGGGTGCGTTGTAGTAGTGGGGGCGTTGTAGTGGGGGATGAGACAGTGGGGTGCGTTGTAGTAGGGGATGAGACAGTGGGGTGCGTTGTAGTGGGGATGAGACAGTGGGGTGCGGTGTAGTGAGGGGATGAGACAGTGGGGTGCAGTGTAGTAGGGGATGAGACAGTGGGGTGCGGTGTAGTAGGGGGATGAGACAGTGGGGTGCGTTGTAGTGGGGGATGAGACAGTGGGGTGCGTTGTAGTAGGGGATGAGACAGTGGGGTGCGGTGTAGTGGGGATGAGACAGTGGGGTGCAGGTGTAGTGGGGGATGAGACAGTGGGGTGCAGGTGTAGTAGGGGATGAGACAGTGGGGTGCAGTGTAGTGGGGGATGAGACAGTGGGGTGCGGTGTAGTGAGGGGATGAGACAGTGGGGTGCGTTGTAGTAGGGGATGAGACAGTGGGGTGCGGTGTAGTGGGGGATGAGACAGTGGGGTGCAGTGTAGTGGGGGATGAGACAGTGGGGTGCAGTGTAGTAAGGGGATGAGACAGTGGGGTGCGTGTAGTGGGGGATGAGACAGTGGGGTGCGGTGTAGTGGGGGATGAGACAGTGGGGTGCGGTGTAGTAGGGGATGAGACAGTGGGGTGCGGTGTAGTGGGGGATGAGACAGTGGGGTGCGGTGTAGTGGGGGATGAGACAGTGGGGTGCGGTGTAGTAGGGGATGAGACAGTGGGGTGCGGTGTAGTGGGGTGCGGTGTAGTAGGGGATGAGACAGTGGGGTGCGGTGTAGTGGGGGATGAGACAGTGGGGTGCGTGTAGTGGGGGATGAGACAGTGGGGTGCGGTGTAGTGGGGATGAGACAGTGGGGTGCGTGTAGTGGGGGATGAGACAGTGGGGTGCGTGTAGTGGGGATGAGACAGTGGGGTGCGGTGTAGTGGGGGATGAGACAGTGGGGTGCGGTGTAGTGGGGATGAGACAGTGAGTAGGGGATGAGACAGTGGGGTGCGGTGTAGTAGAGACAGTGGGGTGCGGTGTATGGGGGATGAGACAGTGGGGTGCGGTGTAGTAGGGGATGAGACAGTGGGGTGCGGTGTAGTGGGGGATAGACAGTAGTGGGGGATGAGACAGTGGGGTGCTTGTAGTAGGGGATGAGACAGTGGGGTGCTGTAGTGGGGGATGAGACAGTGGGGTGCGGTGTAGTGGGGGATGATGAGACAGTGGGGTGCCAGTGGGGTGCCATTGTACAGAATAGAATGCTGCTCATCTTGTGCCCGGCCTCCATACAGTGAAGTGCATTGTCAGTGGGTGTCACCCGGTGGTGGAGTGGGGGGTCGGGGTGGGGGGGATGAGACAGTGGGGTGCGGTGTAGTGGGGGATGAGACAGTGGGGTGCGGTGTAGTAGGGGATGAGACAGTGGGGTGCAGTGTAGTGGGGGATGAGACAGTGGGGTGCGGTGTAGTAGGGGATGAGACAGTGGGGTGCGGTGTAGTGGGGGATGAGACAGTGGGGGCGGTGTAGTGGGGGATGAGACAGTGGGGTGCGGTGTAGTAGGGGATGAGACAGTGGGGTGCAGTGAGTGGGGGATGAGACAGTGGGGTGCGGTGTAGTAGGGGATGAGACAGTGGGGTGCGGTGTAGTGGGGGATGAGACAGTGGGGTGCGGTGTAGTGGGGGATGAGACAGTGGGGTGCGGTGTAGTAGGGGATGAGACAGTGGGGTGCGGTGTAGTGGGGGATGAGACAGTGGGGTGCGGTGTAGTGGGGGATGAGACAGTGGGGTGCGGTGTAGTAGGGGATGAGACAGTGGGGTGCGGTGTAGTGGGGGATGAGACAGTGGGGTGCGTTGTAGTGGGGGATGAGACAGTGGGGTGCGTTGTAGTAGGGGATGAGACAGTGGGGTGCGGTGTAGTGGGGGATGAGACAGTGGGGTGCGGTGTAGTGGGGGATGAGACAGTGGGGTGCGGTGTAGTAGGGGATGAGACAGTGGGGTGCGGTAGAAATCATTGTGTACAGAATAGAGTATGCTGCTCATCTTGTGCCCGGCCTCCAGTACAGTGAAGTGACATTGTCAGTTGGGTGTCACCCGGTGGTGGAGTGGGGGGTCGGGGTGGGGGGGGGTGGGGGGGATGTGTACAGTGTGTGACTGGCAGGGATAATACAGCTTAATCCTTGGAAGATCAACTGAGATTCTGTGAAAGAAGGAAATGGGGGAGGGGAACGTCTCCTGCCAATGCCAACCCCAGCCGGTGCAGATCTGAAGGCCACACACACTGGGGGACACATAGATCCTGTACACACACACACACACACTGGGGGACACACTGGGACACACACACATGTACACATAGATCCTGGACACACACACACACATGTACACATAGATCCTGGACACACACACACATGTACACATAGATCCTGTACACACACACATGTACACATAGATCCTGTACACACACACATGTACACATAGATCCTGTACACACACACATGTACACATAGATCCTGGACACACACACACGTAATAAAGATCCTGTACACACACACATGTACACATAGATCCTGGACACACACACACGTGCACATAGATCCTGTACACACACAAACATGTACACATAGATCCTGGACACACACATACACATAGATCCTGGACACACACACATGTACACATAGATCCTGGACACACACACATGTACACATAGATCCTGAACACACACACATGTACATATAGATCCTGGACACACACACATGTACACATAGATCCTGGACACACACACACGTACACATAGATCCTGGACACACACACATGTACACATAGATCCTGGACACACACACTGATACACATAGATCCTGTACACACACACATGTACACATAGATCCTGTACACACACACATGTACACATAGATCCTGGACACACACACATGTACACATAGATCCTGTACACACACACACATGTACACATAGATCCTGGACACACACACACGTAATAAAGATCCTGTACACACACACATGTACACATAGATCCTGGACACACACACACGTGCACATAGATCCTGTACACACACAAACATGTACACATAGATCCTGGACACACACATACACATAGATCCTGGACACACACACATGTACACATAGATCCTGGACACACACACATGTACACATAGATCCTGAACACACACACATGTACATATAGATCCTGGACACACACACATGTACACATAGATCCTGGACACACACACACGTACACAAAGATCCTGGACACACACACATGTACACATAGATCCTGGACACACACACTGATACACATAGATCCTGTACACACACACATGTACACATAGATCCTGTACACACACACATGTACACATAGATCCTGGACACACACACATGTACACATAGATCCTGTACACACACACACATGTACACATAGATCCTGGACACACACACACGTAATAAAGATCCTGTACACACACACATGTACACATAGATCCTGGACACACACACACGTGCACATAGATCCTGTACACACACAAACATGTACACATAGATCCTGGACACACACATACACATAGATCCTGGACACACACATGTACACATAGATCCTGAACACACACACATGTACATATAGATCCTGGACACACACACATGTACACATAGATCCTGTACACACACACATGCACACATAGATCCTGTACACACACACATGCACACATAGATCCTGTACACACACACATGTACACATAGATCCTGTACACACACATACACACACGTACACATAAATCCTGGACACACACACTGGGACACACACATGTACACATAGATCCTGTACACACACACACACACACACACACACGTGTACCTGTACAAGGGGGGTCTCATCATCAGGAAATGAAATCTCCTTTCTCTCTACAAGTCTGTGATCATTATCAGAGAAAATCAGATTTGTGTTTTTATTCCTCCCTTTGCTCCGCCCTGAAGGCTGGATCGGGGGGATTTATGTATATTTCATGTACTTGACAAAGTCGGCGTCCCTTTCTAATAATTTCCAGGCGTACGATGTAAGTTCCCGCTGCTGTCAATCAAATCCAGTGACATGAGAGTGAGGGGCGGGGCCGAGTCCTGGTTCCTGTGTCAATGGACGAAGCAGCAGCAGGACTCGGGATCGCGCCCGAACGGGTGCCCCCTTTGGAAAGGTGCTTTCTGTGGGGGCACTCGAGAAGAGGAGGAGCCAGGAGCGCCAATGGGGGGGCACCAGAAAAGGAGGATCGGGGCCACTCTGTGCAAAACCCTTGCACAGAAGAGGTAAGTATAACATGTTTGTTATTTAAAAAAAACAAAGCTTTATTTTAATTGCACGATTAAGCATTGGTGGGCGGGCCAAAACGTATCAGAGGGTGTGGCTTCTAGAGGACACCCATGGGCTGAGGCTGGAACCCCAGATGTTTTAGAACTACATTTCCCATGATGCTTATGCACTCTGCAGTGTAGCGGAGCATCATGGCAAATGTAGTTCCAAAACATCTGCGGTGCCAAGGTTCACCATCACTGGCTTAGGGGGTAGTTCTTGGACCAAAGCGGACAGTCACCAGATTCTAACACTGACGGAGGGGTTGACATCAAACTTGTGCCAGCTCCAGCACCATACGGCAAGGACCCCTTGTGGAAGGGAAAGGCGAGTACTAGCAATGTTGGGGTTCAGCTTTCTAGAGATTTGATTGGACTAAGTCTGTTAAAAACACACGCTGTATGTCAGTCACAAGGCCCGCGGGCCGAATCCCAGTTTTGCAGCCAGAACGTGGTGGAACTCCATTCCTTCACCTCCGGCTCTCACCCTCTGCTCCCCGCTGTCTACAAGGGACAGCTTTGCTGTCAGCGGCTCCGGGATCTAACAGATCCCCCCACACACTCACAGAGGGCATGGCGGAGGGCAGATCCCCAGGGTCTGAGAGAACGATCCCCCTGTAAGGCAAGGCAAAGTCATCTACACAGGGAGGGGTTGGGGTTGCACACTGTGCATAGCGCACCCTTGAACATTCACTCTGTGCACAGAACACTCCTGATCTCATACTCCTGAACCCTTCACTTTGTATGTAGCGTACCCCTGAACTCAGCACTCTGTACGCAACATACTCCAGAACTCTGAACTCAGCACAGCACACCCCTGAACTCGCACTCCTGAACCCTGCACTCTGTACATAGCACACCCCTGAACCCTGCACTCTGTACATAGCTCATCCCAGAACCCTGCACACTGTACATAGCACACTCCTTAACCCTACACTCTGTACCCAGCACACCCCTGAACCCTGCACTCTGTGCATAGCACATGCCAGATACATCTGGCCCTTTGAGTTCAGCCATACTGCTGATGTGGCCCACAATAAAATTGAGTTTGATACCCTTGCTTTAAAAGACACCCATCATGATAGAATCAAAGTGCTGCCATTGCTGACCTCCTGGAAATATGACTTCCTGGCTCCCGAGTTTGTTCTGGAGAATATTGCTCCTCCCTTACCACCTCTATATTGTATACCTTCCCTTCTGGCCATCCCCTGACTTTCCATATTGGGCCATGACTGTTATCCAAACACACATATGACCAATACGGCTTGGACCGTACAGTCACCGGCCCTTTAGTCGGAGTCTCCAGCCAGCGCACATGGCACACTGTCGGTGTGAGATGGCACTTTTTTGTTGCGTATTCTCCAGGATTTCCCCTCCCCCTTGTTTTCCTTCCTTCTTTCTCCTTGGATCTCGGAGGCTCTCCGGCTCTCGGAAATAATCCTCTGTCCTTCCATTCCAGAATTAGCTAAATTCCCTCGGAAGAGGAATGAGGCTTTGCTGTAAAGGAGGCGGCCCTAATCTGATGAGAGCTCCAGTCTCCGGCCAGATCTGGTCCCTCCATCTGCAGATCGGTCTCATTACCCCCCCCCCCCCCAGGCCATTTCATGTGGCCTTTGCACCTCTCCTTATTCGTCCCTGCACCCACCTTGTCTCAGAAGTTGGCAGCAAAGAAGACAGAACTCTTTTGCCTCTACTGTGCAGCTGCAGCACCCTTTCGTCTCTGCCCACTTCTCATTTGTGAGGACAGAACTCCTCTTACAGATCCTGTGTCTCTCTGTGCAGCTGCAGCACCCCTTTGTCTCTGCCCACTTCTCAGCAGTGAAGAGGACAGAATTCCTCTTACAGATTATGTGTCTTTCTGTGCAGCTGCAGCACCCCTTTGTCCCTGCCCACTTCTCATTTGTGAGGACAGAACTCCTCTTACAGATCCTGTGTCTCTCTGTGCAGCTGCAGCACCCCTTTGTCTCTGCCCACTTCTCAGCAGTGAAGAGGACAGAATTCCTCTTACAGATTATGTGTCTTTCTGTGCAGCTGCAGCACCCCTTTGTCCCTGCCCACTTCTCATTTGTGAGGACAGAACTCCTCTTACAGATCCTGTGCCTCTCTGTGTAGCCACAGCACCCCTTTGACTCTGCCCTCTTCTCAGCAGTGAAGAGGACAGAATTCCTCTTACAGATCCTGTGTCTCTCTGTGCAGCAACCCTTTGTCTCTGCCAACTTCTCAGCAGTTAGGGACAGAACTCCTCTTACAGATTTTGTGCCTCTCTGTGCAGCCTCAGCACCCTGTCATCTCTGCCCCTGTCATAGCAATAAGGAGGACAGAGCTCCTCTTACAGATCATGTGCCTCTCTGTGTAGCCACAGCAACCCTTTGTCTCTGCCCCCATCTCAGCAGTGAGGACCACAGAACTTCTTCTATAGATTTTGTGCCTCTCTGTGCAGCCTCAGCACCCCTTCATCTCTGCCCCTCTCTCAGCATTGAGGAGGACAGAACTTCTCTTACAGATCCTGTGCCTCTCTGTGCAGAAGCTGCACCCCTTCGTCTCAGCCCCCCTCTCCCCCCCATCTCCACAGTCTGCAGCAGAGAAAAGGACATGACAACTCACTCCTACAGATCCTGTGCCTCTCTGCAGCCCATTTCTGCATTCATGGCAATGGTGAGGCTGCATTCATGGCAATGGTGAGGCTGCATTCAGGCAATGGTGAGGCTGCATTCATGCCAAGGGTGAGGCTGCATTGATGGCAATGGTGAGACTGGAATCATGGCAATAGTGGGGCTGCATTTATTGCAATGGTGAGGCTGCATTCATGGCAATGATGAGGCTGCATTCATGGCAATTGAGAGGCTGCATTAATGGCAATGGTGAATCTGCATTCGTGGCAATGGTGGGACTGCATTCATGGCAATGGTGAGGCTGCATTAATGGCAATGGTTGGGCTGCATTCATGGCAAGAGGGAGACTGCATTAATGCCAATGGTCAGGCTGCATCCATGGCTAGGGTGAGGCTGCATTGATTACAATGGTGAGGCTGCATTCATGGCAATAGTGGGGCTGCATTGATTGAAAGGGTGAGGCGACATGGCAATAGTGGGGCTGCATTTATGGCAATGGTGAGGCTGCATTTATGGCAATGGTGAGGCTGCATTCATGGCAATGATGAGGTGCATTTAGGCAATGGTCAGGCTGCATTAATGGCAATGGTGAGGCTGCATTCATAGCAATGGTGAGGCTGCATTGATTGCAATGGTGAGGCTGCATTCATAGCAATGGTGAGGCTGCATTGATTGCAATGGTGAGGCTGCATTCATGGCAAGGATGAGGCTGCATTCATAGCAATTGTGAGGCTGCATTCATAGCAATGGTGAGGCTGCATTCATGGCAATGGTGAGGCTGCATTCATGGCAAGGATGAGGTTTTATTGATTGCAATGGTGAAGGTTCTTTATTTAAAATTATAATTTTTTCCTGAAACTTCCCTCTTAAAGTGAAGGTGCGTGTTATACGCCAATAAATACGGTATATCCAAATAAAACGCCCAAGCTCATCCTTGGTCCTGAGCGGCGCTCTGGGATTCGTTTTTGGAAAAAGTTTGGACACCCCTTTACACACAACTGCCTGATTGGATGCAATTTAAATGGGTTATGTAGGAAGACCGTCAAATTACATCGTTTTGGTAAATCTAAAGGAGATTGATTACTGCCTCCCACCTTCTGAGTGTGCATCACTTATACTGCAGGTGACCTCTGACCTCCCAGCTCAGTGTATAGCTCTGTTATATAAGCCCAGGTATGAATGGGTCCCTTTAAGGGGAAATATGTATTTGTATGGATTCTAACCATTGTTGATGTCGCTTTGTCCCTTTTTCAGATGAGTCTTCCTCAGAGAGCTGCAACGGGAATCCCTTTTCTGTAGCCAACCCGTCCGCCGCCCCCACCAGCTCCGCCCTCAACTGCACGCTACCTGACATGAATGGGAACCCCCCTGCCCCTGCTCTGGAACTGACCACCACGTCGGAAGAGCAGCCCATCAACCTCAGTGACAAAGTCCGGCCTTCCCCGGGGGTCCCACCATATCCGTCAGACGCTGAGGCCCTGCGAAGCCGCGGCAAATACGCCCCGAAAGCCACGTCTGAGGTAGGTGCCCTTCAACTTCATTGTGGGGGAATAAGGAGATACACCTTTATGGGATAACCCCCCAAAAAAATGTATATCCATCTCCTCTCCTGAAGACTCCTGGGATATATGACATCATTTGCCTAGGCAGGAAACCAGGAAGTAACTGAAGAAATGTAAAATAAAAAAAAAAGTTTAAAACGAATAAAGATGATACACTTTCCTATTTATTTATTAATACTAGCAGCGTCAGAATTAAAAATAATCAATGCTGTGTTCAATAAACAAAAGTTTACAACAACAACAAAAATCAAGGTTGTGTTCAATAAACAGAAGTTTACAAAATAAATAAGTAAAAATAATCAATGTTGTGTTCAATAAACAGAAGTTTACAAAATAAATAAATAAAAATAATCAATGTTGTGTTCAATAAACAGAAGTTTACAAAAAATTATAAAAATAATCAATGTTGTGTTCAATAAACAGAAGTTTACAAAATAAATAAATAAAAATAATCAATGTTGTGTTCAATAAACAGAAGTTTACAAAATAAATAAATAAAAATAATCAATGTTGTGTTCAATAAACAGAAGTTTTCAAAAAAAATTAATCAATGGGTGTGTACAATAAACCGAAGTTTACAAAAATAAAATAAAAATTAATAAATGTTGTGTTCAATAAACAGAAGTTTACAAAAATAATAATACAAATAATCAATGTTGTGTTCAATAAACAGAAGTTAACAAAAAAAATAAAAATATATAATCATTGATCAATGGTGTGTACAATAAACCAAAGTTTACAAAAATAAAATAAAAAATAATAAATGCTGTGTACAATAAACAGAAGTTAACAAAAAAATAAAAAATAATAATCAATGTTGATTGGGAGTGTAAATTTTAACTAAGTGTCCCCCTTTTTGTTGTCAGTCCCCTCCATACAGCTCCGGAAGTTACGACTCCATTAAGACGGAAGTGACAGAAGTCAGCGGCTGCGCAGAGGACCTATCGGCGGGCAGAGCTGCGGCTGTGGATGACGATGACGACGACGACCACGAAGATAACGACCGCATCACAGACACGGAGGGGCTGGACCCTGAGCGTCTAAAAGCTTTTAATGTGAGTTGCAGGACATAAAGCTCGGTGCTAGATCATGCTGGGGAAACCAAACTGCTGTGATTCTTACTGTAGGGGGGCGTGGCTTGCTGTGACACGTCACTGATCGCGATGACAGGGAACACGATCAGTGACAGTGTCACTAGGCAGAACAGGGAGATGTGTTTACACTAACACCCCCCCCCCCCCCCGTTCTATCTCTCCCTGAGACGATCGCGGGTATGCCTGCGGCGATCGAGTCCGAGGGACCCGTGGCACCCTCACGGAGATCGCGGCGGGCGCATGCGCGTCCACAAGAACCGCTTCTTAAAGGGGACGTGTATATATACGTCCTTCTGCCTGCCTGTGCCATTCTGCAGACGTATATCTGCGTGCGACGGGCGGCAAGCAGTTAAAGCGTCACAGTGGCGTATCGAAAAAAAAAATGGCCCGGTCATTAAGGGGACAAATCCTTCCAGTCCTTAATTAGATCGCGACGGGTGCACGCCCGCCCGCAACAACCGCTTCTTAAATGGGACGTACAGGTACGTCCTTTTGCCTGCCCGTATATCTGCGTGCGGCGGGCGCCAATCGGTTAAAGAAGCTGCGGACTGTGCATTCGCAGGTGACGCCACTACAGCTTGCTGGACGGATTATGAAGAAACAGAAAGAGTAAGTAAAATTTCACAGGCAGCCATCAGCTGGCAGTACTATGCAGATTGTAATGAGCTAAAGTTGTAGTGGAGGGTTTACAAGTCTTTCTGTGTCCTTTAAAATAAGACTTTTGCACTCACCGGAAGATCCTTTTTCTGTAGTCCATTGAGGGTTTTATGGTGAGTACACAAATCCTATTTTTACACAAAGGCTCGGAATTGTTTTACAATTTTAAATGATTTATGTGGCCATTATAGAAACTTATAGCACTTGGTGATGTTCTTCTGTAAAAAAAACGGAATGGCCGCTGGCGTCAGCTGACTTAATAAATGGAATTTTTTCCCCATCTACTGAACACCAGATGTTTGTGCGCCTCTTTGTGGACGAGAACCTGGACCGCATGGTGCCCATCTCCAAGCAACCCAAGGAAAAGATACAGGCCATCATCGAGTCGTGCAGCCGCCAGTTCCCAGAATTCCAAGAACGCGCCAGGAAGCGCATCCGCACCTACCTGAAGTCCTGCCGGCGCATGAAGAAGAACGGCATGGAGATGGTGAGGCCGGATGCTCTCAGGGTCTGTGTGAGTTACCCGGCGTACAATTCTCTTGTGTGTCTTTGTTGTGGACTCGAGTGATTGCGTCTCTCACAATCTGTGTGACTTTGTGAATGTCGTGCCAATGTACAGAGCAAAACATACACCCCTTCCATCTGTATACACCAGGGATCTCCAAACTACGGCCCTCCAGCTGTTGCAGAACTACAAGTCCCATGAGGCATTGTAAAACTCTGACATTCACAGACATGACTAGGCATGATGGGAATTGTAGTTCCTGAACAACTGGAAGGCTGTAGTCTGGTATACACCCGTTGACCAGAGCAGTTTTTACATTTCCACTATGGGTCTATTTATTTGTCAATAACTTTGGCAGAACTTAAAGGGGTTGTAAAGCTTCGCGTTTTTTCACCTTAACGCATCCTATGCATTAAGGTGAAAATGCATCCGATGCTTACAGGCACCCCAGCCCCCCCGTTTACTTACCCAAACCCTCAAAAGACCCGCGTCGTGAACGCGCCGTCTACTCGCCCCTGTCTTCAGGCTGTTCTCAGCTCTTCATTGGATGAATGATAGCAGCGCAGCCATTGGCTGTCAATCTAATCAATGACGCGGCGTGCTGAGCGGGCGGGGCCGAGTGATTCAGTCGGCGGCTGTAGCCGCCGGCTGTATCATAGGAGCGTGCCCGCAAGCTAACCCGCTTCGGAGAGAGCTTCCCATGAAGGGGGTTAGCTCTTGTGGGGAGGTGCCGAGGCAGCCGCCGAGGGACCCCAGAAGGCCAGGATCGGGGCCACTCTGCAAAACGAGCTGCACAGTGAAGGTAAGTATAATATAATAGGATCAGTGGCAGTGCTGGCAGGGAGTTCTAACCAACTTGGGTGTTATTATTGAAGTTCATTTGCTGATCTAAGAACTGTAGTGGGGACATTTAATGGCAACTATAATCACAGGTAGTCAGACTTTGTGGTGTCTCGTAGCAGTGACACCTATGCCGAAATTGGGAGATGGGGTCTCCTCCAGCCCCTCCCATCCACATTCCTTACCAGTCAGCTGACTTCTAGTCTCTGCCCCCCTGCCATGCAGTGAACTGAATGGGAAGCTGAGTGGGTGGCCGCGGGCTCCGGGAACAACCCAGGATTCGGTGACCCCTGGCAAATCATTATTTGACCCCCAAGGGGGTGCCGACCCCCAGGTTGAGAACCATTGATGCAAAGGGAACTACATGGAATCACAGAAGTATAGCTATTGTCCAAAATTGGGCATGATTAATAAAATGTATTATGGATATAGAATCAATGACGTTTACCGCTGGTTCAGGAAAAGTTCCTTTAAGACCAAATGTGGACTAGATAAGATAAGTGATATCCAATAGCAAGGTGCCTAAATAGGTCCAGTAACATCAAATCAAGCGATTGACTGACATGCTATAAAAAAGAGAAGAAATAGAGGGAATAAATACTTGGCTGGGGGGAATGAAGCCCTAGTGTGAATCGCCAGATTGAGCAAAGAGAGCTTACCTATTGGCAGTCTGGATGATTCATGGACAGAGGCGTTAGGGGGTTAGGGTTAGTGTCAGGGCTTAGGGTCATGGTTAGGGTTTCCCATTGAAGAATGTGGCTAGGACTCAGGAATTGGAACAGGGACCTCCCCCAGAGGTCAAAGGTCAGAAGGGGGTTCCCAGAGGTCAAAGGTCACAGGGCGTGGCTGATCCACCCCCACCAAAGTGTACCGCCTACCCCAACTAAGCCGGGGAATTAACAAGTGGGGGTAAGCGTCTTGTGTCTGTTATGAGTTTTGACAGGGATCGCGGCATTTGCCGCGCTCTTAAATACCTCCCATCCCTGTGGCGTCTGACGTCACCGCTCGGATGCGGACGTGACGTGGGGACACGAGGTGCGCATGCGTGACCCACACATCAACAAGGGGGAGCCGCTCGCATATTAGCACAAATGAGTTTACAGGTCCGGCACATACCAAGTGTTGTATGGGGAACCCGCAAAGATCATTTTTATGATAAAAATTGAAACCCCCAAATGCTGTTACTGTATTCCTACCCAAATCAATTGGACACTGTATAAAGTTCCAGGGTTTGTTACCCTTCTTTTTTATGTCTCTAGTGGAAATTAGAACCACAACTGCGGTGCTCCTCCCTGATAAGATGTGTTAGTGGCAGGTATAGTTCATGTTAGGGGGTCTGTCTGTTTTGTGTGTGATCTCTCACTCGTCTCTAATACTCAATGCCGATTGTGTTTCCAGGCCAGGCCGACTCCTCCTCATCTAACCTCAGCCATGGCGGAGAACATTCTGGCGGCAGCCTGCGAGAGCGAATCCAGAAAAGCCGCCAAAAGGATGAGACTAGAAGTTTATCAGTCCGCTCAGGTAATATCCCCCCCCCCCCCCCTTGTCCCTGGAATTATTGGAAAAGACTGTGTAGACGTGTATAGGATGTGTGTTGTCAGTAATCTGAGAACACCTTTTCTTATCAGTGTTCCCAACCACACCCACTGCAAGCCTCATTCTGCCTCTCACAAACAGAACGCTTTCTCACGGTATGATCAATGCTTGGAAGTGTGAATCTGATTGGTGATCCATCATACGGAGAGGAAGGGGCGTGGATTCAGGAAGCAGACCCACCCACATCACATGCAAGGAGCTCTGTGGAATCTGCCCGCTGTGCATTTCACAGACATTGGTTCCTGCACAGTTGGGCGTATTTCAGTCTAGTTCCAATGTTCCCTGGTATCACAGTTCACATACTTCTTCCGTTATATTGTTGTGGGAAAGTGACAGCTGCAGTCCGGTTGGTGTACGGGACGCGGATTCTTCTTCAGCTTTTATTGAGCACGTTTTATATTCCAGGTGGATGGAGTTATGCTGTGGTCATGGCTCTTCTCATTCCTCCCTCTCCCATCTGTATATCTCTTTTTCCTTTATTGTTTCTTTATCTCTATTTCCTCTTCTCCTTTTTCCTTTCCTATATGTTCATACACATAGATTGACTGGTGACCCATTGAACCGGCTGGAATGTGAGCCATGGGTGTCGGCATCCTCCCACCCGACGTCCTTCTATCTGAAAATTGAATGAGCTTTGCAGAATAAGTCATCTGGATAGAGGCTGCATCCAATCAGATGCAGCCACTGTTTGGGCATTCTGACAGTTGTAGGTGTTGGCTGTCATAATACAAGAGCTGTCAGGGGAGATTCCTCCATCCATGCTGTTTAGTGTGGATGGGGGGTCAGTAGATATTTATTTCATTCAGCCTGTGGTGCTGAATGAGACAAATCTCCCAGTGTAAAATTTCCACTGTTCTAATTTTTTTTCTCCCCAATCTATTGCTCTTCTCTTCCCTTCCTTCCCCTCTCCTCTTCTGTTCTCCTCCTTTCCTCTTCTCTTAAATGTTCTCCTCTCTTCATTCCTTCCCTCCAATCTCTGCCTCTCCCCTCCCTTGTCCTCCTCTCTCTTGTCCTCCCCTCCTCTCCCTTGTCCCCCCCCTACCTCTCTCTTGTCCTCTCCTCCTCTCCCTTGTCCTCCCCTCCTCTCTCTTGTCCTCCCCTCCTCTCCCTTGTCCTCCCCTCCTCTCTCTTGTCCTCCCCTCCTCTCCCTTGTCCTTCCCTCCTCTCTCTTGTCCTCTCCTCCTCTCCCTTGTCCTCCCCTCCTCTCCCTTGTCCTCTCCTCCTCTCCCTTGTCCTCCCCTCCTCTCCCTTGTCCCCCCCCCTACCTCTCTCTTGTCCTCTCCTCCTCTCCCTTGTCCTCCCCTCCTCTCTCTTGTCCTCCCCTCCTCTCCCTTGTCCTCCCCTCCTCTCCCTTGTCCTTCCCCTCCTCTCTCTTGTCCTCTCCTCTCCTCTCTCCTTGTCCTCCCCTCCTCTCCCTTGTCCTCCCTCCTCTCCCTTGTCCTCCCCTCCTCTCCCTTGTCCTCCTCTCTCTTGTCCTCTCCTCCTCTCCCTTGTCCTCCCCTCCTCTCCCTTGTCCTCCCCTCCTCTCCCTTGTCCTCCCCTCCTCTCTCTTGTCCTCCCCTCCTCTCCCTTGTCCTCCCCTCCTCTCCCTTGTCCTCTCCTCCTCTCCCTTGTCCTCCCCTCCTCTCTCCTTGTCCTCCCCTCCTCTCCCTTGTCCTCCCCTCCTCTCTCTTGTCCTCTCCTCCTCTCCCTTGTCCTCCCCTCCTCTCCCTTGTCCTCTCCTCCTCTCCCTTGTCCTCCCCTCCTCTCTCTTGTCCTCTCCTCCTCTCCCTTGTCCTCCCCTCCTCTCCCTTGTCCTCCCCTCCTCTCTCTTGTCCTCTCCTCCTCTCCCTTGTCCTCCCCTCCTCTCCCTTGTCCTCCCCTCCTCTCCCTTGTCCTCCCCTCCTCTCCCTTGTCCTCTCCTCCTCTCCCTTGTCCTCCCCTCCTCTCTCCTTGTCCTCTCCTCCTCTCCCTTGTCCTCCCTCCTCCTCTCCCTTGTCCTCTCCCTCCTCTCTCCTTGTCCTCTCCTCCTCTCCCTTGTCCTCTCCTCCTCTCCCTTGTCCTCCCCTCCTCTCCCTTGTCCTCCCCTCCTCTCCCTTGTCCTCTCCTCCTCTCCCTTGTCCTCTCCTCCTCTCCCTTGTCCTCTCCTCCTCTCCCTTGTCCTCGCCTCCTCTCCCTTGTCCTCCTCTCCCTTGTCCTCTCCCTTGTCCTCTCCTCCTCTCCCTTGTCCTCTCCTCCTCTCCCTTGTCCTCCCCTCCTCTCCCTTGTCCTCCTCTCCCTTGTCCTCCTCTCCCTTGTCCTCCTCTCCCTTGTCCTCTCCTCCTCTAACTTGAACTCTCCTCTCCCTTGTCCTCCTCTACCTTGTCCTCTCCTCCTCTCCATTGTCCTCTCCTCCTCTCCCTTGTCATCCCCTCCTCTCCCTTGTCCTCCCCTCTTCTCCCTTGTCCTCCCCTCCTCTCCCTTGTCCCCCCCTCCTCTCTCTTGTCCTCCTCTCCCTTTTCCTCCCCTCCTCTACCTTTTCCTTCCCTCCTCTCTCTTGTCCTCCCCTCCTCTTTCTTGTCCTCCCCTCCTCTCCCTTGTCCTCCCCTCCTCTCCCTTGTCCTCCCCTCCTCTCTCTTGTCCTCCCCTCCTCTCTCTTGTCCTCTCCTCTCCTCCTTCCTCTGTCCTCCCCTCCTGTCCTCCCCTCCTCTCCCTTGTCCTCCCCTCCTCTCTCTTGTCCTCCCCTCCTCTCCCATTTCCTTCCCTCCTCTCCCTTGTCCTCCCCTCCTCTCCCTTGTCCCCCCCCCCCTACCTCTCTCTTGTCCTCTCCTCCTCTCCCTTGTCCTCCCCTCCTCTCTCTTGTCCTCCCCTCCTCTCCCTTGTCCTCCCCTCCTTTCCCTTGTCCTCCCTCCTCTCTCTTGTCCTCTCCTCCTCTCCCTTGTCCTCCCCTCCTCTCCCTTGTCCTCTCCTCCTCTCCCTTGTCCTCCCCTCCTCTCCCTTGTCCCCCCCCCCTACCTCTCTCTTGTCCTCTCCTCCTCTCCCTTGTCCTCCCCTCCTCTCTCTTGTCCTCCCCTCCTCTCCCTTGTCCTCCCCTCCTCTCTCTTGTCCTCCCCTCCTCTCCCTTGTCCTCCCCTCCTCTCTCTTGTCCTCTCCTCCTCTCCCTTGTCCTCCCCTCCTCTCCCTTGTCCTCTCCTCCTCTCCCGTGTCCTCCCCTCCTCTCTCTTGTCCTCTCCTCCTCTCCCTTGTCCTCCTCTGTCCTCTCCTCCTCTCCCTTGTCCTCCCCTCCTCTCCCTTGTCCTCTCCTCCTCTCCCTTGTCCTCCCCTCCTCTCTCTTGTCCTCTCCTCCTCTCCCTTGTCCTCCCCTCCTCTCCCTTGTCCTCCCCTCCTCTCCCTTGTCCTCTCCTCCTCTCCCTTGTCCTCCCCTCCTCTCCCTTGTCCTCCCCTCCTCTCCCTTGTCCTCCCCTCCTCTCCCTTGTCCTCTCCTCCTCTCCCTTGTCCTCCCCTCCTCTCTCCTCTGTCCTCCCCTCCTCTCCCTTGTCCTCCCCTCCTCTCTCTTGTCCTCTCCTCCTCTCCCTTGTCCTCTCCTCCTCTCCCTTGTCCTCCCCTCCTCTCCCTTGTCCTCCTCTCCTCTCCCTTGTCCTCTCCTCCTCTCCCTTGTCCTCTCCTCCTCTCCCTTGTCCTCTCCTCCTCTCCCTTGTCCTTGTCCTCGCCTCCTCTCCCTTGTCCTCCTCTCCCTTGTCCTCTCCTCCTCTCCCTTGTCCTCTCCTCCTCTCCCTTGTCCTCTCCTCCTCTCCCTTGTCCTCCCCTCCTCTCCCTTGTCCTCCTCTCCCTTGTCCTCCTCTCCCTTGTCCTCCTCTCCCTTGTCCTCCTCTCCCTTGTCCTCTCCTCCTCTAACTTGAACTCTCCTCTCCCTTGTCCTCCTCTACCTTGTCCTCTCCTCCTCTCCCTTGTCATCCCCTCCTCTCCCTTGTCCTCCCCTCCTCTCCCTTGTCCTCCCCTCCTCTCCCTTGTCCCCCCCTCCTCTCTCTTGTCCTCCTCTCCCTTTTCCTCCCCTCCTCTACCTTTTCCTTCCCTCCTCTCTCTTGTCCTCCCCTCCTCTTTCTTGTCCTCCCCTCCTCTCCCTTGTCCTCCCCTCCTCTCCCTTGTCCTCCCCTCCTCTCTCTTGTCCTCCCCCATTTCCTTCCCTCCTCTCTCTTGTCCTCCCCTCCTCTCCCTTGTCCTCCCCTCCTCTCCCTTTTCCTTCCCTCCTCTCCCTTTTCCTCCCCTCCTCTCTCTTGTCCTGCCCTCCTCTCCCTTGTCCTCCCCTCCTCTCCCTTGTCCTCCCCTCCTCTCCCTTGTCCTCTCCTCCTCTCTCTTGTCCTCCCCTCCTCTCCCTTGTCCTCCCCTCCTCTCTCTTGTCCTCCTCTCTCTTTTCCTCCCCTCCTCTCCCTTTTCCTTCCCTCCTCTCTCTTGTCCTCCCCTCCTCTCTCTTGTCCTCCCCTCCTCTCCCTTGTCCTCCCTTCCTCTCCCTTGTCCTCCCCTCCTCTCCCTTGTCCTCCCCTCCTCTCCCTTGCCCTCCCCTCCTCTCTCTTGTCCTCCCCTCCTCTCCCTTGTCCTCCCCTCCTCTCCCTTGCCCTCCCCTCCTCTCCCTTTTCCTTCCCTCCTCTCCCTTGTCCTCCCCTCCTCTCTCTTGTCCTCCCCTCCTCTCCCTTGTCCTCCCCTCCTCTCCCTTGTCCTCCCCTCCTCTCCCTTGTCCTCCCCTCCTCTCTCCCTTGCCCTCCCCTCCTCTCTCTTGTCCTCCCCTCCTCTCCCTTGTCCTCCCCTCCTCTCCCTTGCCCTCCCCTCCTCTCCCTTATCCTCCCCTCCTCTCCCTTGTCCTCCCCTCCTCTCCCTTGTCCTCCCCTCCTCTCTCTTGTCCTCCCCTCCTCTCCCTTGTCCTCCCCTCCTTTCCCTTATCCTCCCCTCCTCTCTCTTGTCCTCCCCTCCTCTCCCTTGTCCTCCCCTCCTCCTCCCCTCCTGTCCTCCCCTCCTCTCCCTTGTCCTCCCCTCCTCTCCCTTGCCCTCCCCTCCTCTCTCTTGTCCTCCCCTCCTCTCTCTTGTCCTCCCCTCCTCTCTCTTGTCCTCCCCTTCTCTCCCTTGTCCTTCCCTCCTCTCCCTTGTCCTCCCCTCCTCTCCCTTATCCTCCCCTCCTCTCTCTTGTCCTCCCCTCCTCTCCCTTGTCCTCCCCTCCTCTCCCTTATCCTCCCCTCCTCTCTCTTGTCCTCCCCTCCTCCTCTCCCTTGTCCTTCCCTCCTCTCCCTTGTCCTCCCCTCCTCTCTCCTTGTCCTCCCCTCCTCTCTCTTGTCCTCCCCTCCTCTCCCTTGTCCTCCCCTCCTCTCCCTTGTCCTCCCCTCCTCTCTCTTGTCCTCCCCTCTCTCTTTTCCTCCCCTCCTCTCCCTTTTCCTTCCCTCCTCTCTCTTGTCCTCCCCTCCTCTCTCTTGTCCTCCCCTCCTCTCCCTTGTCCTCCCCTCCTCTCCCTTGTCCTCCCCTCCTCTCCCTTGTCCTCCCCTCCTCTCCCTTGCCCTCCCCTCCTCTCTCTTGTCCTCCCCTCCTCTCCCTTGTCCTCCCCTCCTCTCCCTTGCCCTCCCCTCCTCTCCCTTTTCCTTCCCTCCTCTCTCTTGTCCTCCCCTCCTCTCTCTTGTCCTCCCCTCCTCTCCCTTGTCCTCCCCTCCTCTCCCTTGTCCTCCCCTCCTCTCCCTTGTCCTCCCCTCCTCTCCCTTGCCCTCCCCTCCTCTCTCTTGTCCTCCCCTCCTCTCCCTTGTCCTCCCCTCCTCTCCCTTGCCCTCCCCTCCTCTCCCTTATCCTCCCCTCCTCTCCCTTGCCCTCCCCTCCTCTCCCTTTTCCTTCCCTCCTCTCTCTTGTCCTCCCCTCCTCTCCCTTGTCCTCCCCTCCTCTCCCTTGTCCTCCCCTCCTCTCCCTTGTCCTCCCCTCCTCTCCCTTGCCCTCCCCTCCTCTCTCTTGTCCTCCCCTCCTCTCCCTTGTCCTCCCCTCCTCTCCCTTGCCCTCCCCTCCTCTCCCTTATCCTCCCCTCCTCTCTCTTGTCCTCCCCTCCTCTCCCTTGTCCTCCCCTCCTCTCCTTTGTCCTTCCCTCCTCTCCCTTGTCCTCCCCTCCTCTCTCTTGTCCTCCCTCCTCTCTCTTGTCCTCCCCTCCTCTCCCTTGTCCTCCCCTCCTCTCCCTTGTCCTCCCCTCCTCTCCCTCGTCCTCCCCTCCTCTCTCTTGTCCTCCCCTCCTCTCCCTTGTCCTCCCCTCCTCTCCCTTGTCCTCCCCTCCTCTCCCTTGTCCTCCCCTCCTCTCCCTTGTCCTCCCCTCCTCTCTCTTGCCCTCCCCTCCTCTCTCTTGTCCTCCCCTCCTCTCCCTTGTCCTCCCCTCCTCTCCCTTGTCCTCCCCTCCTCTCCCTTGTCCTCCCCTCCTCTCAGTTGTCCTCCCCTCCTCTCCCTTGTCCTCCCCTCCTCTCCCTTGTCCTCCCCTCCTCTCTCTTGCCCTCCCCTCCTCCTCTCCCTTGTCCTTCCCTCCTCTCCCTTGTCCTCCCCACCTCTCCCTTGTCCTCCCCTCCTCTCTCTTGTCCTCCTCTCTCTTGTCCTCCCCTCCTCTCCCTTGTCCTCCCCTCCTCTCCCTTGTCCTCCCCTCCTCTCTCTTGTCCTCCCCTCCTCTCCCTTGTCCTCCCCTCCTCTCCCTTGCCCTCCCCTCCTCTCCCTTATCCTCCCCTCCTCTCTCTTGTCCTCCCCTCCTCTCCCTTGTCCTCCCCTCCTCTCCTTTGTCCTTCCCTCCTCTCCCTTGTCCTCCCCTCCTCTCTCTTGTCCTCCCCTCCTCTCTCTTGTCCTCCCCTCCTCTCCCTTGTCCTCCCCACCTCTCCCTTGTCCTCCCCTCCTCTCTCTTGTCCTCCTCTCTCTTTTCCTCCCCTCCTCTCCCTTTTCCTTCCCTCCTCTTTTTTGTCCTCCCCTCCTCTCCCTTGTCCTCCCCTCCTCTCTCTTGTCCTCCCCTCCTCTCCCTTGTCCTCCCCTCCTCTCCCTTGTCCTCCCCTCCTCTCTCTTGTCCTCCCCTCCTCTCCCTTGTCCTCCCCTCCTCTCCCTTGCCCTCCCCTCCTCTCCCTTGTCCTTCCCTCCTCTCCCCTGTCCTCCCCCCCTCTCCCTTGTCCTCCCCTCCTCTCCCTTGTCCTCCCCTCCTCTCCCTTGTCCTCCCCTCCTCTCCCTTGTCCTCCCCTCCTCTCCCTTGTCCTTCCCTCCTCTCCCCTGTCCTCCCCTCCCCTCCTCCACCCTCATTTTCCCTTCTTTTTTCTTCTTTTCTGTCCTCTTCTCTCTTCATTCCATACCCTCCTCTTCTCTCTATATTCCTTTCCTCCCAACACTGGCTCCCCTTCTATCCTGGCCTGGCCTCTCCCCTCCCCTCTTCTCTCTTCATTCCTTCCCTCCCAACACTGGCACTTCTCTTCACTCTTTTCTCATTCTCATTCCTTCTCTCCTCTTCTCTATTCATTCCTTCCCTCCCGACACTGTCTCGTTTCTTCTCTTCTCTACTCCTCTCCTTTTTTCTCCTCTCCTCTTCGCTCTGCGTTCCTTCCCAACACTGGCTCCTCTCTTCACTGTACTCTCTCCACTCCTCTCCTCTCTTTTTTCTTCTTTCCTCTTCTCTATTCATTCCTTCCTTCTCTCCTCTTCTCTACTCATTCCTTCCCTCCCGTCACTGTCTCGTTTCTTCCGGCCCAACGATGGCTGCTCTCTTCACTTTTCTCTTCTCTTTACTCTTCTCTTTTCCCTCCTCTCCTCCTCTCTTCTCAGCTCTCCTCTCTTCATTCCTTCCCTCCTAACACTGGCTATACAACTCAATATGGCGTCTGGTCACATTGTGCCCTTCTATCCCCCCCCCCCCCAGGAAGAGAATGTTTCCTTAGAGAAGACTTCCAGCCTCTCACAATCCACCTACACTTTGCCGGCGACCAACTATGCCCAGGATCCTGTCTATGTGAACGGAAGTCTTCACTACACTTATCGCGGTTACGGGTCCATTGGAGGCAACCTGGCGCCTCCCACCTCACTGCAAACTGGAAACCACTGCAATGGTAAGTTATACCCACATGCAGTGATCATCAGGTGGACATTATTATATGGAGGGTGATAAGGTGTTTCTGTAGGGTACATGGTATATGTGTACTATATTTGTGTACTTAAGTGGAACTAAACCTATAGGTTTAACCGTTTTCCAAAACTGTTACATTCAAGCCATGCCATGGATAATACCTGTCACAGTTGCTTCTGTTCTCAGTTAAACTGTCAAGCAATCAAATGGTTGGTATCATAACTGATCACATGTGCAGCACCGTGGCAAATGCAGATCAAACAGAGGGTAAGATGGCAGCTGCCTTTGCTGTAAAGCATAGGAGGGTTTAGTTCCACTTGAATAATGTGACCACTGAGGTTGTACACTGTGTACCATTTTATTTTTATCCTTCCACAGCTATTAATAGCTCCAGCTTTGACATTGTTCTGTCCCTTGAAACAGGTCCAACTGATCTCAGCATGAAGTCTGTGGCTTCTGGCAGCACCCACTCCAACTCCTCCAACCGGGCAATGCCGTGCGCCCAGCTCAGCCCCACCGAGATCGGAGCAGTGCGACAGCTGATCGCCGGGTACCGAGAGTCGGCCGCATTCCTTCTGCGCTCAGCCGATGAACTGGAGAATTTAATATTGCAGCAGAATTGACCAGAACCCTCGGGCCCCGGACCTCGACCTCTCACTCTACAGACTGAGAGAAGACAGCGAGGTGCCTCCGCCCCCCTTCCCCCACCCTTTTCCCAAGACAGTCGCAGACACTGAACTTGCTCACTGAGCAGGAGCCATATTTTATCTCCCGCTGGGCAATCGGAAGGACGCTGTCCCTGCGCTTACTGCGCTCTACTGATAGAACGAGCTCCGCCCAGCGGCGGGATGGACGTCAATCACATATTTATTGAGATAAGGATTTCTTCTTTTATTAATTTATTTTTCTGAATTTTTTTTTTTTTTCATTTGTACAATATATTCGTGTTTGTATGTGTGTAAGTGGACCCATCAACTAACCAGAGCAAAGTCGTTTTGTAGGCCAGTAGGTTGCATTCCCAAGAAAAAGGTGCAGCCCCCCCAAGCCCGCATCACGGCCTCTGCTCTGTAAAGGTGACAGGTACACCTTGAAGAACTCTACCATCCAATGGTCATTCCATCTCTTCCCAGCGTCCAAAGCCGTTTTTGGCTTTGGCTGGATCCATTCCACTACGCCATTCTTTTCAAGGTCCACTTCCGACATTCCACCATATACATTGTGAGCACTCCTCTCTAGGAGCAAGGGGGAGGCCATTTTCTTTACTGTCCTTGTCTCCTTCCCTCGCTTGATCTGAGACCTTCCATCACCTTTTTTGGACCATACCATTCCACACTCAAAACAGGTGACGTCACACTAAATCGGGCTAAGCAACGACTGAAATACCTCCTTCATCCTCTTTCCAACCTCTCATCCACCGGGGCTGCTGAATCATGTTAACACACTAACATTCGCTTATTGCTGCTATCGATCGCCTTTTTTTCAGGTAAAAACTCAGCCGCCCTCTTCCTCTCTTGACCACGAGACCTCTCTTTCTCCTTGCACGTCCGTTCTTACAGGTGTTTTTTGCACAGAACCTAACAAATACCTTGTTTTTTCAACTGCACACAACTCAGGCGGACAACCGGCTCAATCCTCAACCTGAACCTTTTCGGTTCGGACCTCACTTTACAGCTCTCTTTCTCTCTCTCTGTCCCGATGAACCAACCACTGTCTCCGTTTTTTTTGGTCCACCTCATTTCAGAACATTCCATTTGAAGTCGCCATACCCTCCTCTGCTTGTTATATAATCCATGTTTTCTTTTTGTTAAGTGTTTTCTTGTAAAGCCATTCCTCCTGCTATCGTCCTTTATATTCACATCAAGTCGAGCACTTTGCAACTAATCGTATTTTTTTTTTCCCTCTAGGGTGATTCAGGAACTTTGTAGGACTCTATGTAACTAAGGTAGTCCTCAACTGCAAGCTGCATTGTGTGCGGTGACTGTGGATTTACAGCTTTTAGCGGCATCGCTTCTGTCGGTCGTGTAGCTTTTATCATGGCTGTCCTCGCGCCGAGGATACGCCGGTAGCGTGAGTCTCCGCTAAGCACTTGGTGAACCTTCTTTTCGTTTTTTTTTACCAGACCGACCTCATCTTCAAATCGGTCACGACTTTCTGTCTTTGTAGGTGGGGTTTGATGCACTGACAAGAGAACAAGACCCGGCAGCCTTTTTATTTCTTTCGTTTTGTATAATTTTTTCGTGGTGCTTTTAATTCTTTTCTATTATTACTTCGTCTTAGCTGAACACACGTTCCTTCTGACAGCTTTAATTGCGGTGAACGCGTGCGTTTTTTTTTTTTTTGTCGATTCCAATTTCGGACTACGAGTGTCCTGTTTACATATATGGATGCCCCAGCTCTCTTGCAAGATCCTGGGGTAGAGGGGACTGGAGGAGGCGCTCCTCTCCATACTGAAAGCCACAGGTACACCCCCCCCCCCCCCAATGGCAAACAGTGGCGCCTTTGAAGAGAAGCGCGTGATTCACTTTACTCCCACTGACTCAGGTAGAAAGGAAGTCACACTTGATGACTACTGGGTTTACGGACTGGCTTTCGAAAGTTATGGTATCCGCCCCCTTTTTAATCCGCAAAATCCCGTTTTGGCGATCTGAGGCCATGCCCGCGTTGGCTTGGAATGCATGGATTGGCCAACTTACGGTCTACCTATGAATATATAGTGTGAGGGCCCACCTGATTGGATATATAACCTCACACCACACAAAGACTAAGCTACACTGGCAGTTTTAATTGAGCGTGATCCATTGGAAAGCTTTAAAATGACAAGACTAAAAATGTTATGTACGGGATGTGCTATCGGTGTCATCTGGATGATACCTCCACACTAGCCTGAGCCTGTCACCAAATTCTGCAGGGCACAGAAATACTGCACCATCTTGTAGAATGAAGATATCACTTCTCATCCTGTGACAATGGTAGCTCGGGTGGGTACACTCATGGCAGCAGATGGGGGAAGACCTCTTCCTCAGGGTCTTGGGTGACTATGGAGGGTTCCACCAAACACTTGGACTTTTTCTTCTATATTGTGGAAGGGTTGACTTTAAGGGGGTGTCATCATTAGTCTCTAGGGTTGTAGTGCATTTCATTGCTGAGTAGGGGTACAGGTGACTGAGGCGCACCTAAGATCAGTGCCGGGTGGGGGTAGACCCAAAATATCATACAGCAATCAAAGTCCATCCAGCATTGGTGGGAGTGGGTGAAGACACCATTTTAGAGCCAAGTTCCCAATTCTGCCCCCCACCCAAAACATCCCACAGCAATCAAAGTCCATCCAACATTGGTGGTAGTGGGTGAAGACACCAGTGTAGACCAAAGTTTCTAGCTTTAACCCCCCCCCACCACCACCACCACCACCAGTCATTTCCATGGGTTCAAACTGGGTAGACTTTCGGATGGAGTTTTTTCTCCTATATTGTGTGAAGATTGGCTTTAAAGGGTGTCATGTTATCAAAAATCGGTTCTGGGTGGGGGTGCACTCAGCAGTCAAAGCCCATCCAGCATTGGTAATGAGTGAAGGCACCAGTGTGGACCTAAGCCCTCTCCCCCCACCTAAAACGTCTAACAGCATTCAAAGGCCATCCAGCATGAGAGTCAGTGAAGACACCAGTGTAAACCCAAGTTCCTAGCTCTGAACCCCCCAAAAACATCCCACAGCAATCAAAGTCCCATCCAGCATTGGTGGGAGTGGGTGAAGACACCAGTGTAGAGCCAAGTTCCCAGTTCTGCCCCCCGCCCTCCCCACCACACAAAAAAAAAACTCAGCACCCAAAGCCCATCTTGGTGGGAATGAGTGAAGGCACCAGTGTAGAGCCAAGTTCCCAGCTCTGCCCCCTCTACCCAAAACATCCCACGACATTCAAAGTCCATCCAGCATCGGTGGGAATGAGTAAAGGCACCAGTGTAGAGCCAAGTTCCCAGCTCTGTCCCCTATACCCACCACATCCCACAGCATGCAACGTCCATCCAGCATTGGTGGGAGTGGGTGAAGACCAAGTGTAGATCCAAGTTCCTAGCTCTTAACCTCACCCCCCCCCCCTCCTTCCTTACACACACCAGTAATTTCCTTGGGTTTCAATGGGGTTTTTAACAGATTTATTTTCGGGTGGACTTTTTTCTTTTATATTGTGTGATTAAAGGTTGGCTTTAAGGGGGTGTCATCACTAGTCCCTAACATTGTAGTGCATTTCAGTGCCGGGTAGAGGTGCAGGTGATTGGCGATCACTTAAAGTCGGTGTTGGTTGGGGGTACACCCAAAATATCATCCCACAGTATCCAAAGTCCATCCAGCACTGGTGGGAGTGGGTGAAGACACCATTGTAGACCCAAATTCCCAGCTTTGCCCCCCTCCCTCCCACACACACACTAGTAATTTTAATGGGTTCCAGTAGGGTTTTAGGGCAGACCTGTATTCGCTGGGATAGGTAGAATGGCTAAAATGTCCTTTCCTGGCTACCTTCAGTGCATGAACTTGGTCATATGATCTTCGATGAGGGGCATAACCAGCAAATCTGAATTCTACAGAAAAAAAAAACAGCCCAACGGGGATATCAGTAAACGGTTGTCCTTTTATTAATCATGGTGGATAAAAGCCATAAGAAATTCCAGCACGTTTCGTCCGCTTAAGGTCTAAGCAGCCATAAGAAATCCCAATCCATTTTGGCTGCTTAGACCTAAGAGGACGAAACGTGCTGGGATTTCTTATGGCTTTTATCCACCATGATTAATAAGGGATGACCCTTTGCTGATATTACCATATTACCGTAGTGCTGGCTCTTTTGTGATGATTGTACATTATTGGAAGTTTACAAAGACCTTCCAGCCAGAGCAGCGGGTTTTCTAAGTTGTCTATATTGGAAGCGGAGGTTGAGCTTGTTATGGCGTCAATCTGAATTCCTCCCTTGTGGCAGGAGGTCACATGACCAAGTGCTTAAGAGACCTATGGTCAGCACTGATTCCAGTTGAAGGAGAATTCCTGTGGGCACCTCCGCTAAAAAGAATAAATAACACGAGTTGTTGGTGCTGCACACCCCGATTTGTAGAACTGAATGAAAGATCCCTCAAGGTTTTTTTTTTAGCAGCGAGATTGTATTAGAAACAAGTAACAATTTCTATAAAATGTAGTATTTATTTATGTATCACAATATCAAGAAAATGTATAAGCATGGATACATAGGAGTCGTAAAAAAACAATTCTGATCATGACATAAAAAAAAAACAAAAAAAAAACAGAACTCATCAGCAATGGGAAAAATACATATGCACTAAAATTGTAAGATTTCCCAAAAAAGCCCTACGCGTTTCGACCTGTTTGGTTAACTGTCTTCTTCAGGGGAATTTATTCTATGCGAAAAAGATTTGTAGATTATATTGTCTATAAATACTTGGCTATAAAGTGGCTGCTCATAACTGTCAGCTCTGAGGTTTTCTTTGTAAGCCTCTAAAGAGAACCTGTCAATTTTTTGTTATTATTTACCCGTCCTAATTAAAACCGCCTCTGTAGCTCAGTTTGATGCCACTTCAGAAGGCCTCATTCCTTTGCACTACCTGGCCGTGCCGTGCCCGCCACCTCCCTGCACTCCATAGCCCTTCTTCCTTTTCTTTGCACTCCTAAAGAGCCACCCCCCCCCCCCTCAAAAAAAAAACCTACAGCCCCTTACAGCTGCACTTGGTTCTTATAAGCAAATGAGGCAAATTCAAGAAGAAAAAAAACGTAATATATATAATATATTAAAGAATGATATTTATTGTCCTCATGCTTTCTTTTATCAGTAAATGTGATTTTTAATTATTATAATTTGTAGAATGGTTTTTATTCTCTTTTATTCTATAGGATGTGATGTGTTTAGCAGACGAGATTCCCCCTGTTCCTCTTTTTACAGACACTACCAGGCGCTCTATGACACATAAAAAAAAAAAAAAAAGGAAAAAACCCAAATGGTGTTATTATTAAAAAAAACAAAAACGCAAAAGTGCACTGACTTGCCACAAAGTGGAATTTTTGTTTTGTTTTTATTTCCCTTTTTAATATGTATGTCATATGTAAAAGGCTAACTAATGATTAAACGCCCACTGCATAATAAAACTATACCACCTTTCACTTGGAGTCTGCTGAGTCTCTCTCGTTCATGGAGGTTGTCGGGGATCAGAGGCATGGGGAGTAACGGGTGTCCAATATAAAGTGTCCGGATATTAAGTGGAACTTTAGTCCGAATATAAAAAAAAATGAAAAAAGTATTTGAACCTCTGCTGATTTTATACGTTTGCCCACTGACAAAGAAATGATCAAGTCTATAATTTTATTGGTCCGTTTATTTTACCAGTGAGAGACAAAATAACAACAAAAATATCCAGAAAAACGCATTTTAAAAAAAGTTATGAATTGATTTGTATTTTAATGAGTGAAATACGTATTTGATCCCCTATCAATCAGCAAGCTTTCTGGCTCCCAGGTGTTTTATTCAGGGAACAAGCTGAGATTAGGAGCACTCTCTTAACCACTTAAGACCCGAACCATTATGCAGGTTAAGGACCTTGCCCCTTTTTGCGATTCGGCACTGCGTCGCTTTAACTGACAATTGCGCGGTCGTGCGACGTGGCTCCCAAACAAAATTGACTTTTTTTTCCCCCCACAAATAGAGCTTTCTTTTGTTGGTATTTGATCACCTCTGCGGTTTTTATTTATTGCGCTATAAACAAAAATAGAGCGACAATTTTGAAAAAAAAATCAAAATTTTTACATGTTTGCTGTAATAAATATCCCCCAAAAAAGATATAAAATAAAAAAAAAATCCTCACTTTAGGCCGATACGTATTCTTCTACATATTTTTGGTAAAAAAAAATCGCAGTAAGCGTTTGATTGGTTTGCGCAAAAGTTATAGCGTCTAACAAATAGGGGATCGTTTTATGGCATTTTTATTAATATTTTTTTTTACTAGTAATGGTGGCGATCAGCGTTTTTTTCGTGACTACGACATGGTGGAGACATCGGACACTTTTGACACGAAAAGTGCTATAAAAATGCACCGATTACTGTGAAAATGACAATGGCAGTGAATGGGGTTAACCACTAGGGGGCGCTAAGGAGTTAAGTGTGACCTAAGGGAGTAATTCTAGCTGTAGGTGTGACGTCACTGATCGTCATTCCCTATAATAGGGAACAGACGATTAGTGACACTGCCACACAGAACGGGGGAAGGTGTGTTTTCCCGTTCTTCAGCTCATGCAACCCGAACGCGGTCCCGTGGTCACGGAGAGTCGGACCCACGGGCACTTACAGATACGTCGCCTTTAAGAGCCCAGCCGTGCCATTCTGCCGACGTAAATGTGCAGGAGGCGGATCTAAATTGGTGAAAGAAAGTTATAAATTGATTTAAGTAGTTGATCCCCTATCAACCAGAAAGATTTCTGGCTCCCAGCTGTCCATTATTCAGGTAACAAGCTGAGATTAGGAGCACTCTCTTAAAGGGACACTAAAGTAAGTGATTTTTTTTTTAAATAACAAACATGTTTCCACCTTCATGCGAGCGACCATGGTGGAAAGCTCTTGCGGGCCATAGCCGCCGACTCTATCACTTGGCTCTGCCCCCCCCCCCCGGTGCGCTGAGTCATTGGATGTGATTTCAGAGGCTGGCGCTGCTGTCACTTTCCTCCATGTTAGCCTATGCGTCCATGCACACATAAGCTTTCAGAGGAGGTATAAGCGTTTTGGGGCAGTAAAAAAAACCGAAATGCCTGACCTCTGCGACACAACACATACAGTGGAACCTCAGTTTACGAGTAACGTGGTTAACAAGCATTTTGAAAGGCGAGCAACTATTTAAACATTTGGTTTGCGAGCAGAATTCAATCTAATTGAGACTGCAGTACTGCATTTGGCCTGGTGGCTCTGGCGCCGTTCGGAAATGCACGGAAAGACCCAAGTACAGCTTGGCTGCTTGGCTGACCTCGGAAAGGCTTGTGAACTGAGTCTTTCTGAGGTTTTCCGAACTGTCTTTGGGCCTTTCCCGAGGCTCTCCGGCACCCCCTGCCTCTGGCCGAATGAGGTATTGCTTGCCATTGAAGTCAATGCGGAACAAATTATTTTGGTTTCCATTGACTTCAATGGAGAAACTCGCTTTGATATGCGAGTACTTTGGATTACGAGCATTCTCCTGGAACTGATTATGCTCGTAATCCGAGGTTCCACTGTACATTGTGTGTGGTTGCAGGGAGGCCCCATTGGCCTGAATGGGTGACGCTCGGCTGGTGCTAGTGCAACAAGTGGCATGTGTACACCACTGTCTTCTACCACTGCTGGGGGGCTGTAAAAGCAATTTTGTTGGGGTTTGAATTTGGGGAAGGGTTGTTAGAAACTCTGACAATGTTTTTACTGCTGTGTTTGTGACGGGCACTGCCCTCATTATCTGTTCAGGCAGCACAGGGACAGGGAGGCTGAGGTATATGGCGTTGGGCTGTATCCATCCATAGGGCTGGCCTCAATATAGCATGTTATGGCTGGGTGGTAATCCAATGCGGATGACTTCAACATTTGGGTGATTGCTCCAACACTTTTGCTTCTGCAATAGGAGGCTGTTACCTTCAGGTGGTCGTAGAGGAGACTGAAGTCCTGTTCCATTACTTGGTTATTGTCTTTAATGGGCGATTGTATTGTATTTCTGAAACAGGAGAACATCTAAGCTTGAGCATTGGCTGTAGCTCAGAGGGTAAGAGCTATGACTGGTCTGCTGGAGACCTGAGTTCAAATCCCAATGAGGGAAAGCCTTGTGTGTCCTGGGTGCGGTGCAGTGCCTGAACTCCCTGTTGGTGGAACAGGGCAGTGGGAGATGTTTGAGACCCAGTGCCATGTTCCACCAGCAAGAGGAATCGGGCACTGTGCTGTGGGTGGGGTGGGATATATATATATATAGTGAGGTGCAAAAAAAACCTAAGTCCCTATGATTTTGGAGTCACAGGTTCAAGGCTCCGTGTCTCTTTATTTATTTGCAGTAGATTAACACCTGAACTATTAGAAACTAACACTTTGATGTCTGAGTGCAGGTGATGGCTCAGAGAGTAAGGACTCAGACTGGTGTGATGAAGGCTGTGGGTTCAAATCCCTGTGGTGGAGGTTGGTGAGTTCCAGGTGCTGTGCAGTGCCTGATCCCCCTGTTGGTGGAAGAGGGTAGTGGGACAGCCCATCACTAGTGAGTTCCACTTTATTATAATAACAGGTGACTGGAAAATTTAGTAACAATAGAATTTCACAAATGGATTTATTGCACAGGTGGCCACCAATCCCGGTACCACGCTTGTATTCACTGAGCTCCTGAGAGTGACCTGTTCTTCTAATGTTTGTAGAATTTGTCTGCATGCCGAGGTGCTGATGATATTATACACCTGTGACCATGGAGGGGATTGGAACACCTGAATCCAATGACAATATAGAATATTCTCCTCTATCCTGGATGATGGGACTTGGAATATCTCTGGTATTTCGGCTTGTACCCAATGTATAGGAAATAGAAGGATGAGAACGTTATCGGGTAGGTCCTCCACCCTCATGGTCCAGGTAGTTGGGTCGCCTATGTTCTGTGGAAAGTTCTGGAGATGTGAGATGGAATCCCGGGGCCGGCAGCTCATTATCTCCTTTGTATTGTACAATGCGGGTGATGACACTGAGACCCATCTGAATCAGATATCTCCTCCAGCCAGGTAGGTGGCTCTGAGGGTTAGTAGTCAGCCAGTGACCCCCACAGAGATTTTGGAGTCGCAGGTTCAAGGCTCGGTGTCTCTTTATTTATTTGTAGCAGATTAATACCTGAACTATTAGAAACGAACACTTTGATGTCTGAGTGCAGGTGATGGCTCAGAGAGTAAGGACTCAGACTGGTGTGATGAAGGCTGTGGGTTCAAATCCCTGTGGTGGAGGTTGGTGAGTTCCAGGTGCAGTGCCTGATCCCCCTGTTGGTGGAAGAGGGTAGTGGGGAATGTTTCAAGCCCACTACTATATCCCACCAGTAGGGGGCTCAGGTGTTGTACCTGAGGGTGGCCCATATATTAGGGAATGGTTGGAACATAAAAATTGAAATTTTTTGTTAAGTACAAGAGTTTGGAATGGGCTGCCCCGGTAAGACAGCCCATTCTATTTATATATGTTGCAGTGATGTCACAGACCATGGACGGAAGAAGCGTGATGTCCACAACCTAAGGTGATGCCCACACATGTTACAGGCCTGTGGTGACCTGGGACTGGAGCAGACTGGTGGGTTGTCCATGGCCTCCAAGCTTTCACTCAGGGATTTGAGCTTGAGTCTACTGCACTTCACAGATTTTCACCCGGGGTCTGCAGCGCCTATCATGGATTTGCACTTGGGGGGTCTACAGCGCTCTGTGAATGCACATTGAAGGTTTTCAGCACTTTCATGGATTTGCACTCGGGGTCTACAGTGGTGCTGTGGATTTGAACTCGGGTCTACGGCGCCCTGGTCAACACTCTTATCCACTGAGCTACTTGCTTCTGCTCAATCACTGAGGTGTTCGTTCTCCTATTTCAAGAGTTAAAGTCGCCACAAACTCAAGAAGCTAAAGCAAGATTCGAACCAGCAACCTCAACATCTCCGGAGGGTCATAGACAGACTACTAAACCCCTGAGCCAGCCAGGCCTTTCAATGAACTGGTGAAAACTTAGTAAGTAAATTGTGATCACTGACAAGTTGAAATAGACAAATCAGGATTCGAACCTGCAACTTCAAAATCTCCTCCAAACCGCTGGCTGGCTGCTAAACCTTTACACCAGGGGAGAGTTCTGGTTCTGGCTTTAGCAGCAAGCCCTTTGAATATTTACATCTAGTAATACAAGACTTGGTAATTAAAATGAATTAAAAACGAGGTGGTTGAAAAAGTAGGAAAAATATTTTTTCTCTTCTTATTTGGGCTCTGGGTCAGTTAAGCAGCCAGCCCCTTGAATAATGTTTGTAAAAAAATAAAAATAATAACTCAGGTCTACGGCGCCCTGGGTCAAGAGTCTTATCCACTGAGCTATTCGCCTCTGCTCAACTACTGATGTTCTCGGTCTGCTACTTCAGGAGTAAAATGTCGTCACAAATTCCAAAAGCTCAATCAGGATTTGAACCTGCAGTTACAAAATCTTTGCTGGATAAGGGGGCTGTTTGGTTAACCTCAGAGCCAGCCAGTCCTTTGGAGATCAGAAGAGTAAATCAAGTCTTCGTAAGTGAAGTCTGATCAGTGACTCCTACAAATTCAAAGAGATTCGAACCTGCCACTCCAAAAGTAGAGCTGATCTGCTAGCTGGCGGCTAAACCCCTGAACCAAACCACAGCTCAGGGTTGGGACTCCACACTCAGCCCTTCAAACATCAAATCTTCGTAAGTGAAGTCTGATCAGTGACTCCTACAAATTCAAAGAGATTCGAACCTGCCACTCCAAAAGTAGAGCTGATCTGCTAGCTGGCGGCTAAACCCCTGAACCAAACCACAGCTCAGGGTTGGGACTCCACACTCAGCCCTTCAAACATCAAGTCTTCGAAAGTGAAGCTTGATCATCGACTCCTACAAATTCAAAGAGATTCGAACCTGCCACTCCAAAAGTAGAGCTGATCTGCTAGCTGGCTGCTGAACCCCTGAACCAAACCACAGCTCAGTGTTGGGGCTCCACACTCAGCCCTTCAAACATCAAGTCTTCGAAAGTGAAGTTTGATCATCGACTCCTACAAATTCAAAGAGATTCGAACCTGCCACTCCAAAAGTAGAGCTGATCTGCTAGCTGGCTGCTGAACCCCTGAACCAAACCACAGCTCAAGGTTGGGACTCCACACTCAGCCCTTCAAACATCAAGAATATGTAAGCCCTAAATTCCACAAATTCAAATATTCATACATGATATTCATACAATATTGGTAACAAGCGGTCTTACCCAGGTGGGCAAAAATTGGGACTTAGAATTCTTTTTTTCTTATTTAGAGTCTGGCTCTAGTGTGTTGCAGCCACCCGTGAACATTATTATTTAGTAAGATTCAGTATTTCAATCATTGATCTCATCCACTGAACTTTTCACTTCCAATCGATAACTGACGTGTTCGTTCTCCTTCCCAATAATTCTCCTGGTAAGGTTCAAAGGTAGCCGCCATACTTATAAATAGGTTTAATGTGTGCGTGTTGATGATTGTGTAAGTTATTTGTTGTCCTTAAGAATCTTTAGGAATGAGTCTGCGTAGTAGGCGCAGCAGATGGTGAGATCCGCAAACTACTGACCCTATTTGTGCCTTCCTGATTCCCTCACCGAGGATGGCGGCGGGGGAAGCCGTGAGACGCGCGATTGCTCAGCTTCTTCTGCCGACATCGCAGGCACCCTGAACCGGTAAATGACCATTTATTAAAAGTCAGCGGCTGCAGTAGTTGTAGCTGCTGACTTCTAATACAGGTCGTTCTCAAAAAATTAGCATATTGTGATAAAGTTCATTATTTTCTGTAACATTATTTTACACACAACTGAAGTAGTTCAAGCCTTTTATTGTTTTAATATTGATGATTTTGGCATACAGCTCATGAAAACCCAAAATTCCTATCTCAAAAAATTAGTATATCATGAAAAGGTTCTCTAAAACGAGCTCTTAACCCAATCATCTGAATCAACTAATTAACTCTAAACACCTGCAAAAGATTCCTGAGGCTTTTAAAAACTCCCAGCCTGGTTTATTACTCCAAACCACAATCATAGGTAAGACTGCCGACCTGACTGCTGTCCAGAAGGCCATCATTGACACCCTCAAGCAAAAGGGTAAGACGCAGAAAGAAATTTCTGAACAAATAGGCTGTTCCCAGAGTGCTGTATCAAGGCACCTCAGTGGGAAGGAAAAAGTGTGGCAGAAAACGCTGCACAACGAGAAGAGGTGACCGGACCCTGACCAAGATTGTGGAGAAGGGCCGATTCCAGACCTTGGGGGACCTGCGGTAGCAGTGGACTGAGTCTGGAGTAGAAACATCCAGAGCCACTGTGTGCAGGAAATGGGCTACAGGTGCCGCATTCCCCAGGTCAAGCCACTTTTGAACCAGAAACAGCGGCAGAAGCGCCTGACCTGGGCTACAGAGAAGCAACACTGGACTGTTGCTCAGTGGTCCAAAGTACTTTTTTCGGATGAAAGCAAATTTTGCATGTCATTCGGTAATCAAGGTGCCAGAGTCTGGAGGAAGACTGGGGAGAGGGAAATGCCAAAATGCCTGAAGTCCAGTGTCAAGTACCCACAGTCAGTGATGGTCTGGGGTGCCATGTCAGATGCTGGTGTTGGTCCACTGTGTTTTATCAAGGGCAGGGTGAATGCAGCTAGCTATCAGGAGATTTTGGAGCACTTCATGCTTCCATCTGCTGAAAAGCTTTATGGAGATGAAGATTTCATTTTTCAGCACGACCTGGCACCTGCTCACAGTGCCAAAACCGCTGGTAAATGGTTTACTGACCATGGTATTACTGTGCTCAGTTGGCCTGCCAACTCTCCTGACCTGAACCCCATTTAAGAGACGCAAGACCCAACACTCTGGATGAGCTTAAGGCCGCTACCGCAGCAGTGCCACAGGCTGATTGCCTCCATGCCACTCCACATTGAAGCAGTCATTTGTGCAAAAGGATTCCCGACCAAGTATTGAGTGCATAACTGAACATAATTATTTGAAGGTTGACTTTTTTTTTTTATTAAAAACACTTTTCTTTTATTGATCGGATGAAATGTGCTAATTTTTTGAAATAGGAATTTTGGGTTTTCATGAGTTGTATGCCAAAATCATCAATATTAAAACAATAAAAGGCTTGACCTACTTCAGTTGTGTGTAATAAATTTAAAATATATGAAAGTCTAATGTTTATCAGTACATTACAGAAAATAATGAACTTTATCACAATATGCTAATTTTTTGAGAACGACCTGTATTTTTTATTTTAGGTGGACCGTCGTTTTAAGCCAACCGCCAGATCTAACCCCAACTCTGCCACTCATGCCTCTTTTTTGGTAAAACAATATTAAAGAGCATATAGAAAAACATAAGGGGCAAGTCCTGCATCCACCAATGGACTCCAAGGAATACATGTTACAGAACCTAAAATATGTTTGGTTACACCACGGCCTGCTGAAGAATGTTGCATAGTCTGCATACACCTGAAGAGACGTGGGTCATGGAAGCTCCTGTTCCACACCTGGTCCATTGAAATAATAACAATCATGTAAGAGGCAGGAATTTTATCCAAAACCTAAGGACATTTACCCAATTAAAAGCAGCATTAGCTGAAGAACATTCCCAGGAAGCTGCACCCATCCAGCACAATTTAAGGAGGGGGCTCAAGAAAATATCTCTGCGGTGCACAAGCCTCTCCCCTCTCTGCTGCCAGTCTGTCCATCACCAGGGCAATGTCCATTAGATTGACTGTTTGGGCGAGGCCAAATCTCTCAGCGCTACCCCAAGCAGGTATGAGACAACTATACCCGATCACAAGAGGTACTTCTATGTATTTCCAGCAGTGAAAGCACCTAGATCAGGGGAAGGCAATCTCAGCCCTCCAGCTGTTTTGAAACTACAAGTCCCACGAAACATTGCAAGACCCTGACAATCACAGGCTATAGCAGTGATGGTGAACCTTGGCACCCCAGACGTTTTGGAACTACATTTCCCATGATGCTCTACTACACTGCAGAGTGCACGAGCATCATGGGAAATGCAGTTTCAAAACATCTGGGGTGCCAAGGCTCGCCATCACTGGCTTCAGGTATGCTAGAGGGTTAAATTGGTTAGGAATAAGAAGTAAAAAGTATCTGCTCCGCAGACAGGACCACCATCCTGCTCAGAAACCAGAAAGTGGGGTTGTAGGAAGCCGGGAGAGAACAGGAAAGGGGAAGCAAGCCTGAGGGGGTTCCCCACTACCTTACACTCCCTCCATGGAGAACAGATGAACGCCTTGACTACTGACAAAAGCTACCGTTGCACAAGGTGTGGATCTTAAAAGGGAAGACATGCCAGCCTAGCCTTAAACCACTGGTGACAATCAACAGCCAACATTGAAGTCTGGTGATCCTGAAGCAGCCAACTCTATATGGAAGGTTGCCTGAACATTCCATATCAGGAGAGGGCACTAGAATGAACACGAAAGCCATTACTCCCAGGAGCAACAGGTGAGCCTGCCCAACAAGGATCCATTTTTAGGTAAGTGGTCCATGTCTACTATGGGGGGGGGGGGTCGGCAAGTCCCTCTGGTAAGGAAGAATCTCAAGGGATACCATGTACTAGGTCAGCCTGTTCATATCCCAACAGAAGGTTGGAGGAAGGGAGTGGAGGCATAAATACAGCAGAGATTTAGCAATAGAGCCAACAAAAACTGGAGCAATAAGACCACCCAGGATAAAAAGAAACCAGATGGCAAGGGGAATTAGCAGGGTCAGCACAGGTGAAGTAAGGTATTAGCCTGTGGGCAAAAAGAGGGGTCGTTGTACCTTAATAAAAGGTACGGGAAGCTGCTCACTAGGGAACACGATAGAGACTCTACCTGTAGAAGCGGGGAGCACACCTTCCTGGAAAGGGATTAGTTGACCCCTGAGTTTGTGGGCTGATTGGGTGCGTGGCCTGAAGGGCCTGAGGGCACCTACTTCATAAGCAGATCTAGAAGGGTGGAATTCAACTAACCTCCCCCTAGACCTCCTATGTTGGGGCCAGAGCACAGTCTAGTTTACCATCAGATTACCGATGCCAAGTGCAGAGCCATAAGAGGCAACGTCTGTCCATCGAAGTCCAAAAAAGTCAAATGCTTTTTGGATATGTAGTTGGCCCCGCAACAGTGCCACACACATCTCTATGGACATAAAACCCATGCAGGATCCCGAAAATGGGCGTCCACGCTGACATGACTCTCAGACAACACAGGCTGGCCAGCAGTGGGAAAAGTCCCACTCCACAGGAATATTTCCAGCACCAGCTTAGGAGCCCAGGAGCCCTTAGGCCAGGGGTCTTTAAACGATGGCCCTCCAGTTGTTCAGGAACTACAGTTCCCATCATGCCTAGTCATGTCTGTGAATGTCAGAGTTTTTACAATGCCTCGTGGGATGTGTAGTTCCGCAACAGCTGGAGGGCTGTAGTTTGGAGATCCCTGCCCTAGGCTGTTTGTAGGCCACATAGGGGAATGTCTGAAATAGCATGTGCAAGGGGAAAGTTCCTTCAGCAGTATGAACTCTAAAGCTTCATACACACAATCTGGTTGATTTTCAGAAAAGCGTAGGACTTTTGTCCGAAGGGCGTTGGCCACGAACTTGTCTTGCATTCAAAACGGCAAATAATTGTCAGCCAACAAACACAAAACTACGTGGCATTTCAGCTCTTTAGCACCACCTTTTGGGCAACTTCTGCCAAATGTAGTTTTATGGTGAGCATTGCTTCCGCGCATGCGTGTTTGTACTTTGGACTTTTGTCCAAAGAACTTGTGTGTTGTCGGATTATCCGAGCGCGCGCACACATTTGTTGGTGGACAATTTTATAGCACGCTACTATCCCTCATTTGTCCCGGAAAATACGCAATTGACTGATGGAGAGTACAAACGGTCGGATTTTCCAACAACAGAAAATCTGAAGACAAAAATATGCAGAAAATCTAATAGTGGGTGGGGGGGGGGGGGGGGGGCTCCATTCACACTTGTGCGACTCCAAAGTCGGTGCAACTTTGGCTGGATGTCACTTGTTGTCCCTCTGCAGTCGGACTCCACTGTTGCATGTGAATCATTTAGATATGACTTTTATGCAACTTCTAAGTGTTAACATTCTCTGGCCCTCACGTTGCATGAAAGTCGCACCAAAGTAGCGAATGAACTCCTTTGAAGTCGCTACGACTTTAAAGTATAACTGAAAAGGCAAAACTTTTTCTTTCGTTTTGGATGAGTGGAGAGGGATTACCCGACAGCTGATTACCTGATTGCTGCCTGTGCCCCCCCCTGTTTATCATCATCATTGAAAGTAAAAGAAAATCCCAAAAATTGTAGGTTGTCCGCAGACTATAAAAAGGGGGAAATCTTCCAATGGGGACACTAGTTCTGGTGACCCTCAAGGAATTTCCTTAATTTGCAAGGATTTCCTCTCACTTCCTGTTTTGGCTAGGGGACAGGAAGTGAAGGGAAATCTCCGCAGTGGGTTACAGATAATAAAAAAAAAAGGGGGGGGGGGTTTTAGAACCTTCCCTTACTGTAGCCAAAAATGAAAGAAAAAAAGCTTTGCCTATAGTTCTACTTTTAGTCACACAAATATGAATGGTTATTATTGGGAAACATGGGGTGCGACTTCTCATGAAGACTGAAGAGAGCAGGCAGATCCTCCCAATCCAGGGTAGTAGGCAGTCCATCATTCAGGCTAAGTTCACACCTATGAGTGTTGCGATTGGTGCGATTTTCAAGCGTGTTGTGTTTTTTTTCATACGCCACACAGCCTGGATGTGTTTGAAATGCTTTTTGAATTTTTTTGGTACTAATCAGAAGGTATGACAGTTGTGTTCATGCGATGCAACTAACGATTATTTTCATAATCGACTAGTTGGCCGATTATTGTTTCGATTATTATAAGAAAAAAAAAAAATTAGCATTTTTTTGGGCCAGTTTGTTACCGGGCAGGATACAAAACACAAATTGCCGCAAAAACACATTACACGCTTTTCTGCAGCTTCTCCATTGAAGTATATTGAAGCAAAAAAATAAATAAAAAATAGCACCGTTTCGAGTTAAAAATCCCTGGCCCTGTCCAAATACGCAGCAGCTGCAAAAAAAATCATGGATGTGAACGTGTCCCATAGGAAAACATGTAAATGGACTGTAGTGTGTTTCTGCAAAAAGCACCAAAAAACACAGGTGTGACCCCCGGCCTGAGATGTTTAGTAATATAATGGGGGTAAAAAAACAAAAATAAGTACAAAAAGAGCAAATAATCACTACTGTAAGGGGTTCATTTCTTTAATGTGGGACAGTGAAAGTAATATTTACTGTAGAGATTTGCTTTTTTGTACTATAAAGAACCAATTTTAGTTTTTTTAACCCCATTATGTTACTGTCAGATTAATCGATTCATTTCATAACCGATTAGTTGTTTCGGCCCTAAACAAAGGGGAAGCTCTGCTGATTTTATCATCCAATCATGTGCAAGCTAAAACGCTGTTTTTCTATTTTCCTTGCATGTCCCCCTCAGATCTACAGCGACTGAACTTCCAAATTGCAAAGTGAATTTGCTTTTAGTAAATAACCCCCATTGAGTGCTTAAAGCATTTTACAGTGCCTTGAAAAAGTATTCATACCCCTCAAAATTTTCCACATTTTGTCATGTTACAACCAGAAACGTAAATGTATTTTATTGGGATTTTATGTGATAGACCAACACAAAGGGGCACATAATTGAAGTGGAAGGAAAATTATAGGATGGTTTTCAATTTTTTTTTTTTTTTTTATTAATGTGAAGTGTGTGTGTGTGTGTGTGTGTGTGTGTGTGGGGGGGGGGGGGGGGGGCATTTGTATTCAGACCCCTTTACTCTGATACCCCTAACCAAAATCTAGTGGAACCAAATGCCTTCAGAAGTCACCTAATTATTAAATAGAGATCACCTGTGTGTAATTTAATCTCAGTATAAATACAGCTGTTCTGTGAAGCCCTTGGAGGTTTGTTAGAGAACCTTAGTGAAAAAACAGCATCATGAAGGCCAAGGAACACACCAGACAGGTCAGGGATAAAGTTGTGGAGAAGTATAAAGCAGGGTTAGGTTATAAAAAATATCCCAAGCTTTGAACATCTCACGGAGCTTCTGTTCAATCCATCATCCGAAAATGGAAAGAGTATGGCAACTGCAAACCTACCAAGACATGACTGTCCACCTAAACTGACCGGGCTGGGCAAGGAGAGCATTCATCAGAGAAGCAGCCAAGAGGTCCATGGTAACTCTGGAGGTGCTGCAGAGATCCACAGCTCAGGTGGGAGAATCTGTCCACAGGACAACTATTAGTGGTGTTCTCCACAAATCTGCCCTTTATGGAAGAGTGACAAGAAGAAAGTCATTGGGGAAAGAAAGACATAAGATGTCCTGTGTGCAGTTTGCGAGAAGCCATGTGGGGGAGGGGACACAGAAAACATGTTGAAGAAGGTTCTCTGGTCACATGAGACCAACATTTTACTTACTGGCCTAAAAGCAAAACTCTATGTGTGGCAGAAAATTAACACTGCACATCACCCTGAACCCACCACCCCCACCGTGAAACATGGTGGTGGCAGCTTCATGTGGGGATGCTTTTCTTCAGCAGGGACAGGGAAGCTGGTCAGAGTTGATGGTTAGATGGATGGAGCCAAATACAGGACAATCTTAGAAGAAAACCTGTTAGAGTCTGCAAAAGACTTGAGACTGAGGCGGAGATTCACCTTCCAGCAGGACAACGACCCTAAACATACAGCCAGAGCTACACTGGAATGGTTTAGATCAGGGGTCTCCAAACTACGGCCCTCCAGTTGTTGCAGAACTACACATCCCATGAGGCATTGTAAAACTCTGACATTCACAGACATGACTAGGCATGATGGGAATTGTAGTTCTTGAACAGCTGGAGGGCCCTAGTTTGGAGACCCCTGGTTTAGATCAAAGCATATTCATGTGTTAGAATGGTCCAGTCACAGTCCAGACCTAAATCCAATTGAGAATCTGTGGCAAGACTTGAAAAATGCTGTTCCCAGAAGCTCTCCATCCAATTTGACAGAACTCGAGATATTTTACAAAGAAGAATGGGCAGAAATGTCCCTCTCTAGATGTGCAAAGCTGGTAGAGACACCCCCAAAAAGACTCGCAGCTGTAATTGCAGAAAAGGGGGTTCTACAAAGTATTGACTCCGGGGGGCGCCATACAAATGTACCCCCCACACTTTTATTTGTAGAACCATTCATCACTTCCTTCCACTTCACAATTCTGTGTCACTTTGTGTTGGTCTATCACATAAAATACATTTATGTTTTTGGTTGCAACATGAGAAAATGTGGAAGGGGTGTGAATACTTTTTCAAAACACTAACAATGGAGAAATATCAATACATTACAAAAAGGTAAACAAGCTAGGGAAACGAGAAGAAAAAAAAAGCTGAATCAATAGTTGTGTGTGTACATGAAGGGCAGACAGACAGAAAGAAGAGGCCAGTAATGGAAACTCACACGGCGATGCCATCTATACAGAATATACATTTATATTGTGGGCCAAAATTGTTTACAACATAAATACAGGAATAAAACACTGGAATGCAGAAGCCGAACAGTTTACTTTATATACAACTTGTTGAAATCTCAGACATGTTCTTGTCCATGCAAAAAAAAAAAAAAAACAAGTATGGACATTTCCCAGCCCCTCCCCCCCCACCCCCAGCTATCCCCAAGCCCCACCCCCTGACCCTGAACACTGACCGTGACCCCCTGCCGTCACACACCTAGTCCCGTTTCACACAGGCTTCAGCTTGTACAAGAGCAGTGTGAACAGTAAGCTTTTTTGCTGCTTTTAAAGTACCATTCAGGTTCAGTTTGTAAATGTTAAACACTGATACTAATGGGGGGTGCCGATTGCCACTGTAAGCAAGATGCTAGCAGGCTTCAGCACTTGCTGGCAGCTTGCCTCAAGTGGCAACCAGCACTCCCATTAGGATCCGTGTTCAACACAAAGCTTTTTAAGTATCATTCAACTCCAGTTTAGTCATGTTGAACACAAAGCCCAATAAGCGCGTCGATTGCCACTTTAAGGAAGCTGCTAGCAAGCGCCGAAGCCTGCTAGCAGCTTGCCTCAAGTGGCAACCAGCACTCCCATTAGGATCCGCGTTCAACACAAAGCTTTCTAAGTATCATTCAACTCCAGTTTAATCATGTTGAACACAAAGCCCAATAAGCGCGCCGATTGCCACTTTAAGCAAGCTGCTAGCAAGCGCCGAAGCCTGCTAGCAGCTCGTTTAAAGTGGCAATCAGCACGCTTATTAGGACCTGTGTTCAACATTTACAAACGGAAGCCGAGTGGAACATTAAAAACGTTGTCAAAGCTTGCTGTTCACGCCGCTCGGATACAAGCTGAAGCTTGTGTGCAAACAGGCCTTACGGCTGGGGGGAAGCACCCCTGCACAGCTTCCAGCTGCCTCCTGAGCTGCGCTGGGGAGGTTGAAGGGGCAGTAACATTTCAAGAGTGACTTAAAAAAAAAAACTTTATTAATACTGTGCATACCCCACAGAGACGTGGCACCGGGAGTGCTGCGTGCACCACAGAGGCAAAGGTGTGAACACAAAAACCTCGAACATTTTTTTTTTTTTAACTTTACTCAGTTTTCTGCAAAACTACTGCATTTATATTTATAGAAGCACCTTTTTTTTTGTACGAGTATTAGTCCCACTCTCAGGTGAGGGTCAGACCTGTGTGCCCAATTCCTTCAGTCTTCCAAACGCCATAATTCTTAGTAACAACTCCACCGTCTTCTCTCCTCCACTGGATCACGTGCCCAGGGAGGGCACCAAAGAGACGCCCAAAGTGTGAGTCCAACCAAAAACTGTCTATGCCAGGAGAAGCTTTGCAATAACAGTTTTAATGCAGCATAAAACAACGTCAATGCCACTTGCTTCTGAACATTTTAAGGGTAGATTTAGACATGCGTGTAATCTCCCGTGCCAATGAAGCCTGACCCGTGTTTGGGTCGAGCTTCAGAGGCTACAACAGGCGGGCGAGGAAGCGACAACGCCACGTCGCTGCTACAACTATGCCTATGAAGCCTGACCCGTGTTTGGGCTAAACATCAGAGGCTACAACAGACAGTGAGAAAGCAATGAGACGCCTCCACAACTACGTCTTGCGTGGCCAATGAAGCCTGACCCGTGTTTGGGCTAAACGTCAGAGGCTACAACAGGCAGTGAGGAAGCAATGAGATGCCTCCACAACTACGTCTTGCGTGGCCAATGAAGCCTGACCCGTGTTTGGGCTGAGCGTCAGAGGCTACAACAGGCAGTGAGGAAGGAACGAGACGCCGCCACAACTACGTTTTGCGTGGCCTATGAAGCCTGACCGGTGTTTGGGCTGAGCGTCAGAGGCTACAACAGGTGGTGAGGAAGCAACAAGATGCCGCCACAACTACGTCTTGCGTGGCCAATGAAGCCTGACCCGTGTTTGGGCTGAGCGTCAGAGGCTACAACAGGCAGTGAGGAAGCAACGAGACGCCGCCACAACTACGTTTTGCGTGGCCTATGAAGCCTGACCCGTGTTTGGGCTGAGCGTCAGAGGCTACAACAGGCAGTGAGGAAGCAACGAGACGCCGCCACAACTACGCCACCATTGGCCACTATGAGTAACAAGACCTATCCCTACAAAATCCTGCTTAAACCAATGGCTAGACGTAGGCAGGCCTGCTATAGCCCAACTCGACCCCATTAAGACCCTTGTGACATTGCTGGTGTGCGAGCCACACAGAAAAATACAAAAACACCCAGCCCCTTTCCAATTGTTTAAACAAACCGTGTCTTTGTGAAGCCAACTGGGGAGATTCCATTTGACCCATTCCTACAAAATTCTGTTCACAACAATAGCTAGACATGGAGCTTGACTCTTGACCCAAGCAAGACCCTTGTGACATTGTTGGGGTGTGAGCCATGTGGCAAAACACAAAAACACCCAACACCTTTCCTATTCCTTAAACAGCCTCCTCCTTTGTGGAGCCAACCAGGGAGACGCCATTTGGCCAAGTACGAGTGACAAGGTCTTCTATCGTCCAACTCTCTATTTCAGAAAGACCCTTATGACATTGCTGACGTGGAAGCCATGTGGAAATATACAAAAAACTCCCAAAACCGAAAGGTCTGCGTCGACTGAGACAGACTGGTTTTACCTTCGGATGTAAACCCTCTCTTATTGCTTAAACAAGAGTCTCCTTTGTGGAGCCAACACCATTTGACCATTACGAGTAACAAGACCCATCCCTACAAAATTCTGCTAAAACGATAGCTAGACATGGAAAGTCCTGCCTGCTATAGCCCAATTCCTGACCCAGTAAGACCTTGTGACATTGCAGGAGTGTGAGCAATATGGCAAAATACAAAAACGCCCAACCCCTTTCCTAAACAGTTTGCCCTTTGTGGAGCCAACACGGGAAGACACAATTTTGCCACCACGAGTATTAAGGTCTGCTATAGCCCAACGTTCAACCACAGTAAGACATTGGTGACGTGAGCGCTATGCGGACTAGATACAAAAAACTCCCAAACCGAAACTGGTTTTACCTTTAGATGGAAATCCTTCGTCTCTGTAGAGCCAAATGGGGAGATGCCATTACACCACTACGAGTAACAAGACCCATTCTGCTAAAATGATGGCTAGACATGGAAAGGCCTGCCTGCTATAGCCCAATTCCCGACCCAGTAAGACCTTGTGACATTGCAGATGCAGGCCATGTGGCAAAATACAAAAACTCCCAACCCCTTTCCTATTCCTTAAACAATCGCCTCTTTTGTGGAGCCAACTGGGGAGACGCCATTTTGCCACTACAAAGAACAAGATCCATCCCTACAAAATTCTTCTAAAACAACATGGGCAGGCCTGCTACAGTCCAACTCTCAACCTCAGTAAAACCCTTGAGACATTGACGTGTGAGCCATAAGACAAAATACAAAACCACCCAACCCCTTTCTTATTACTTGAACAACAGTATCCCACTTTTGTGGAGCCAACTGGGGAGACGCCATTTGACCACTACGAGTAACAAGACCCATCCCTACAAAATGCTGCTAAAACGATGGCTAGACATGGAAAGGCCTGCCTGCTATAGCCCAATTCCCGACCCAGTAAGACCTTGTGACATTGCAGGTGTAAGCCATGTGGCAAAATACAAAAACTCCCAACCCCTTTCCTATTCCTTAAACAACAATCTCCTCTTTTGTGGAGCCAACTGGGGAGACACCATTTGACCACTACGAGTAACAAGAACCATCCCTACAAAATGCTGCTAAAACAATGGCTAGACATGGAAAGGACTGGCTGCTATAGCCCAAGTCTTAACCCCAGACCACCTTTTTTTTGTGGAGCCAATTTTGGAGATGTCATTGGTCACTACAAACAACAAGACCCTTCCGTACAAAATCCTGTTAAAACAATGGCTAGACATTGACAGACCTGTTATAAGCCCAACTCTCAACCCCAGTAAGACCCTTGTGACATTGCCGACGTGTGAGCCACGTGGAAAAAATACAAAAACGCCCAAAACCGACAGGTCTGTGTCAACTGGCACAGCCTGGTTTTACCTTTGGGTGTAAACCCTTTCCTATTGCTTAAACAAACTGTCTCCTCCTCTGTTGAGCCAACTGGCGAGATGCCATTCAGCCACTACGATTAACAAGACCCATCCCTACAAAACTCTGCTAAAACAATGGCTAGACATGGGCAGGCCTGCTATAGCTCAACTCTCAACCCGAGTAAGCGCCATGTGGCAAAATACAAAAACTCCCAACCCCTTTCCTTAAACAACAATCTCCTCTTTTGTGGAGCCAACTGGGGAGACGCCATTTTGCCACTACGAAGAACAAGACCAAGCCCTACAAAATTATTCTAAAACAACATGGGCAGGCCTGCTACAGTCCAACTCTCAACCTCAGTAAAAACCCTTGAGACATTGACGTGTGAGCAAAATACAAAACCACCCAACCCCTTTCCTATTCCTTAAACAAGAAGACTCCTTTGTGGAGCCAACTGGGGAGATGGCATTTGACCACTACGAGTAACAAGATCCATCCCTACAAAATTCTGCTAAAACAATGGGCAGGCATGGACAGGCCTGATATAGCCCGACTCCCTACCCCAGTAAGACCCTTGTGACAGTGCTGGAGTGTGAGCCAAAGCGGAAAAATATGAATACACCCAAAAACCAAAAAGGTCTGTGTCATGTGAGATTAACTGTTTTTTCCCATTGGTGCTCTGTCTGACAATGACCAATAAGAAGAGGAAAAAAAAATCATGTTTATAAAACCAGTTACTAGCTCTTTTCCATTACTGCCCCTTCAACAGGATCTGTATCACAATAAGAGCTGAATAATAATCATCATCAGCGGTTTAGTCTAACAAAAATGAAGCATTATACAATATTAAATCACCTCCGGGGCTCCGAGGTTATGAAAATACAGACAATGTACTATTGAAAGTCCCGGGCGATCTTTTTTTACTATCTTATGACAAGGCACGAATCACAAAGCTTGGAGGGGCCTATGCAGTCGATGTGATAGAACGCTCCGCACCCTTCGCAAACTGTCATGGCTTTGAAGCTGCACCGAAATGAAACGTGCTCCCCGCTATCATGCTTGGCAAAGACTTCCACGGACAAGGAGGCCTCGCCGGTCATGGCGTAGTCTCCGGGAAAGGAGGAGAGGCGCACCCCTGCCGAGTAGCAGTAAGACCCCACATCTTGCGCTCGCGTCGCCAGCCTCCCGAATAGAGTGTGTTTTAATTTGCCTGGCGGGGACAGCGACAACAAATCTACCGGCAGCTCGACGCGGACATCGACATCCTTGGGAAACTGGACAAACGGCAAGTCCAAAACCAGAGGATCCTTGCTGGTGGACTCCGGATCGTTGGCTAGCAAACGCTGCTCTTTTCCATCACAAAATACCTCGCCATGGAAGAGCTCCAAGAAGGTAGGTGGATCAATACTACGAGGGCTAGGCTTCCCTGCACTCCCTTTATATACAACCCTTTCATCCAGAGTTGGGACACTGGGGTGTGAACAAGATCTCGGTGACTCTTCGCCAGTGTTTGCCAAAAAGAATCCATCTTTGGAGATGAACGTTGGACACGCCGACACTTGCTCCATGGGGAATTCCCTTTCTACAGCGGTGGGAGCGACCAGGGGTAAAGAATTATTGAGACCTTTGGGAGATAAATCATCTCCAACTTTGAACACAACATTCAAGTCCGTATGCAGAGAAGATAAATCTGTGGTTTGGATGGGTGCACCTTCACATGCGTCATAGGACGGAGAGTGAGAAGACCCCGTCAACTTGTACGTTTGATTTTGTTTGACGTTGTCCAACAAGTCAGACTCGTTTTGCTCCCGTACATCCAAAATGTGAGATACGTTGACCAACTTACAAGGGGCGGTCTCCGAAACAGGTTCATTATCCTGAGGATTTCCACAGTCCCAATGTTGGTTATCAGTTGAGGTGCTGCTGGCTGGCTGAGGTTCGTAAAATTGAGGGACAACGGAATCTTGGAGGTCCGCTTGTGAGGAATCCATGACGTCGTTGGAATCCTTTTCACTTGAACTTGAGTTAACAGGCTTAATTCTGTTCTGAAAAGTATTGGACACATCACCGAGAACACAAGACACTGATTCGGTCTGTAGATAGTTCCCTTGCCCCGCAGAATCCACAAGAACGGAAGCCGGCCGGCCGACTCTTACATTTTCTTCCCCTTTGCCATCCATAGAATCATCATTTGGAGCTTCATCGCAACTCTTACCATTACAGTAATCCAAAGATGGGACACCAGAGACAACATCGCCATCGACCACCTCATTGACATGCCACTCTTTGGTCATGGCGCCAGAGAGGCCATGCTCTTTGGTCTCTGGGGAACTATTAGTCCAAGTGATTTTGACTCGAGGAACTTGAGGTTTGTCTGCCGGATCACTCACTGTAGCGGACGGCAGTAATTGTGTTCTGCAGCAATCTGCTGCCTTCTTGCGATGTCTGTGCTTAGTCCTGGTGCTGTGGTGGCCTCCTCCTGGGCCTCCACCACCACCAATGGAGGTCTGGAGGTCATGGCCACTGGTCTGACTGTCAGCAAGTGAGCAGGAAGCAGGTTGGCACCCAGGGGGATCAGGGTTTGGGATGATCCGGGGACAGATCTGGTAAGCTGGCAGACCTTTAACCACCCAGGGAGGTTTGATGCGAGAAAGCTGGATCTGCAAAAGAAAAAAAAGATAAATGACACCACAAGGTCCAGCAAAAAACAGATATCAGCAGCTGAACTGCACATTATTAAATAGAAAAAATGATTATGGGCTAGATTCACGTAGCCCATCTTATCTTTATGCGGGCGTAACGTATGTCATTTACGTTACGCCGCCGCAACTTTTTCAGGCAAGTGCTTTATTCACAAAGCACTTGCCCGTAAAGTTGAGGCGGCGTGCGGTAAATGACCCGGCGGAATTCAATTTCGGTGGGTAGGGGGCGTGTAGTATTTAAATCAAGCGCGTCCCAGCGCCGAACTGCGCATGCGCTGGCCGTGACTGAGTCCCAGTGCGCATGCTCCAAATCACGTCGCTAATTGTCAATGAAAGCGACGTGAGCGCAACTAACGCATAGCTCCATTGTGCAAACAACATAAATTACGTCTGTCCCGACATCCATACTTAACATTGGCTGCGCCTCACTATAGCATAGGTAACGTTACGCCGGGCATAAGTCTTACGTAAACAGATACGCCGGCCTGGCGTATGTTCGGGAATCAGCGTATTAGCTCATTTGCATATTTTACAACAGGAACGCCACCTAATGGCCAGCGTAAATATGCATCTAAGATACGACGGTGTAAGTGCCTTACGCGGCTCGTATCTTAGCAACATTTAAGCGTATCTCATTATGAGCATACACTTAAATTTGCGCGGGCTGAGATTAGGACTTACAACGGTGTAGCTACTGATACGCCAGTTTTAAGTCTTTGTGAATCTAGCCCAATGTGTATTTTGGGCCATCCTCCACACGCTTTCCGACCGCAGCACGCAGATATACGTCGGCAGAATGGCACGGACAGGCAAAAGGACGTATATATACGTCCCCTTTAACCACTCAAGGACCGCCTCCTGCATATTTACATTGCCAGAATGGCACGGCTGGGCACAGGCACGTACTTGTACATCCCCTTTAAGTGCCCAGCCGTGGGTCTCGGGCCCGCGACCCGGTCCGAAGCTATGCGGCGCGGGACCCACGGACCTGATCGCCAGCGATCAGTCACAGGAGCACCTTCCCCGTTCTTCACAGTAGCAATATCACTGATCGTCTTTCCCCAATATAGGGAAAGACGATCAGTGACGTCACACGTCCAGCCCCGCCCCCTACAGTTAGAAACACATATGAGGTCACACATAACCCCTACAGCAACCACCTAGTGGTTAACTCCTTTCACAGTAATCAGTGCATTTCTATAGCATTATTTGCTGTGAAAATGATAATGGTCCCAAAAATGTGTCAAAAGTGTCCGCCATAATGTCGCAGTCACGAAAAAAAATTACTGATCGCCACCATTAATAGTAAAAAAAAAAAAAAAACTGCCATAAAACTATCCCCTATTTTGTAAACGCTATAAATTTTGTGCAAAGCAATCGTTAAACGCTTATTGCGGTAGAAGAATAGGTATGCAACAGAAAAAAAAAAAAAAAAAGTTTTAGCCATACCCGGATTGGTGGGACTTTTGGTTCTTCTTTGGTGGGCTGCGGCTTTTCTGGGTGAACACTTGTAATTGTGTTACGAAAGGACTGACGCTGTTCCATTCGCGGCTTCTTTTCGAAGGAGGGGCTGGAGCTATCTGGATCGGCAATCTTCCTTTTCTGCTGCTCGCTGTTCTCGGGATGAAGCTCTGGGACCCTGTCGGAAGTGGATGGAAGGTTTACGGCTTCTGCAGGGGCCAATCTTTCCTCTGGAGCTGGAACGACATTCTCCGCTTTCTTGGGAGGAGGAGGAGGCGGAGGAGGAGGTGGTGGAGAAGAGATTCTTGCTTTGGAAGCCACTGGAAGGGTCTTCTGGAGTCTCTCTCGGTTTCTGTACATGCTCCGCCGCAGTCTGCCCCGAATATCTGGAAGGGATTCTTCAACGTGAATAGGCTCTGGGGTGGTCCTCTGCAGAGCTTCACTTGTGGAGTCGGGTGCGTTGCATTTCTCTTCTGGATCAGAACCTGGGTCCTCAGACAGTCCAAGTCTACAATTACAAAATACAAGCAACATGGTTACATTTCATATAAAAATAGTAGGGAAAATTATTAGTAGGGTTGTCCAGATACCGATACTAGTATTGGTATCGGGACCGATACCGAGTATTTGCGGGAGTACTTGTACTCGCGCAAATGCTCCCGATACCTAAATAGAATACTTTTTTTGTATTTATCAACATGTTCTGTGAAAATTCTTTGAGTTTTTTACTACTGCGTGATAAGAAAATAAAACATTTTTATTAATTTTTACTTATTTTTATTCTTTTATAATGTCTTGAGTTAGAGTTCTTCATAATTCTAAAGAAAATATCCTTAGTCTGTATTGTGGTTTGAAAACTGTCACGAGATTTAAAAAAGTATCGGTATTCGGTATCGGCGAGTACATGAAATAAAGTATCGTTACTTGTACTCGGTCCTAAAAAAAGTGGTATCGGGAAACAACCCTAATTATTAGTTCCCATATAGGATAATAGCATATCCATTCAATAGATCACTGAGAATACAACCTATACAATCACTGGAGACATCACTGAGAACGCAGCCCAACCATTCACTAGTGACCAGTGACATCATAGTCTATCCATTCACTAGTGACCAGTGACATCATAGTCTATCCATTCACTAGAGACCGGTGACCTCATTGAGACCAGTGACATCACTGAGAATGCAGCCTATCCCTTCACTAGAGACCAGTGACATCACTGAGAATACAGCCTATCCATTCACTAGAGACCAGTAACATCACGCAGAATGCAGCCTATCCATTCACTAGAGACCAGTGACATCACTGAGAATACAGCCTATCCATTCACTAGAGACCAGTGACATCACTGAGAATACAGCCTATCCATTCACTAGAGACCAGTGACATCACTGAGAATACAGCCTATCCATTCACTAGAGAGCAGTGACATCCCTGAGAATGCAGCCTATCCATTCACTAGAGACCGGTGACATCACTGAGAATACAGCATAACCAATCACTAGAGACCGGTGACATCCCTGAGAATACAGCCTATCCATTCACTAGAGACCAGTGACATCACTGAGAATACAGCCTATCCATTCACTAGAGACCAGTGACATCACTGAGAATGCAGCCTATCCATTCACTAGAGACCGGTGACATCCCTGAGAATACAGCCTATCCATTCACTAGAGACCAGTGACATCACTGAGAATGCAGCCTATCCATTCACTAGAGACCAGTGACATCCCTGAGAATGCAGCCTATCCATTCACTAGAGACCAGTGACATCCCTGAGAATGCAGCCTATCCATTCACTAGAGACCGGTGACATCACTGAGAATGCAGCCTATCTATTCACTAGAGACCGGTGACATCACTGAGAATACAGCATAACCAATCACTAGAGACCGGTGACATCCCTGAGAATACAGCCTATCCATTCACTAGAGACCAGTGACATCACTGAGAATACAGCCTATCCATTCACTAGAGACCAGTGACATCCCTGAGAATGCAGCCTATCCATTCACTAGAGACCGGTGACATCACTGAGAATGCAGCCTATCCATTCACTAGAGACCGGTGACATCACTGAGAATGCAGCCTATCCATTAACTAGAGACCAGTGACATCACTGAGAATACAGCCTATCTATTCACTAGAGACCGGTGACATCACTGAGAATACAGCCTATCTATTCACTAGAGACCAGTGACATCCCTGAGAATACAGCCTATCCATTCACTAGAGACCAGTGACATCACTGAGAATGGAGCCTATCCATTCACTAGAGACCAGTGACATCACTGAGAATACAGGTTATTCATTCACTAGAGACCAGTGACATCACTGAGAATGCAGCCTATCTATTCACTAGAGACCAGTGACATCCCTGAGAATACAGGTTATTCATTCACTAGAGACCAATGACATCACTGAGAATGTAGCCTATCCATTCACTAGAGACCAGTGACATCACTGAGAATACAGCCTATCCATTCACTAGAGACCAGTGACATCACTGAGAATGCAGCCTATCTATTCACTAGAGACCGGTGACATCACTGAGAATGCAGCCTATCCATTCACTAGAGACCAGTGACATCACTGAGAATACAGCCTATCCATTCACTAGAGACCAGTGACATCACTGAGAATGAGGCTCTTAAAGTCTCAAAACACAGTGGTGAAATCTTTTATAGCGTCTTATTCCATTTCTCTATACGCACAGTGCCATATACCCAATGAGGAGTGAAAATGGTCATCTAATGAACACTGGGTACAGGAACTTCCACAGGACAATGATAACATAACACAAACTGATCAATGCAATACAGCCACTTACTTCTGCCCGTAAAAATCTTCAAAGAACGTCTCCTTCCAATCTTCTATTTTCTTTTCTTTGCCCATCTCTTGTCTCATTCTCAGCTGCACCTCTGGTGTAAACTCACCTGCAGGGAAAGACAGACAGTTACAGACACCTCAGCATAGAACAGTGATAGGGAAACCTCGGCCCCCCAGTTGTTTTGGAACTACATTTCCCATGATGTTCAACTACACTGCAGAGTGCATGAGTATCATGGGAAATGTAGATCAAAACATCTAGGGTGCCGAGGTTCGCCATCACTGCAAATGTCAGCTCCTTGTAGAAGTGTTTAATGACTTTGGGCCCATTCATAGCAGCGGGTGCACGGGGTGGAGAGCTGAAGTCACACAATAAAGAGCTCAGCGAGGAGAACTCTGACAGCTGAACAACAGCACACAGAAACAGAGCTGAGGCTGTCAATCACAGGATGTGTGCTAGAGCTCTCTCCCCCGTCACCATTTTTCTCCTGGTGTCAGGAAAACTTCAGAAGAGATAAATGCCGATAGCAGAGGCATCAGACAGACATTACACTTTGTGCTGTGGATTGAGACAAGTACACACTATAGAGGGATAGGCTTGGTTCACGGTACACTCTAGGTAAAGGTAGAAATTGACAAACTCCCATTTCCCCAATGCTCCTAAGCAGCAAATCACCAGGGTGGTCTCACAAAGGACCAAAGATTCTCCCCTGCCCCACGTTACGCGGTCTTCATACCTCCCTTCTCTCCTGATGGTTTCACTGAGTAGCAGGCGATCGATGGGAAGGTGTTTATGTGCAATCACTGAATCTTTATAGCGGATTATGAAAGCTACCTACCATCTGCCAGCCTCTCCCTCCATCTCTGACAGGCGTGGGCAAAGAACTCGTTATTCAGGGCACTGCCACTCATCTTCATCTGCCCGTCTGAAGTGACCTGCAAGAAGATACACAGGGATGTAAACAAGTAAAATCTACATCACAAGACCACCCCCCCCCCCCCAGGATCCAGCCACCTTCTTGCACAAAAGCATCCCCCCCTCCCAGCTCCCGCCTTCCCCCGTGCAAAAGCGCCCCTCAAGGCTCCATCCATCTCCCGTGCAATAGACCTCCCCCAGGGTCCAGCTGGCTCCCATGCAACCCCCCCCCCCCCCCGGCTCCTTATGCCTTCCGCACAAGAGTACCCCCCCCCCCCCCCCAGATTTGTGCAGTGGACTGCTTCTGACGTCATCATGCCTATAGACCGGCTCTGGACATGAGGACATCAGAAACAATCCTCTCCTCATTGCCTGAGACAGCAGCACAGCTCAATTGGCTGCCACTGCTGTCAATTAAAGTCAGTCAGCCAATGGGAATAAAAAGGGATGTCTAAATGGATACAGGGAGCTGCGATTCAGCTTGGGTGCCCCCCATAGTAAGCTGCTTGCTGTGGGGGCATCCAAAAGGAGGGAGGCACCAGGAGAGCCAAAGAGTGACCCAAAAAGGAGGAGGATCAGGGCTGCTCTGTGCAAATCCACTGCACAGGGCAAGGTAAGTATAATGTGTTCTTTCAATAATAATAAAAAAAAAGCCCAAGACTTTACAAATACTTTAAGGTCCATGTTTAAGAGCCAATGAGGTTACCTGTCTGTCCACCTCTGGGAGCAAATGCAGCAGCTGCTGTTGAAGATTGTGGGGGAGGGCATTAAAGGTGCGCACGTTGATCAGAGCGCGAAGGTTTGTGTTGACGAGAATAGAACCCGGGGTTTCGATATCAATCTCTTCTTCTTTGTTCTTCTTCACTTGCCCTGTGCCGAGACAGAAGAGTCCCTTTAAGGTAAGAACTCATTTCTTTACATGATTCATTGTGGTGGGAGAGAGACGGTTTTCTAAAAAAATAAAAAACTTAATGTCATAACAGCAATAAAAGTTTCCGCTGTACCTGCAACCGGGGAAGTCTTCATACTTCGGAGATGATGGGTGGAATTTCCACTCAGTGCTGAACGCCTGTGAAATGTCAGATTGCTCCCCATGCTTCGGTTACTGGAGGATTCACTCTCTACGCGGCGGGCAGATAAGCCTGAGACACAACACAGATCATCAGCCAGAAGAAACAAGTACAAATAAAGGCTCCTGTATGACACTAGAGTCCAGTCACTATGTAACACACACGAAATAATACATTTAACACAACATTCCCTCACCTTCTCTGACTGAGCCAAAATCCTCCTTACTAGGAGTCTCCAATGCTCCCCCTCCCAGATACTGCAGCTCAAAGTAGGAGGGGATCTCATCAACAGAGGCAGGGCAGTCAAATCAGGAGTAAGTGGGGGCGGTACCAGGTGTGGCTGATTGGCTTGTGAACAGCAAAGTGAATGATGCTGATATCCACGCCCCCACAGCCTACAGGAGAGAGTGGCAACTCTGCTCTGAATACAGGAGCAGTGCAGCATTGTTGCCTCCCCATCACAGGAAGTTGCATTATGTGGACTTCACTGCCAGGATCAACAGGTATTTGTGTGTGGGGGGGGGGGGGGGGGGGGGGGGGGGGTCAAAGAAAATAAAGTGTGGATGCACTTAAAGTGGAGGTTCACCCTAAAACAATTATCTAACATTACATTCAGCATACCAACGACATGTACAGTATGCTGGTATTTGTTTTTTTCTCCGTACATACCGTTTAATTGTTATTTTCGCTCTGGCTTCTAATTCCCGCAGGACTGGGCGTTCCTATTGAAAGCTTAGATGAAGCGCGTCACCAGCTTTCCGTAAATAGCCGACCTGCGAGTCGGCTTTATATGGCGCCTGTGCAGTCAGCTCTACACGGCGGGCGCAGGCGCCATATAGCGCCGACTCGCAGGTCGGCTATTTACGGAAAACTGGTGACGCGCCATGGGAAGTTTTTCACCAGACGTCAATCATCTAAGCCAGGGATATGCAATTAGCGGACCTCCAGCTGTTGCCAAACTACAAGCTCCATCATGCCTCTGCCTCTGGGTGTCATGCTTGATGCTGTCAAGAGTCTCGCTATGCCTCATGGGACTTGTAGTTTGGCAACAGCTGGAGGTCCGCTAATTGCATATCCCTGATCTAAGCTCTCAATATAAACGCTCAGTCCTGCGGGAAGCAGAGTCCGGAAGCCAGGGCGAAAACAACAATTAAACGGTATGTACGGAGAAAAAATAAATAAAAATACCAGCACACATGCTGGATGTAATGTTAAATAATTGTTTTAGGGTGAACCTCCACTTTAAGTGTTACGGCATATTTTAAAGCGGAGTTCCACCCTAAAGTGGAACTTCCGCTCATCCGATGCCACAATTGGCACCTTTCGGGGGTGGGGGGCAACCGGACACAGCTGGGGCTCCCTCCTCTGGCCACCGAGCCAGTAGGAGAGGAGAGTGGGCCTAGGGTTCCTGGCATGAAACTAAACAGCTACACTGCCGGGTTCCCTTACTTGCAATGGAGGTGGCAGCATGCAAACATCAGCTGCCGTGCCGACATCGCTGGACTCCAGGACAGGTAAGTGTCCAATTATTAACCACTTGCCCACCGGGTTTGTTTTTCAGATTCGGTGTTTACGAGACTAAAACTGTTTTTTTTGCTAGAAAATTACTTAAACCCCCCAAACATTATATATATTTTTTTTCTAACACCCTAGAGAATAAAATGGCAGTCATTGCAATACTTTTTGTCACACCGTATTTGCGCAGCGGTCTTACAAGCGCACTTTTTTTGAAAAAAAAAACACTTTTTTGAATAAAAAAATAAGACAACAATAAATTTGGCCCAATTTTTTTATATATTGTGATAGATAATGTTACGCCGAGTAAAATGATACCCAACATGTCACACTTAAAAATTGCGCCCGCTCGTGGCATGGCGTCAAACTTTTACCCTTAAAAATCTCGATAGGCAACGTTTAAAAAATTCTACAGGTTGCATTTTTTGAGATACAGAGGAGGTCTAGGGCTAGAATTATTGCTCTCGCTCTAACGATCGCGGCGATACCTCACTTGTGTGGTTTGAACACCGTTTTCATATGCGGGCGCTACTCGCGTATGCGTTCGCTTCTGTGTGCGAGCTCGTCGGGACGGGGCGTTTTACATTTTTTTTTTTTTGTTTTCTTATTTATTTTTAATTAGTTTATAATTTTATACATCGAAATAAATAAAAAAAAAAAAAATTATCACTTTTATTCCTATTACAAGGAATGTAAACATCCCTTGTAATAGAAAAAAGCATGACAGGTCCTCTTAAATATGAGATCTGGGGTCAAAAAGACCTCAGATCTCATATTTAGGCTTAAATGCGAAAAAAAAAAAAAAAAGTAATTTTTCAAATTTCAGAAAAAAAAAATGTTTCTTTAAGACGCTGGGCGGGACTGACGTTTTGACGTCACTTCCGCCCAGCAGAGCTGTGGGGGACGGGTGGGGGCGATTTTTCCCTTACTCGTATCCCAACACAGCCAGCAGGAGGACCCGATCGCCTCCGCCGTTACCGACGGCTCCGGTAAGCGGCGGAGAGCGCGGGAGAGCGGCGGGAGGGGGGGGGGCCCTCTCCCGCCTCCGATAACGGTGATCCTGCGGCGAATCCGCCGCTGGGACCGCCATTATCGTGTACAGCACTGCCCACGGAAAAGATGGATATCTCGGTTGTGGCAGCAGCTGCTGCCGTTACCGAGATATCCATCTTTAAAGTCATGACGTCTTTTGACTAGAGGTCGACCGATATATCGGTCGGCCGATATATCGGCCGATATTTGACCGTTTTTGTGAAATCGGCATCGGCCGATTTTTGTGAAAAAATCGGCCGATTCGCGGCTACAATATCCGGCCCCGCATGACCACCTGAAATACTGTACTGACCAGTCACCAGTGCCCCCGCATTCGTGTATCCTCCATCCGCATGGCTACAGACCGAAATGACAGATTTTTCAATGGCATCGCGCCGTCCGCCCGGCCCCGCCCCCTCCCTCGGCGTGCTGTGTTAGGGAGAAACAATTGGCAAAACTGCTCCTCCGTGCTGTTAGGGAGAAACAATCATTGGCCCCGCCCACTCCCTCTCCGTGCTGTGTTAGGGAGGAACAACAACTGCCGCCTGACTTAGTAACTCCCCCCAGCAGGAGATCGTGGCCAGCAATAGCTGTCTCCCTTCCCTGCTAGTTCACTCTAGTTCTAATCAATGATTGGCTGGCCAGCTCATCTGCATGCACCTAGCCTATCAGGTGCATGCAGATAGATTAGGATACCAGCATGTATGGAGAGTAAGGTGCCTAAAATCGTGTGCTACTGTGCCCCTCTGCAGAATTTATTTATGTCTTTTTAAAGTGAAATCTGGCTGAGGATGACTCTGGGTGTATATCAGAGTTACATTGTGGAGATTCCCTTCACAATGTAACTCTCATCCTCATACATTTTTACAATGCACTGCAAATCAATTTTCTTTGTTACCACAACGCTGCACCACCCATCCCTCTCTCTCGGCAACGCACCACCACCCATCCCTCCCTCTCGGCAACGCACCACCACCCATCCCTCCCTCTCGGCAACGCACCACCACCCATCCCTCCCTCTCGGCAACGCACCACCACCCATCCCGACAACGCACCACCACCCATCCCTCCCTCTCGGCAACGCTGCACCACCCATCCCTCCCTCTCGGCAACGCACCACCACCCATCCCTCCCTCTCGGCAACGCACCACCACCCATCCCTCCCTCTCGGCAACGCACCACCACCCATCCCTCCCTCTCGGCAACGCACCACCACCCATCCCGACAACGCACCACCACCCATCCCTCCCTCTCGGCAACGCACCACCACCCATCTCTCCCTCTCGGCAACGCACCACCACCCATCCCTCCCTCTCGGCAACGCACCACCACCCATCCCTCCCTCTCGGCAACGCACCACCACCTATCCCGACAACGCACCACCACCCATCCCTCTCGGGAACACACCACCACCCATCCCTCTCGGGAACACACCACCACCCATCCCTCTCGGGAACACACCACCACCCATCCCTCTCGGCAACGCACCACCACCCACGCCTAGCACCACCCATCCCTCTCCGCAACGCACCACCACCCACGCCTAGCACCACCCATCCCTCTCCGCAACGCACCACCACCCACGCCTAGTACCACCCATCCCTCTCCGCAACGCACCACCACCCACGCCTAGCACCACCCATCCCTCTCCGCAACGCACCACCACCCACGCCTAGCACCACCCATCCCTCTCCACAACGCAGCACCACCCACGCCTAGCACCACCCATCCCTCTCCACAACGCAGCACCACCCATGCCTAGCACCACCCATCCCTCTTCACAACGCAGCACCACCCATGCCTAGCACCACCCATCCCTCTCCACAACGCAGCACCACCCATCCCTCTCCACAACGCACCACCATCCACGCCTAGCACCACCCATCCCTCTCCACAACGCACCACCATCCACGCCTAGCACCACCCATCCCTCTCCACAATGCAGCACCATCCATCCCTTTTCACAATGCATCCCCACCCACAAATAAATGGTTAATTTATGCAATTTTCTGTATCCCTTCTTTATTATTTAACTAAACTGTTAAATTTTACGAAATGGGGGGGAAAAAAATTAATAAAATCGGCCTAAAATATCGGCCGCAAATATCGGCATTGTATATCGGCCATCGGCCGCCCCGATTTCTAAATAACGGCATCGGCATCGGCCATAGAAAAACCCATATCGGTCGACCTCTACTTTTGACTATGACACCATGGGCAAGTGGTTAAAAGCCAGTATCTGCAGTATGTGTAGCTGCTGGATTTTAATTTTTTGGGCAGAACGCCGCTTTAATAGGAAGCAATAGTTCTAATTTAACCTCTTGCATTCCAAAAGGTTTATCCCCCTTTCTGACCAGGCCATTTTTTTTTGCAAAGCGGCACTGCGTTGCTTTTACTGACAATTGTGCGGTCGCACGCCCCAGACGTGGCATTTGAAATCACGTACGAGTACATGATTTTGCACTCAAGGGCCACCCTGCTGTAGTAAATGTACGTGGGGGGTCCTTAAGTGGTTAAACTATAACTTTAGCTTTTATGACATGTTACACCTGCACCCATGTTCCTAAACGAGCAGCCCCCACATCCTCCTAAACCCCTGTTGTGACAGCGTGCCGGGGATCTTCTCCCCGCACCCACTGACAGAAAAGAAAACAAGAAATTTAAGAATGCATCCATGTGGGGGCTATATTCATTTACAGAGATCTGTGAATGGGAGAACTTCAACTACCTACACCCAATGGTATGTTTGTATGCATCTGACTGGAGTTAGACATAAAAATTCTTACCAGAGGTCGATGGTAAATGGGCCCCATTGACTTTCAGAGGCGTCAAAACGACACGAGGCATTAAAACTCCACTTCTTCTCTTCTGCTTATTGACCTACAGGATGAGCACCTCAGGGTCACAGAGAAAAGACTGCCCCCCCCATATCACCCATTCCTGGCACAGTGCCATTACCTGCACCAAGGACCTGGTTTCTCTGACGTTAGACTCTTGGGAAGACGACGCGCTTCCAAAGGATTCCACTGCGAAGACAAGAGGCGGTCAGGTTCTGGAAATATGGAGCCTATTGTAGATGAAGAGATCATGTAGCGTTCCTCATCAGTATGGTTACCTGCAGCTCCTGTATTGGTCTCATTCCATTGGCTGCTCTCTTCATCCGCTGTGTCTTCAGTGTCTCCATCGTCAGGCAATGGCACACGAGACCACTGCACCGCATTCTTCTAGGATACAAAAGATGTACAATAGTGTCAGCAAAGGACTTCTTTTCCTCTACAGCAAACCCTAACCCTTAATGGCCAGGATAACAAGATTTATCTCCCTAGTGCCCTCCATATGGGTCCTTTATTACCCGCTTCAGGAGAGCCCCATGGCAGATTTACCGCTACAGGGTGGCTCTCCTGTGCAGAATCACGTATATATAAACACACATTATTCTGCATGTCCGCCTTTAGGGGTGCCGGCGGGCCGCTTCTGCGGTTATTCATCACCCTTGGGAAGATTTTCATTTACAATTGTGAGGTCATGCGACGTTGTACCCAAACAAAATGTGCGTTCTTTTTTTTCCCCCACAAATAGAGCTTTCTTTTAAACATAAAAAATAAGAGCAACAATTTAGAAAAAATATATATTTATTTACTTTTTGCTATAATAAATATCCCCAATTTTTACTTGTTTTAAATACATTTCTTCATCAGTTTAGGCCGATATGTATTCCTTTACATATTCTTGGTAAAAAAAACACAATGGGCTAGATTCAGAAAGGACTTACGACGGATACGCCATCGTAAGTCCGAATGAGTGCCGCCGTATCTCGGCGCTTGATTCAAAGAATCAGATACGCCGGAATTTAGGCAAGATCCGACAGACGCAAGTCTCTCACGCCGTCGGATCTTAACTGCATATTTACGCTGGCCGCTAGGTGGTGCTTCCGTCGATTTACGCGTCGTATATGGTAATGAGCTAGATACGCAGATTCACGAACGTAGTTACGCCCGTCATATTGATATACGTCGTTTACGTAGGCGTTCGACCGGCGTAACGTTACCCCTGCTATATGAGGCGCAGCCCATGTTAAGTATGGACGTCAGAACAGCGTTGAATTGTACGTTGTTTATGTCGTTTGCGTAAGTCGCTCGGGAATGGGGCTGGGAGAAAGTTACGTTCACGTCGATATCAAAAAATATTTTCGACGTGATTTTGGAGCATGCGCACTGGGATACGTCCACGGCCGGCGCATGCGCAGTTCGTTCGGCGCGTCATTTACGTGGGGTCACGATTAGTTTACATACAACACGCCCACTACCAGCCTACTTTGAATTACGCGGACTTACGGCTGCACATTTACACTACGCCGCCGTAACTTTGGGCGCAAGTTCTCTGTGAATACGGCACCTGCCTCTCAAAGTTACGGCGGCGTAGTGTAAATGAGATACGCTACGCCGCCGGAAAGTTACGCGATTCTATCTGAATCTAGCCCAATAAGCGTATTTATTGGTTTGCACAAAAGTTCTAGCGTCTACAACTACGGGAAAGATTTACAGCAGTTTTTTTTTTTTTTTTTAACTAGTAATGGCGGTGATCTGTGATTTTTAGTGGTACATCGACATTGCAGAGGACAGATCAGACACTTTTGAGACCATCGACATAGCGATCAGTGCTATAAAAATGCACCGATTACTGTATAAAAGTTTCGCCGGCACCCGCCGATCGTTGGTAAAGGTAGATCTCCATTCTGAATATACACACCCCTTGGTGCTGTGCTCAGGTGACGATTGCGCAGTAGGGGGCATATATCAAGTGCTGCGCTTCCGCCAATAGTATGATCATAGGCTCCTTACTGCGCATGCGTCAGCCAAACACAGCACAACTGCCCTACACACGGACCGCACTCACCTTCATTGTGAACAGACTTATCCGTCCGGGAAGCTTGTAGAAAAGAGCCTCTCGGGTTCTGGAGTTGGAGTGTAGCATGGCATTCAAGCAGGCGAGTGGAGACGATCCGCTGTACAACAAAAATTATGTCATTGCACAAAAATAATATTATAAATAATTTAAAAAAAAATTAAAAAAATGATTATGAATACTAACAACATTATAATTATTAATTTGCTACACCTACGCACTGGGCTTTTAAAAATAAACGTTATAATAATCTGTAAAATAGGTTGTTACCCGTGACATTTTCTGAAAATGTTAGTTCCCAAGGACAGCCAGGGAACTAGAAAATGTCACCGGTAACAACCTATTTTACAGATTATTATAACGTTTATTTTTAAAAGCCCAGTGCGTAGGTGTAGCAAATTAATAATAATATTATTGATAATTATTACTACTTTATAATTATTTTATTATCATCATTACTTTTTAACTCCCTGAATCAGGACGTAATAAAGAAGCCACTCAATCAGTAGCCAAGCAACCAACTTTTAAGAAGAGGTTCACACTCACTCAGTTAGTTCCTTCAGCAATAAAGGTGGTATAAAAAATGTAAAAACACGAAAAAACAAATATTCCACGGGTTCATTGCCCCAGGATTCTACGGTCACCGAGCAATGAACGGTATGTTGTGAAGATCACCTAAAGAGGAACATCTGGCGACTCAGACTTTTCTCCAGCAAAGATCACATATCAATGTCTAGGCAAATTGGTCACATGACCAGTGTACCATGAGACACCGGAACAGTGACTTCTGAAGCCAAATAAGTTCAAGGCTTCCATCTGTGACATTTAAAGTGGACCTTCTGTCATTTTTTTCATCTTTCCGTCTATTAAATCTTCTGTCCTTGTTTTAACTTCGGTATTTTCTGCCAGTGAATCCCTTATACAGCCCACTTCCTGTTTTTTGTCTGGTCATTAGCCTAGGCTTATTACATCATGTACAGCTCTTTCTCTCACTCTTGTAACAGTTTGCCAGGAAGGGGGGGGGGGGGGGGGAGTCATAAGAGGGCCAATGAGAACGGCAGAGCTGGAGGCGTGCCTCTGTGTGAATCCAGGAAGTGAAGAGGCAGCAGCTTCAGCTGCCCACAGTTAAAATGGCTGCAGCCAGACTCAATGGAGGGAGATTTCTGCAGCATATTTGGCACAGTACAGAATCACAGTATATATGACAATAATATGCAAAGCGGTTGGAGTGACGCTTCAGAATGGCAAAGATGTTACCATTAAAAAATGTGAGCAGACTGCAGGGGAGGAAGCATTTTTCTTACCTTCTGTAGACGCCAACGAATATTATATAGGAAAGAAAAAAAAAAAAAGAATAAATTAATAAAAACACATTAGTGACACATTAGTTTTCCTTGCCTTCATGCATTTGATTTGTAATTATGACAATTATATCCACTTGAAGCATTTTCTGGCACTTATTTGTTTACAAGTTACATTTTTCATTTTTTGCTAAAAAATTTACTTATAACCCCCAAATATTTAATTTTTTTTTTAGCACAGATCCTAGAGAAAAAGAGAGGCAAATGTTACATTTTTTAAGTCCTTCTGTTTTTGCACAGCTGTTTAGCAAATGCATTTTTTGGGGGGGGGGGACACACTTTTTCTTATTCATTAAAAACTAACACAATATTTACCACAATTATTTTGTATAATGTGAAAGATGATGGTACACAGAGTAAATGGACACCGAACATGTCACTCTTTAATATTACGCAAGCTTGTGAAATGGCGACAAACTGCGGTACTACTGAGTTCTAGCGCTAGAATTATCGCTCTTGTTCATGCGATGCCTCACATGTTAAGTTCAAATACCTTATACATATGCATGTGCAATTCACTTATGTGCGTGAGGCATGGGGGGGCACTTCAAATCTTTATTTTTATACTGTTTAAGTTTTATTTTTGGTCATTTTATTCCTATTATTACAAGGAACGCAGACATCCTATTACAAGGGATGCAAACATCTCTTGCAATAGAAATAAGGATGACTGGTCCTCCTTATGAAGAGATCTGGGGTCCTAAAGACCCCAAATGTCTCCTTTACTTTTCAAGGCAAAAGATCAGAAAGAAAGAAATATATATATAAAATAATAAAACATTTTTTAAAGAAAGATTAAAAAAGTGTGTGTATGAATACAAATATATATATATATATATATATATATATATATAAAAAAAAGAAAAATAATTACAAAAAAAAAATTCTTCCATCCTGGACTGGTGGCTCCAGTCTTCCTAGGTCATAGAGTCAGAGTGTTAACTTTTGCCTATGGGGGCAGCCGGTTGCACCACCAGATCGTTTCTTGGGCGTACCAGCGATAATGGTATGCCCTAGAAGCATTTGTATCAGCCCTGAAAAAAACGATATGGGTCGACCCCCCTACTCTGCACACTGCTACAGCATTATAGCCTTTCTAGCAAGCTTTGCAAGAAAAATAGGGATATTTAGTTCACACATATTGCTATACATGTTTAAGCTGGCCAACTGCGTCAAAGTAATCCCTCTTATGGCCAGTCCTACTCTGCTCTGCCATTGCAAATGCTATGGTGGGCACAATGCCAACCTGGGGCAAAAAGACATAAAATGGGGGTGAGGGCTACACACGGTTTAGGTCTGGCCACTGACCTGCAATACAGAGAAAATGACAAACCTGTGTTCAGATTCTAATAGCGTGTACAATAGATTGCTGTACACGCTATTAGGGGTGCGACGACATTAACACAAAAAAAAATAAACTGGATGAACCCTCTGCACATAGCTGTACACTTCTACATTGTGGTTCAATCAATGCACCAAAAAAAAATAAAAAAATAAAAAAAAATAAAACAACCCCCCCCACCCCCAATCGGCTCCTTGCCAGCTCTCTCATCTCCCCAAAAAGACTGGTCCAAGGAGAGCCAACAGAAAACATTTTTTTTTTTTTATGGTTCTTCCTATCCACTGAAACCTTTAATAAAAGACAAAAAAAAATGTATTCACCGCCAACAGAAAACATAGGCAGATACTGACTTGCAGAGAGTCACTATTTGCATGTTATTATCCAGGAGGTGAACTAAAGGGGGGGGGGGGGTATAAGGCGGGTACTCTGCTCTATGTCAGGAATTCTAACATTAAACTCACTTTGTCTCTTTAAGCCCCTCGGCCTCAATCACATTCAGAATCTGTTTTGGGGTCATCGGTGCGTCTGAATAATTCTCCAAGACCTGAGGAAGAAATTTTTTTTATTAAAATAAAATAAAAAACACATGCTGGTTACTTTTCTATTGCAATAAAAAGATACACACATATACACTGCTCAAAAAATAATAATTAAAAGGAACACTTTTGAATCACAACTGGGATATTGATCTGGTCAGTTAAGTAGCAGAGGCGGAGGGGTGTATACAGAGAGGGCGGAGGGGTGTATACAGAGAGGGCAGAGGGGTGTATACAGAGAGGGCAGAGGGGTGTATACAGAGAGGGCAGAGGGGTGTATACAGAGAGGGCAGAGGGGTGTATACAGAGAGGGCAGAGGGGTGTATACAGAGAGGGCAGAGGGGTGTATACAGAGAGGGCAGAGGGGTGTATACAGAGAGGGCAGAGGGGTGTATACAGAGAGGGCAGAGGGGTGTATACAGAGAGGGCAGAGGGGTGTATACAGAGAGGGCAGAGGGGTGTATACAGAGAGGGCAGAGGGGTGTATACAGAGAGGGCAGAGGGGTGTATACAGAGAGGGCAGAGGGGTGTATACAGAGAGGGCAGAGGGGTGTATACAGAGAGGGCAGAGGGGTGTATACAGAGAGGGCAGAGGGGTGTATACAGAGAGGGCAGAGGGGTGTATACAGAGAGGGCAGAGGGGTGTATACAGAGAGGGCAGAGGGGTGTATACAGAGAGGGCAGAGGGGTGTATACAGAGAGGGCAGAGGGGTGTATACAGAGAGGGCAGAGGGGTGTATACAGAGAGGGCAGAGGGGTGTATACAGAGAGGGCAGAGGGGTGTATACAGAGAGGGCAGAGGGGTGTATACAGAGAGGGCAGAGGGGTGTATACAGAGAGGGCAGAGGGGTGTATACAGAGAGGGCAGAGGGGTGTATACAGAGAGGGCAGAGGGGTGTATACAGAGAGGGCAGAGGGGTGTATACAGAGAGGGCAGAGGGGTGTATACAGAGAGGGCAGAGGGGTGTATACAGAGAGGGCAGAGGGGTGTATACAGAGAGGGCAGAGGGGTGTATACAGAGAGGGCAGAGGGGTGTATACAGAGAGGCAGAGGGGTGTATACAGAGGGCAGAGGGGTGTATGCAGAGGGGCAGAGGGGTGTGGGCAGAGGGCAGAGGGGTGTGGGCAGAGGGGTGTAGGCAGAGGGGTGTAGGCAGAGGGGTGTAGGCAGAGGGGTGTAGGCAGAGGGCGGAGGGGTGTATACAGAGGGCGGAGGGGTGTATACAGAGGGCGGAGGGGTGTATACAGAGGGCGGAGGGGTGTATACAGAGGGGTGTATACAGAGGGGTGTATACAGAGGGGGTTGTTAATCAGTTTCAGCTGCTTTGCTGTTAATTGAAATCAACAACAGTTGTACTAGATGGGCAACAATGAGACGACCTCCAAAACAGGAAGGGTTTTTCAGGTGGAGGTGTCGGACATTTTTTTTTCCCCTACTCATCTTTTCAGACTGTTTTTCACTAGTTTTGCATTTGGCTAGGGTCAGTGTCACTACTGGTAGCACAAGGCGATACTTGGACCCTATAAAGGTTGCACAGGCAGTCCAACTCCTCCAGGATGGCACATCAATACGCGTCATTGCCAGAAGGTTTGCCGTGTCTCCCAGCACAGTCTCAACAGCATGGAGGAGATTCCAGGAGACAGGCAGTTACTCTAGGAGAGCTGGATAGAGCCGTAGAAGGTCCTTAACACATCAGCAGGACCGGTATCTGCTCCTTTGTGCAAGGAGGAACAGGATGAGCACTGCCAGAGTCCTACAATATCACCTCCGGCAGGCCACTGGTGTGAATGTCTGAGCAAACAATCAGAAACACACTTCATGGGGGTGGCCTGAGGGCCCAACCTCTAGTGTGCTCTGTGCACACTGCTGGACACTGTGGAGCTTGATTGGCATTTTCCATTGAACACCAGAAGTGGCAGGTCCACCACTGGTGCCCTGTGCTTTTCACAGATGAGAGCAGGTTCACCCTGAGCACATGTGACAGACATGAAAGGGTCTGGAGAAGCCGCGGAGAACATTATGCTGCCTGTAACATCGTTCAGCATGACCGATTTGGTGGTGGGTCAGTGATGGTCTGGGGAGGCATATCCATGGAGGGACGCACAGACCTCTACAGGCTACACAATGGCACCCCGACTGCCATTAGGTATCAGGATTAAATCCTTGGACCCATTGTCAGACCCTACGCTGGTGCAGTGGGTCCTGGGTTCCTCCTGGTGCACGACAATGCCCGGCCTCAAGTGGCAAGAGCATGTAGCCAGTTCCTGGAGGATGAAGAAATTGATACCATTAAATGGCCCCCACGCTCACCTGACCTAAATCCAATAGAACACGTCTGGGACATTATGTTTTGGTCAATCCGGTGCCGCCAGGTTGCACCTCAGTCTGTTCAGCAGCTCAGTGATGCTCTGGTCCTGATCTGGGAGGAAATACCCCAGGACACCATCCGTCGTCTTATTAGGAGCATGCCCTGATGTTGTCAGCCATGCATACAAGTACAAGGTGATGGACTGGCCAAGCATGTCTCCAGACCTAAACCCTATTGCGCATCTGTGGGACATCCTCAAACAGAAGGTGGAGGAGCGCAAGTTCTATAACAGTGATGGTGAACCCTGGCACCCCAGATGTTTTGGAACTACATTTCCCATGATGCTCAAATACACTACAGAGTGCATGAGCATCATGGGAAATGTAGTTCCAAAACATCAAGGTGCCAAGGTTCTCCATCATTGGCCTATAACATCCACCAGATCGGTGATGTTGTCATGGAGGAGGGGATAAGGACTCCAGTCACAACCTGTGAAGCTCTGGGGAACTCCATGCCCAAGAGGGTTAAGGCAGTGCTGGAAAATAATGGTGGCCACACAAGATATTGACACTTTGGACATTTTCACTTAGGGGTGTACTCACTTTTGTCGCCAGCAGTTTAGACATTAATGGCTGTGTTGGTTGCCTGCTCTGTCTAACACACTCACATCTGTGCACAACCTTTTTATCTGTCATTATCTCTACTTGCCATTACTGAAACCTAGCTTCAAGACTCTGACTCCGCTTCTCCCGCATCCCTCTCCCACGGTGGCCTCAGACCCAGTGGCCAGAAAGAAGGTGGACCTGAATTCCTTCTATCCCCACAGGGCACCTTTCAAGTCCTTCCTACCCCTCCCTCTCCTCTTGAGACCCACAGTATTTGCCCTCGGGTGCCCATCTAACCACTTTCCTGGTTCTATCACAGAAATCCTTCCATGTCACCTATAGACTTTCTGTCCCCCCAAGGCTCCGTCCTTGGAGCCATCTCCCTTCTGTCCCCCCAAGGCTCCGTCCTTGGAGCCATCTCCCTTCTGTCCCCCCAAGGCTCCGTCCTTGGAGCCATCTCCTTTCTGTCCCCCCGAGGCTCCGTCCTTGGAGCCATCTCCTTTCTGTCCCCCCGAGGCTCCGTCCTTGGAGCCATCTCCTTTCTGTCCCCCCGAGGCTCCGTCCTTGGAGCCATCTCCTTTCTGTCCCCCCGAGGCTCCGTCCATGGAGCCATCTCCTTTCTGTCCCCCCGAGGCTCCGTCCATGGAGCCATCTCCTTTCTGTCCCCCCGAGGCTCCGTCCATGGAGCCATCTCCTTTCTGTCCCCCCGAGGCTCCGTCCTTGGAGCCATCTCCTTTCTGTCCCCCCGAGGCTCCGTCCATGGAGCCATCTCCTTTCTGTCCCCCCGAGGCTCCGTCCTTGGAGCCATCTCCCTTCTGTCCCCCCAAGGCTCCGTCCTTGGAGCCATCTCCTTTCTGTCCCCCCAAGGCTCCGTCCTTGGAGCCATCTCCTTTCTGTCCCCCCAAGGCTCTGTCCTTGGAGCCATCTCCTTTCTGTCCCCCAAGGCTCCGTCCTTGGAGCCATCTCCTTTCTGCCCCCCCAAGGCTCCGTCCTGGAGCCATCTCCTTTCTGCCCCCCCAAGGCTCCGTCCCTGGAGCCATCTCCTTTCTGTCCCCCCAAGGCTCCGTCCTTGGAGCCATCTCCTTTCTGGGCTCCGTCCTTGGAGCCATCTCCTTTCTGTCCCCCCAAGGCTCCGTCCTTGGAGCCATCTCCTTTCTGTCCCCCCAAGGCTCCGTCCTTGGAGCCATCTCCTTTCTGTCCCCCCAAGGCTCCGTCCTTGGAGCCATCTCCTTTCTGTCCCCCCAAGGCTCCGTCCTTGGAGCCATCTCCTTTCTGTCCCCCCAAGGCTCCGTCCTTGGAGCCATCTCCTTTCTGCCCCCCAAGTCCCCCCAAGGCTCCGTCCTTGGAGCCATCTCCTTTCTGTCCCCCCAAGGCTCCGTCCTTGGACCATCTCCTTTCTGTCCCCCCAAGGCTCCGTCCTTGGACCATCTCCTTTCTGTCCCCCCAAGGCTCTCCTTGGAGCCATCTGTCCCCCCAAGGCTCCGTCCTTGGAGCCATCTCCTTTCTGTCCCCCCAAGGCTCCGTCCTTGGAGCCATCTCCTTTCTGTCCCCCCAAGGCTCCGTCCTTGGAGCCATCTCCTTTCTGTCCCCCCAAGGCTCCGTCCTTGGAGCCATCTCCTTTCTGTCCCCCCAAGGCTCCGTCCTTGGAGCCATCTCCTTTCTGTCCCCCCAAGGCTCCGTCCTTGGAGCCATCTCCTTTCTGTCCCCCCAAGGCTCCGTCCTTGGAGCCATCTCCTTTCTGTCCCCCCAAGGCTCCGTCCTTGGAGCCATCTCCTTTCTGTCCCCCCAAGGCTCCGTCCTTGGAGCCATCTCCTTTCTGTCCCCCCAAGGCTCCGTCCTTGGAGCCATCTCCTTTCTGTCCCCCCAAGGCTCCGTCCTTGGAGCCATCTCCTTTCTGTCCCCCCAAGGCTCTGTCCTTGGAGCCATCTCTTTCTGTCCCCCCAAGGCTCCGTCCTTGGACCCATCTCCTTTCTGTCCCCCCAAGGCTCCGTCCTTGGAGCCATCTCCTTTCTGTCCCCCCAAGGCTCCGTCCTTGGACCCATCTCCTTTCTGTCCCCCCAAGGCTCCGTCCTTGGACCCATCTCCTTTCTGTCCCCCCAAGGCTCTGTCCTTGGAGCCATCTCCTTTCTGTCCCCCCAAGGCTCTGTCCTTGGAGCCATCTCCCTTCTGTCCCCCCGAGGCTCCGTCCTTGGAGCCATCTCCTTTCTGTCCCCCCAAGGCTCCGTCCTTGGAGCCATCTCCCTTCTGTCCCCCCAAGGCTCCGTCCTTGGAGCCATCTCCCTTCTGTCCCCCCAAGGCTCCGTCCTTGGAGCCATCTCCCTTCTGTCCCCCCAAGGCTCCGTCCTTGGACCCATCTCCTTTCTGTCCCCCCAAGGCTCCGTCCTTGGAGCCATCTCCAAGAAAGAAAGAAAGAAAAGAAAGAAAGAAAGAAAGAAAGAAAGAAAGAAAGAAAGAAAGAAAGAAAAGAAAGAAAGAAAGAAAGAAAGAAAGAAAGAAAGAAAGAAAGAAAGAAAGAAAGAAAGAAAGAAAGAAAGAAAGAAAGAAAGAAAGAAAGAAAGAAAGAAAGAAAGAAAGAAAAGCAATAAAAAGAAAGGGAAGGAAGGAAATAAAGAAGGAAAGAAGAACAAAGAAAAGAGGGGGAGGTAAACTACTGTGCAAATGTTTAGTGTGGAAAAAAAATGCAGTAAAAATGAAGAAATCTCCCAGAAATCGAACGGTTAAAGTTTATTTTTTATGAATTAAGAAAGTAAATGAACAGAAAACAAACCAGCATCAATTCTTCTAGGACACAGGTGTCAAACACAAGGCCCGCGGGCCGAATCCGGCCCTTCAGCCCATTTCATGTGCCCGAATAGTATGACATGATGGAGAAGTATCTGCCTGTACTTCTCAGCATTGAAGACAACACTGATCCTGACCAAATCTCCAACTCCATTTGCAGAAATAGAGCCACAAAAAAATTGACACTTTGGGCCCAATTTGGACATTTTCACTTAGGGGTGTACTCACTTTTGTTGCCAGCGGTTTAGACATTAATGGCTGTGTGTTGAGTTATTTTGAGGGGACAGCAAATGTACACTGTTATACAAGCTGTACACTCACTACACAACATTGGAGATACAAAGTGTCATTTCTTCAGTGTTGTCACATGAATAGATAGAAGAAAAGATTTACAGATGTGTGAGGGGTGTACTTACTTTAGTGAGATACTGCAGGCTATATAACCGCACCCCTCCATTATACTACATACAGTAGAGACCCTCCACATTACACCTCCCCCTACTCACTCTCTCGTGTTATTGGTCTCTCTCTCACTCTTTCTTGTGCTTATGCTCTCTCGTGTTGGCGGTCTCTCTCATGCAATCTTTCTCCCGCACTCTCTCATGCTCATGCTCACTAGTGTTAGCGATTTCTTCCTCTCATTCTCTCTTTCTAGTGCTTATGCTCTCTCGCGCCAGCGATTTCTCTCGTGCAGGCGCTCACTCTCTCTATTGCTTATGCGCTCGTGTTCGTGATCGCTCTCGTACAATTTCTCCTGTTAGCGATCTTTCTCTCACGTTCTCGCTCTCGTGCAATCTCTTGTGATGGCGATGTCACGCTCTTGTGTTAGTGATCTCTGTCTCTTGAGCTTATGCTCTCTCATGCAATCTCTTGTGTTCGTGATCTCTCTCACACTCTCTCGTGCTTTCGTTATCTCGTGTTAGTGATCTCTCTCCCTCGTGCTAGCCATCTCTTTCTCTCACATTAGAGCTCTCACGCTCTCGTGTAATCTTTTGTTAGTGATCTCTCTCTCTCGCATGTGCTTATGCCATCTCGTGTTAGCGATCACTCGTGCTAGCGGTCTCTTTCTCTCACGTTGGCTATCTCACGCTCTCGTGCTGATGCTCTCTCGTGTTATCTGTCACATTAGCGATCACTCTCTCGTGCTTTCTTGTGCTTATGCTCTCTCATGCAATCTCTTGCATTAGCTATCTCGCTCTCTGGTGTTAAGTGATCTCTGTCTCTCTCGTATTCTCTCATATGTTAGCATTCTCGTGTTAGTGACCTCTCTCTTGTGCTTATGCTCTCATACAATATCTCTTGATGGCGATGTCTCTTGTGTTTATGCTCTCTCATGCAAACACTCTCTCGTGCTAGCCATCTCTTTCTCTCCCATTAGTAATCTTTCTCACTCTCTCGTGTTAGTGATCTCTTTTGCGTGCTCTTTCTTGTGCTTAGGCTCTCTTGTGTTGGCGATCTTTCACTTGCATCAACGTTCTCGTGCAAGCGATCTCACTCTCGCAATCTCTTGTGCTAGTGATCTCTCTCGTGTAAACTCTTGCGCTCTCTCGTGTTAGCCATCTCTTTCTCTCACGCTCTCATGATAGTGATCTCTTTTGCTCGCTCTTTCTTGTGCGTTTGCAATCTCACACACTCTTGTGTTGGCAATCTCACTCTCCTGTGCTTACGCTCTCTCGTGTTAGTGATCTCTCTCGTGTGCTTACGCTCTCTCGTGTTAGTGATCTCTCTCTCCTGTGCTTACGCTCTCTTGTGTTAATGATCTCTCTCTCCTGTGCTTACGCTCTCTTGTGTTAGTGATCTCTCTCGTGTGCTTACGCTCTCTCGTGTTAGTGATCTCTCTCTCCTGTGCTTACGCTCTCTTGTGTTAATGATCTCTCTCTCCTGTGCTTACGCTCTCTTGTGTTAATGATCTCTCTCTCCTGTGCTTACTCTCTCTCGTGTTCGTGATCTCTCTCTCCTGTGCTTAAGCTCTCTCGTGTTAGTGATCTCTCTCGTGTGCTTGCGCTCTCTCGTGTTAGTGATCTCTCTCTCCTGTGCTTAAGCTCTCGTGTTAGTGATCTCTCTCGTGTGCTTACGCTCTATCGTGTTAGTGATCTCTCTCGTGTGCTTACGCTCTCTCGTGTTAGTGATCTCTCTCTCCTGTGCTTACGCTCTCTTGTGTTAGTGATCTCTCTCTCCTGTGCTTACGCTCTCTTGTGTTAGTGATCTCTCTCTCCTGTGCTTACGCTCTCTTGTGTTAGTGATCTTTCTCGTGTTAGTGATCTCTCTCTCCTGTGCTTAAGCTCTCTCGTGTTAGTGATCTCTCTCGTGTGCTTACGCTCTCTCGTGTTAGTGACCTCTCTCTCCTGTGCTTACGCTCTCTCGTGTCAGTGATTCCTTTCTCTTGCGCTCTCGTGTTAGTGATCTCTCTCGTGTGCTTACGCTCTCTTGTGTTAGTGATCTCTCTCGTGTGCTTACGCTCTCTCGTGTTAGTGATCTCTCTCGTGTTAGTGATCTCTCTCTCCTGTGCTTAAGCTCTCTCGTGTTAGTGATCTCTCTCGTGTTAGTGATCTCTCTCTCCTGTGCTTAAGCTCTCTCGTGTTAGTGATCTCTCGTGTGCTTACGCTCTCTCGTGTTAGTGACCTCTCTCTCCTGTGCTTACGCTCTCTCGTGTTAGTGATCTCTCTCTCCTGTGCTTACGCTCTCTTGTGTTAATGATCTCTCTCTCCTGTGCTTACTCTCTCTCGTGTTAGTGATCTCTCTCTCCTGTGCTTACGCTCTCTTGTGTTAATGATCTCTCTCTCCTGTGCTTACTCTCTCTCGTGTTAGTGATCTCTCTCTCCTGTGCTTACGCTCTCTTGTGTTAATGATCTCTCTCTCCTGTGCTTACTCTCTCTCGTGTTAGTGATCTCTCTCTCCTGTGCTTAAGCTCTCTCGTGTGCTTACGCTCTCTCGTGTTAGTGACCTCTCTCTCCTGTGCTTACGCTCTTTCGTGTTAGTGACCTCTCTCTCCTGTGCTTACGCTCTCTCGTGTTAGTGATCTCTCGTGTGCTTACGCTCTCTCGTGTTAGTGACCTCTCTCTCCTGTGCTTACGCTCTTTCGTGTTAGTGATCTCTCTCTCCTGTGCTTACGCTCTCTCGTGTTAGTGATCTCTCTCTCGTGTGCTTACGCTCTCTCGTGTTAGTGACCTCTCTCTCCTGTGCTTACGCTCTCTCGTGTTAGTGATCTCTCTCATGTGCTTACGCTCTCTCGTGTTAGTGATCTCTCTCATGTGCTTACGCTCTCTCGTGTTAGTGATCTCTCTCATGTGCTTACGCTCTCTCGTGTTAGTGATCTCTCTCGTGTGCTTACGCTCTCTCGTGTTAGTGATCTCTCTCTCCTGTGCTTACGCTCTCTTGTGTTAGTGATCTCTCTCGTGTGCTTACTCTCTCTCGTGTTAGTGATCTCTCTCTCCTGTGCTTAAGCTCTCTCGTGTTAGTGATCTCTCTCGTGTGCTTACGCTCTCTCGTGTTAGTGATCTCTCTCGTGTGCTTACGCTCTCTCGTGTTAGTGATCTCTCTCTCCTGTGCTTACTCTCTCTTGTGTTAGTGATCTCTCTCTCCTGTGCTTAAGCTCTCGTATTCGTGATCTCTCTCGTGTGCTTACGCTCTCTCGTGTTAGTGATCTCTCTCTCCTGTGCTTACGCTCTCTTGTGTTAATGATCTCTCTCTCCTGTGCTTACGCTCTCGTGTTAGTGATCTCTCTCGTGTGCTTACGCTCTCTCGTGTTAGTGATCTCTCTCTCCTGTGCTTACGCTCTCTTGTGTTAATGATCTCTCTCTCCTGTGCTTACTCTCTCTCGTGTTAGTGATCTCTCTCTCCTGTGCTTAAGCTCTCTCGTGTTAGCGATCTCTCTCGTGTGCTTGCGCTCTCTCGTGTTAGCGATCTCTCTCTCCTGTGCTTAAGCTCTCGTGTTAGTGATCTCTCTCGTGTGCTTACGCTCTCTCGTGTTAGTGATCTCTCTCGTGTGCTTACGCTCTCTCGTGTTAGTGATCTCTCTCTCCTGTGCTTACGCTCTCTTGTGTTAGTGATCTCTCTCGTGTGCTTGCGCTCTCTCGTGTTAGTGATCTCTCTCTCCTGTGCTTAAGCTCTCTCGTGTTAGTGATCTCTCTCGTGTGCTTACGCTCTCTCGTGTTAGTGACCTCTCTCTCCTGTGCTTACGCTCTCTCGTGTCAGTGATTCCTTTCTCTTGCGCTCTCGTGTTAGTGATCTCTCTCGTGTGCTTACGCTCTCTTGTGTTAGTGATCTCTCTCGTGTGCTTACGCTCTCTCGTGTTAGTGATCTCTCTCGTGTTAGTGATCTCTCTCTCCTGTGCTTAAGCTCTCTCGTGTTAGTGATCTCTCTCGTGTGCTTACGCTCTCTTGTGTTAGTGATCTCTCTCGTGTGCTTACGCTCTCTCGTGTTAGTGATCTCTCTCGTGTTAGTGATCTCTCTCTCCTGTGCTTAAGCTCTCTCGTGTTAGTGATCTCTCTCGTGTTAGTGATCTCTCTCTCCTGTGCTTAAGCTCTCTCGTGTTAGTGACCTCTCTCTCCTGTGCTTACGCTCTTTCGTGTTAGTGACCTCTCTCTCCTGTGCTTACGCTCTCTCGTGTTAGTGATCTCTCTCTCCTGTGCTTACGCTCTCTTGTGTTAATGATCTCTCTCTCCTGTGCTTACTCTCTCTCGTGTTAGTGATCTCTCTCTCCTGTGCTTAAGCTCTCTCGTGTTAGTGATCTCTCGTGTGCTTACGCTCTCTCGTGTTAGTGACCTCTCTCTCCTGTGCTTACGCTCTTTCGTGTTAGTGACCTCTCTCTCCTGTGCTTACGCTCTCTCGTGTTAGTGATCTCTCTCTCCTGTGCTTACGCTCTCTCGCGTTAGTGATCTCTCTCCTGTGCTTACGCTCTCTCGTGTTAGTGACCTCTCTCTCCTGTGCTTACGCTCTTTCGTGTTAGTGACCTCTCTCTCCTGTGCTTACGCTCTCTCGTGTTAGTGACCTCTCTCTCCTGTGCTTACGCTCTCTCGTGTTAGTGATCTCTCTCTCCTGTGCTTACGCTCTCTCGTGTTAGTGATCTCTCTCTCCTGTGCTTACGCTCTCTCGTGTTAGTGATCTCTCTCTCCTGTGCTTACGCTCTTTCGTGTTAGTGATCTCTCTCTCGTGTGCTTACGCTCTCTCGTGTTAGTGATCTCTCTCTCGTGTGCTTACGCTCTCTCGTGTTAGTGATCTCTCTCGTGTTAGTGATCTCTCTTGTGTTAGTGATCTCTCTCTCTCCTGTGCTTACGCTCTCTTGTGTCAGTGATTCCTTTCTCTTGCGCTCTCGTGTAGGCGATCTCTCTCACACCTTTTCTTGTGCTTACGCTCTCTCGTGTTAGTGATCTCTCTCGCACCTCTTCTCGCGTTAGTGATCTCTCTCTCTCTCTCGCACTCTCTTTATACACACACTCACACTGTCGGCTCTATAAATCCTGAATAATAATAATCCCCCCCTCCCCCATAGTATAGACCCCTGTACATTACACTACATATAGACACCTCCCCTCCCCCATTGTCACATACCGCTCTATATACCCCCCCCTTCCCCCCGGTGTACATGGTACAGTCCCCCTCTCCCCCTCCCCCGTATTTGGTACCATCTTAGCGGCCTCGGCCCACGTGCGCTCCCTCCGCCTCTTCTGTTTGTCCCTCATGATCGGGGTGTGCGGTCGGTTCTCCCGGTTGGGGGGGGGATAGGGGGTGTTTCTCCGGCAGTGGGGGGGGGGGTCAGGCGGGAAATGAGGTAACGCTGGGAGTTGTAGTCCTCTCCGGGGTCCCCGGGCAGCTCTTACGCACCGGAACCACACTCCCCACAATACACTTCCGCCCCACCTCGGAAGACACGTGACGGAAGACGGCGGCCGGTGATTGGCGGGACGCGGGATCGGGAGAGCGGGTTCTCGCGAGGAAAGGCGACGCCCACCAAAAGCTTGACGTCGACAGCGGAATGCGCATCGGAGGGCGGGGAGGGAAAAAAAAAAGCGAAGGCGCCAGCCACGCCCTCCTTCTCCTTGTATGGCTGGGGCTGGGGGGGGAGAGCGCGGATTGGAGAGGCTCTGCACTAGGGGGAGGGACTACAACTCCCAGCATGCTTTGCGCGCAGCCAGGGCTGGTGACGTCACATGATATTTACCAATTGCAGATTTATTTGGTGGAAATGTATATAAAAAACAAAACAAATAATGATATTCGATGACAGCAGAGGCCCCGGGGAACGATATGGTGGCAGCTGCACGTGTTTATGTTGCATAATGTTTGCCCGACTGTTATCAGACCTTTGTTTACATAAAACCAGAGCTTTTTTTCTCAGAAAATAGGTGCAGGAACTCAACCACGACCCGTTCAGATTTCACAAACAGTAGAAGGGTCTTAAAGGGGCATTAAATACCAGAATTGCATTACATACAGTGTGCAGAGTTCAGGGGGTTACAAAGCAGTCACTTGTGAACACAGAAACCAGACTTCTGTGTTCACAAGTGATTGTGGTGAGCGGGCACCAAAGGGTCTGAGCCAAAGGTGGTGGAACTGAGTTCCCCCAAGTTCCCCCAGAAAAAAAGCCCTGCATAAAACAAAATATATTAGACTCAATTTTAGTTCACATTCATGATATCTACAAGATGAGGCTATGACGAGCCAATAGATACCAAACATGTCAAGACTTATCATTGCATGTGCTTATTAGACCCCCAACATGTGTGTTCACCTTTGTGTGGGGGCAGCTTTCATCTTTTCCACCCATCCTCATTGCTACGGTATCACATTATCTGTTATACAGATAAGCCTTTTGTTTGCGACAGGTTCTCTTTGATAAGTCTTCAGAGGTCCATTAGACCCCTGCATCTCAACCACCGAGCCACAGCCACCCTCCTCATGGGATCCCCTAACCTCCCATATTACCCCCTCAACCCCCCAAAGTGCCCTCAGCCCCCCACATGACTCCTCAACCCCCCAAAGTGCCACGTGATCCCCCAAAGTGCCCTCAGCCCACATGCGACTCCTCAACCCCCCAAAGTGCCACGTGATTCCCCAAAGTGCCCTCAGCCCCCAACGTGACCCCCCAAAGTGCCCTAAGCCCCCAACCCCCCAAAGTGCCCTCAGCCCCCACATGACTCCTCAACCCCCCCAAAGTGTCACGTGATATCCCAAAGTGCCCTCAGCCCCCACATGATCCCTCAACCGCCACCCTGACCCCCCAAAGTGCCCTAAGCCCCCCAACCCCCCAAAGTGCCCTCAGCCCCCCACATGACTCATCAGCCCCCCCAAAGTGCCACGTGATTCCCCAAAGTGCCCTCAGCCCCCAACCACCACCGTGACCCCCCAAAGTGCCCTAAGCCCCCCAGCGTGCCTTCAGCCCCCACATGACTCCTCAACCCCCCTAAAGTGCCCTAAGCCCCCATGTGACACCCCCCCTAAAGTGCCCTAAGCCCCCACCATGACCCCCCCAAAAGTGCCCTCAGCCCCTATGTGACCCCTCAACCCTTCGGCATGCCCTCAGCCCCCACCATGACCCCTCAACCCCCCAAAGTGCCCTCAACCCCCACACAGTGCCCCCTAGCTTGCTTCAGAGCTTCCAGACCTCCATAATGTCCCCTAACCTCCACAGCGCCCCTAGCTTGGTGCAGAGCTTTCAGACCCCCATAAGGCCCCCTAACCTCCCACAGTGCCCCCTAGCTTGCTTTAGAGCTTCCAGACCTCCATAATGTCCCCTAACCTCCCACAGCGCCCCCCTAGCTTGGTGCAGAGCCCCCAAACCTTCATAATGTCCCTTAACCTCCCACAGTGCCCCCTAGCTTGCCACAGAGCCCCCAGACCTCCACAAAGCCCCCTAACCTCCCACAGTACCCCCTAGTTTGATATAGAGCCCCCAGACCCCCACAATGTCCCCAAACCTCCCACAGTGCCTCCTAGCTTGCCGCAGAGCTTCCAGACCTCCACAATGCCCCTAACCTCCCACAGTGCCCCTTAGCTTGCCGCAGAGCCCCCAGATCTCCATAATGCCCATAACCTCCCACAGTGCCCCCTAGCTTGCCACAGAGCCCCCAGACCTCCATAATGCCCCTTAACCTCCCACAGTGCCTCCTGGCTTGCTGTAGAGCCCCCAGACCTCCATAGTGTTCCCCAACCCCCCACAGTGCCCCCTAGCTTGCTGCAGACCCCCAGACCTTCATAATGTCCCCTAACCTCCCACGGTGCCCCATGGGTCAATTTAGAGCCCTCAGCCCCTACATGGTGCCCAGACTTTTCACAGTACCATTCAGCCCACTGCAGTGTCCCCTCTCTTGCTGCAGAGCTTCCAAGACCCCTAGTTCTTCGATGGTTTCCTCAACCTTGCTTCATAACATCCAGTGCCCATAGTGTCCCAACCTCCAACTGTCCACCACTGTGCCAACCAGTCCCCTAACTTGTTACAAAGTCTCCAACCCCCCCCCCCCCCAAAGCGTCACCTAAGCTCCTAAAGTGGCCTGAAACTGTGCCTCTCAACCTCCAAAAGTGTCCTTAGCCTCCACTGTGACCCCCAATCTGTGACAGTGCCACCAAGCCCCTTAGCTTTCTGCAGAGCCAGACCTCCATAATGCCCCCTAACCTCTCACAGTGACCCTAGGTCCATTGAGAGCCCTCATCCCCTACATGGCACAACAACCTCCAAGACTCACACAATATTCCCCAACGGACTGGGAGGTTGGTGTGCCATGTAGGGGCTGAGGGCCCTCTATGCAAGTGGGGCGAGAACTAGGGGTGCACCATTTTGTAAACCAAAATGAGGCTTGGTTACAGCCCGTTCGGCCATTTTGAATTTTTTTTTTTTTGGCCATTTTTGACCTCGAGCGAGGCTTGGCACTCATGTCGGCCATCTTTGGGGTCACACAGAGTTCTTTGATCGTGATTAGGGTGTCACTTCCTCTGCTGTAAAAGGTATATAATTTGACGTGGATACTTGTGGCGCAGTAAGGCCCCCCCCCGATGAAGTCAGTTATGATGAAACGCATTGGGCGGAGCCAATACACGTGATGCCACCATGCTTGTATGAAATGTTTGTGTTTTATTCCCTAGGGTATCTGCTAATATTTGGGGGTTCTAAATTTTCTAGCAAAAAAAAAAAGATTATTTTTACATGTAGGAGAGGAGTGCCAGAATAGGCCCGGTATGGAAGTGGTTATTGGGGTTGGCGATCCCCTGAGAAATCCAACCATAGGTCACCGCGTCCTGAAATAAAGAAAACGCAGGGAATGCAGTAAAGAGATTTTATTTAGATTTACATTCACCAATAGACAAAAGTACAAATAAATACATCTCCCTCCTGCTTCTTATTCCTGGATGGGAAGTAGCCAGCACACTGCAGCGGAGCGGCGTAGAAAATTCACAGCGTATATGGCTTCTTGGTGTAAGGCCGAGGAGGAGGGCCACCTTCATGTAACTTCTCACCTCCAGGCTTCAAAGTACGCAAGAGCAAACCATGCATGGGGGACGGGGACAGGGGGGGGGGGGGGGGGGGGCAAGCAAGTGCCGCGTGACAATGGAGACATTCAACAACAATGTGCATTCACAGTACAAAGCAGCAAAATGGCCGACTACATGAAGGGTGCAATGGTTTACTACGCAGCACAGTTCCAGCATCCTCCACCTAAGCATCTGTCTGAGGGACCCGGGTCACCGCCATTGGCCGCCAGCCGTCTGCATGGTGCCAGTGTGGGGATTTATGTCCTAAAGGGCCACAAGACAACCTTACCATTATGGGTGCACCAGCAAACAATCAGGTTTGTGGGCTTTAAAGTCTTACGTTAGCCCATTTTTTGGAGGTGATGGGGGAGATATTTCTCTTACTTTCGGTCTTTGTGACACCCGTCTAAAAAAAAAAAAAATGGAGTGAGCAGATTTCACCAAGGCTTTGGAAACCACAGTGGTCTCCAAACCGGACCACAGGACATTCCTCTGACACTATTTCTCACACTGACACCAAATGACGGGACACTATTTCTCCCAATGACGGGGGAATAATTCTTCCCGTTAATACAAATAACGGGGCACTATTCCTCCCATTAATACAAATAACGGGGCACTATTCCTCCCACTGACACCAATTACTGGATTCTATTCCTCCCACTGACAGGGCACTATTCTTCCCACTGACACCAATGATGGGACACTATTCCTCCCACTGACACCAATGATGGGGGCACTATTCTTCCCACTGACACCAATGATGGGGGCACTATTCCTCCCACTGACACCAATGATGGGGGCACTATTCCTCCCACTGACACCAATTTTTTCCCACTGATACCAATGATGGGGCACTATACCTCCCACTGATGGGGCACTATTCCTCCAATTATTACTAATGATGTGGCACTATTCCTCCCACTGACGCCAATAATGGGGGCACTATTCCTCCCACTGACGCCAATAATGGGGGCACTATTCCTCCCACTGACGCCAATGATGGGGGCACTATTCCTCCCACTGACGCCAATGATGGGGGCACTATTCCTCCCACTGACGCCAATGATGGGGGCAATGTTTTTCCCACCGACGCCAATGATGGGGGCACTATTCCTCCCACTGATGCCAATGATGGGGGCACTATTCCTCCCACTGACGCCAATGATGGGGGCACTATTCCTCCCACTGACGCCAATAATGGGGGCACTGTTTCTCCCACTGACGCCAATGATGGGGGCACTGTTTCTCCCACTGACGCCAATGATGGGGGCACTGTTTCTCCCACTGACGCCAATGATGGGGGCACTGTTTCTCCCACTGACGCCAATGATGGGGGCACTGTTTCTCCCACTGACGCCAATGATGGGGGCACTGTTTCTCCCACTGACGCCAATGATGGGGGCACTGTTTCTCCCACTGACGCCAATGATGGGGGCACTGTTTCTCCCACTGACGCCAATGATGGGGGCACTGTTTCTCCCACTGACGCCAATGATGGGGGCACTGTTTCTCCCACTGACGCCAATGATGGGGGCACTGTTTCTCCCACTGACGCCAATGATGGGGGCACTGTTTCTCCCACTGACGCCAATGATGGGGGCACTGTTTCTCCCACTGACGCCAATGATGGGGGCACTTTTCCTCCCACTGACGCCAATAATGGGGGCACTGTTTCTCCTACTGACGCCAATAATGGGGGCACTATTCCTCCCACTGCAGCCAATGATGGGGGGGCACCATTTCTCCTCCTCCTAACCACAGGGGTACTGTGTAATTAGTTTTTCGCCCCACTGACCATCAAGCCTGGTGCATGATCTACTCCCATTAGCTTCAGTCCAGCCCCACTAAAGTCTGAAGGACAGTAAACTGGCCCCTTGTTTGGAGACCCCCCCCCCATCCCCCCGATATGAACCTTCCTCATTTTTGGAGAGATTTCCCATACTAACAGAAAGTGAGGGAAAATCACCCCAATTAGTTGCAATAAAAACCCAACCGTGGCTCCAACCCTTCCCTGCTCTATCCAAAACCTGGAGTAGCGAGCTCTTCAGATACACCCCAGCTCTCTGCTCTTGGGGGAAGAAGTGATCTTAGGAAATGGAAATTTCCAGCCGATTACCATTGTTCCCCCGAGGTGCTAGCATGGGGTGTCTACTCAACGCAAAAACATTCACAATAAGCCCAATAGGAACGGCCACATGGCAGCCGAATATGAGGGCAGCCTACCTTCTATCACCTCCAGGACATTTCTACTGATCAGACGTACATGAGAAAGATCGGAGAAGGATCGGCGCGTGTATGGGCGAGGACAACTGCAAACAACCAACCAAATATTGAAAAAACTGGATAATTTAGAAAAAGCGTCTGTGACTTGCGGGATCCAAGCAGCCTTCAGTGTGAAGGGAAGGGTGTTCGTTATATGCAGATCTCTCGGTTTTCGATAAAAAGTTTACATTATTAGTTCATTAGCTCTTTCTAATGCAAATGTTGATTTCCACCTTTCCTCTGCTTATAACTGTAGTGAAGTGTCGGAAGACCGAGCATTGCATGCTGGGAGAAGGTCATGTGATCCCCCATACCCGGAAGTACTGGGTATCTGGCAGCAGGAAAGTGCAGCGAAGTGGGCCAAGGAGGGTGGAGCTTTAAAGGGGACCTCCTCCCAAAAAATAGACTGCAGCAGCAAGAATGACCCTCTGTCTGAACAGTGCCGATTGGCCCTGTGCTGATCACATGCACTCTCTCAGGAAAAACAGAACAAAAAAACTCTCTAGCAATACACACCGTACTGGGCATGTGCAGAGTGCTTCCAAGGCTTTGTTCTACCAGGAAATGGACTGGGAATAGTGGAAGAAGGGGAGGATCAGAGAAGACAGGACCAAACAGCCTTTTTACTCAATGTGGAGAATGAAACCATTATAAAAAGCATGCTTTACTGCATAGACACTGATTTTAGTGTTGTCACTTTCCCACCACACACCCCCATCAAAAATCGCCAATCATGTGACCACTGTGAGAGCCAATCAGTGTTCACATTATACAGATGCCGCATCTAAAGGGTTTCCAGGAAGGGGCGTTAGGGGTCATGTTATGTATTTGGTGTTGGACGTTACTTCCTTGATGTAAAGATCAGCCCCCCCCCCCTCCCCCGCTGCCTTCTGGGGTGTCACATCACATGCGCCAAAAACGCGTTTCACTCCATGATGAAGTATAAAGTGATCGGGCAGATCTGCGGTATTTTGAGCATGCGCAGACCTGCAGTGCGTCTGAGTGTGTGGACAGGAATTTCATGATGGCGGTGCACTAGGAGTGGGGAGCATGGAGGACTTCACCAGCAAGAAGTGTCAGGCAAGGACAGTCGTCACCTGGCTAAATATTAGTTCTAGGAAGGTGGAGTGCAAGTTCCTCGTTAAAGGGACCCCGAGTGTGCAAAGTCTCAGAGCCCCTTTAAACTACTATGCTGAATACCCATGATACCCCCTGATATACCCCGTTATATGCAAGCCTGAAACCTGGAAAAAACCCACTGACACAGGCAATGTGTGCTATGTTTTGTAGCCCATCTGAAATGAACAAAGGTGCACAATTCTTCCCAATGACACCAATAGGGCCCATTGACACCAATGATGGGGCACAGTTCCTCCCAATGAGACCAACAATGGGGCTAATAACACCAATAATAGGGCACATTTCCTCCCAATTCCACCCAACGACGGGGCCGATGTCCTCCCAACCCACGACGGGGCCCAATTCCTCCCAACCCACGACGGGGCCGATGTCCTCCCAACCCACGACGAGGCCCAATACCACCCAACGACGACGGGGCCCAATTCTTCCCAACGACGACGGGGCCCAATTCCTCCCAACGACGACGGGGCCCAATTCCTCCCAACGACGACGGGGCCCAATTCCTCCCAACGACGACGGGGCCCAATTCCTCCCAACGACGACGGGGCCCAATTCCTCCCAACGACGACGGGGCCCAATTCCTCCCAACAACGACGGGGCCCAATTCCTCCCAACAACGACGGGGCCCAATTCCTCCCAACAACGACGGGGCCCAATTCCACCCAATGACGGGGCCCAATTCCTCCCAACGACGGGGCCCAATTCCTCCCAACAACGACGGGGCCCAATTCCACCCAACGACGGGCCCAATTCCTCCCAACGACGGGGCCCAATTCCTCCCAACATCAGGGCCCAATTCCTCCCAATATCACCAACAATGAGGCAGTATTCCTCCGAACAATGGGGCACAATTCCTCCCAATGACGAGGTCCAATTACTCCCAATGATGGGGCCAAATTCCTCCCAATGATGGGGCCCAATTCCTCCCAATGACCCCAACAACGGGGCTTAATGACACCAAAGATGGGGCCCAAATCCTGCAAAAGACACCAACAATGGGGCTCAATGACCCCAATGATTCAGCAATAGGGGCCCAGTGACGACAATGATGGGGCACAATTCCATCTTTTTCCATTGGTCTTCTGTCTGGTCATGAAAAATTCTCTCTTCTTCATTTGGTGTTGCCGGCCCTAAATGCTGCATGGAACGGTGCCACATAATGACGTCAGTGCCACCCCTTCCATAATTCTCCTGTTAGTGATATGATGTACCCCCAGAGGGCGCCCTGGGTGCACAGGAAGTGGGTAAATGTTGCCGAGTGTCATTCAACCCAAAGCCGTTTTGCATTTCAGACTTATTTTTGAAAGTAAACTCAGCTTATATAGTGAAGCACAGGATTTAAAAATCCGTAACACTGTTGATTTTTAAAAGCAGCGGCAAGCCTGGTGATGTCACAGGTTTGCTATTCTGACAGAACATCGCTGCTGAAAAATCAACATCAAAACAGTGTTACAGATTTCAAAATAATGAATTTCACTATATCAGCCGAGTTTACAGTTAAGTGTGAAATGCAAGACTCAGGTGGGTGTAGGAAGATGTCCGCTTGCCGCCTTCTCACTGTATCCTTACTATGGAGGAGTGCGGGGTGTAGCAAGATGGCGGCGATGGAACGTCATTTCCGTTACAAAATCTGACGGGTCGCCTAATCTGACGAAACATCGGCTGAGAAGCCGCAAAGTTTTATTGCCGAGTTCCCTTACAAGGAATGGAGGCGGTAACACCCGAGAGCCGACTGAAAAATTGTCAGAGGTGCCGGAATCGCGGGATCCCTTAACAGGCACGTGTCCCAATATTAAAAGTCAGCAACTAGAGTATGTGTAGCAGCTGACTTTCAATTTTTTAGTGGGGGGGGCTGGAGCTCCTCTTTCAGCCCAAAGCAGCCCCGGGCCGTCACCCAGCCCAAAGCAGCCCCGGGCCGTCACTCAACCCAAAGCAGCCCCGGGCCGTCACCCAGCCCAAAGCAGCCCCGGGCCGTCACTCAACCCAAAGCAGCCCCGGGCCGTCACCCAGCCCAAAGCAGCCCCGGGCCGTCACTCAGCCCAAAGCAGCCCTGAAAGCAGCACTGGGCTTCACTCAACCCAAAGCAGCATTGGACCATGGTGTGGGGGGGCTGTGGATTTTTTTAATTTAAGCTGAACTTGGGTTTTTAGGATGTCTCCCCAAAAGTAAACCTGACATATTTTAATCATGCCCTGTCCAAAACATAAAAAATTAGATCCAGTCAACGGGACTAAGTTTGGAACCGTCACAGCCAGTAGCAGCTCAGCATGACGTGTTACCGGGGAATGAAGCAGGGATAAAAGTCACCATCAGAGGGCATGAAGCAGCCTTCCAACAAAACAAAAAACACTAAATTTACATTATAAAAGAAGACTAAATATACATCAAAGTCATAAAAAAATGATATAAATACCGATAAACACAGGTTAGGGTACAGAGATCAGTGCAGAGAGTGGAGTTTGTATGTAAACACATCAGGCGTGTACACACGACACTCCCGAGTTGTATCTAGCGGTAAACTCTTCTTCCGTTTTGTCGATAAGTTTTAAAGTGTACTACACAAGACGGAGGTGGCCACGTTATGGGCGGAGCTGACGTACGGCCTATCAGCAGGCTAAGACGTAGTGACATCAGAGGCATAGGATTCGGCATTCTTTATAGCTGAGGTTACTGAATATTAGTTTGGAACACAACATGGCCGACTCCCTTGTGCGCACTTTAAGCGGACGTTCTGCACACTATCCTCGCCGTTTTAGGTCGGAGAAAGCCTGATCTTGTGCCTTGAGAAGGTGCTACCACACAACTAGCGTTAGGTACTAGACGTATTACCGTCACTTAGGATTGGTACTCTGACCCACCCAAAAAAAAAATTCTACTGTCGGCCTGAGAAAGCGCAAGTGATTCCAGCATTGAGAAATGTATTTCTAGAGTTTGGTTGGTCTCCTCCTTCGGTGCCGAGTCGGGTCTTCTTCATGTTACGTATGTAAAAAGTTCCTCCATCTACTCTGTCCGTCCTAATACTTCATGTCAGGGGTCCACGGGCCTGGTCCTGGGCTTCCGTTTACTTTGGAACCAGGCCCCTTGTCTGGGGGAAGTGCGAGGATCCAGAGGGGCTGGGGGAAGGGCCGGTCCGCCGTCCAGTCTTAGGCCTGGAAATACCAGAGAAAGAACAAATGTAGAAGGTCAGGATACTGTTCAGAAAACAACAGAGCCAGTCCACTCAAAAGTGAGATTTTATTTGTAGATAAAGCCTTGTGGGCCGAGTCAGCCTCTGGTTCTTTTAGGGCTCATTCACACTTGCTTTGGTCTCTAAAGAGCAAGATACGCGCCCCCTCGACATACGCCAACATCCGCGCCCCCTCGACATACGCCAACATCCGCACCCCTCGACATACGCCAACATCCGCGCCCCCTCGACATACGCCAACATCCGCACCCCTCGACATACGCCAACATCCGCGCCCCCTTGACATACGCCAACATCCGCGCCCCCTCGACATACGCCAACATCCGCACCCCTCGACATACGCCAACATCCGCGCCCCTCGACATACGCCAACATTCTCTCCCCCTCGACATATGCCAACATCCGCGCCCCCTCGACATACGCCAACATCCGCGCCCCCTCGACATACGCCAACATCCGCACCCCTCGACATACGCCAACATCCGCGCCCCCTCGACATACGCCAACATCCGCGCCCCCTCGACATACGCCAACATACGCACCCCTCGACATACGCCAACATCCGCACCCCTCGACATACGCCAACATCCGCACCCCTCGACATACGCCAACATCCGCACCCCTCGACATACGCCAACATCCGCCAACATCCGCACCCCTCGACATACGCCAACATCCGCACCCTTCGACATACGCCAACATCCGCGCCCCTCGACATACGCCAACATTCTCTCCCCCTCGACATACGCCAACATCCGCCAACATCCGCGCCCCCTCGACATACGCCAACATTCTCTCCCCCTCGACATACGCCAACATCCGCGCCCCCTCGACATACGCCAACATCCGCGCCCCCTCGACATACGCCAACATCCGCGCCCCCTCGACATACGCCAACATCCGCGCCCCCTCGACATACGGCAACATTTGCGCCCCCTCGTCATACTCCCCCATCCGCACCCCCTCGACATACTCCCCCATTCGCACCCCCTCGACATACTCCCCCATTCGCACCCCCTCGACATACTCCCCCATTCGCACCCCCTCGACATACTCCCCCATTCGCACCCCCTCGACATACTCCCCTATTCGCACCCCCTCGACATACTCCCCCATTCGCACCCCCTCGACATACTCCCCCATTCGCACCCCCTCGACATACTCCCCCATTCGCACCCCCCTTCGACATACTCCCCCATTCGCACCCCCCTTCGACATACTCCCCCATTCGCACCCCCCTTCGACATACTCCCCCATTCGCACCCCCCTTCGACATACTCCTCCATTCGCACCCCCCTTCGACATACTCCTCCATTCGCACCCCCCTTCGACATACTCCCCCATCCGCACCCCCTCGACATACTCCTCCATCCGCACCCCCTCGAGATACTCCCCCATTCGCACCCCCTCGACATACTCCCCCATTCGCACCCCCCTTCGACATACTCCCCCATCCGCACCCCCTCGACATACTCCTCCATCCGCACCCCCTCGAGATACTCCTCCATCCGCACCCCCTCGAGATACTCCTCCATTCGCACCCCCTCGAGATACTCCTCCATTCGCACCCCCTCGAGATACTCCTCCATTCGCACCCCCTCGAGATACTCCTCCATTCGCACCCCCTCGAGATACTCCTCCATTCGCACCCCCTCGAGATACTCCTCCATTCGCACCCCCTCGAGATACTCCTCCATTCGCACCCCCTCGAGATACTCCTCCATTCGCACCCCCTTGAGATACTCCTCCATTCGCACCCCCTTGAGATACTCCTCCATTCGCACCCCCTTGAGAGAACATTTTCCAGCAGACCTGTACTCACCTGGCTTTGGACTTTTTACTGGCCATGCTTTCAAATGTCGAGGCGTCAACTTGGATGTCATCTTCGTCCTGAAGGGCGGCTTCCAGTGCAGCCTGGACCTTGGGAGCCACTGCTGGACCTTCGTATTCCCGAGTTGTACGACTTGGCATGTCCAGCTCCAGCAGAACAATGTTCTCTGCCTGAAAGATTATTTTTTATTGAAAACCGGGCAAACAGCTACATACACATGAAAGGCATAGAGGAGAGACGTTTTATTTGCAAAACAAAATTTGTATATCTATGTAGTCCTGAGATTTACACAGCTCTGCCATGTAGCACAACACAGGTCTTGTCTCCTCTCCCAGCCTGTGACTGAGCAGTGAAATTACTAATAAACACATCTCACCATCACTCTGCTCTCTCCTCCTAGCATCATACTTTTTGTCTTCAACTAGATCCGTGGGTTAACCACTTGTGGACCGCCGTACATATACTGCTGCAGAGCGGCCGCTCTGTGTGGGATCACGTACCTAGTACATGAGCTGGCACTTCCGGGTAGGGGGTGCCCGCCACCGGCACTGCAGCTGTGCTGCGATTTGACACAGCACAAGTCAATTACAGATGTCAGCCGGGACCCAGTGATCGTCTAGCAGACACGCAGAACAGAGCTCCTGTGTCTACATCCTCATAGCTGGATATCTGCAGTGTGAGACATAAGGCACTGCTGCCTCTGATTGCTTATCCTGCCAGATTTGGAGTGAATTAGGTGATGTCACTACTGTATTGCTCACTGTTTTCCTTGCTGGAGGTTTTAACATGAGGAAGCAAAGCCCTGCCTCTACCAAGATGGCCGCCCCACACAGAAACAGAATGAAGAACAAGACATGGTAAGTCCGTAATGGGGGGGGGGGGGGGATGGGGAATCAGTGGCAGGGAGACCATAGGCAATACTAATGACTTTGCCCTCTGCTTGCCTTTCAGAGTTCAGTTCCTCTTTATTAATCCTGAAGAGGCAAACGAATGAATAGACGTGGGTCTTTTTAGAAGCCAAACACCGATCCCGCCTTACCCTGTATCGAGGATCGGGCCTGACCATCATCGCCATTCTTGCGTGACGACTCAGTGGTCTCTTGTAGCCAATGGCGGACACAGACCGTCTCATCATCTGCTGATTTCTAGACAGAGAAAAGATAAGGAGGGCCAGGCGTGTAGAGAACAGATCAGTATGTGAAAGCAAAAGGGTTTTATCCATCCCAAAAAGAACAAAAAAATTCTTAGGATGGAAATTTTATTTTTTACATTTTTTTGATAAAACCTTATTTGTTTTTTACTATTTTTTTGCGCTTGGTGGGCAAGGTCTTTTTTTTCCCATAAAAACACAACTTTGACTTTTTTTTTCTGAATGAGTAGGGTTCTTATGTAACCCATACTCATTCACACGGGTGGTGGGAGGGGATAAGATGGGGGGGCCTCCTTTGTTTATTCGCCAACAATTCTGTTTACATTCAGCTGTAGGTGGGGAAGCCCGCTGACAGCTGATGAGTCATCAGTTTTTAAGATTGTGGCAGCTGGCTTCAGGGCCCGCCTCTTAACCCCTTTCCACCGACTGCCTGCCGGTATTTTAAGGGTTCTAAAAGCTGGGAGTCAAAAGGCAGTTGTTCGGGTCATGTGACCACTGCGATTGGCTGTCAAATCGTACACATGATCGGAAAGCTCCCGATCGTTCGTATGCATCGGGCGCTTTCTAGTAAGCGCCAGCTACCATGCTGGGAGCGCGCTGTCACCACGGTAAGTGCTTTACACAGACCCGCATATATATACGGCCACTCGGCGTGAAAGCCCACATGCCGAGAGGGTTCATATATGTGCGCCTGCAATTCTTCACACAGAGTTTGAATCAGTCGATCGTTTTTCGACCGGTCCAAATCTGAAGAAACCTGAGAAATTTGTTACTATTGTCATTCTGAGATTCGGATACGTCCGAATTTCCGAATAACCAAAAAAATGCATCTGAATTTAGATTCGGGCCGAAATGATTTGCACGGGTCTACTAACTGAGTACAATCTAAACAAAAACATGCAAGGGTCCAAGCTGCATCTGGCTACAGTTTAAAAACAGAAAATGAAACACGAAAGGGAATACTCAAGATGGTTCTGACAAGTGGAGATATACTCAAGTGGTGGCGGTGTAGTTCTCCGAATCTCAGGCCGGGTTCACATATGTGCGGCCGCAGTTCCAATCATGGGGTCCGGTGCGTTCCTGTGCGGACCTGAACCGGACCCATACATGCACAGGAACATTTTCGAATGCAGACCGATTGAAAATCGCTCACTTCCCTAACCGAGGATGGCGGCGGGTGCTGACGACATCGCAGGACAGGTAAGTGTCCATTTTTTAAGAGTCAGCAGCTGCAGTATTTGTAGCTGCTGGCCTTTAAAAAATTTTTTTTTTTTTTAGCGGAACCTCTGCTTTAATACATTCTATGCGTTAGAATAAAATAAAACTTCTGTGCTAATACTTTCCTGAGACCCATCTTGATCCACAGATGTTGCATGTGAGCCTCGGCTATCCGGGACTCTCCCTCCTCATTGGCAGAGACAGCAGCGGCCACTGGCTCCTGATGCTGTCAAAGTCAGTGAGCCAAAGAGAGAAAGAGGGGGTGGGGCCGAGCTGCAGATCCATATCTGAATGGACACACAGAGCAGTGGCTCAGCTTGGGTGCACCCATGCTGTGGGGGCAATCGGAAGGAGGGAGGGGCCAGGAGCGCCAGCAGGGGACCCATGAAGAGAAGGATTGGGGCTGCTCTGTGCAAAAACCATTACACAGAGCAGGTAAGTATATCATGTTTTTTATTTTTAGAGAAAAAAATAAATAAATAAAAAAAAAGACTTAAATATCACTTCTGTACGCACATCGGAAACCAGATTGCCCATCCCCAGTTAGTGTAGGTACCCAATACTTACTCCAGTCTGCTGATTGGATGAAGCTTCCACTGATCCTCCTCCTCCTCCATATAGCAGCGGTTCATCATCTTATTTTTCTCTTCCATAGGAATGAAGTTCTCAATGATGAGGTGCCTGCGACGGAAGAAATCGTTATACCGGGAGTAGGCCCAAGCAATGATCGGAGAGCGTTTGTACTCTCTACAATAAATGCTTACTTTAACTTCAGCTCTCGGGTGAGCTCGTTCTGCGTCTGCTCCAGCTCTTGGCGCTCTTTTATGTGTTCTTCCTGCAGGTCGTGGATCTCCGCCTTTACCGCCTGCAGCTTGGAAAACAGCTGTAAGAGGAAGGGGGGTACAGATCATAAGCATAGATCACCCATGGTGTACATGAAATCCAGAATCACAAACCCAAATCTCCTATGCTGCTTTCCTGATACCTAGATCGGAAAATCAGTTTATGACCAAGATTAGACTGCAGGAATTATGGGGCCCCTTACACAGCTTCAGGCATGGGCCCCCTGGAGCAGAAAACCGGTGGGGGGTTGCAATTCGGGCCCTGGGGACCTCTGGGCCCCTTACAACACCCAACTCTTAAAGCGGGGTTCCGGGCATAATCTATTTTTTTTGCAAGATAAAATTAATCACATTAAAAAGTCCCTAAAACATATTAATAGCTCCCCAAACGTTCCAGAAATCATTGCAAACACTTGTCTTATATCCTACAGCTCATGTTGTGGGCGTATCCATCCTATGTGTGGGGGGCATGTGAAGACCAGCTCCTTTTACTTCCTGGTTTTCAGGGAGAGGTGCATGCTGGGCGATTTTTAGGCACAGTAATGCCCAGAGACTCCTGGGAAATTATTGTCATCATTTCCCAGGAGGCAATGGGGTCTTAGGACAGGAAGTTGAAGCACCCAGGACCAGGAACTTGGCAGATTACAAAATCTGCCTAGTAACAGCCAGATAGATTTACATTAAAGGCAAGCTGTTCATAGAAAGTTCATTTTTTAGGGTGGAACTCCGCTTTAAGGTGGGCCCATCATCATGTTTTCATCTTGGGGGCAACAAGCTAACAAACAAATGTATAATCTAACACTTCTAGGTATGCATTACCTCTCACATCAGGCATATGGAAAATACAGTGGATAGAGAAAGTCTACACACCCCTGTTAAAATGTTGGGTTTCTGTGATGTAAAATAAAAAAATAAAAAGATGATACGATGTTAATTACTAGAGAAAATGCACCTCTGGAATTTACCTTTTTCAGTTTCTTGGTCTTTATATCGACCTCCTGCTGTAAAGAACTGTACGTCTCCTTTAGCTCCAAAGTCTCTTCATCGCGGCTCTCCATTTGTTGCTGCATTTCTCGCTCTCGCCGTTTCTAAATGACCGACATACACATTAGACTTGAAGCTACAATGTCTATTTTATACAAAGAGAACATTAAATTAAGGGAATGGCACAAAAGCAGAACCGTATCGGCACATGCATTTTACAGTAGATCTAAAAAAATAATAATAATGACCCTTGTCCTTCAATTGTTCCAGTTCTGCTTCATGGCAATTGCTACAACGTTTCTTGCAAAGGAAAGGATCAGTGTCTTTGTAGATCCTAAAAAAAAAGGCTCATTCTGCCTCAACATCAGTCCATTAAGCTACATTGCACATAGACCATGTGACCAATGCCTTGGCCCTAGACACCTGGTGCTCATCTTGTGGCCAGGGGGCTGCATGTGGCCCTTTGGCTCTTTTTGTGCAGCCTCTGGGGGCTGTTATTTGTTTTCCCATTGCCCTGCTATAGTATTGATTTCTAGCAGTCTCAAGTAATATGCCCGCAGTCTACGGCCATCTCTTTTATCATGCCCGCAGTCTACGGCCATCTCTTTTATCATGTCCGCGGTCTACGGCCATCTCTTTTATCATGCCCGCGGTCTACGGCCATCTCTTTTATCATGCCCGCGGTCTACGGCCATCTCTTTTATCATGCCCGCAGTCTACGGCCATCTCTTTTATCATGCCCGTGGTCTACGGCCATCTCTTTTATCATGCCCGCGGTCTACGGCCATCTCTTTTATCATGCCCCCAGTCTACGGCCATCTCTTTTATCATGCCCCCAGTCTACGGCCATCTCTTTTATCATGCCCGCAGTCTACGGCCATCTCTTTTATCATGCCCGTGGTCTACGGCCATCTCTTTTATCATGCCCGCGGTCTACGGCCATCTCTTTTATCATGCCCGCAGTCTACGGCCATCTCTTTTATCATGCCCGCAGTCTACGGCCATCTCTTTTATCATGCCCGCGGTCTACGGCCATCTCTTTTATCATGCCCGCGGTCTACGGCCATCTCTTTTATCATGCCCGCGGTCTACGGCCATCTCTTTTATCATGCCCCCAGTCTACGGCCATCTCTTTTATCATGCCCCCAGTCTACGGCCATCTCTTTTATCATGCCCGCAGTCTACGGCCATCTCTTTTATCATGCCCGCGGTCTACGGCCATCTCTTTTATCATGCCCACGGTCTACGACCATCTCTTTTATCATGCCCACAGCCTACGGGCATCTTTTATCATGCCCGCAGTCTACGGCCATCTCTTTTATCATACCCGCGGTCTACGGCCATCTCTTTTATCATGCCCGCGATCTACGGCCATCTCTTTTATCATGCCCGCGGTCTACGGCCATCTCTTTTATCATGCCCGCGGTCTACGGCCATCTCTTTTATCATGCCCGCGGTCTACGGCCATCTCTTTTATCATGCCCGCGGTCTACGGCCATCTCTTTTATCATGCCCGCAATCTACGGCCATCTCTTTTATCATGCCCGCGGTCTACAGCCATCTCTTTTATCATGCCCCCTGTCTACGGCCATCTCTTATATCATGCCCCCGGTCTACGGCCATCTCTTTTATCATGCCCCCGGTCTACGGCCATCTCTTTTATCATGCCCCCAGTCTACGGCCATCTCTTTTATCATGCCCGCAGTCTACGGCCATCTCTTTTATCATGCCCGCAGTCTACGGCCATCTCTCTTATCATGCCCACGGTCTACGGTCAAACTGTCAGTGAGGAGATGGATGGACACGCGCTTTCCTACATATATCTGCTTTTAAAATCTTGGATCCATTGCCAATCCACTGAAGCTTTAACAAATGTGTAATAAAATATATGACCGCGTCTCTTTAAAACGCCTGCCACTTACCTGTTCAGCAATTTCTTGCCTCTTCTGCTCGAGGATTTTCTGCTGCTCGTTGGTATGGTCAACAATGTTTTTACCCCCAACAAGAAGCTTACTTTCCATGGCCTGCAAAGGGTAAATTCATTAGTGACAAATACTGTGCAACATTAACATCACAGCCAAAGTAGATATTCAATTTTGGATCTTTTTTTTTTAATGTTGGACACACAGGTCATGGAGGTTTATTGCTGAATAGAACCCAAGCACAATGAAGCTGTACAGAGGATCTGTGCCTTTATAGGGTCACAGTCCCTGAATTATGCTTTAATAAGCTGTCTTTATTGATACACTTGGCCTACTTCTATGCTCGGGGTACTCGTACAGTATATTTGAGCATCCCTCCGCATACATTTCCGATCTAACATTAGGCATCCCTCCCTAGGATAGCCATCTCCTCCCTGCTACAAACCTGAGGGCTAGTGGACAACCTCTCCACTGCTCTCCTGCCCGACATCCATTCAGTGCATGAGATAGAAGGGCTCTCCCATAATACACACTATTGGCCAAACTCTAAGCCAGGGGTCTCCAAACTGCACTCCAGGGAGCCAGGTGCAGCCCATTGCTTGATTTTATTTAGCCTTTGGGGAACTGTTTTCATACACTGATACCAACAATGGGGCATAATTTCCCCTCACTGACACCAATGAATGGGCAGAATTCCTCCCAATAACACCAAAGATAAGGCAATTCCTCCCATTTATACCAATGATGGGAGACTATACCTTCCACTGGAATCAATGATTAGGCACTATTCCTCCCACTGATACCAATAGGGCATTATTCCTCCTGCTGATACCAATGATAGGGCACTATACCTCCCACCGATACCAATGATAGGGCACTATACCTCCCACCGATACCAATGATGGGGGCACTATACCGCCCACGGATACCAATGATGGGGGCACTATACCGCCCACCAATACCAATGATGGGGGCACTATACCGCCCACCAATACCAATGATGGGGGCACTATACCGCCCACCAATACCAATGATGGGGGCACTATACCGCCCACCAATACCAATGATGGGGGCACTATACCGCCCACCAATACCAATGATGGGGGCACTATACCGCCCACCAATACCAATGATGGGGGCACTATACCGCCCACCAATACCAATGATGGGGGCACTATACTGCCCACCGATACCAATGATGGGGGCACTATACCGCCCACCGATACCAAGGATAGGGCACTTTCCCTGCCACTGATACCCATAATGGGGAAATATTCCTCTCACTGACACCAATGATGAGGTACCCTCTCACTGATAGCAATGATGCAGCAATATTCCTTCCACTAACACCAATGATGGGGTACTATTCCTCCCACTGATACCAATGATGGGGCACAGTGCCTTCCAATAAAACTAAAGGAGGTGGTACAATTACTCCCAATGATACCAACAATGGGGCCCTATTCCAATGGGGCCCCCCTTAAGTCTGAAGGACAGTAAACTGGCCCTTCGTTTAGAAAGTTTGGAGACCCCTGTTCTAAGCTAATACAACTATTTCTATAGGAAGAGGAAGTTCCTTCTGTGGAGAACAAAGCATAGATGTTTAAACCATCCAATCAGCAATGTGACCTTCATTATTCAAGAACACTCATTAAGATTTCTAATTATCTGGCCTTATCCTACTTAAAAACTGAGAATTTGGGAACCTATGGGTAGAAGATGAATTGCTACCTATGCCCTATATCATTGACCAGTTGGATCTTCACAGTTAAGGGTCATAAGTTGGCACCAGAGGCGTCTTTTTCCCTCCTAATCCATAAACATGCACAGTTAGTTGGTCTAAAAATGTATGTTTATGGAAAGATCTTTTGTCAGAATAAACTTTTAGCAGATATGGAATGCCTGCCTATCTAATCACAGTTGGATGCTACTGGTTAGGTTTACCTTGACTTTAGACGTCAGCATTTCCATGGCCTCCTTTTCTCTTCGTAAATCGTCCATTTTTCTCTCTTTCTCCTTCAAAAGCTTCTGTTTCTCTTCTGCCACCAAACTGTGATCTTCCACAATGGCCTTCTTCTCCGTCTCGAGTTTCTCCTGCTGTTCCCGCCAGTAGTCTTTGTCATCACCTTCTTCTTCTCCTTCATAAGAGTCCCCGTCTTCTTCATCATCTTCTTCTGCTTCATCTACCCCAGGCCTTCTCCTACCTCTCCTTCGCCTTTTCCCCACCACCCTCTTCTCCAACTGAGCTTTCAGCCTTGCGATCTCCTCCTGGAACTCCCGTAGTAATGCGTCCTTGGGGTCTTCATTCACTCTAGGCTTGTTTTTGATATTTTTGGCACGGTTGGCATAGCGTAGAGTTGTCAGGGACTCCTCCACGTTATAGGAGGCAGGTCCAATGTTGGCCACCATAACGGTCTTGGCATTGCCACCCAATGAGTCCTGCAGCAACCTTGTAAGCTTGGAATCTCGGTAGGGAATGTGCGTGCTTCTGCCATCCACAAGGGCAGATATGACATTTCCTAGCGCCGAGAGAGACAAATTGATTTTTGTAGCCTCTTTTAGCCGTTCGCCTTGGGCTCCAGTTTTTGCTTGACGTTCACTGCCAGCCAAGTCCACCAGATTGAGTTTTCCTACTCGGATGTGATTCTCGCCATCCAAACCGATCTCGCTGCACTCAATGGTGATCATAAAGATGGCATGGGAGCGGGAGCTGTGTTCATTCATGTTGGTGGCACCTACGGAGCGGTTCTGGTTGCCAACATTCATGACATGTTCTATTTCCTTCACACTTTTGGTGACAAAAGAGGACAGGTCCTTGACGTAGACACCAGTGTCCGGTCTTTCTTTAAGTTCTAGACGCTTCGACTGATCTTTGGAAAGAAGGTCTCTGATCTCTTCTTGGTAGATTTCTAAATATGAAGCCCTTACCAAATACTGTTGATTCTGGGAACGGGATATGTGGGTGAAGACGTGTTCAAAAGAATTTGGTATTACACCTCTCTTTTCAGGATCGCCTCGTAGTCCTTCCATCGTGAAAGTCTTCCCAGTTCCTGTCTGGCCGTAGGCAAAGATGGTTCCATTAAAGCCTAGCAAAACAGAATCTACCAACGGCCTGAAAGTTTCATCATAAAGCTCCACTTGCTTAGAGTTCGAGTCGTAAACCGCGTCAAACGTGAACGTTTTCGGCAACTCGTTACCGCCCCCTTTCTGAATCTTGACCGATACTTGCCCAAGCTTCACGTCCACGTTAATCACTTTGTCAAAACCGGCGGCAGTTTCCTTGCTGTTCATAGGCCGGCACCGCACCACCACCCTCACAGTCTCCGAGCTCTTGGGCTTCGACATCTTTGGGGCGGCCAATTTGGCACCCTCTTGGACTCGTCTCTGGTTATCCATTTTCTCACCCTACATGAAAAACAAGCACAAATAAGAAGGATTCAGCTGGAAGTTTAGGTTGAAAATCTCAAAAGCTATCTGTTCTACCAACATTCCCCAAATAGCGACTGCGAATTCAGCTTTAGAAATAAACGATTTTTCTTCTCAACAAGTCATGCACTTAAATTTTTTAACATTTTCCAGCGTGCCTAAAAATTAAGGATCACCTCTACGTACTTTTAAATTATGGAATGCTTGTTACTTCTCAACTGTCAACCAGTAGTAACATTTATATTTTCACAGAGACGTCTCCCTGTATTAGATTCTGCAAAGCCTGTGGCTTATTTACGAAAACTGATATTTGTGGGATGTTGGGATTCCCGCAGCACATCTGTCACTGGAGCAGCTCTTCCGGCCATGCTTCATGCGTCAAGGTCAGTGTGTTGGCAAAGTGGGTCAGAGCAGATGATGCAGGAGAGAGGGGGGGGGGGGGGGGGGGGGCATGGATAGAGGAATCCTCAGTGCACTCAGATATAATAGTAAATCTGATCAGCTCCAATATACAAAAACATGCAACGTTATGCATTACATACAAAGGTTTGTCATATGTATACTTGCATTGGGGTAAATTAATTTAAGATTCAAGATCCTATTACGGTAGTCCAAATGATAAGTCGGCAAATCAATTTAAAGCAACCCTGGTAAATAATAACGGATTCATAAACAAAATGCCAAATGAGCAATAGATCTCAGGATATAGCCAGACGGAGTTATAAAATGTTACTCTTTACGCAGGAGTCAAGCTTTGCCCCTTCCATTCTGTAATAATAAGTTGAACCCAATGACCGGAAAAAAAAAATGGGAGATAGTAGGGCCATATAAAACTTTTACAGAAAAGAAACAGCCTTCTTATTGGTCAATGAAACCACCAACTACATTCATTAGGGAGGCTTGAGAGGCAGAAAAGGGTAGGGCAATTGTTAACTTGACTTTTTGTACTGGCATTCTGAGTTCACTGGACCCCAACAGGCGTTCCTGGTCCATACCAGACCCAATGGGCGTTCTCCACCCATAACGGAGCCTTTTCCACCCATCCAGATGAGCATTCTCCACCTGTAACGGACCCAGACGGACGTTCTCCACGTGTAACGGACCCAGACGGGCATTTCCAAGTGTAACGGACCCAGACGCCCATAACAGACCCACCCGTGACAAACCCAGCCGGGCATTTTTCCACCCGTGACAGGCCCAGACTGGGAGCGTTTTTCCACCCGTGACGGGCCCAGACGGGGAGCGTTTTTCCACCCGTGACCGACCCAGACAAGGAGCGTTTTTCCACCCGCGACGGGCCCAGACGGAGAGCGTTTTTCCACCCGCCACGGGCCCAGACGGGGAGCGTTTTTCCACCCGCCACGGGCCCAGACGGAGAGCGTTTTTCCACCCGCCACGGGCCCAGACAAGGAGCGTTTTTCCACCCGCGACGGGCCCAGACGGAGAGCGTTTTTCCACCCGCGACGGGCCCAGATGGGGAGCGTTTTTCCACCCACGACGGGCTCAGACGGGGAGCGTTTTTCCACCCGCGACGGGCCCAGACGGGGAGCGTTTTTCCACCCGCGACGGGCCCAGACAAGGAGCGTTTTTCCACCCGCGACGGGCCCAGACAAGGAGCGTTTTTCCACCCGCGACGGGCCCAGACAAGGAGCGTTTTTCCACCCGTGACGGGCCCAGACAAGGAGCGTTTTTCCACCCGTAACGGGCCCAGACAAGGAGCGTTTTTCCACCCGTAACGGGCCCAGACAAGGAGCGTTTTTCCACCCGTGACCGACCCAGACGGGGAGCGTTTTTTCCACCCGTGACCGACCCAGACGGGGAGCGTTTTTCCACCCGTGACCGACCCAGACAAGGAGCGTTTTTCCACCCGTGACCGACCCAGACAAGGAGCGTTTTTCCACCCGTGACCGACCCAGACAAGGAGCGTTTTTCCACCCGTGACCGACCCAGACAAGGAGCGTTTTTCCACCCGTGACCGACCCAGACAAGGAGCGTTTTTCCACCCGCGACCGACCCAGACAGGGAGCGTTTTTCCACCCGCGACCGACCCATATGGGGAGCGTTTTTCCACCCGCGACCGACCCAGACAAGGAGCGTTTTTCCACCCGTGACCGATCCAGACGGGGAGCGTTTTTCCACCCGCGACCGGCCCAGACGGGGAGCGTTTTTCCACCCGTCACCAGCCCAGACGGGGAGCGTTTTCCCACCTGCGACCGACCCAGACGGGGAGCGTTTTCCCACCCGCGACCGACCCTGACGGGGAGCGTTTTCCCACCCGTGACCAACCCTGACCAGCATTCCCTGCCCGTATCAGACCCTGATGGGCATTCCTCACCTGTAACAGTCCTTGATGGGCTCAGATGCCGCTTGGCGCTAGATTACCTACTTGCCAGAAGCTGGTGGCAGTTGTGCACTGGCGCACGTTTATTGCTGGTCTCTTGCAGATCACAAATCTCTGAAAGAGACCAACAGTGCATTTTCTTTTTTTTTTTTTTTATGGTGGTGCAGAAGAGGGGCGGGGCATGACATTTCTAAGTGGTTTCATTCTGCTTTAATTTATATCTGTTGTTGTATATGTGTCTGCTCCTGCATTGCCATGTTACAGCACCCACGCAGCGTCTCGCCGTTCACCTAAATACATTTAGGGCCTGCCGGATTCTGTACTCTGATCGGTGACCCCCGACCCTGCAAAGGCAAACACAGCTGTCTGAACTTTTCACACTCAGGAGAGGCGCGGAATCGTTCACACCTTCACACATTCCGTGATCGGGACAGCCACCATTTCCCACACACACGCCTGAACGTAGAAGGGTCCGCGTGTATTTATAGCAGGTCCATGTCTGTATTCTGAACCTGACATTTCTGGGGTCTCTTATTTTCTTTAAAATCGATCCACAGCCAAAAGTGTTTTCTATTGTCGGTGGGGTAGAGAATGATTAGGAACCCTGACAAGTTTGTCGTGCAAGTTGTGGCACCAGTCAGGAGATTTTCCCTCACTTCCTGTGCCTGAGTTTGCTGTCACCAGAACAGGAAGTGAGGAGAAATATCTCTAGCTGGGACACAATGAAGATGCAAACTGTTTAAAACAGCAGGTTAGGGGAGACTAAAGAGTTTCCCTGGATTCAACCTTCCAAACGAGAGGAAAGGAGGGGAAATCTCCACAACGGGGTTCTAACGCTTTACTTCTCTATCCAAGGCCAAGACAAATGTTGTGGCTGGATGAACACTTTAATAACCACTTCAGCTCCGCAAGATTTACCCCCCTTCATGACTAGACCATCTTTTGCGATACGGCACCGCGTTACTTTAACTGGCAATTGGGCGGTTGTGCGACGCTGTACCCAAATAGAACGTATGTCCCTTTTTTCCCCCCCCACAAATAAAACTTTCTTTTGGTGGTATTTAATCACCTTTGCGGTTTTATTTAGAAATTTTGAAAAAGAAAAGCATAAAAAGTAGAAAATGATTTATTTTTGTATTTCCAAAAAAAATAAAAAAAATGTTTTAATCAATTTAGGCCAATACGTATTCTGCAAAATATATATACATATACACATATTATATATTTTTTATAATAAGTGTATAATGATTGGTTTTCTCAAACTTTATAGCGTCTACAAACTATGCAATATATTTTTGGAATTTTTATTTTTTACTTATAATGGCGGTGGTCAGCAACTTATAGCGGGACAGCGATATTGCGCCAGACAAATCCGACACCTAACTGACACTTTTTGGGGACCAGTGACACTAATACAGTGATGAGTGCTAAAGCATGTTCACTGTTACTGTACTAATGACATTGGCTGGGAAGGGGTTAACATCAGGTGCGATCAAAGGATTAAATGTGTGCCTAGGGGGTGCTTTCTAACCGTGGGGGAGGTGCTTGTACAGTGGGAGGGCAGAGATCTGTGTTCCTGCTTATCGGCTATGACCACAGCTATACAGTCCGAAAAAATTATGAATTGATCCCCTACAGATTTAGTAAGTTTGCCCACTTACACAGAAATGAAGGGTCTATCATTTTACTCATAGGTGTATTTTAAATGATAGAGAAAGAGATACAAACACACCTTTTCCCCCTCCCATCATTCTCAATTACCATCTACCGTCCCGAACAAGCAGAGCGTACTGCTACTTATTTACTAAGAAAAAATCCAAAACCTGCAGCCAGATATGATTTCTATTCAGTCATGAGAAGGAATCATGAGTGGCTAACCGGAAAATCCATAATTTGTGATATTGTGATGTGACACATGGTATTGATCTAATGCACAAGGAGAAGGATATAGTCTGGGATTGGTGTAACAGAGCAAATACAACAGTATAGGGTTTCCTTATGGGCTAGACAACAATCAAGCATTGTTATGTCTATAAAAGATCTGGGGCTAGAGCCCATAGCAGCCAAGTAAAGAAAGGCATGCGCTTGATCCCCAGAGAGCCTCCCCCCTTACATCAGGGTGCCCAGAGAGCCCCCCCCTTACATCAGGGTCCCCAGAGAGCCCCCCCCCTTACATCAGGGTCCCCAGAGAGCCCCCCCCCCTTACACCAGGGTCCCCAGAGAGCCCCCCCTTACACCAGGGTCCCCAGAGAGCCCCCCCTTACACCAGGGTCCCCAGAGAGCCCCCCCTTACATCAGGGTCCCCAGAGAGCCCCCCCTTACACCAGGGTCCCCAGAGAGCCCCCCCCTTACACCAGGGTCCCCAGAGAGCCCCCCCTTACATCAGGGTCCCCAGAGAGCCTCCCCCCTTACATCAGGGTCCCCAGAGAGCCTCCCCCCTTACATCAGGGTCCCCAGAGAGCCTCCCCCCTTACATCAGGGTCCCCAGAGAGCCCCTCTTTACATCAGGGTCTCCATAGAGCCTCCCCCTTACATCAGGGTGCCCAGAGAGCCCCCCCCTTACATCAGGGTCCCCAGAGAGCCCCCCCCCCTTACATCAGGGTCCCCAGAGAGCCCCCCCTCACATCAGGGTCCCCAGAGAGCCCCCCCTCACATCAGGGTCTCCATAGAGCCTCCCCCTCACATCAGGGTCTCCATAGAGCCTCCTCCCTTACGCCAGGGTCCCCAGAGAGCCTCCTCCCTTACGCCAGGGTCCCCAGAGAGCCTCCTCCCTTACGCCAGGGTCCCCAGAGAGCCTCCTCCCTTACGCCAGGGTCCCCAGAGAGCCTCCCCCTTACATCAGGGTCCCCAGAGAGCCTCCTCCCTTATGTCAGGGTCCCCAGAGAGCCTCCCGCTTACATCAGGGTCCCCAGAGAGCCCCCCCCTTACATCAGGGTCCCCAGAGAGCCCCCCCCTTACATCAGGGTCCCCAGAGAGCCCCCCCTTACATCAGGGTCCCCAGAGAGCCTCCTCCCTTACGCCAGGGTCCCCAGAGAGCCTCCTCCCTTACGCCAGGGTCCCCAGAGAGCCTCCTCCCTTACGCCAGGGTCCCCAGAGAGCCTCCTCCCTTACGCCAGGGTCCCCAGAGAGCCTCCTCCCTTACGCCAGGGTCCCCAGAGAGCCTCCTCCCTTACGCCAGGGTCCCCAGAGAGCCTCCTCCCTTACGCCAGGGTCCCCAGAGAGCCTCCTCCCTTACGCCAGGGTCCCCAGAGAGCCTCCTCCCTTACGCCAGGGTCCCCAGAGAGCCTCCTCCCTTACGCCAGGGTCCCCAGAGAGCCTCCTCCCTTACGCCAGGGTCCCCAGAGAGCCTCCTCCCTTACGCCAGGGTCCCCAGAGAGCCTCCTCCCTTACGCCAGGGTCCCCAGAGAGCCTCCTCCCTTATGTCAGGGTCCCCAGAGAGCCTCCCGCTTACATCAGGGTCCCCAGAGATATAATGCACACATCTCTATGGTGGATCTTTCTATACAATGTATACATCTCTATGGTGGATCTTTCTATACAATGTATACATCTCTATGGTGAATCTTTCTATACAATGTATACATCTCTATGGTGGATCTTTCTATATAACGTATACATCTCTATGATGGATCTTTCTATATAACGTATACATCTCTATGGTGGATCTTCTATATAATGTATACATCTCTATGGTGGATCTTTCTATATAACGTATACATCTCTATGGTGGATCTTCTATATAATGTATACATCTCTATGGTGGATCTTCTATATAATGTATACATCTCTATGGTGGATCTTCTATATAACGTATACATCTCTATGGTGGATCTTCTATATAATGTATACATCTCTATGGTGGATCTTTCTATATAACGTATACATCTCTATGGTGGATCTTCTATATAATGTATACATCTCTATGGTGGATCTTCTATATAATGTATACATCTCTATGGTGGATCTTCCTATATAATGTATACATCTCTATGGTGGATCTTCTATATAATGTATACATCTCTATGATGGATCTTTCTATATAATGTATACATCTCTATGATGGATCTTTCTATATAACGTATACATCTCTATGGTGGATCTTTCTATATAACGTATACATCTCTATGGTGGATCTTTCTATATAACGTATACATCTCTATGGTGGATCTTTCTATATAACGTATACATCTCTATGGTGGATCTTTCTATATAACGTATACATCTCTATGGTGGATCTTTCTATATAACGTATACATCTCTATGGTGGATCTTTCTATATAACGTATACATCTCTATGATGGATCTTTCTATATAACGTATACATCTCTATGGTGGATCTTCTATATAACGTATACATCTCTATGGTGGATCTTCTATATAATGTATACATCTCTATGGTGGATCTTCTATATAACGTATACATCTCTATGGTGGATCTTTCTATATAACGTATACATCTCTATGATGGATCTTTCTATATAACGTATACATCTCTATGGTGGATCTTTCTATATAACGTATACATCTCTATGGTGGATCTTTCTATATAACGTATACATCTCTATGGTGGATCTTCTATATAACGTATACATCTCTATGATGGATCTTTCTATATAACGTATACATCTCTATGGTGGATCTTCTATATAATGTATACATCTCTATGGTGGATCTTCTATATAATGTATACATCTCTATGGTGGATCTTCTATATAATGTATACATCTCTATGATGGATCTTTCTATATAACGTATACATCTCTATGGTGGATCTTCTATATAATGTATACATCTCTATGGTGGATCTTCTATATAATGTATACATCTCTATGGTGGATCTTCTATATAATGTATACATCTCTATGGTGGATCTTCTATATAATGTATACATCTCTATGGTGGGTCTTTCTATATAACGTATACATCTCTATGGTGGATCTTTCTATATAACGTATACATCTCTATGGTGGATCTTTCTATATAATGTATACATCTCTATGATGGATCCTCTATACATCTCTATGGTGGATCTTTCTATATAACGTATACATCTCTATGGTGGATCTTTCTATATAATGTATACATCTCTATGGTGGATCTTTCTATATAACGTATACATCTCTATGGTGGATCCTCTATACATCTCTATGGTGGATCTTTCTATATAACGTATACATCTCTATGGTGGATCTTTCTATATAATGTATACATCTCTATGATGGATCCTCTATACATCTCTATGGTGGATCTTTCTATATAATGTATACATCTCTATGGTGGATCTTTCTATATAATGTATACATCTCTATGGTGGATCTTTCTATATAATGTATACATCTCTATGATGGATCCTCTATACATCTCTATGGTGGATCTTTCTATATAACGTATACATCTCTATGGTGGATCTTTCTATATAACGTATATACATCTCTATGATGGATCTTCCCACACACTGACTACAATGTATCATATGAGGGTGGTCAGGTCATTATATATATAATAGACACACACACAATTATACGTTGTATAGAAGATCCAGATGTCACACACTGACTACAATGTATACCTCTGTATAATACCATGTATATGATGACCTCATGTGACACATTGTACTGTATAGGGTGTGGGAGGATCTTCTATAGTACAATGTATACGTCTCTATGGTGGATCTTCTATACAATGTATACATCTCTATGGCAGTCATCTATAATGCTGAGCTGTGATGGGCGATCTCTCCCCTCCCCCCGGTGGTGATCAGTGTCCGGGGTCTCCCCTCCCCCGTACCGGTGTGTGTATGAGGCCCGGATGGGTGTACACCGGCCGGTGATGGGATGAGATCAGCGGAAGCCATGCCGGTGTGGCTCCCCAGACACACAGCAGGGTGGGGCCCCCTCCACGTCCCGCTCCCCCTCACCTGCCATCCCCGTCCCTCTGTCCCAGCACCGCCGGATGCCGACCGACCGCCGGACCACCACTTCCCTAGCAACGGTCAACAGGCCGCACAATCCACTTCCCTGGCAACAGGCACCGCCCCCCCCGCACTGCAGAGCCACAGGGTGGGGCTAGAGAGGGTGGCTCTGCTCGCAGGGGGCGGGATAACAGAAGGTCAACTTTGAATTGCAACTTTGAGGGGAGGGGCTACAGAGGGGGGCGGGTGCTACATAGGACGGCTCGGCTCTGATGGGCGGGGTTACATAGGACGAATCGCCTATGGGAGGCGGGGCTACACCGGGCGGTTTGACTCTGATGGGTGGGGCTACACAGGGTGGCTCGGCTCTGATGGGTGGGTCTACACAGGGTGGCTCGGCCCTGTTGGGCGGGGCTACATAGGGCTACTCGACTCTGTTGGGCGGGGCTACATAGGGCGGATAGACTATGATGGGTGGGGCTACACAGGGTGGCTTAGCTCTGAGGGGCGGGCTACATAGGGCGTGGCAACATATGGCAGTCCGTCTAAAGGGGCGGGGCCTAGGGTTTTTCAGTGTGCTAGGATTGGAGATGATGAACACAGAGCCCCGCCCCACGTCCCTTAAAATATGTTGATTGTGACCAATGAACTATTAGCCCTGCCATTACAATGCTTTGCATGCAGCAGAGGATCAGAAACTCTATCAGGTGTCTCCCTAAGGAGAATTCTCCTCACTTCCGGTCTGGGTGACAACTGCTCCCCTTTTCTTCCATGGGTGTCACAGAAACAGGACTTCAGAGAAATCCTCCCCAATGGAGTCACAGACAGAACTTTTAACTCAACCAGACACTAAAGGAAAAGCTGATCTTCTGTGCTGGGAATACACAGGCAGCCATTACTGAGATCTGCTATGGGAAAAGCCGGTAGCCTGGCTGTTATGTCGGGAATGCCTGGCTGCCTGTGGCCCCTAACATTGGTGTCACTATGAAGGAGTTCTGCCTTCACTAGCTGCATGCTTGTCAGTAGAAGAGGGAGCCAGGCCTGCCAATTCCCAGGAAAGGTTTCCTTTAAAGTAGATGTAAAGCTTTATTGCACCAGGTAAAGTGTCCGCAACAAATACAATTGTCAGATTTCAATAAAGTTCTTGTTTTATCCATCTTTTGTTACATGTCAGTGATGCGGATCTCCTGCAGCCACTTCCTGTCTTCATACATGGCATGGCATCTCAGTGCAGGTTTCCAATGGTGTGTTGTAGTCTCCATTGTGTGACAGTAGGGTGACAACAAGAACACAATTAGAAGACCAGGATAGTGTTGTCACCTTATAACAGGAAGGGCTTGAACACCGACCTACAAGGCGGGATCACCAGGGAATGAAAGCTGCAGATTTAACCAAAATGAAAATTACTTTTCATAGTAGCCTGCAGTGGCCCCAGACCTCATGAGAGCTCTCAGCACTTCCAACCATTCACAGTAGGGCCAGAACCCCTAAGAGCCAACAGCACCCCCAACCGGATAGCAAACCACCCCCCCCCCCCCACCAAATCATCCACAGAGCCCCCAAACCCCATGAGAGCTCTTCAAACCCTCCCCCAACCTCCCACAGTTCCCCAAGAGCCCTCAGCACCAACACCTGCCACAGTGCTCTCAGATCCCTTGAGGACCCTCAGCACCCCCAAACCCCCCACCAACCCCAACCTCCCACAGAGCCCTCAGCACCCCCAAACCTCCTCCCACCAACCCCAACCTCCCACAGAGCCCTCAGCACCCCCAACACCTCCCAATGTGCCCCGATAGCCCCAGGCCCCTTGAGGACCATCAGCACCCCCCCCCCCAAACCTCCCACAGAGCCCCAACCTCCACCAGTGACCCCTTGGGAGCCTCATAACCTGCAAACCTCCTACAGAGACCCCCCCCCCCACAGCGACCCCAGGCACCTTGAGGACTCTCAACACTACCAAACCTCCCACAGAGCCCCCAGACCCCCCGAGAGCCCTCAGCACCGCCAAAACCTCCCAACGTGCCCTGGTAGCTCCAAACCCCTTGAGGACCATCAGCACCCCCACACCTCCCACAGAGACCCCTTGAGAGCCTCAGAACCTTTAAACCTCCCACAGAGCCCCCATCAGCCCCCCCTCCCCCCACATCGACCCCAGACACCTTGAGGACTCTCAGCACCGCCAAACCTCCCACGGAGCCCCCATACCACCTGAGAGCCCTCAGCACCCCACCCCCAACCTCCCACAGTGCCCCAAGAGCCCTTCAGTAACCCGGAACCACCCACAGTGACCCCAGAACGCTTGGGAGCCTCAGCACCCCCAAAACTTCCACAGTGCCCCAGTAACCCCCCGACCACCCACAGTGACCCCAGACCCCCTGAAAGCCCTTAGCACCCCCCCCTCCCACGCAGAGCCTCCAACACCCCCAACCTCCCACAATGCCTTGATAACCCCCAGACCCCTTGAGGACTCTCGGCAACCCCCAAACTCCCACAGAGGCCCTAGACCCCTTAAAGGCCTCAGCAACAGCCCAACCTTTCACATTTCCCCAGGAGCCCTCAGCACCCCCCCCCCCCCCCCCAAAGAACCCTCAGACCCCTCGATGACCCTCAGCACCCCACAGTTCACCCAGACCTGCCCGAGAGCCTTCAGCAATCCCCGCTACCTCCCACAGAACTTTCAGCACCCCCAACCTCCCACAGTGCCGATATACCCCATGCCCCTTGAGGACCCTTAGCACCCCCCAAACCTCCCACAGAGCCTCCAACCTCCCACAAAGCCCCCAGACCCCTTGAGGACCCTCAGCACCCCCCAACCACCCACAAAGCTCCAAACCCCTTGAGGACCCTCAGCACCCCCCAACCACCTACAAAGCCCCCAGACCCCTTGAGGACCCTCAGAACCCACCAACCTCCCACAGTTTTCTGAGAGCGCTCTGCACCCCCTTCCCCCAGCCCTTCCAAAGTGTCCACAGACCCCCCGAGAGCCCCCAGCAGCCCACGGCAAGGGTAGTAATTTGGTAAATCCCAAAATTAAGCTTTGGAACTTTTCGGGGATTTACAAATTGGGTTACATCTACCTAACCCCCCCCCCCCCCCCCCCCCACCTCCAAACGTGACATCCCAAGATGTATGAATTGAGATGAACAGAAGAAAAAAGCCACACAGTAAACTTTGAGATATTTTATTATACAAATCGATACAAAATAACTGGTAGAAAATCTTCATGGTAAACATTCGGATTGGTTATGTGCCTTAGACTGAAGGAAGTGTAACTCCACCTGACAAACGCATCATCCTGGTGCCAACATGGCGGCACATGTGGCAGTACGATGCCACGGATCGGCGCCAGGAAAGGAAAAGAACGGTAATTACTGGATACAATGTTCCAATATCCTATGGCTGGGAAATCAGTACGTGTTATCTATAATGTTCCGTACTCTTGTACAGACTCTTGAAGTATCCCCGGTCCCGGAGAGAGAGGAGTGACTAGCGCTCAGTGTTGGGTGTACACATCGGATCCCATGCAGACGGCTTCCCTGGTAGGATGATGGATACTTCAAAAGCCTGTACAAGCATCCCGAACCCCAGCTAGGCGTTAGTCCTATTTGTTACAGTTGTCAGCTGGAATTATACTTCAATGATGTGTCCTGCTCAGTAAATGCCACATAGAGCCCATGAGGGCCCTCGAAAGTAATAGAGAACCTGCCACTTTGCTGATTCAAGATGACGTGACAGGTTCTCTTGATACATCACTATGTTACTCTGTTAATCATTTAAAGAAAAAAAACACACATACTCCTGAGTATTGGGGGGGGGGGGGGGGCTAGGTCATGTGACCTTATCCTCTTATTCCAGGCTCAGGCCTTGCTGGCCAATAGCCAAGCTTAAACACTGTCACATGGGGAGGGACCTTTTCTCCATATAAGGTATTCCTAAAATGTTAGCCAGGTATGCAAAGCCACGGACACTGCAAGCAACACAGATGCGACCAGCCAATGGGAGGATGCGTCCATGCCAATGGGAAAATGCGTCCAGCCAATGGGAGGATGCCTCCAGCCAATGGGAGGATGCGTCCAGCCAATGGGAGGATGCGTCCAGCCAATGGGAGGATGCGTCCAGCCAATGGGAGGATGCGTCCAGCCAATGGGAGGATGCGTCCAGCCAATGGGAGGATGCGTCCAGCCAATGGGAAGATGCGTCCAGCCAATGGGAAGATGCGTCCAGCCAATGGGAGGATGCGTCCAGCCAATGGGAAGATGCGTCCAGCCAATGGGAAAATGCGTCCAGCCAATGGGAAGATGCGTCCAGCCAATGGGAAGATGCGTCCAGCCAATGGGAAAATGCGTCCAGCCAATGGGAAGATGCGTCCAGCCAATGGGAAGATGCGTCCAGCCAATGGGAAGATGCGTCCAGCCAATGGGAAGATGCGTCCAGCCAATGGGAGGATGCGTCCAGCCAATGGGAGGATGCGTCCAGCCAATGGGAAGATGCGTCCAGCCAATGGGAAGATGCGTCCAGCCAATGGGAAGATGCGTCCAGCCAATGGGAAGATGCGTCCAGCCAATGGGAAGATGCGTCCAGCCAATGGGAAGATGCGTCCAGCCAATGGGAGGATGCATCCAGCCAATGGGAGGATGCGTCCAGCCAATGGGAGGATGCGTCCAGCCAATGGGAGGATGCGTCCAGCCAATGGGAGGTTGCGTCCAGCCAATGGGAGGATGCGTCCAGCCAATGGGAGGATGCGTCCAGCCAATGGGAGGATGCGCTCAGCCAATGGGAGGATGCGTCCAGCCAATGGGAAGGTTGCATCCAGCCAATGGGAAGGTTGCATCCAGCCAATGGGAAGGTTGCGTCCAGCCAATGGGAAGATGCATCCAGCCAATGGGAAGGTTGTCCAGCCAATGGGAGGTTGCGTCTTGTTGTGTCCAGCCAATGGGAGGTTGCGTCCAGCCAATAGGAGGTTGGCGGCTGCACAGAGCCATGCATATCGGGTGTACACACGGTGATCAGTGCGAGTATCTATGAAGATCCATGCAGCCATCAGCTGTCAATGATTTTAACAAGCTGGCTGTATGGAGCACCGGTGCCTCCTGGAGGATACACACTGCCCTCTGCATAGGGGTACAGATCAGTGAATGTGCCCTAAGGCAGCAGCATTATGTCATCACAAGGCAAAGCGGACACTGAAAAGCGACTCAAGACCCTGTAGTTAGAAAAACAATCTGATCATATAGTCCAGCCATTCATCACAATGACTTACAGGAGTGTTGGGGCTTCAAAGTGCTCATTTAAAGTGCTCCCTCATCAATATTCAAGCCGATAAAACCAAAATAGAACCTGTGTTCATCACTTATTTTCAACCCAGTGATGTCATCACCAGGTCTTTGTGCTTCTCTATACAGATGGGCTGGCAGGGTGCTGTACAGTGCTGGGACAAGGTCAATAAGTCGCTAAACTGTGCCCCCACCACACCCCCCCCCCTACTCATTCATGATGTGCAAGCTTAGGGGGTGGCTCTCTCGTCACTGCTCCCAGTGCTGGGCTTACAAGAGTAGTCACTACTCCTGTAAGAAGGCTCCCCACCCCTGCAATAAACTATAGCGCCCAGGACAGCTTCCCCTCCTGCTCCGGCCCTGGTGCTGTACACAGCTCCTTGAGCACTCAGCCCTGAGGCAAGTAGTGGGAGGAGTTATTCAAATACCAAAATGCCTTGATGGGTGGATGACAGTCTGGAGGAGTGGGCGTTCCTGGGCAGGCTTCCCTAGGTAACGCCCACATGTAAGGGTGATCCTTCATGATTGAAAACTGAAATCCAATGAATGAAAGGGGCAGGGACCAGGAGCAGTCAGGTTGGGGAGGAAATGCTGAATGTCCTCCAGCCAGGAAATGAGGCAGGGTCTGTCTGACTTGCTGCAGCTTCTAATGCACATTGTGAGAAGCTCACAGTGTTCAGTGAAATCAGAGTGAGCCATTTCAGTCCAGGCCCCGGTACAACAGTGCAAGTGTGACAGGAAGGCCGGGGGTCAGATCTGCATTGGTGCTAGTCCCCCCGTCCGATTTTTATTGCTATATACATCCCCCATTAGGGAGATCAAGCCTCTCCGTTTGTCCTGGTGACTACTGGACAGTGGTGAGTGCATAGGAGAATCAGGCAAACCTTCTAAAAGGGAGAACCTGTCTAAGAGGGGGGATGTCCCTTCTTGTTACTTCCTGTTGGCCCACCAGGAGAGGAAGTGATGGTAAATCTCCCCAGGGGGACAAGGTATGTGCTTTATCTCTGGGGAAAAAGACATCGGGTTCTGAGACAAGGACACTTGATTCAGTAGAAATGAGATGTACAAAATGCAGTTTACATTTCACAAGCGGAGGGAGGGAGGGGGATTTACAAAAGGTGGGCTATCGATCCGCGGGGGCGGAGTCATCCGCCTTCTTTTAGGTTTCCTGATTTGGCAGCAATTCCACTTTAACTCTAAATGGCGCAGGCCTTAGTCCTGGGTACAGGGCTATTTATGACCACCGTGGGGCAACTCTGTCCCGTCTTTGTAAATCCCACCCCCCAAGGTTTCTCCACGGGTGAAAGTCTCCTGAAAAAGTCATTAGTTAAGGAATGTGTCACATCTCCCCCGTCTGCTTCACAACTCATCCTGCATCTTGACAGGCGAGTCCATCCCGAAGAAGGAGGACGGCTTCTCCTGTAGGTCCCGCTCCCGCTTCACGAAGGCGGTGAAGGACGAGACGCAGTTGCCGATGAAGTGGTCGCTCTGGCCCATGATGTAGAGGTCGATCTGGGCTACTTCCGGCTGGAGGCTGACCACCTTCACCTGGAGGGGAACAAGGAAAAACGTCATGGTTTGGGAAAGTCACGCGCACTCAGGAGCTGGAAGACAACATGTGATCAGCGTTGGACCTCAAGGGGATCTCCTACCTCCTTCCCCAAGGCTCTCTGTATCTCGGCGGTGTGGGAGGAGGAGTCTGTGGCCACGTACACGGATCTGGATTTGGTCTTCTTCACCCAGAGGGTCACGGCACGTTTGATCTCTCTGAGGTCCGGGAGACACATGTTCATAGTGAGGGGCGTGGCCTTGTGGCGGTCGTAGCCGACGCACTGCGGAGAGGCCATGAAATGAGGACCGGCGGTGCCGTCATTCACCATCTTACAAGCATTCACCTGCCGAGGAAACAGGAAATCTTTACTGACCGGCAAAAATGAATCACTTTCCACATATTATTATTATTAGGATCATACAGGATTTACAACACGTGTAAAGGATAGCGGGAAGATAATACAAAGACTGCTTCTGCTACTTATACTAACCAGAAATGAAAAAGAAACAACAATAAACTTTAACCACTTAATACCTGGACCTTTAGGCAGCTAAAGGACCTGGGCCAGGTGTTGCGATTCGGCACTGCGTCGCTTTAACAGACAATTGCGCGGTCGTGCGACGTGGCTCCCAAACAAAATTGGCGTCTTTTTTCCCCCACAAATAGACCTTTATTTGGTGGTATTTGATCACCTCTGCGGTTTTTATTTTTTGTGCTATAAACAAAAATAGAGCGACAATTTTGAAAAAAATGCAATATTTTTTACATTTTGCTACAATAAATATCCCCCAAAAAGATATAAAAAACATAATTTTTCCGCAGTTTAGGCCGATACGTATTCTTCTACCTATTTTTGGTTAAAAAAAATCGCAATAAGCGTTTATCGGTTGGTTTGCGCAAAATTTATAGCGTTTACAAAATAGGGGATAGTTTTATTGCATATTTAATTATTTTTATTTTACTACTAATGGCGGCGATTAGCGATTTTTTTCGTGACTGCGACATTATGGCGGACACTTCGGACAATTTTGACACATTTTTGGGACCATTGTCATTTTCACAGCAAAAAAATGCTATAAAAATGCATTGATTACTGTGAAAATGATAGTTGCAGTTTGGGAGTTAACCACAAGGGGGCGCTGAAGGGGTTATGTGTTCCCTAATGTGTGTTTACAACTGTTGGGGGGTGTGGCTGTAGGTGTGACGTCATCTATTGTGTATCCCTATAAAAGGGATCACACGATCGATGACGCCACCACAGTGAAGAACGGGGGAAGCCGTGTTTACATACGGCTCTCCCCGTTCTTCAGCTCTGGGGACCGATCGCAGGACTCCAGCGGCGATCGGGTCCGCGAGTCCTGGTCCGGGTCACGGGAGCGCGCCCGCGACCGGGTACTACCACAGGACGTACCTGTATGTGTATGTGCCCAGCTGTGCAGGAGGTGGTCCTTAAGTGGTTAAAGAGCACCCGTCCTTTCACATCCAATAATATTCTGTAATGGAGGAAGCCGGAACTTACTGTACATGGCTCAAAGCTCACAACGCCTAAATACTAGAGGTCATGACTTACCCAGTCCGATCCAATCCTCAGATGAACCCCCACAAAGGGTCTAATGAGTAAGTTCTGGATGTGCTTGTCCCCTTCTTCAACAATCTTTTTGGACCATACCATGTATTTCTGCAACCCTCGGTGCTCTTCCAGGACAGGAAACTGTGCAGGGGCTCCGGGGAGAGCCAGAACCGGGTGTTTAGAAGAAGGAAACCTGATAAAACAGCAGAAAGAGCGCCACCTGTAGACCGTTCTATCAAAATACATAAACTGCAAACAAATGTTACTAAACCCAGAACCTGCATTCACTATATCTGCTCTCCCCAGGAACCTGCATTCACTATATCTGCTCTCCCCAGGAACCTGCATTCACTATATCTGCTCTCCCCAGGAGCCTGCATTCACTATATCTGCTCTCCCCAGGAACCTGCATTCACTATATCTGCTCTCCCCAGGAGCCTGCATTCACTATATCTGCTCTCCCCAGGAGCCTGCATTCACTATATCTGCTCTCCCCAGGAACCTGCATTCACTATATCTGCTCTCCCCAGGAGCCTGCATTCACTATATCTGCTCTCCCCAGGAGCCTGCATTCACTATATCTGCTCTCCCCAGGAGCCTGCACTCACTATATCTGGTTTCCCCAGGAGCCTGCATTCACTATATCTGGTCTCCCCGGGAGCCTGCATTCACTATATCTGGTCTCCCCAGGAGCCTGCATTCACTATATCTGGTCTCCCCAGGAGCCTGCAGTCACTATATCTGGTTTCCCCAGGAGCCTGCATTCACTATATCTGCTCTCCCCAGGAGCCTGCATTCACTATATCTGCTCTCCCCAGGAGCCTGCATTCACTATATCTGCTCTCCCCAGGAGCCTGCATTCACTATATCTGCTCTCCCCAGGAGCCTGCACTCACTATATCTGGTCTCCCCAGGACTCTGCAGTCACTATATCTGGTCTCCCCAGGAGCCTGCATTCACTATGTCTGGTCTCCCCAGGAGCCTGCAGTCACTATATCTGGTTTCCCCAGGAGCCTGCAGTCACTATATCTGCTCTCCCCAGGAGCCTGCATTCACTATATCTGGTCTCCCCAGGAGCCTGCAGTCACTATATCTGGTTTCCCCAGGAGCCTGCATTCACTATATCTGCTCTCCCCAGGAGCCTGCATTCACTATATCTGCTCTCCCCAGGAGCCTGCATTCACTATATCTGCTCTCCCCAGGAGCCTGCATTCACTATATCTGCTCTCCCCAGGAGCCTGCATTCACTAAATCTGCTCTCCCCAGGAGCCTGCACTCACTATATCTGGTCTCCCCAGGACTCTGCATTCACTATATCTGGTCTCCCCAGGACTCTGCATTCACTATATCTGGTCTCCCCGGGAGCCTGCATTCACTATATCTGGTCTCCCCAGGACTCTGCATTCACTATATCTGCTCTCCCCAGGAGCCTGCATTCACTATATCTTCTCTCCCCAGGAGCCTGCATTCACTATATATCTGGTCTCCCCAGGACTCTGCATTCACTATATCTGGTCTCCCCGGGAGCCTGCATTCACTATATCTGGTCTCCCCAGGAGCCTGCATTCACTATATCTGGTCTCCCCAGGACTCTGCATTCACTATATCTGCTCTCCCCAGGACTCTGCATTCGCTATATCTGCTCTCCCCAGGACTCTGCATTCGCTATATCTGGTCTCCCCAGGACTCTGCATTCGCTATATCTGGTCTCCCCAGGACTCTGCATTCACTATATCTGGTCTCCCCAGGAGCCTGCATTCACTATATCTGGTCTCCCCAGGAGCCTGCATTCACTATATCTGGTCTCCCCAGGACTCTGCATTCACTATATCTGGTCTCCCCAGGAGCCTGCATTCACTATATCTGGTCTCCCCAGGAGCCTGCATTCACTATATCTGCTCTCCCCAGGAGCCTGCATTCACTATATCTGCTCTCCCCAGGAGCCTGCAGTCACTATATCTGCTCTCCCCAGGAGCCTGCATTCACTATATCTGCTCTCCCCAGGAGCCTGCATTCACTATATCTGGTCTCCCCAGGAGCCTGCACTCACTATATCTGGTCTCCCCAGGAGCCTGCATTCACTATATCTGGTCTCCCCTAGGACTCTGCATTCACTATATCTGGTCTCCCCAGGAGCCTGCATTCACTATATCTGGTCTCCCACAGTACACAGGACATGGAGGAGGGGGGGGGACTCTGCGGGGGTCCCTGATGTAAGTAGGAGGGGGAGAGGGGAACCCTGATGTAAGGGGACTATGAGGAGGATCCTGATGTAAGGGGGTGGCGGCATTGAGAAGGACCCTGATGTAGGGTCTGATGGGGAACCTGATGTTTGTAGGGACTTTTTGTGGCCTTCCAACTGAAAAGTTTGGCTGGACTTAGATAAGATTGTGCATATTCATCAATGGCACCGAACCGCTGTAGGGATGCAGTATGTGTTCCTGGCATTGGGTCAGCCAGCCCCACGAAATGTATTCATTATAGTGCTGACAGTTTACACAGTGCTTTACAGAGTACATTACCATCAGTCGCCGCCCTCTTGGACCTTACACTCTAAGGGCCTCACCTCGCTCAGATATTGGAGCCAACTATCCTACCAGCAGGTCTTTGGGGTGTGAGGGGAACCTGGAGCCCACAGAAGCAATGGGAGAACATACAAACTCCATGCAGATAGTGTCCTTCCTGGTATTCGAACCAGGGACCTCAGTTCTGCATTAAAGAGGAGCTCCGCCCTCCCAATGGAAATGTCATTCTTGCTTCCACTTACATTTAATGTTTTTTTCCTGCTAAAATAACATATTTACAGGCCCAGCAGAGCCAGCATTGTCCTCTTTTCTCACCCCTCGGTCCTGCACCACCATCTTCCCTGCTTCACCTAACTGGGAGCCGCCTGTCTCTACTGGATCATACCAATGACGTGGTGCCAAGTCTCGCATATGTGTATAGTTCTATATATCATTCTATGAATGGAGGACAGGAATTGCTCCTGGAATATCGACAGAAGGCATTGCTATCCTCCATTCATAGAATGATAAGTAAAAACACACATCATCAGATCTTTGTCTGGTCCTCCTCCAGACCCTGCACTTTTTGCCTCCCAGCTACTTCTCAACAGCAGCACACAAAAAGGGGTTGCGCTGTGATGTAAGTGAGGGTGGGGGGGACTCCTGATAGTGGGGGGCTAAAGGTAGAACTGGCCCTTTGAAAGCGATCATAATGCTCCTGTGGCCTGAGATGAAGTGGATTTGGACAAAACATTCAGCTTACCTGCTCATCCAAGTGTCTTTGTAATAAGCGCTGAAGTTAATCCCATCAAAAAGCTCGGAGCGGATAAAATCAACGTGAAAGTGATCCCAAAATGGGCCAAATGGGTTGCCGTCCTTAAAAAAATAAAATAAAAAATAAATAAAATAAAATAAAAAAAATAAAATCATCAATACCTCGGCACCGCCTGTGAGGAGCGGCCTGTGTCCTCACTCAGGGGAGTCATCTGATTTACGTCATGGGGACAGAATATGATGGGAAATCCATATGTTTACAGGTGTCCCCAGAACAGATGAGGGGGGAAATGTCAATGGGGACACCTGCTGTACCAATGACACTAAGGGGGATCTTGTTTGGAGAGATTTCCTCACTTCCTGTTGTCTACTGGGCAGGAAATTAGGGGAAATCTCTCCTACGGGACACACACAGCAATGCAAAACTCATAGGGTTTAAAGTAATACTAAAGGTTCGAATTTAAAAAACAAAAAATAACAAACATGTCATACTTACCTCCACTGTGGCCCCAAATGCCATCTTCTGGGGTCCCTCGGAAGCTCTTGCGGCTCCTCCCCGCATCAGATAACCCCCTAGGAGAATCGCTCTCCCGGGGGGGTTACCTTGCGGGTGCGCTCCCGTGTCCAGCATTTGGCATCCGTAGCCGCCGAATGCAGGACTTGCCCCCCCCCCCCCCCCCGGGTCATTGGATTTGATTGACAGCAGTGGGAGACTTTAAGATTCAACATCTAACCAGTAAAGACGGAGTTCTAAGTCCCGTATTTCACAATATAAACTCATTTTACTGTTAAAAATACGTGTAAAATGCAAAATTCCAGTGGGTGCAACAAGATGTCTGCTTTCCCTGTTCTCAGTGTATCCTTAGTATGGAGAAGTGAGGGGTGCAGCAAGATGGCGGCGACGAAACGTCACTTCCTTTACCAATTCTGATGGGTCGCCTAATCTGATGAAACACAAGCAGCCTGTAGTGGGTGGAGCCTGCTGGGTCCCTCCCACAGCTCCGCTCTCTCCTTGTGTAGGGTGACTGGTCTTGTCTCCGCCCCCCTCCTGTAGTCTTCTGCTTGCAGCCTGTAGTGGGTGGAGCCTGATGGGTCCCTCCCAAAGCTCTGCGCTCTCGCCTTGTGCAGGATGACTGGTCTTGTCCCTGCCCCCAACCTATGGTTTCCTGCAGGCAGCCTGTAGTGGGTGGAACCTGTTAGGTCCCTCCCACAGCTCTGCTCTCTCTCCTTGTGCAAGGTTGACTGGTCTTGTCTCCGCCCCCCAATACTATAGTTTTCTGTAGGCAGCCTGCAGTGGTTGGAGCCTGATGGGTCCCTCCCACAGCTTTGCTCTCTCTCCTTGTGCAAGGTTGAGTGGTCTCGTCTCCGCCCCCCAATCCTATAGTTTTCTGTAGGCAGCCTGCAGTGGGTGGAGCCTGATGGGTCCCTCCCACAGCTCTGCTCTCTCTCCTTGTGCAAGGTTGACTGGTCTCGTCTCCGCCCTCAATCCTACAGTTTTCTGTAGGCAGCCTGCAGTGGGTGGAGCATGCTGGGTCCCTCCCTCAGCTCTGCTCTATCTCATAGTGCAGGGTGACTGGTCTCCGCCTCCTGCTGTAGTTATCTGCAGGAAGTGCGTGGTGGGTGGAGCCTTCTGGACCCCTCCCACAGCTCTGCTCTCTGCACAGGTTATCTAAAGCATAGTGATAATGTCTCTGCCACTTTTATAAGGTAATATCTGGTAATATCTGGGTTTGTGTCGGCATTTATAGCCTTTGTGGCTAAAGGGGACTACATATAAGTGAAAGTTTAAAATACATCCCACAAACATTTAGACTTTCGGGATAACACAAGGTCACTGACTGACATTACTGTGTGCCTGACAGGTACTCTTTATTCACCTTCATTGGACAGGACTGTTTGTCGGAGCTCCTCTGGGCAGCCGTTGTGAAGCAATAGGCCACACGCTCGTCCGCCGGCCAAAGTCTGGGGGCCAACCTCTCCATGAACTCCTCCATGCTGACCACTCGGTGATACTTCCGCAGAGGAGCCAACTGGAAGAACTCCTCATAGGGAACGTGAATCTGGAACACAGGAAGGTCATGAGCCTCATATGTACAGGGGGGGGGGGGAATAATTATCTGATCCCCTGTAGAGTTCTCCCTCTTACATACTGGCTCCAGGAGGGTCTCATGTGGTACACAGATTAGTCCTGTCAATGTAAGAAGGTTCTCCTAACGACAACTAGTTATGTGTATAAAAGACACCTGTCCACAGAATCTCTTTCCTCCAATCACATCTCACCATCCTGGGGGAGACCAAAGATCTGTTAGAGGAAAGCAGCTGGTCCTTGAGCCCGGGCCGCCCCTCTACACCCCAGATATCCCCCCAGCACTCTGACCCCTCTACACCCCGGATATCCCCCCAGCACTCTGACCCCTCTACACCCCGGATATTCCCCCAGCACTCTGACCCCTCTACACCCCGGATATTCCCCCAGCACTCTGACCCCTCTACACCCCGGATATTCCCCCAGCACTCTGACCCCTCTACACCCCGGATATTCCCCCAGCACTCTGACCCCTCTACACCCCGGATATCCCCCCAGCACTCTGACCCCTTTACACCCCAGATATCCCCCCAGCACTCTGACCCCTCTACACCCCAGATATCACCCCATCACTCTGACCCATCTACAGCCCAGATATCCCCCAGCACTCTGACCCCTCTACACCCCAGATACCCCCCCCCAGCACTCTGACCCCTCTACACCCCAGATATCCCCCCAGCACTCTGACCCCTCTACACCCCGGATATTCCCCCAGCACTCTGACCCCTCTACACCCCGGATATTCCCCCAACACTCTGACCCCTCTACACCCCAGATATCCCCCAGCACTCTGACCCCTCTACACCCCAGATATCCCCCTCAGCACTCTGACCCCTCTACACCCCAGATATCCCCCCAGCACTCTGACCCCTCTACACCCCAGATATCCCCCAGCACTCTGACCCCTCTCCACCCCAGATATCCCCCAGTACTCTGACCCCTCTACACCCCAGATATCCCCCCAGCACTCTGACCCCTCTACACCCCAGATATCCCCCCAGCACTCTGACCCCTCTACACCCCAGATATCCCCCCAGCCCTCTGACCCCTCTACACCCCAGATATCACCCCAGCACTCTGACCCCTCTACACCCCAGATATCCCCCAGCACTCTGACCCCTCTACACCCCAGATATCCCCCCAGCACTCTGACCCCTCTACACCCCAGATATCCCCCCAGCACTCTGACCCCTCTACACCCCAGATATCCCCCCAGCACTCTGACCCCTCTACACCCCAGATATCCCCCCAGCACTCTGACCCCTCTACACCCCAGATACCCCCCCCAGCACTCTGACCCCTCTACACCCCAGATACCCCCCCCAGCACTCTGACCCCTCTACACCCCAGATATCCCCCCAGCACTCTGACCCCTCTACACCCCAGATATCCCCCCAGCACTCTGACCCCTCTACACCCCAGATATCAACCCAGCACTCTGACCCATCTACAGCCCAGATATCCCCCAGCACTCTGACCCCTCTACACCCCAGATACCCCCCCCCAGCACTCTGACCCCTCTACACCCCAGATACCCCCCCCCCCCCCAGCACTCTGACCCCTCTACACCCCAGATATCCCCCAGCACTCTGACCCCTCTACACCCCAGATATCCCCCAGCACTCTGACCCCTCTACACCCCAGATATCCCCCCAGCACTCTGACCCATCTACACCCCAGATATCCCCCAGCACTCTGACCCCTCTACACCCCAGATATCCCCCAGCACTCTGACCCCTCTACACCCCAGATATCCCCTACCCTCTTGACTTTTGTTTACCCACACTGTCTCCATTGAAGGGGCCCCAGAGCATTACTTTGCCCAGGGGCCCATGATGCTATTAAGATGGCCCTGCATCGGGGAGAAGATTGTAGATCTGCACAAGGCTGGAATGGGCTACAAGATCATCAGAAAGAAGCTTGGTGAGAAGGAGATAACTGTTGGAGCGATTATTCACAAATGAAAGAAATACAAAATAACAAAAATCTCCCTCAGTCTGGAGCTCCATGCAAGGATTTGCCTCATGGGGTGAGGATGGTCATGAGAAAAGTGAGGGATCCGCCCAGAACTACACGGGAGGAGAATGTGAATGATCTGAAGGCAGTTGGAACCACAGTCACCAAACAAACCATTGGTAACACAATAAACTGCCATGGACTGAAATCCTGCAGCGCCCACAAAGTCCCCGTCCTCAAGAGGCACATGTACAGGACCGTCTGAAATTTGCCAATAATTCAGAGAAGGATTGGGAGAAAGTGCTGTGGTCAGAGGAGACCAAAATTAAGCTCTTCAGCATTAATTCGATTTGCCGTGTTTGGAGGAAGAAAAATGCTGACTATGACCCTAAGAACACCATCCCTACTGTGAAGCACGGAGGTGGAAACGTGATGCTTTGGGGCTGTTTCTCTGCTAAAGGTACAGGCACGATAGATGGGGCACACTGGCGGCAATTGATGGGGCACACTGGAGGCAATTGATTGGACACACTGGAGGCAATTGATGGGGCACACTGGAGGCAATTGATGGGACACACTGGAGGCAATTGATGGGGCACACTGGGGGCAATTGATGGGCCACACTGGGGGCAATTGATGGGCCACACTGGGGGCAATTGATGGGGCACACTGGGGGCAATTGATGGGACACACTGGGGGCAAGTGATGGGACACACTGGCGGCAATTGATGGGACACACTGGAGACAATTGATGGGACACACTGGCGGCAATTGATAGGGCACACTGGAGGCAATTGATGGGGCACACTGGAGGCAATTGATGGGGCACACTGGGGGCAAGTGATGGGACACACTGGCGGCAATTGATGGGACACACTGGAGGCAATTGATGGGACACACTGGCGGCAATTGATGGGGCACACTGGAGGCAATAGATGGGGCACACTGGAGGCAATTGATGGGGCACACTGGAGGCAATTGATGGGGCACACTGGCGGCAATTGATGGGGCACACTGGCGGCAATTGATGGGGCACACTGGAGGCAATTGATGGGGCACACTGGAGGCAATTGATGGGGCACACTGGGGGCAATTGATGGGACACACTGGCGGCAATTGATGGGACACACTGGCGGCAAGTGATGGAGCACACTGACGGCAACTGATGGGCACACTTCATTTCTATGTAAGTGGGCAAACTTACACCATCACCCAGTACTCACATTGCTGTAGGGAGGGCGATGATGATTGTACACAACCCAGGGAGGCACCACCAGAGTCCGGTTCACCATCTTTGCAAACGCCAAAGTCCCGAGGAAATGATCCGCCTGATTGCCAAAACGTCCTGTGCAAAGAGAACAACATACCCGATGCTAGAAGATCGTTTACATGGCAACCTACCTAAACCCTCATCATACTATTCTATGAATGTCTCCTACAGACTCTCCTCTCCTGAAATACTCTGCTCTGCTGGAGGACTCTGCTCCTTCCTCTATAACTCTCCTCTCCTGAAATACTCTGCTGGAGGACTCTGCTCCTTCCTCTATAACTCTCCTCTCCTGAAATACTCTGCTGGAGGACTCTGCTCCTTCCTCTATAACTCTCCTCTCCTGAAATACTCTGCTGGAGGACTCTGCTCCTTCCTCTATAACTCTCCTCTCCTGAAATACTCTGCTGGAGGACTCTGCTCCTTCCTCTATAACTCTCCTCTCCTGAAATACTCTGCTCCTCCATCTATAACCCTCCTCTCCTGAAATACTATGCTGGAGGACTCTGCTCCTTCCTCTATAACTCTCCTCTCCTGAAATACTCTGCTGGAGGACTCTGCTCCTTCCTCTATAACTCTCCTCTCCTGAAATACTCTGCTGGAGGACTCTGCTCCTCCATCTATAACCCTCCTCTCCTGAAATACTCTGCTGGAGGACTCTGCTCCTTCCTCTATAACCCTCCTCTCCTGAAATACTCTGCTGGAGGACTCTGCTCCTTCCTCTATAACTCTCCTCTCCTGAAATCCTCTGCACTGCTGGAGGACTCTGCTCCTTCCTCTATAACCCTCCTCTCCTCAAATACTCTGCTGGAGGACTCTGCTCCTTCCCCTATAACTCTCCTCTCCTGAAATACTCTGCTCTGCTGGAGGACTCTGCTCCTTCCTCTATAACCCTCCTCTCCTGAAATACTCTGCTGGAAGACTCTGCTCCTTCCTCTATAACTCTCCTCTCCTCTCCTGAAATACTATGCTGGAGGACTCTGCTCCTTCCTCTATAACTCTCCTCTCCTGAAATACTCTGCTGGAGGACTCTGCTCCTTCCTCTATAACTCTCCTCTCCTGAAATACTCTGCTGGAGGACTCTGCTCCTTCCTCTATAACTCTCCTCTCCTGAAATACTCTGCTGGAGGACTCTGCTCCTTCCTCTATAACTCTCCTCTCCTGAAATCCTCTGCACTGCTGGAGGACTCTGCTCCTTCCTCTATAACCCTCCTCTCCTCAAATACTCTGCTGGAGGACTCTGCTCCTTCCCCTATAACTCTCCTCTCCTGAAATACTCTGCTCTGCTGGAGGACTCTGCTCCTTCCTCTATAACTCTCCTCTCCTGAAATACTCTGCTCCTTCCTCCTTCCCATTCTTTTCACATGTCCCCAATGAAAAGGGATCCCTTTATTCCTGTTTCTGTGATTTCCGATTACATTCTGCATTTTTTTTCTCCTTACTAATATGAGGAGAGGAGAACGGTTGTGGAAGGAGGAAATCTCTGGAGGGGAGAGGAGGGTGGAGGGTGGAGGACACAATGGTCACCATAGTGACAGGGACCTCTCCGCCCGTCCCGGATTAGGATGAGCAGGGTGTGCCGATCCTCCGCTTTGCAAAATGATGAATATTAGAAATAGAGGAGCAGCGGAAGACTGTGATTGGCTCCCTGGCACACTAAAATCACCACAAATGGTTAATGTACAACACAGGGTAACTATCCCTGTGTACAGATCTGAGGACTGAATATTATGATGTACTATGGTCAGTACACAGAACCCCCACTGTCTGTAGGGTCAGAGGTCAGTGTCCCACCTATCTCTACAGAGTCAGAGGTCAGTGTCCCCCTCACTCTCTACAGAGTCAGAGGTCAGTGTCCCACCTATCTCTACAGGGTCAGAGGTCAGGCCCCCCTCACTCTCTACAGGGTCAGAGGTCAGTGTCCCACCTATCTCTACAGGGTCAGAGGTCAGTGTACCCCTCACTCTCTACAGAGTCAGAGGTCAGTGTCCCACCTATCTCTACAGTGTCAGAGGTCAGTGTCCCACCTATCTCTACAGTGTCAGAGGTCAGTGTCCCCCTCACTCTCTACAGAGTCAGAGGTCAGTGTCCCACCTATCTCTACAGGGTCAGAGGTCAGTGTCCCCCTCACTCTCTACAGTGTCAGTGTCCCACCTATCTCTACAGTGTCAGAGGTCAGTGTCCCACCTATCTCTACAGTGTCAGAGGTCAGTGTCCCCCTCACTCTCTACAGTGTCAGAGGTCAGTGTCCCCCTCTCTCTCTACAGGGTCAGAGGTCAGTGTCCCCCTCACTCTCTACAGGGTCAGAGGTCAGTGTCCCCTCTCTCTACAGGGTCAGAGGTCAGTGCCCCTCTATCTACGGGTCAGTGTCCCCGCTCTCTCTAGTCTATAGGGTCAAAGGTCAATGTTCCCCTCTCTGTCTCTAAAGGTTCAGATGTCAATTTCCTCCTCAGTAGTCAGAGGTCAGTGTCTCTCTCTCGATAGGGTCAGAGGTCAGTGTCTCTCTCTCGATAGGGTCAGTGTCTCTCTCTCGATAGGGTCAGAGGTCAGTGTCTCTCTCTCTCTCTATAGGGTAAAAGGTCAGTGTGTCTCTCTATAGGATCAGAGGTCAGTGTCTCTCTCTCGATAGGGTCAGAGGTCAGTGTCTCTCTCTCGATAGGGTCAGTGTCTCTCTCTCGATAGGGTCAGAGGTCAGTGTCTCTCTCTCTCTCTCTCTATAGGGTAAAAGGTCAGTGTGTCTCTCTATAGGATCAGAGGTCAGTGTCTCTCTCTCGATAGGGTCAGAGGTCAGTGTCTCTCTCTCTCTATAGGGTAAAAGGTCAGTGTGTCTCTCTATAGGATCAGAGGTCAGTGTCTCTCTCTCTCTCTATAGGGTCAGATGTCAGTGTCTCTCTCTCTCTCTCTATAGGGTAAAAGGTCAGTGTCTCTCTCTCTCTCTCTATAGGGTCAGATGTCAGTGTCTCTCTCTCTCTCTCTCTATAGGGTCAAATGTCAGTGTCTCTCTCTCTATGGGGTCAGAGGTCAGCATCTCTATATAGGGTCAGAGGTCAGCATCTCTATAGGGTCAGAGGTCAGTGTCTCTATAGGGTCAGAGGTCAGTGTCTCTATAGGGTCAGAGGTCAGTGTCTCTATAGGGTCAGAGGTCAGTGTCTCTATAGGGTCAGAGGTCAGTGTCTCTATAGGGTCAGAGGTCAGTGTCTCTATAGGGTCAGAGGTCAGTGTCTCTCTCTATAGGGTCAGAGGTCAGTGTCCCCCTTTCTCTATAGGGTCAGAGGTCAGTGTCTCTCTCTCTATAGGGTCAGAGGTCAGTGTCCCTCTCTCTCTATAGGGTCAGAGGCCACTGTTTCTCTATATAGGGTCCGGGGTCGGTCTCTCTCTCTATAGGGTCAGTGTCTCTCTCTATAGGGTCAGAGGTCAGTGTCTCTATAGGGTCAGAGTCTCTCTCTAAAGGGTCAGAGGTCAGTCTCTCTCTCTCTCTATAGGGTCAGAGGTCAGTGTCTCTATAGGGTCAGAGGTCAGTTTCTCTCTCTCTATAGGGTCAGAGGTCAATGTCTCTCTCTCTATAGGGTCAGAGGTTGTGTCTCTCTATAGGGTCAGAGGTCAGTGTGTCTCTCTATAGGGTCAGAGTCTCTCTATATAGGGTCAGAGGTCAGTGTCTCTCTCTATAGGGTCAGAGGTCAGTGTCTCTCTCTATAGGGTCAGAGGTCAGTGTCTCTCTCTATAGGGCCAGTGTCTCTCTCTATAGGGTCAGAGGTCAATGTCTCTCTCTCTATAGGGTCAGAGGTCAGTCTCTCTCTATAGGGTCAGAGGTTGTGTCTCTCTATAGGGTCAGAGGTCAATGTCTCTCTCTCTCTATAGGGTCAGAGGTTGTGTCTCTCTATAGGGTCAGAAGTCAGTGTGTCTCTCTATAGGGTCAGAGGTCAGTTTTTTCCCCATTTCTCTATGGGGTCAGAGGTCAGTGTCCCCCTTTCTCTATGGGGTCAGGGTCTCTCTCTAGGATCACAATCTCTCTCACCCATACACGGACAGTACAGAAGGTACCCGGACGGTTCCCCGGCTCCCCCCTCCACATTCAGCCCCATTAGGAGCAGTACGAGGATCCCGGGGCCCGCCGCTCTCCCCATCCCTGCCGGAAATCCTCCCCCGGGCGCCGCCATGTTGGATGTGGCAGAGAGGATGAGGCCGCCATATTGGAGGGGGCAGGGAGGGGGAGACCAGTGACAGAACGAGGCCCCCGGGCCGGGAATTGGACAGCCGACACATTGCACGGTGTCCCGCCACACTCCTCAGTGACCCGAGAATCCCCGAACATCGACCCCCGGAACCGGGTCACTGCGCCCGACACGTCACTCCCACAATCCTCCGCGACTGCGGCCTCCGGGGATAACGGGAGAGAGAGAGGTGAGTGCGGCCTTCCCCTCCCCCACCTCACTAATAATATATATACCTTCCCCTCCCCCACCTCACTAATAATATATACCTTCCCCTCCCCCACCTCACTAATAATATATACCCCCCCACCTATATATATATATATATATATATATATTATATACTTTCCCCTCCCCCAAAAATATATACACCCCTCACCCCACACTTATATACATTCCTCTCCCCTTGTGTCTGATCACCCTCCCCCCCATATTTATATATATACTCCCCCGCACAGACCTATACCCCCAATGTGACTGAACCCCCCCCCCCCTCTCCATACTCCTTTATATTTGTAAAGCCCCTATATATATATATATATATACACACACAGGGGCCCCCAACAAGACAATGACATCACACCTCAGTGTATTACATCATCTGTCAGATATACAAAGAAACAACCGCACATTCCACCATCCAGTGTACAGAATACTCTACACTGCATTCCGTATACTGTACTCTGTACACTACATTCCGTATACTGTACACTATACTCTGTATACTACATTCTGTATATAGTGTACACTGCACTCTGTATACTGGGACCTGTACAGTGCACTCTGTACAATGTATTCTGTACACTGCGCTCTGTATACTGTACACTGCATTCCGTATACTGTACACTTTACTCTGTACACTGCATTTTGTATATAGTGTACATTGCATTCTGTACACTGCATTCCATATACTGTACGCTTTACTCTGTACACTGCACAGTGCATTCCGTATACTGGACTCTGTATTCTGTACACTGAACTCTACGCTGCATTCTATATACCAGGGATATGCAATAAGCAGACCTCCGGCTGTTGCAAAACAACTTCAATCATGTCTCTGCCTCTGGGTGTCATGCTTGTGGCTGTCAGAGTCTTGCTTTCCCTTATGGGACTTGAAGTTCTAAAACAGCTGGAGGTCCGCTAATTGCATATCCCTGGTTTATACTGGACTCTGTATACTGTATGGTGGGATGTGTCCACTGGACTCTGTATACTGTATGGTGGGATGTGTACACTGGACTCTGTATACTGTATGGTGGGATGTGTACACTGGACTCTGTATACTGTATGGTGGGATGTGTCCACTGGACTCTGTATACTGTATGGTGGGATGTGTACACTGGACTCTGTATACCGTATGGTGGGATGTGTACACTGGACTCTGTATACCGTATGGTGGGATGTGTACACTGGACTCTGTATACCGTATGGTGGGATGTGTACACTGGACTCTGTATACCGTATGGTGGGATGTGTCCACTGGACTCTGTATACCGTATGGTGGGATGTGTCCACTGGACTCTGTATACCGTATGGTGGGATGTGTACACTGGACTCTATACTGTATGGTGGGATGTGTACACTGGACTCTGTATACTGTATGGTGGGATGTGTACACTGGACTCTGTATACCGTATGGTGGGATGTGTACACTGGACTCTGTACTGTATGGTGGGATGTGTCCACTGGACTCTATACTGTATGGTGGGATGTGTACACTCTATACTGTATGGTGGGATGTGTACACTGGACTCTGTATACTGTATGGTGGGATGTGTACACTGGACTCTGTATACTGTATGGTGGGATGTGTCCACTGGACTCTGTATACCGTATGGTGGGATGTGTACACTGGACTCTGTATACTGTATGGTGGGATGTGTACACTGGACTCTGTATACTGTATGGTGGGATGTGTACACTGGACTCTGTATACTGTATGGTGGGATGTGTACACTGGACTCTGTATACTGTATGGTGGGATGTGTACACTGGACTCTATACTGTATGGTGGGATGTGTACACTGGACTCTGTATACTGTATGGTGGGATGTGTACACTGGACTCTGTATACTGTATGGTGGGATGTGTCCACTGGACTCTGTATACCGTATGGTGGGATGTGTACACTGGACTCTATACTGTATGGTGGGATGTGTACACTGGACTCTGTATACTGTATGGTGGGATGTGTACACTGGACTCTGTATACTGTATGGTGGGATGTGTACACTGGACTCTGTATACTGTATGGTGGGATGTGTACACTGGACTCTGTATACTGTATGGTGGGATGTGTACACTGGACTCTGTATACTGTATGGTGGGATGTGTCCACCACACAGGGGGCCGGCCTTCCTCCCGCACCACACAGGGGGCCGGCCTTCCTCCCGCACCCCACAGAGGGCCGGCTTTTCTCCCGCACCGCACAGGGGGCCGGCCTTCCTCCCGCACCACACAGGGGGCCGGCCTTCCTCCCGCACCACACAGGGGGCCGGCCTTCCTCCCGCACCACACAGGGGGCCGGCCTTCCTCCCGCACCACACAGGGGGCCGGCTTTTCTCCCGCACCGCACAGGGGGCCGGCCTTCCTCCCGCACCACACGGGGGGCCGGCCTTCCTCCCGCACCACACAGGGGGCCGGCCTTCCTCCCGCACCACACAGGGGGCCGGCCTTCCTCCCGCACCACACGGGGGGCCGGCCTTCCTCCCGCACCACACGGGGGGCCGGCCTTCCTCCCGCACCGCACAGGGGGCCGGCCTTCCTCCCGCACCACACGGGGGGCCGGCCTTCCTCCCGCACCACACGGGGGGCCGGCCTTCCTCCCGCACCACACGGGGGGCCGGCCTTCCTCCCGCACCACACGGGGGGCCGGCCTTCCTCCCGCACCACACAGGGGGCCGGCCTTCCTCCCGCACCCCACAGAGGGCCGGCTTTTCTCCCGCACCGCACAGGGGGCCAGCCTTCCTCCCGCACCACACGGGGGGCCATAGAATCACCTGTGATAGATCATCATTGTGTCTTCTCTGTCCCTCTGCAGGTATGAAGATGGTGAGGGGGTCACTGCATTGTCTCCCCGCAGGGTGACCAGGAACACAGACTCAGGTAAGTGATATTTCTGTGACTCTGGAGACAATCCTAACTTTTTTTAAATATATATCTAATCTTATAATAAAGCTGCACTGCAAGTAGACTATGAAAAGGTTGTATGTTATGTGCCTTCAAAAGGGCTGTGTGACCTTCAGGATGGGAGGGGCCTGACAACTAAAGGAAACAAGGCAGCTGCCCCGGCCCGAGTTCTGTATATTGGCTTCTATGCCTCCAAATCACAGGCCCGCCCCCTTGTGTGCTTTGCTTTTTGACTACAGTATGGTTCTAAAGTTGCAGGGTTAATAGTTTACCCCCCACCCAAAAAAAAACTTCCACTGTGTAGCCTTGCCCATCTTGAATCATGCACAAATGCAAGGCCTACTTAGACATGTAGCTCCAGGACCTGTGCTGTTGCGGCTGGATTCAGCAGGCTTTTTAGAGTGGAACACAAGATCTCTATCTTTTTCCCTTGTTACAGAACGGCGATCTGCCTTGTTTACATGTGCAGACCGCTGTTCTGCCTTTCTCCGGATCGATCGGCGGGTCCCGGCGGACACAGAGTCCGCTGGACCTGCTGTTAAATCACCACGTGTGCACGTCCTAAATCGACACGCGTGCACGTCCTAAATCACCACACAACGTGCACGCCCCCAAACCTCCACTGCCTCTCTCGGGATCGATCAGCAAGTCCCGGTAGACACAGAGTCTGCTGGACCTGCTGTGTCAAATCACCACGCGTGCACGTCCTAAATCACCACGTGTGCACACCACCACGCGACATGCAACGCCCCCAAACCTCCACGCGATGTGCATGCCACCAAACCCCCACACGACAAAATCCCCACGCGACGTGCACGCCACCAAACCCCCACACGTCCAAATCCCCACGCAGCGTGCACGCCGACAAACCCCCATGCGGCGTGCACGCCGACAAACCCCCACGCGACGTGCACGCCGACAAACCCCCACGCGACGTGCAACGCCACCAAACCCCCACGCGACATGCACGCCGACAAACTCCCACGCGACATGCACGCCCCAATAGGATGCATTAATGTGAAAAAACAGAGGGTTTATAACCCCTTTAAGTGGATAAGGTAGGGTTGTCATAGACATAGAATTTTTTTTATTATTTCTTCCGCTAGTAATATCGTTTTATTCACCCAGGAAACGTCCGCCCGCTTGGCACCAATGGGGAAACGACATCAGACGTAGCGTTGGTGCAAGCAGTTCGGACATGAAGACGCTCTTCTTTAATGCCACAGTTAACGAAGGTTGCGGTGAGTGGAAGCCAGAGGGCAACCCCCAGCGGAGAGAGGAACGGGCACAGGGCAGGTTTCTACAGGGCGCCACCGGACAGGATGTGCCGCGTACAAGCGAGCAGGAGAGTCCGCCACAGCCAGACCAGAAGCGCTTCACCTGCCCCCAGCTACTCTGCGACAAAACCTTCGCCTCCAAGTACAAGCTCTGCAGGTAGCGGTCGTATTGCGGCATGCGTAGTATTATTTGTATTTTGTGAAGCCACCGGTAATTGAGGCCCCCGGCTTTGCGGCCTTCTGCAGGCCTCAGATTCCTTCTGTGATCTGGTGCCACCTTGTGATGGCCGTTGGCATTACAGGTTACATTACATTGCATTACAAGTAGCAAAACAGCAGTTCTAATGGGTTTTTCACTGCCATCTTCTTCTCTTTAATTAGAACCCCCAAACATTATATATATTTTTTATTCTAACACCCTAGAGAATAAAATGGCGGTCGTTGCAATACTTTCTGTCTGGCTATTAACTTTTTTATCTGGCTCCTAGATTCCAAGCAAATTTGTCAAACCCTGGTTTAAACGTCATTGCATCACAGCAAAGGATGTGGAGAGTTTTACAGTGTTTTCTAGAAGAAGCAGCCACATCCGGAGTAGGAAAGTCTGTTCTCTGCCAGCATGCTGCAGAGAAGGACGCTTGTGCTCTGTGTGGAAGCAGTGGTTTCTCTGCAGAGGTCTGACATGCCCTCAGATAGAGCTTTCCAATCAGTAGGCAGCATGAGCTTCTGCCAATTGATGCAGGAGGCATGTTGGACCTGTGCAGAAAGAATGCTGCTTACACACAGAGAACAAGAGGCCACCTCTGCAGCATGCTGGCAGGGGACAGGCTTTTCTATTGAAGTGGTGGCTGCTTTGTAAAGAAGGGGAAATGTAGGACTTTGCACATATTTTGCCTTGATGCGCCTGCAAAGTATTTAGTCGACTTTACCGGAAAGACAGATAATTACATTTATTTTCTGTATTTTTTTTCTAGGCACATGGCTACCCACTCTATGCAGAAATCTCACCAGTGCTTTCACTGCGGCAAAATGTTCCACCGCAAGGACCATCTGAAGAACCACATGCAGACCCACAACCCAAACCGCGTGGCTCTCCAGTGCCCAGAATGCAGCAAGAACTACAGCACCAAATACGGACACCGCCGCCACCTCGCCTTACACGCCATCGCCCGGGGAGACCTGAGCTGCACCATTTGCCTTCAGGTCTTCAGAGACCGCCAGACGGTGTTGGAGCACCTGAAGAGTCACAACCACCGCCCGCCGGCGGGCAACCGCGAGAAGAAGTACCCGTGCGAGCACTGCGACCGGTGTTTTTACACCCGCAAAGACGTGCGGCGGCATCTGGTGGTGCACACCGGACGGAAGGATTTCCAGTGCCACTGCTGCGCGCAGATGTTCGGCCGCAAAGACCACCTGACGCGCCACATGAAGAAGAGCCATTGCGAGGAAGTGCAGATCAAGCTGGAACCCCCCGATGATTTCAGCCACATGAGCTGCCGGCCGGCCATCGTGAAGGAAGAACACGGGCCGGTCATGTGCATGCAGCCTCGGGATAACCTCGCAGCCGGAGCGTACACTACATCATTTCAGCCAATGCCAAGCTCCGCCCTTCCCCCATCTCTGATGCCAAATTCCTTGCCCTTAGGGCTCAACTACCCCACCGAAAGTGCACCTACCTTTTCAACAGAGCCATCGAGCAGGTTCCAGTTCACATCTACCTCATACTTTCCAAAAAGTGAGATGGATCCTTACATGTCCGATGGATCTGGGGGCTTCGCCCTCCCCTCCGGCGATTTGTCTTCTTTCCCACCCCAAGCGTCCTTGGACGAGTCTTTCCTCTCGGCGTTGTGCGACCCTCTATCCTCGGGCATTGATTTCAGCCATTTTCTCGGATTTTTGCCCATTAACTTCCCTCCGTGTAACCTCCCGGTCACCGGCCCCGACCCCACGGTGGGAGAAAACCAGTCGTTTTTGTCTTCTTTGGGCCACGCGCAGATACCAATGGGCTCCATGGCCGGAGACCTGGCTATGCCTCATTTTACCTCAGACATGAATTCTACCACATTGCCTCAGTTTCACCAAGCCTTCAAGTAAATATGGTGAAAACATTTGTTTTTGTTGTTTTTTTCAATTCTTACCTCATTTTGTTGCCATCTTCCAAGCAAACACGTTAGCCACCATCAAAGCCTAGAGGTCCTAGTAGACCCTACCTGTCTAGTTTTGGCAAAAACCTTATTCCCCCCCCCCCCCCCCCCAACAGAGAATCTTACCTCAGGACCAGAGACCAAACCATTCCACGTTTGGTGGAAATAAGAAAGATACCCCGACAAATGTGAAACTGGTGGCATTGGGCGGAGGGTTGGACAAGATGGCAAGCGCGGTGTGTTGCGTTGACACCTCCTCGCCCTTATAGCCACCTCTGGATGTGTGTTAGGAATGGGTCTTCTGAACGAGAACCTGTTTTGAGTCCTCTGTTACCATAGCAGTGCCAATTATCATCTACCTCTTCTAGATCTACGTGAAAAGACTATTTCCCGGAGGAGACCAGTTTGACTTCCTCGCAGTGGGATTGTTGTACTAATCCCAGTCGTAGAGCCCCCTTCCCCGTCTCATAATACCTCACTATGCAGTTTACAATGTATATAGTCTTCTGACAAACGACAAGCTGTGCCAGGGTGCTTTGGTGCCCCCCGTGATGGCATTTTTTTTTTTTTTTTTTAAAAAGTGCTTTAGTTTTGACCACAGTGTTCAAGTTACGTCCTGTACACATATCTTGCCTATGTTATTCAGGATTACAGCATAACAGTATTCATTCCATGTCTTCTGTCTGTACCTATCACCACAGTGTTTTCATGACGACTTCTCCTCGAGGGTCCACAGCAGTTGGATTGACTACTTGCTGGGGGGGGGTCCGTCTGGTCTGTTACAGCCCTTCTCTTATGGGCAAGCCAAGGTTTGTGTTTCATCTGAACCCTGAGGTCAACCATGTGGTCTGTGAATTCTCTTTATGTTTGTTGATTATCTAAATTTTTTTGATCCCTCAAATAGCAGTTCATACCGTCTACGAGTGCCCAACAAATGTCCAAGAGTCCAGAGGTTAAAGCGGAGGTTCCGCTGAATTATTATTTTGTTTTAAAAGCCAGCAGCTACAAATACGGCAGCTGCTGAGTTTTAAAAAATAGACACTTACCTGTCCAGGGTGCCCACGATGTCGTCAGCCGAGGACGAGCACCCACGGCTGCACCCACCGCCATCCTCGGTGAGGGAATCGGGAAGTGAAGCGTTGCGACTTCACTGCCCGGCTCCCTACTGTGCATGGGCGAGTAACGTCGTGCCGTGCCGTCACTGGTCCATGCTCTCTTCTGGGAGACAGCAGGGGGGGTGCGGGTAGGAGCGTTTCTGCCGCACAAGTTGTTCCCGGAAGTGGGTGCAACTTTCTGTCTTAGACAGGTATCTGCACCCCCCTCCCCCCTGAAAGGTGCCAAATGTGACACCGGAGGGGGAGGGTTTCGAAAAGCGGAAGCTCCATTTTTGGGTGGAGCTCCGCTTTAATGATAACATTGGGGAGTGGTGGAGTCTGTTTGGGTCCCACCCACAGCGCATTGAGTGGTGTTCCGCTGTAAACCAAATTTGTAATGACAAACTTTGAATTTTTTGGACATTTGATTGGCACTTTCACTAGACCAGCCATTCTCAACCAGGGTTCCTCCAGTGCAGGGGTCTCCAAACTTTGTAAACAAAGGGCAATTTTACTGTCCTTCAGACTTCGGGGGGGGGGGGGGGCAGACTGTGCCCATCGGGAGTAGAAAATGACCAAGCATCAGCTGGAGTAAACAAATGTCCTATCATAGCGTCAGCGAGTTCTTTGGTATTATTGGGCCCCATTTTTAGAGTCATTGTTGCCCATCATTGGTGTCACTGGGAGGAATTGTGTCCCATCATTGGTGTCACTGGGAGGAATTGTGTCCCATTATTGGTGTCACTGGGAGGAATTGTGTCCCATTATTGGTGTCACTGGGAGGAATTGTGTCCCATTATTGGTGTCACTGGGAGGAATTGTGTCCCATTATTGGTGTCACTGGGAGGAATTGTGTCCCATTATTGGTGTCACTGGGAGGAATTGTGTCCCATTATTGGTGTCACTGGGAGGAATTGTGTCCCATTATTGGTGTCACTGGGAGGAATTGTGTCCCATTATTGGTGTCACTGGGAGGAATTGTGTCCCATTATTGGTGTCACTGGGAGGAATTGTGCCAATGAATAAAATTGTCCCTCAATGGCCAAATAAAAGCAAGTAAAGGTCCACCAAGCCACAGTTTTGAGACCACTGATCTAGTGGTTGATGGTTGATAGGTGTTCCTTGACAATGTAACTGATTGACCTCCCACTTGATGGTGCCCCGAATGGTTCTGGGTAACATACCACAGAGTAAACGGTATGACAATCCAGTGATATATTCAGCTGTCTGTTATGGTGGCCACCAATGTAAAGTGGACATTTTTCTTTGACTACCAATTTTAAGGGAGGGAGGGGAGGTGTTGGGGAACTCTTCCCACTGACCATCAACGTAATCGGGACATTCCCAATGACCACCATTGTAAGGAACATTCTTCCCTCTAACCGCCAATGTAAGGGGCATTCCTATCACTGATCACCAATGTAAGGGACATTCTTCTCACTGATCACCAATGTAAGGGGCATTCCTATCACTGATCACCAATGTAAGGAACATTCTTCTCACTGATCACCAATGTAAGGGACATTCTTCTCACTGATCACCAATGTAAGGGACATTCTTCTCACTGATCACCAATGTAAGGGGCATTCCTATCACTGATCACCAATGTAAGGGACATTCTTCTCACTGATCACCAATGTAAGGGGCATTCCTATCACTGATCACCAATGTAAGGGACATTCTTCTCACTGATCACCAATGTAAGGGACATTCCTATCACTGATCACCCATGTAAGGGACATTCTTCTCACTGATCACCAATGTAAGGGACATTCTTCTCACTGATCACCAATGTAAGGAACATTCTTCTCACTGATCACCAATGTAAGGAACATTCTTCTCACTGATCACCAATGTAAGGGACATTCTTCTCACTGATCACCAATGTAAGGAACAGTCTTCTCACTGATCACCAATGTAAGGGGCATTCCTATCACTGATTACCAATGTAAGGGACATTCTTCTCACTGATCACCAATGTAAGGAACATTCTTCTCACTGATCACCAATGTAAGGGGCATTCCTATCACTGATTACCAATGTAAGGGACATTCTTCTCACTGATCACCAATGTAAGGAACATTCTTCTCACTGATCACCAATGTAAGGGGCATTCCTATCACTGATTACCAATGTAAGGAACATTCTTCTCACTGATCACCAATGTAAGGGACATTCTTCCCACTGATCACCAATGTAAGGGACATTCTTCTCACTGATCACCAATGTAAGGGGCATTCCTATCACTGATTACCAATGTAAGGGGCATTCCTATCACTGATCACCAATGTAAGGGACATTCTTCCCACTGATCACCAATGTAAGGGACATTCCTATTACTGATCACCAATGTAAGGGGCATTCTTCTCACTGATCACCAATGTAAGGAGCATTCTTCCCACTGATCACCAATGTAAGGGACATTCTTCTCACTGATCACCAAATTCGGGGTACAAAGGTTGAGCATGGCTGCATTAGACTGTATGTGGATTCTCAGATCTGAGTGTAGGCCGGCCCACGGTGTGGAGGTTTCCCGCACCAGAGTTGCTGTGCCCAGTGACAATTGAGTTGAATGGATTGTATCCAGTGCCTCGTATTTCTCTTGTGATGTCACTGATTTCCGGTAAGGGCCCAGACTGCACACAGCCTCAGATCTGTGGATGGATGAGGAGCTTCTCTCAGTGTTAATGCAGAATGTATTGATTACACAGATAGTATTCTTTATAGAGTCAGATCATTCCGGTGTCGGCGATATCTGTCACATCCAATTTCATGTACAGCATGCACACCAATGGTCGTATACCGCCATACTAGCAGAAGTTCCATCAGAGTGTAATATCAGGGCCTACAGGTTGCTTATTAAATACTCGGCGTTGCTGGAAGACTCTGCAGCTTCCATTAAATCAAGCCATAGATTATGAATCATGGGTCGAAGGAAGGAAAATTACTTGATTCCTCCATCAACACAGTCAGTCCCCCATCCCTCCCATTGTTCTATTGTGTTCTAACGGCAGGAGGTCTCCCCACTACATAATGATCACTGCTGGCTGCGATCGCACAAGAAAAACCAACAGGCTGGTTATACTGAAGTCCATTGAGGGATCGACTTCAGTACGACCAGCCTACCCATAGATTGATCGAAACTTCGACAGTTCCTGCTGCACCGGACAAATTCCGATCTATCTACGGCTGGCTTGTGCATTTGTCTTGTCTTTTTAGCTCCACCCCCTTCATGCACATTGGGGCACCGCCCCCATCACAGTCAGGGCCGTCTTGATAGCATCATGGGCCCCTGGGCAAAGCAATGCTCTGGGGCCCCTACAATGATGACAGTGCAGGTGAACGGACATCAAGTAGGTAGGAGGCAGACTGCCTCCCCTGTGTATCTATCACTCTCAGTACCCTCATGGGGCCCAAGGACCAGCTACTTTGGGGAAAGTGCAGGGGCCCCTGGGCCGTGCCCAGGTGTGCCCTCTCATTAAGACGGCCCTGGTCACAGTAATAGGAAAAGCAGAGGGGGTGACTCCGATAATTCTTGTAGTAACTATATTAATACATGAAAGTGAGTAAAAAGCACAGGGGCCCACGCCCCGTCATACTGGTACTAACTAGGGTCACACCGACACCCTTTTTCTTACTGGCTGGTACGAGTGCCGGTACGAAATCGCGGTGCGATTTAAGCTCATACAAAATGAATGGGCTCAAGTCCCACTGCAAAGAATCGCATTGCAAGTTGAACAGGAATGCAGGGAGATTCCTGTCCGAATCTTAGGCCGTTTCCCACGCCGCTCCCGTCTGAAGCCGGGCTTGTCTGCGATTCCCACCTGGATATTACAAAGGAGAGGTACGGGGAACCTAAATGCGATTCAGACAGGAATCTCACTGCATTTCTCTTCAAATTGCAATGCCATTCTCTGCAGTGCGACTCGAGCCCTTTCATTTTGTATGGGCGCAACTTGCACCGCAAAGGTATCGCTTTCGGGGTATCGGAGCATTTTCACGAGTACACTCAAGTGAAAATACTCAGGATTAGTGCATCCCTAGTACTAACAATAGCATGGGGGGGGGGGCGTGGTCGCCTCAAGCAGCCAATCAGAATCTCTGCATTAGAAGCATGCGATGGATGCTGTCTGGTTGTCGGGCAGCTTCTGTCACAATAAAAACTAACAATTGTGGCCATGGGGGGATTATTATTATTCTGACTTGCATTTGAGCCGTACAAGTCACATGAGGTTCCTCGGGGGATTTCAGTCCTTTCATATCAAACAGGGAAGTCGGCATTATAGATCAGCACAATCTGTTTTATCACTAGAAACTCTGGGAGGACTGGACTTCCTGTTTCAGGAATATAGAATTATTTGTAGCACTTACCTTTTAATTACAACAATCCTCATTTCCCTGATCTTTAAACTGTAGAAACTTCTTTTGTACTCCAACTGCCATTTTTATAGAGCCCAACTGTCATTTGATGTACTTCTTGTTTCAGAAATATAGAATTCTTTGAAGCACTTGCCTTATAAAGGTCACATCGATCCTCCCTTCTCAGATTAGAACCTTCTTTCAAATACCAAGTGTCATTTCCAGATCCCAACCGTCATTTGATGTACTTCTAGTTTCGGGAATATAGAATTCTTTGTAGCACTTTCTTTATAAAGATTACAATCTTTCCTTCTCAGATCTTCAAACTGTAGAACCTTCTTTCAGATCCTGTTACTTTCCAGAACCCAACTGTCATTTGATGTACTTCCTGTTTCAGGAATATAGAACTCTTTGAAGCAATTGCCTTATAAAGGTTACGTCGATCCTCCCTTCTCAGATTAGAATCTTCTTTTAGAACCCAGCTGTCATTTTCCAGAACCCAACTGTCATTTGCTCTACTTCCCGTTTCAGGAATTTAGAATTCTTTGTAGTACTTGCCCGATAGAGATTACAATGGTCCTCCCTTCTCAGATCTTCAAACGTTAAAACCATCTTTCAGATCCCAACCATCATTTTCCAGAACCCAACCACCATTTTCTAGAACCAACCGTCATTTGATGTACTTCCCGTTTCAGGAATATAGAATTATTTGTAGCACTTGTCTGATAGAGATTACATTGATCCTCCCATCTCAAATCTTTAAGCTTTAGAACCTTCTTTCAGAACCCAACTGTCATTTTCCAGAACCCAACCGTCATTTGATGTGCTTCTTGTTTCAGGAATATAGAATTATTTGTAGCACTTGTCTGATAAAGATTACAATGATCCTCCCTTCTCAGATCTTCAAACTTTGGAAACATCTTTCAGATCCCAACCACCAATTTTCAGAAGCCAACTGTCATTTGATCTACTTCCCGTTTCAGGAATTTAGAATTCTTTGTAGCACTTGCCCGATAGAGATTACTTTGGAATTTTCTTTCAGATCCCAACTGTCATTTGATGTACTTCCCCTTTCAGGAATATAGAATTATTTGTAGCACTTGTCTGATGGAGATTACAATGGTCCCCCCTTCCCAGATCTTCAAATGTTAGAACCATCTTTCAGAACCCAACCGTCATTTTCCAGAACCCAACCGTCATTTGATGTACTTCCTGTTTCAGGAATATAGAATTCTTTGTAGCACTTGCCTTATAAAGGTTACAATGATCCTCCCTTCTCAGATCTTCAAACTTTAGAACTTTCTTTCAGATCCCAACTGTCATTTGATGTACTTCCTGTTTCAGGAATATAGAATTCTTTGTAGCACTTGTCTGATAGAGATTACAGTGATCCTCCCTTCTCAGATCTTCAAACTTTGGAACCATTTTTCAGATCCCAACCACCAATTTTCAGAAGCCAACCGTCATTTTCTCTACTTCCCGTTTCAGGAATTTAGAATTCTTTTGTAGCACTTGCCTGATAGAGATTACAAAGGTCCTCCCTTCTCAGATCTTCAAATGTTAGAACCATCTTTCAGAACCCAACCGTCATTTTCCAGAACTCAACCGTCATTTTCCATAACCAGTTGTCATTTCCAGAACCAACTGTCATTTGATATACTTCCTGTTTCAGGAATATAGAATTCTTTGTAGCACTTGCCTGATAAAGGTTACAATGATCCTCCCTTCTCAGATCTTCAAACTGTAGAACTTTCTTTTGGTTCCCAACCTTCATTTTCCAGAACCCAACTGTCATTTTCCAACAAAGGCTTCAATCTTGATTGCGAGTGAGACACGCAGGGGTCTTATCTTGGATATTTCAGTCAATGAGACCAGGCCATGGGAAATGGAAGGAAAAGTATGTTGCATGTCCCATATCTTTGCTATGGGCTACACCATTGGATCCAGTTTACCTCGCCCGTCCCCATCACACAGGGGAACAATAGCACTTAGAGGAAATATGGAGTGGAGATTTTAGGAGGTTAATTGTGAAATATCACATATGAATAATAATATTTTTTTTTAGGATCTCTTTCACGTCCCTGTCCTGCCCCCCCCGACTATTCACAACTACTTTTTATTTACGGAGGTCAAATGCAGAAGCTGCATATATATATATATACACTAGAGTCAGAATTGTGACTCCCCCCCCCCCCCTTCCCTGCCTGCTCTGTTGGGTTTCAATCAGAGAGTGACAGTCTGAAGGCAAACAGCCTCTGCTTTCTCTCCCTCTAGAAATCCCATAAGGCATTGTGGTAGGAGTTCCTTGTACAACATTTTTGTTTGAAAAATAATATGTTTATATTCATAAATAACATCCATAAAAAAAAATATATTATATATATAAAAAATAAATAAAAAAAAACTTAAAATATAGCAAACCAAAAGATAACAGCTTGGGTAAAATGGATACCCTTTCCTCCAGATGACAGAACATTATATGAATGAGGCAGACTGACAGATATAGAAATGTGGCCTCCAGTCTCGCACAGCTGTACCGGCTCCTCTTTTGGACTGAAATTGCTTCCTCCGATTTCACTGCATACTGTGAGCTTCTCACAATGTGCATTAGAAACTGCAGCAAGTCAGATAAAGCCCCTCCCCCGCCTCATTTCCTGGCTGGAGAACTATTCAATTTGTTGTTTTTTTTTCCATTATGGAGGCTCAGCATCACCTGCGGTGACCTGCATGCTGTATTTAAGACCTTCATCTACCCCATCAAAGAATTTGGGATATTGGCTCCCTGCCCTGAGCCAGCCCGCTGCTTGCATCAGGATCGAGCACTCTTCAGAGGAGTACTGGGGCAAGGGTGCTGTGCTGTGTTCAGGTAGCTATGTGCAGCACCCTGCTGGCTCCTCCCACCAGCCTGCATTGCATAGAAAAGCACAGAGAGCCAATGAGGACATCATTGGATCTAAAACAAGGTTATGCAATAAAAAGAAATATTAATACAAGCCTAATAATGATAGGAGGAACCAAGAACAAGCAAACTTAAAGCTTTAATAGGAAATCGTTATGGGGAATTGGATTGACAGATATCTCACTTAAAGGTGACCTTGTCAGGGGGTGGACCTTCCTAGCTGGTGGTGTGTTAAATAGCTCCCGGTGCTAAACTGCAGCCCTAAACCTGTTGCAGAACTACAAGTCCCATCATGCCTGTTGGGAGTCATGCTTGTAACTGTCAGCCTTGCAATGGCTCATGGGACTTGTAGTTCGCGCAACAGCTGGAGAGCCGCCAGTTTGACACCCCCTGGGTGTGTGCCACCTGCTGTAGTGTTGTTGATGGGGGTCGGCAGGATAAACCACAGCGGCCACCCAAAGCTCCTCCAGATTCAGCTTACCAGTCACTAGAACAGGGGTCTTAAATTGTGAAACTACAAGTCCCATCATCCCTCTGCCTGTGAGAATCATGCTTGTAACTGTCAGCCTTGCAATGCATCATGGGACTTGTAGTTTTGCAACAGCTGGAGGGCCGCCAGTTTGAGACCCCCGCACTAGAGAGTTTTGGATTCAGCGGGCAGGAGCTACCTGTGTCAGGATTTTATCTCTGTCGCCCTCTAATGTCCCGTCCTGGGATATTCTCTGAGTTTTTGTTGCTGTACACCGAGGTCCTGACACTAAACTAAAAGGTATGTGCTGTGTAGAGCATGGGTGCTCAACCTGAGGACCTCCAGCTGTTGCGGAACTACAGGTCCCATGGTGCCTCTGCCTGTGGGAGTCATGCTTGTAACCGTCAGCGACTTGCAATGCCTTGTGGGACTTGTAGTTCCGCAACAGCTGGATGGTCACAGGTTGAGCACCTATGGTGTAGAGCAGGGATATGCAATTAGTGGACCTCCAGCTGTTGCAGAACTACAAGTCCCATGAGGCATAGCAAGACTCTGACAGCCTCAAGCATGACACCCAGAGGCCGAGGCATGATGGGACTTGTAGTTTTGCAACAGCTGGAGGTCCGCTAATTGCATATCCCTGGTGTAGAGCTTTCATCCTTTAGCATTTCTCAACAGGCGTGACATTTACATTTTTTATTTTCTAATCTACACTAGGAAAGCGACTTTTAGCAGGTAATGACTGCAATTTGATTGGCTGTTAATTGTAAATATAGCTAAAATGCTTTCATTAAGGGGCCTGTGTCGGCGGGGCTTTTCAGGAGTTGGAGGCTTGGTTCACACCGCTGCGACTTTGGATCCGACCCAAGTCGCATGACACGTGAAATCCCATGTTGGTCAATGACAGATGTCTTAATTAGCACTACGGAAGTTGCTTCAACTTTAGAAAAGGTTCCGTTACTACTTCAAGGTGACTTCTACCCATAGACTTAATAGGTCCTCGTCTATATGTATGCGACATTACAAGATTACACGGGCATTCCCTGAAAGTCGCTAGGAAGTCGCCACTTTCAGGCCACGGCGGTGTGAACTGAGACCACTCAGAATTAGTCGAGCAATAGACCCCCCCCCCCCCCAAGCTGCCCCATGGGGTCCATCACTCAGAATTAGTGGGGCGATGGACTCCACCCCCAAGCTGCCCCATGGGGTCCATCACTCAGAATTAGTGGGGCGAAGGACTCCACCCCCAAGCTGCCCCATGGGGTCCATCACTCAGAATTAGTGGGGCGATGGACTCCACCCCCAAGCTGCCCCATGGGGTCCATCACTCAGAATTAGTGGGGCGATGGATTCCACCCCCCCCCAAGCTGCCCCATGGGGTCCATCACTCAGAATTAGTGGGGCGATGGACCCCCCCCCAAGCTGCCCCATGGGGTCCATCACTCAGAATTAGTGGGGCGATGGACTCCACCCCCCCCCCAAGCTGCCCCATGGGGTCCATCACTCAGAATTAGTGGGGCGATGGACTCCACCCCCAAGCTGCCCCATGGGGTCCATCACTCAGAATTAGTGGGGCGATGGATTCCACCCCCCCCCAAGCTGCCCCATGGGGTCCATCACTCAGAATTAGTGGGGCGATGGACCCCCCCCCCAAGCTGCCCCATGGGGTCCATCACTCAGAATTAGTGGGGCGATGGACTCCACCCCCCCCCCCAAGCTGCCCCATGGGGTCCATCACTCAGAATTAGTGGGGTGATGGACTCCACCCCCAAGCTGCCCCATGGGGTCCTTGCAGCCAAATCCCTTTGGGCCACTACATCCTAAATCCCAAGCGGGGTTTGGCATTTCCGTAGAACCCACAGAATCCCGCCCACACGGGCCCCGGACCGTTTTCTACACATGCAGGTTTCTTGAATGAGGCGAAGTGCAGTAAGCTACAGCGAGCGGGTACGAGACCTGTGATAGGTCAGTTCCGGCCGCTCCATATCGTGCACATTGCTCCGTTCTCTATGTGTCTTTATCTCTGTGCTCCGCCCTTTGATTTGGGCACCAGCAGCATCACTTCACACTGTGGACCAATCACTGACATTGTAGCACTTTGAGATTGATAGTTTGCCTGAATAGTAGATTTCAGACATATTTTTTTTTTTTTAATACAGATTTTGGGGGAGGGAGGGGGGGGGATACAATATTCTATATTTTTTTTGGTTTAAAGAGTGAAGTTTGCTAAATAAAAATTTACTAGAGAGCATTTGGTTTTGTGTGTTTATTTCGGCCACAGGCAATAATGAGCAACTTCAAGGATCACTACCCAACAGGATTCAGGGACCTCTGGTGGTAAGATCATTGGGTTCCCGGGTCTGCACACCCACTGTGCCCATTATGAGGGGTTCCCGGGTCTGCACACCCACTGTGCCCATTATGAGGGGTTCCCGGGTCTGCACACCCACTGTGCCCATTATGAGGGGTTCCCGGGAGGGGTCTGCACACCCACTGTGCCCATTATGAGGGGTTCCCGGGTCTGCACACCCACTGTGCCCATTATGAGGGGTTCCCGGGTCTGCACACCCACTGTGCCCATTATGAGGGGTTCCCGGGTCTGCACACCCACTGTGCCCATTATGAGGGGTTCCCGGGTCTGCACACCCACTGTGCCCATTATGAGGGGTTCCCGGGTCTGCACACCCACTGCGCCCATTATAAGGGGTTCCCGGGTCTGCACACCCACTGCGCCCATTATGAGGGGTTCCCGGGTCTGCACACCCACTGCGCCCATTATGAGGGGTTCCCGGGTCTGCACACCCACTGTGCCCATTATGAGGGGTTCCCGGGTCTGCACACCCACTGTGCCCATTATGAGGGGTTCCCGGGTCTGCACACCCACTGTGCCCATTATGAGGGGTTCCCGGGTCTGCACACCCACTGTGCCCATTATGAGGGGTTCCCGGGTCTGCACACCCACTGTGCCCATTATGAGGGGTTCCCGGGTCTGCACACCCACTGTGCCCATTATGAGGGGTTCCCGGGTCTGCACACCCACTGCGCCCATTATGAGGGGTTCCCGGGTCTGCACACCCACTGCGCCCATTATGAGGGGTTCCCGGGTCTGCACACCCACTGCGCCCATTATGAGGGGTTCCCGGGTCTGCACACCCACTGCGCCCATTATGAGGGGTTCCCGGGTCTGCACACCCACTGCGCCCATTATGAGGGGTTCCCGGGTCTGCACACCCACTGCGCCCATTATGAGGGGTTCCCGGGTCTGCACACCCACTGTGCCCATTATGAGGGGTTCCCGGGTCTGCACACCCACTGTGCCCATTATGAGGGGTTCCCGGGTCTGCACACCCACTGTGCCCATTATGAGGGGTTCCCGGGTCTGCACACCCACTGTGCCCATTATGAGGGGTTCCCGGGTCTGCAGGGGTTCCCGGGGTTCCCGGGTCTGCACACCCACTGTGCCCATTATGAGGGGTTCCCGGGTCTGCACACCCACTGTGCCCATTATGAGGGGTTCCCGGGTCTGCACACCCACTGTGCCCATTATGAGGGGTTCCCGGGTCTGCACACCCACTGTGCCCATTATGAGGGGTTCCCGGGTCTGCACACCCACTGTGCCCATTATGAGGGGTTCCCGGGTCTGCACACCCACTGTGCCCATTATGAGGGGTTCCTGGGTCTGCACACTCACTGTGCCCATTATGAGGGGTTCCCGGGTCTGCACACCCACTGTGCCCATTATGAGGGGTTCCCGGGTCTGCACACCCACTGTGCCCATTATGAGGGGTTCCCGGGTCTGCACACCCACTGTGCCCATTATGAGGGGTTCCCGGGTCTGCACATCCACTGTGCCCATTATGAAGGGTTCCCGCCATTTTTGGGCTGGTTTCCCAGGTCTGTAAACCTACTCTGCCCATGAGGGGTTCCCACCATTCTCGTGCTGAGTTCCCGGGTCTGTATAGCTGCTGTGCCCATTATGAGGGGTTCCCACCATCCCTGTGCCGAGTTCCTGGGTCTGTACACCTGCTGTGCCCATTATGAGGAGATCCCACCCCCGTGCCAAGTTCCTGGGTCTGTATAGCTGCTGTGTCCATTATGAGGGGTTCCCACCATCCCTGTGCTGAGTTCTCAGGTCTGTATAGCCGCTGTGCCCATTATGAGGGGTTCCCACCATCCCTGTGCTGAGTTCCCGGGTCTGTACACTTGCTGTGCCCATTATGAGGCGTTCCCACCATCCTTGGATTGGGTTCCCAGGTCTTTACACCTGCTGTGCCCAGTATGAGGGGTTCCCACCATCCCTGTGCTGCGTTCCTGGGTCTGTACACCCGCTGTGCTCATTATGAGGGGTTCCCACCATCCCTGTGCTGGGTTCCCGGGTCTGTACACCTGCTGTGCCCAGTATGAGGGGTTCCCACCATCCCTGTGCTGAGTTCCCAGGCCTGTACACCTGCTGTGCCCATTATGAGGGGTTCCCACCATCCCTGTGCTGAGTTCCCTGGTCTGTACACCTGCTGTGCCCATTATGAGTGGTTCCCACCATCCCTGTGCTGAGTTCTTGGGTCTGTACACCTGCTGTGCCCAGTATGAGGGGTTCCCACCATCCCTGTGCTGAGTTCTCGGGTCTGTACACCTGCTGTGCCCAGTATGAAGGGTTCCCACCATCCCTGTGCTTGTGCCCAGTATGAAGGGTTCCCACCATCCCTGTGCTGAGTTCCCGGGTCTGTACACCCGCTGTGCCCATTATGAGTGGTTCCCACCATCCCTGTGCCGAGTTCCCAGGCCTGTACACCTGATGTGCCCAGTATGAGGGGTTCCCTCCATCCCTGTGCTGAGTTCCCAGGTCTGTACCCCTGTTATACCCATTATGAGGGGATTTCATAAACCTTCATTGAATTTCTGGGTCTACACTGCTGTGCTCGTTATGAGGAGCTCCCACCATGTACTATATCTGTCCACCTGCATGTAGCCATTATGAGGGGCTTCCACAATCCCTACTAGATTCTTTAGACCCCTTTCACACTGGAGGTGTTTTTTTTTTCAGGCGCTTTAACGCTAAAAATAGCACCTGTAAAGCATCTGAAAAAAGCCTCATCTGCAATCCCAGTGTGAGAGCCCGAGGGCTTTCACACTGGAGCGCTGCGCTGGCTGGACGGCAGGCAGCATCTTTGAGGAGCTCTAGGAACGATGTATACACCGCTCCTAAAGCGCCCCTTCCCATTGAAATCAATGGCCAGCGCCTGCAAAGCTTTGAGGGCCCTTTTAACTCTTTATTCGGTCATTAGCGAGCAGAGGCGGCTCTTTAATTTGGCAGTCACCTAAGGCCTCACACTCATAGGTGCCTTGCGGCGACCACCTAACTTAACCAATGCATTAGCCCAGTTTTGAGAGACAGGACCTTAATGCTGCTGTGCTCAGACAGCAATAAGAGCCCTGGCGGGGCCGTCAGCATCCTTAACAACCAGTGAATATCGGTGACAGCACCCCTTGTGACGTCAATGACCCAGCATGCCCTCAGTCAATGACGTCACAAGGGGGCGGGTTCAACAGGTTGTTAAACCGGGTTCAACCTTGTTAAAGTGGGCTTTCAGATTCCGATAAGCCCCCTGCCCGCAGACCCCCACAACCCCTGGACAGGGTTGTGGGGAAGAGGCTCTTGTCCTTGAATTATTTTTCCCCATCGCCGGTGTGAATGGGGCCCCATGTCAAGTTTTGCCTAAGGCAAATAAAAAGCTACCGACACAGTCCACGTCTCATCAGTGCCACTGTCACATGACATTAACAAAAAAAAATATATAGATAATTGCACTCGGTCTTAAAAAAGTGGTATCGGGACAACCCTAATATATTCAAATTCAGAATACTTTATTGTTCCCAAAGGGATATACATTTATATATATTTTGTACCCCCTTCATCCAAACACTAAACATTCTGTAATGCTTTATGAAGCAGAACTAGAAGTTACCTTTATGTATAAATCTCATTCACAGATATATAACCTTTATATTATCCTTACAGAGCCCGGGACATTTAGCAATGTATATACATTTTACTAGTATAAAATGCAGTCTATAGTTTTACATGAACATTTATTTTAGGCTAAACAAGGCTTACCATCGGCTGCATGAAGTGTCCGTCACTGAGAATCCCAGACAGGAAGTCTGCGGTGCGCAGGATTTAGTTCCCTCCAGACTGGAACTCTGTCCTCCTCAGCTCTCGTCCTGAAACCATTTACACATAGATCTGTAGAAGTTAGTAGCCTCCTAAAGTACACCTGTCCTAAGGGAAGCACATGATCTGGCATCTGAAATTGCTACCGTGTTTCCCCCCGAAAATAAGTCTGGGTCTTATATTAATTATGCCAACGAAAGACACAGTAGGGCTTATTTTCGGGGTAGGTCTTATGTAATGTGCTGTCTTCTCTCCCCCTCTCCCTCCCTGCCTGTCAGGAGTCTCCAGTGTGAACCGAGTTAAAAAGCTTGTAAAATCCTATAATCCACTCTATTACAGTAGTATATAATGTACAATGCGTGCATTTCTGTAATATAATTGTGCCAAATACATTTGTTATAGCGCCGCTCTGCACTTCTGTTACCCGTCGGAGCTCTCTTCCCCGCATTTATTTTACAGAAACAAACACATTGTACATTATAAACTACTGTAATAGAGTGGATTATAGGCTTTTACAAGCATTTTTAACTAGGGCTTATTTTCAGGGTAGGGCTTATTTTTGGGAAAACACGGTAGTTCCCTGGCTGTGTGCGGCTTCAATACTTCCGGCAGACCTGAAACCATCCAGAATTCCCTACCTATTGTTCAGGATTTAGAGACCCTCTTGGAGCCAAAGTATCAGAAATGCCAGCCAGGGAACTGGTACTTTCAGGAACATGTGCATCGACTCCATGGACCCCTCTCTCAAAGAACTAGAAGAGTATATGGAAGCAGCAGATGTAAAGACATTTTTTGGGCTTTAGGTCCACATTAAAGCAGGGCAGATACAGACAACATGGTTTTGACTATCAGCTGATTTGGAAATTTGGCATGCCATCCCAGTTTAACTACGGTGCTTAGCAGGAACACAGGATCAGCACATTCCGCTGATTGGCCCCCGCTGTGTCCAATCACAGCAGGAAAGGCTGGCCGGCAGCCCGCGCGCCCCGGAACTGTCAGATCACATAGCAGGTACGTGATCTGGTAAAGAGCAGCCGCCGTGCTGCAGTAAAAACTATGGTGGGCGTCGTGATTAAAATGAAAAGGGTCCAGTTTAAGACCCAGTCCCCCATAGTGCCTATACTCATCAGCTCTCAACCTGCTACCCCACCCACATCTCTCCATTCAGCAAGAGGTGTACTCAGTACTTCCCAGTATGGTAACAGCAAGGATGCAGCACTGGGTAGGTGCCTTGCAGCCAATCGACAGACCAAAGGGCCGTCTCGTGGGGGGTGGTAGAACTGACCCCTTTTTCTTGTGTAAACTTTAACCAGAACAACCTGAATTTAATTACATTTTTCTCCTCATTTCCTGCTTATATTTGCCCTTAGGTGACCACATTTCCAAACTACCATTCAGGGACACCCTCCTTTCTCAAAAATCACCTTGTGCTGTAACGAATCACAGCACAGTGATTGGACACAAGAGGCAGGATTTATGATTTCTCCAATCACAAGCAGGGGGCGGGGACTGTGCTCCTCCAGGCATTCCCGGCCAGGACAAGTACTGTCACACTAGTAAAGCGGTGATGTGGCGGCCTTGTTTGGGGGCATCAGATTGGCCCGGGAGGGGGGGTGGCTGTGTCACTTTCATTCCGGGACACTGTATTGTCCTGGAATGAAGGTGCTCGGGACAGACCTGCAAAATGTGGGACTGTTCCGGGCAATGCGGGACACGTGGTCACCCTACTCGCCCTCCGTTTTCTTCCCTTCCAATTCAGTCACCCACAGGAGAGATGAAAATTTGAGCAGAAGTAGCACAAGGGTAACACTTAAAGAGACTCGGTCACTTTGTTCATTCAGGGCAAAAAGGGACAGTGCCTCCTGATAGCGCACCCTCCAATTTACAGTCCCTTGCCTGCTCCAATGGAGTCCCCCCCCCCCCCCCGTTGATCTAATGGGGCAGGGCTTCCAGGAATTGTGGCTTCCCACATGTGACAGTGCTTGAGCCAATTAAGTGGGCTATTGGAGGGTGTAGGCCAGTGATGGTGAACCTTGGCACTCCAGAACTACATTTCCCATGATGCTCATGTACGCCACAGTGTAGTTGAACATCATGGGAAATGTAGTTCTGGGGTGCCAAGGTTCGCCATCACTGGTGTAGGCCAACAAGAAGTGTCTCTTTAGGTGAACCGATTGCTTTACCCTCCATAAACAAAGCACGGGTTAAAGGTGAACTCCAGGCAGACACTTTTTAAGGATCTTTGTAAAAGACATTGCTTACCTGCAACAAATACAGTCTTCATTATTACCCCACTGCGTAAACACCACCAGGAACCAACCCACGAAGGGCTCCGTGTTCCTCGTTTCCTCTTTGTAAGATGGGTGACTTCTGTGCTACTTCTTCCCCGGGCCACTGGTCTTGTGGAACACCCCCAGGAGCTCCTTTTTAGCATCGGTAACATAATCACGGAATCGCTGGTTGTAGTGGGAGGACCCAGATGTCTCAGGTTCCTGGTCTGTCCCGCCCACCAAACTGCATCCAGTTCACGGTTCATCAACAAACCCAACCACCCACCGTCCACATTCACACCAAGCCCATTGCCTCAAAAATCACTCCACATTGATGGATACAGTTCCCATTGCATTTTAGTTTTTTTGGGCACGACCCCGGTACAGCGACAGACATATCATTAGAAAATCTTGTATAGAAATGCAGAAGAGGGGGACTTTATATTATACCATTGGAGGGAAAAATATATATAAAACAAACATCCAAAAAAAAAAAAAAGGATTTGAAACCATGTGTACAATTTAGCCATCCGAGATTCATATGGCCTTGAGATCAACTTATGAATGTTGACGCGTTTCGTGGAAAACCTTGCTTCATCAGGACCTCGGATCTCAATATGAAAATGTTGTAATACACATACAGCGCATCCAGAAAGTATTTCACATCGCTTCACTTTTTCCACATTTTGTTATGTTACAGCCTTATTCCAAAATTGCTTATTTTTCTCAAAATTCTACAAATACCCCATAATGACCACGTGAAAGAAGTTTAGGATCAGTAGTCAGCGGATCTCACTAACTTCTCCGCCTGCTGCATAGACTCATCCCTTACATCCCGGAAGAGGACACAGCAGTAGTAGTTGGAACGATCATCAATTCCCAACTCGACTACGCAAACTCCCTCTACTTAGGACTACCTAAATAACAGATTTGGCGTCTACAAGTCGTCCAAAACACAGCAGCCAGATGGGCAATGGGGAAAAACCCTGGGAATAAAATCACCCCATTCCTGAGAACCCTCCATTGGCTAGCCGTGAGGATCGGGTTACATTCAAGGACCTCTGCCTCACTCACAAATGCACACAAGGAAACGCTCCTCAATACCTATGCGAGAAAATAAAACACTACACCCCTAGTTGCGCCCTCCGATCAATTAACCAAAACCTCCTCCACATCCCCAAGACCCGCTACAAATCTAAAGGAGAGCGAAGATTTGCAGTCCAAGGACCGCGGCTATGGAACCAACAGACATCCGCATGGAAGAAAACTATCGGGCCTTCAGAAAAAAAATGTAAGACCCACCTCTTCTAAAGACACAGGACGGCACTGGATGCAAAAAACGCCTTGAGGCGATTTAGTTAGCATTTGTAGCGCTATACAAGTTACTCACTCACCCATGGAACACAGTCAAGACCATCATCATCACATGACACAACAGTGACATTACCAAGAACAGGATGTCCCTCCAAAATTGATGAAAAGACGAGAAGTCTCCCAAAAGCATGTGGGAAAGTGTGTTCTGGTCTGAGAAAACCAAATGTTGAACATTTTGGCCCTAATTACAACAGATATGTTGGCACAAAAACAACACTGCACATCACCAAAAGAACACCATACCCACCGTGAAGCATGGTGGTGGCAGAATGATGCTTTGGGGCTGTTTTTCTTCAGCTGGAACAGGAGCCTTAGTCAAGGTAGAGGGAATTATGAACAGTTCCAAATGGTGACAATTGATGGGCACAGTGGCGACAATTAATGGCATGGCACAGTGGCGACAATTGATGGGCACAGTGAGGCTGCAATTGTTTTTTTTTTTTTTCGTTTATTTGCGCCCACCCCAAAAATTTTGAGCACACTTCTGCAACCAGATGAGAGAGAGAGAGAGAGAGAGAGAGAGAGAGAGAGAGAGAGAGAGAGAATCTTTGATATAGATTTTATAATTCTCTCTCATATATATATATATATTCCCACACGTCTGCATTTCTATATACACATATCACGTAAGGGATGATGAGGTTGAAATGATGCCAATACCCCGCCCCCACACACAATACATTCTCCGTATTTCTTAGGAACTATACATAATTAAACACCAGAAGGGGCATTTATTTACAAAAAAAGACCAAAAAGATGGATATACAGAAATAAAAAACAAACAAAAAAAAAACAGACAAATCAGTCATTTCTTCAGGAATATGCTTATTTAAAACAGAAGAATAATTTAAACCCTTACGAGTCACCTACACACTATGCCGACAGTGCAGGCCAGGTTATGGATGAAGACGGCGAGGCCGAAATTCCTCAAACCTTGATAGTCAGTAGGCTTCTTTTTTGCTGTGCAGATGATGATAATCCACATTAAAAAGGACCTCTAAACCCAACAAGAAAACTCTATGTGAACCAGTAAAGCAATAACAATGGAATCTATGTACACTAATCCTGTAGAGACCTGCATGGGGAATCAGGTATATAAAGGAGACTTGTACTGAGAAAACCCGGATAGTCTGGCCGTCTCTGGCCTGGAGCCACTGCCTCGGGAAAGCGCAGGATCAGTATCACAGACTTGCCACTAGGAGACGTTACAATCTTCACATGATAACAAATGGGGGGGATTTACTAAAACTCAACAGTGCAAACTCTGGTACAGCTGTGCATGGTGGCCAATCAGCTTCTAGCTTCAGCTTGTTTAGTTAAGCTTTGAAAATAAAAGCTGGAAGCCGATTGGTTTCTATGCAGAGCTGCACCAGATTTTGCACCATCCACTTTTAGTAAATCTCCCCCAATGTATTGAAATGTCTGAGCAGCCTATTGTTACTTGTGAGCGGGGGAATACCATCTTCCTTTAAAATAATTACAGTTTTCAAAAATGCTTTTACATATCCACCAACATCAACACTTTTTTTTCTCTTTTACATAGAACAACCAGCAATTTAGTGGTCATTTAAAGCTGAACTCCAGGATAAGTGACTATTGTCTAAATACATTCGCCATGTGTGTATTCTTCCTTGGATTTTGGTGCGCTTTAAGGATTTCTTCCAGATCTGTGCAGCAAACTAGTGGGAACCTCTGCCTCTGTGCAGGAGCTTCCTGTAACAAAGACCGGGCATTGCTGCTCTCGCTCCTGGTACAGGGCGCCTGGTCTTGTCCCCCCCCTTCCTGTATATCTGCTGGGTACCTCACCCAGCTCTGTACAAGCTATAGGCAGCACAGCAGGGCCGCTGATAAGGGGGGTAGCACTTTCCCTCCCCAGGCCCCATCAACAGGGGGGCCCAGAGCAGCAGGAGCTTCCTGTAATAAAGACCAATCACTGCTGCTCTCACTCCTGGTGCAGGGTGACTGGTCTTGTCTCTGCCCCTTCCTGTATTTTTCTGCAGACAGCCTATAGTAGGGTGCATCTCCTGGGTCCCTTCCCCAGCTCTGTACAAGCTATAGGCAGCATAGCAGGGCTGCTGATTAGAGGGTAGGCACTTGCCCACCCTAGGCCCCATAAGATCAACAGGGGTGAAGGGTGACTGGCCTGGTCTTGTCCCCACCCCTTCCTGTATTTTTCTGCAGGCAGCCTGTAAAGGGGTGCATCTGCTGGGTACACCCCCCAGCTCTGTACAAGCTATAGGCAGCATAGCAGGGCTGCTGATTAGGGGGTAGGCACTTGCCCTCCCCAGGCCTCATAAGTTCAATGGATGGGGGGGGGGGGGCAGAGCAGCAGGAGCTTTCTGTATTAAAGACCAGTAACTGCTGCTCTTGCTCCTGGTGTAGGGCGACTGGTCTTGTCCCCACCCCTTCCTGTATTTTTCCACAGGCAGCCTGTAGCAGGGTGCATCTACTGGGTCCCTCTCCAGTTCTGAAATGCCAGGTTCATATATGCATGGCCACGGTTTTGTGCCTGGGGTCCGGTGCATTCCTGTTCACCGGTTCAGGTATGAAGCAGGTCCAAATTTTTGCCTCAATTGGACCCAAAAATCACACAGCACCCCTTTTGAATGCAGATCACGGCCACACGGGGCATGTGTAAAGCAGCTCCATTGAGAGCTGGGCACACCAAGGGGGAAAACCCGCATCCAATATAATACGCCAATATGTAAACGCAAACGCGTTTCGCACTATGACTGAGCACTAGACCTCTGTGCGAAATGCGTCAGGCATATATATCCCACCGCTTGCTGTGCTTTGTAGTGCTTTTATCCTTTTGCACCAATAAAGGCTACCTTTTAAGGTTATTTTTGGTGTGCGGCTGTCCATATACCTTTTCTCCTGACTTGTCTTGTCCCCGCCCCTTCCTGTATTTTTCTGCAGGCAGTCTGTAGTTGGATGCATCTGCTGGGTCCCTCCCCCAGTTCTGTACTAGCTATAGGCAGCTCAGCGGGGCTGCTGATAAGAGGGTATCACCTGCCCTTCCAGGACCCATAAATTCCCCGGGGGGGGGGGGGGGGCCTTGAGCAGCACGAGTGGGTGCAATTCCTGGAATCAATCTCTTACTGGCTCTACCAAAGCGTCAGGTTTGTGAATGAACAGGGAGCCCCTGTAGAGGGTGCTTCCTGTTCATTCACTCTGCAGCTGAGGCTGCAGATAAGGATTGAGGAATCTGGGTCCTCAATCCCTTTGTCTCAAAAATGACATGATGGGTGTCTGTTTAGACCCCTGATATTTCACTAACCCCCACAGGGCTGTAAACAGTCATAAAAAAACATAATTAAGGGCTCATTCTCACAAGTATTCTGGTTGCGTGGTATGTTCAAGCGGCTGCAGACGTCTGTAAGGCTTGGTTCACCGAGGTTGATTGACTAAAACTGGAGAGTGCAAACATCTGGTGCCGCTCTGCCTAGAAACCAATCAGCTTCCAGATTTTATTGTAAAAACTAAACTGAACAAGCTGAAGCTAGAAGCTGATTGGCCACCGTGCACAGCTGCTCCAGATTTTGCACTTTCCAGTTTTAGTAAATCAACCTCTCTGTTCCGGTCAGCTAGGCTGTATGGGGCCCCGTGATTTTAGGGTAATATCTGTGTTTTCAAGGGCATCTGATACACACAAAGTTGACTTATTAATTCGATCCTTTATGGCTATTGAGGAATTTATTTATATTATTTTTATTTTTTTCTGCCTGGAGTTCAGCTTTAACTAGGATGTTATGTGCTTCAGAGGACCCAAAAAAAACAATCCCATGCCATGATTTGTGGCAACAAAAAAAAAAAAAAAGTATTTTATGAACAAAACCATTTCAGAGTAATAATAACTGTTCCTTCATCCGTCCTGACCGTTTAAATTCTGTTACATAACTCCGCCCCAAGGAGAAGCCGTAGCAGTGCCATTGGTCCAACATCCACAGAGCTTAGAGTTCTTGGCATACAGTTTTTTTTTTATCCAGCAGTGAATATGGCTGTGCCAGTACTTTATTTTTGGCATCTGCTGTCAGAGCTGGCATATGCCACATGTACACCGGGACTTCAGATCATGCTTCTCAGGGTTGGCATGCAAAGAAAATAAAAATAAGAGAACCAACTTTCCGTTCCAGATCAAGGATTGGCACAGGCTGGTGTCGATGCCCGGGCCAAAAGATTCAAGGTTTACAGGCACCCAACCACCGAAGGACACCCCCCCCCCCCCCAATACCACCACACAAACCATCATCCCTACTTGACCTCTTCCCCCCCTCCCAACAGTAATAATTTAAAAAAAAAGAAAGAGAAAAAAGAAAAAGTGAATGACAAAAGATGGGAATGATTTCGTCTAAAAAGTAAAAACCGCCACTGGAGATATTGGAAAACCAGAGAGGTTTAAAAAAAAAAAAAAAAAAATGCAATTGGATGAATCTCCTCACTCCCCTTCCCCCCACCCCCCCTTGTCCACGGACACGGTACCAAACGTTACATTCTGGATGTGGATGACGGGTTTTGATTGGATGGCGGCTCCCTGGTAGTGACGATTTTTTTGGAGGAGGAGACCGGCTCTGCCTTGTGCTGGATTGGTATGGCGAGTGAACCCTGGCATTAGTCTATTTTGACCGCCGCGTAGATCTTGCGGATGAACATGTAGGCGGCGTAGAAGCCAATGGTGCCGGTAAGGAGCCAGAAGGACAGAACCATGAGGGTGGTGTAGCCAAAATACAGGAGGGATGGGATGAATTCCACAATATCCAACTGAAGGAGAACAAGAAACAAAGTGCAGGTGAATAATTGTGGACCAGGGGATGCAAAAGTCCTTTATTTTTTATTTTTATAAAACAACAAAACTTGTCTATACTTACCTTCTCTGTGCAATCGAATCGCACAGAGCAGACGGGAACCTCCTCTTTTCGGGTCCCTTGCTGGCGCTCCTGACCTCTCCTCTCTGGTCAGTGCCCCCATGGCAAGCTGCTTTGTGTGAGCCTGTACCCGCTGCAATCACAGACAGCGGGGCCGACACACACACGCAGCGGGGCCGACACACACACGCAGCGGGGCCGACACACACACGCAGCGGGGCCGACACACACACGCAGCGGGGCCGACACACACACGCAGCGGCGCCGACACACACACGCAGCGGGGCCGACACACACACGCAGCGGGAGCGACACACACACAGCGGGAGCGACACACACACAGCGGGAGCGACACACACACAGCGGGAGCGACACACACACAGCGGGAGCGACACACACACAGCGGGAGCGACACACACACAGCGGGAGCGACACACACACAGCGGGAGCGACACACACACAGCGGGGCCGACACACACACAGCGGGAGCGACACACACACAGCGGGAGCGACACACACACACAGCGACACACACACACAGGAGCGACACACACACACAGCGGGAGCGACACACACACACAGCGGGAGCGACACACACACAGCGGGAGCGACACACACACAGCGGGAGCGACACACAGGAAATTTGGTCAAAATTTGTTGGCAAGATGAATGCAGAATGTTATCAAAAAATACCGGAGGAACATTTCATTCATCAGCCACCCCTTAAAAGTAAAAAGTGATAAACCAATCCACGTGCTTACCTTATTTACAAAGTAGAATACGGCGTAAACCAAGACGTAAAATGCAGATCCACCGGACACCAGGAACGTCCTCCACCACCAGCGGTAGTCCTAAGGTAAATTTGTTACAATTTTTATTACCAGAGATGAGGACACAAGAACATTCACAGATGGAAAGGGGAGGAATACTACCTGATCAGTGCAAATAAAAGCTTGCAAAGCCCTCCAAAGATGATGTGTACTGAGCATGCCCAGTATACAGCTGAACGGTGCATTAACCACCAGAAAGTTTTACTCCCTTCATGACCGGGGCCTTTTTTTTGCTATTTATCACTGCACTACTTTATTTTTTGTAATTATTTTTCAAAAGAAAGTTACATTCAACACCGATACCCCCACAATAGGGATAAAACATTTTTGTGGAAGGGAGTTTAACAAGACACGCGGCCACTCACTAAAATGAGAAGAAAAGAGGTTTAACTACGTAGAGGGTTCTTTACTGAATTCCCTTCCACAGGCGGTGGTCTCAGTGGGGGGCATCGATAATTTCAAAAAAATATTAGATAATCACCTGAACGGCCACAACATACAGGGATATACAATGTAATACTGACATATAATCACACACATAGGTTGGACTTGATTAACTTGTGTCTTTTTTCAACCTCACCTACTATGTAACAGCCAAAGTATGCAATGATAACCATAACACAGTCAAATTGCACAGAAAGGGTCACATAACTGGAGTTATAGAACAACAAGCCCAGCCTTGCACAGTATGGATGGTCATGAATAACTATTCAGCACTAAAGTGGAGCTCCACCCAAAAAAGAAACTCCACTTGTTTGTTTCCCCCCGCCCCCCTCAACTTCCACATTTGGCACCTTTCAGGAGAGAGCAGATCCCTGTCAAAACCAGGTACCCATTCCCACTTCAGAGTAAGATCACCGAAATTGTTGTACGATAATCTACAAAATTCACCCATAGGCGACACCAGCGAGCGTCCCGATTATCAGAGTATATATCTCTTTTACACAAGCCGTTTATCGGCTCTCTTGAACACAGCTGATCACTTATTGGCTCTTCACTTCAATCCGGGATTAGCAGGGTCCAGGCGACACTGCAATCACAGAGCGTGCAGCCCACACACCCCCGAGATGGGTGTGATCACAGGAGCCAGTCATATCATGGCGTCCCGGAACTGGACGTCCGTGTTGTAGCCGCCATTCGACTATAGCGCGGTCGGCAAGCTGCTTTATAAAAAAAATATTTTAAAAACTGCTCGTGTGTACTGCTCTTAAAAAGGAACTGATGATACAGAGTGATACAAGCAATGCAATGATAAAATACTGAACAGCACTGGGCACATGGAGCAGCTATTGTTATTCTTTGCGTCTTCTCTCTGGACACCCAAACAAACGTGTTCATCGCCCCATCACTAGATATCTCACCTCTGCACACAGCTGGAAGTAAACCATGACGATGCTGATTTGGGAGCATGACACCACCAGAATGATGAAGACCAGGAACAGGAAGCCAAACAGGTAATAGAACTGGTTCTCCCAGATAGCCTGAAACAGACACAATTCAGTGCATTTTTTATGTAAAATGTAACCCTTCGACCCTTCTTCTTTCTCTTACAATCACCTGAAAGCTCTAATGGAATTCTTACAGTTTCTAGTAATAAAATGAAGGTGTCTAAAGGAGATACAATGGGGAGGAAAGAATACATAAGGGATAGCAGCTCATTGTGTAAAGATGATAGATCTCGTACACCAAGGATATGCAATTAGTGGACCTCCAGTTTTTGCAGAACTACAAGTCCCATGAGGCATAGCAAGGCTCTGACAGACACAAGCATAACACCCAGAGGCATGATGGGACTTGTAGTTTTGCAACAGCTGGAGATCAGCCAATTGCAGATCCCTGACGTACACAGTGGATGTGAACCAGACCGACTGGCTCACTCCAACACCGGCCAATACCGGAGGTGCCTAAGAATCCCTACACAACATAGTATATCCACATGGGTTTTATTTTTACTTCATCACGTCTGTTCTACTCCATCAAAACACCAAATCAATGTACTTACACTGAAGATGAAAAATAGTTCAATGAACATGGCACCAAACGGCAAAATCCCAGCCATAAGGATCCTGAAAGAAAAACATTATTAGGATGCTTGTCAGAAGATTCTACACAGACACATGCAGGTCAGGTCGTGGGATTTATGGTGAGGGGCTGAACAGGGAAGGTGGCACCGTCCTGCTGGGGAGGGCGGCAAAAAAATAAACCCGCTGTTTGACACTGCATGGCCAAAGCAGGATACCACTTTAATCCCTTCCCACCCGTCCTCACATCCCCTGTGTTCTTAATGCCCAGGGGGTGGGAAGGGTGTTTGAACTTTTTTTTTCTTTACATTTCTTCAGTTACTTCCTAGTTCCGGGCCTAGGCAGATGATGTCATACAACTCATGAGTCTTCAGGAGAGGAGAAGTGTTTTCTTAGCTAAGCAAACCCTTCTGTCTCCAAGCTTTAGCTAAGGGTAGATAGATTTCAGGAAGTAAATTCTACATGAATCATTCGCCCTTACTCAAGATGGCGATGGGCAGAAATGCTAGGGGGGTGTTTTTAAAATGATTTCTCAACAAAACAAAGCATGGGTGGATTGGGGTTTGTTTTGATAGTTAAACATTAAAAAGAGATGTATGGGTTGTTTTAAGGATCATACTTATCCAGGTCTGATGGTGCATCTGTCCCCCAGGGCATCTAACACTGAGAACCGAGTGATCGAACACTGCTGATCACTCAATTCTCTCAGCCCCCCCGAGCAGGGAGGTGCCGACTCTCAGTCTGCTCTGCCCACCACCCGCATTCACCGAAGTGCTGGGCTGTGAAAGGGGGCAGGAGCAGCCGACTCAGGCTCTCAGCGACTCGCTGAGAGGCTGATCCAGGTGCCGGTCCAGGCAAGTGGGCGGATCCCAACTTGTTTTTCACGCTCTTGTCCTAGCATGAACCGCCTCTGTGATGTAAGCTGACTTCAGCCCACTGTCTGCTGAAAACAGAGCTTTGGCTGTACTTCTCTAAATCATGTATTTTTTCGGTGCTCAGATGAAGATCCCCTTTAATGATTCAAAATAATTTGCACATTTGAAAAGACAGAAATCTTTTCATAAAAGGAACTTACCCCACAAACCGCTTCATGTACCAACGCTGTTCTGGGATCTGCCTTGGAATCTGATTGGTTCTCACAGGATTATCATAGGGCTGCTTGCGGAAGCCAAAGTAGTAGCCAAGGTAGACTAGTGGGAGTGAAATTCCAAACCACATGCACAATAGTGCCAGCATGGTGGGGAACGGGACCTGGAGAGACACAGCGGTGTTAGCCAATCAAGTGTGGAGCACTATGCTAAAGAGGAACTCTGAAAACATACTTACTGCGCCCGAAGAATGTTTCCCCCAGATGAAGCAGTTCAGCACAAAACAAATACTAAAGACCACTCCGGGGTAGAGCGTAGCCGTCTGAAATGAGAACGTTTAATCCTTATTAAAGCAAAATAAAGACAATTCTCCTATGGCAGGGGTAGGCAACCTTTCAGAGGTTGAGATCTACCTGGACAATATGGAGGTAATCAGTAACAAGACGGCATTAAGAACACACAGTGTGTCACAGTAGTATACTCTGCCCCCCCCCCCCCACATCACTTCATATCACCTCCTACCTCCTCCCAAACAGCAGTGTCCTCTGACCCCCTTCACATCACTATCTGCCGCCCCCCCCCACCGCAGTGCACCCTCCCTCCTTCACATCACCTTCCTGACTGTAGTGTCCACTCCAGGACAGGGAAGTGTCCAATTATTAGAAGCCAGCAGCTTATGTGTAGCTGCTGGCTTTAAATTTTTGCAGCAGTGGGCGGACCTCCACTTTACTATCCAGGGCAATCAAAGGGTTAACTGTGTGCCTAGCCATTGTTTTGTGTACTATGCTATTTAAATAAAAATAAAATAGTATAGGTTTTATAGGAGAAAGTAAAAAAATATAATATATATATACATACACACATATATATATATATATATATATATATATATATATATATATATATATATATATATACATATACACACATACACACACACATTTTTTTCTTCAAAATTGTCTTTTTGTTTAAAGCGCAAAAAATACAAAACCCAGTTGTAAAAAATACCACCAAAAGAAAGCTTTATTTGTGAGGGGGGGGGGGGGGGGGGGGGGGGGGGGGGGGGGGGGGGGGGGGGGGGGGGGGGGGGGGGGGGAGGGGGGGGGGGGGGGGGGGGGGGGGGGGGGGGGTGGGGGAAGGGACATAAACTTAATTTAGGCTACTTTCACACTGAAGGCGTTTTAGCGCTAAAAATAGCGCCTGAAAAGCACCTCTCATGCATGCCCTGTGTGAAAGCTAGAGCGCATTCCACACTGAGGCGTCGCACTAGCGGGACAGAAAAAAAGGTCCTGTAAGCAGCATCTTTGGGGCGGTGTAGGAGCGCTGTATACACTGCCCTAAACACCGCCCCTGCCCATTGGAATGAATAGGCAGAACTTCTGTTGCGCTGCAACATGGGCGGTTTTAACCCTTAAAAGCGGTTAAAAGCGTCCCACTAGCGCCGCTAAATTTACAGTAAAGCTTTGCTAAAACGAGCACTGCGACTAGTGTGTGAAAGTAGCCTTATGTACAGCTTTGCATGACCGCGCAATTGTCAGTTGAAATAACGCTGTGCCGTATAATAAACAATTACCCGTCATGAAGGGGGGATATTATAAAGACCTGTGTGGACTAGCAGTCTTCCCTTTTAGTCTGACCTCTCCAATATTCAACCTTCAAGGGTCACCTCCCATACAGAGGACATTTAATGAGTCGCCTTCTACTCCACTCCTCTGTTTTCTTATACCTAAAGCCTCATGCACACTGCATGCTTCTTTCAGCTGCTCCTAGGGGCCTCTGGCGTTTTGTTTTTCCTGCCTCTAAATGCCCTTAGAAGTTATCTTGTGTCTCCATGCACACATAGGGGGATATTTACGAAAGGCAAATCGACTTTGCACTGCAAGTGCACTTGGAGGTGCAGTCGCTGTGGATCTGAGGTGTAGATCAGAAATGAGGGGAAGCTCTGCTGGTATTTTTATCCAATCATGTGGAAGCTAAAATGCTGTTTTTTATTTTCCTTGCATGTCCCCCTTGGATCTACAGCGACTGCACTTCCAAGTCTTTCATAAATAACCCCCATAGGCTTTTAGAGGCAGAAAATAAAATGCCACTACCAATGCGTCCAGGAGCAGCAGAGTTTTGACAGAAAAAAAACGTCTGACGCTTATAACCGTGCGTTAATGCAAGGCATGTCTAGCACTTCAGTGATAATTCATTTTAATGGGCAAAAAAAATAATGTATTATTCTGGCCAATTAAATGAATGCCCAAGGGCTTGAGGTCTGTAAACGAGTCTAAATGTGTTACGTAGTTTTACAAGCATCAGGCGTTGCCAGAATGCTGCTACCAGACGGAAAGGCTCCTAGGAGAGTTTGCAAAACGCCCTTTGTGCATGAGACCTTACTAGATGAAACGTTCGCTGCCTGTGCAGCAGGGTACAACCACTAGAGGGAGCAGCAACCCGTTCTGCTTATCAGCCATCCTCTTAAAAATAAGGCTCATAATATTATTACATTGTGAAACCCGATTACTCACACAAAATGCTCCTTTGCGCCACCGGTGCCCCTTCAGTGTGCGATACAAGCGTCCAGCGAAGAACCCACCAAACACGCTACAAAAAAAATAAAAAATCATGGAGGGGATACAAAAAAAACAGACTACAGCCATAGCCAAAAGTTTTGAGAATGACACAAATATTAATTTTCACAAAGTCTGCTGCCTCAGTTTTTCTGATGGCAATTTTATATACTCCAGAATGTTATGAAGAGCGATCAGATGAATTGCAATTAATTGCAAAGTATCTCTTTGCCATGAAAATTAACTTATTCCCATAAAAAATATTTCTACTGAATTTGTGAAGAAGCATTCAGGACGCCCAAGAAGGTCGAGCAAGCGCCAGGACCGTCTCCTACAGTGGATTCAGCTGAGGGATCGGGGCACCACCAGTGCAGAGGTTGCTCAGGAATGGCAGCAGGCAGGTGCGAGGACATCAAGTGAGGAGAAGACTTTTGGAAGATGGTCTGATGTCAAGAAGGGCAGCAAAGAAGCCACTTCTCTCCAGGAAATCATCCGGGATAGACGGATATTCTGCAAAAGGTTGAGGGATTGGACTACTATTTGGGGCATTTGGAAAAAACCTTGTCCGGAGAAGAAAAGGTGACGCCATCATCAGTCCTGTGTCATGCCAACAGTAAAGCCTCCTGAGACCATTCATGTGTGGGGGGCTTCTCAGCCATGGGAGTGGGGGGCTCACTCACAATTCTGCCCAAGAACACCACCATGAATAAAGAATGGTACAAAAAAAAACATCCTCCGAGAGAAACTTCTCCCAACCATCCAAGAACAGATTGGTGAGGAACAATGCCTTTTCCAGCATGCTGGAGCTCCTTGCCATCATGCAAAAGTGATAAGTGGCTTGGGGAACAAAACATCAAAATGTTGGGTCCATGGCCAGGAAACTCCCCAGACCTAAATCCTATTGAGAACTTGTAGTTGAAAACAGCAGCAGACTTTGTGAAAATAAATATTTGTTTAATTCTCAAAACTTTTGGCCACGGTTGTACAGACATGCAACCAATTGGATGTGTTGAACAAACAATAAAATACCATTAAACAGGTTCTTCCCGATTTCCAAACCATACAGTACTGAGCGGTTTGTCTGGAATTTAACATCCAGAGCGACCTGCATTCAGGTTATTATGACTTGCTGGGCTGTGGAGGTACGGAGTCGACCGGCCGAGGCTCTCAGTGGTTTGCCTAGAGCAGGCATGTCCAAAGTAAGGCTTGGGGGCCAATTGCGGCCCGCGTTTCGGTTTAATGCGGCCCCACTGATAGTTTGGATATATATATATATATATATATATATATATATATATATATATATATATATATATATATATATATCTTTTAAAGCCCCCAAATAATCCCTGAGCACAATAATGGCAATGGTGAGGCTGCATTCATGGCAATGGTGAGGCTGCAGATAGGCACTGATTAGGCTGCATTCATGGGCACTGACCCTTATTTTGCTTCACAGTTCTTTATTTAAAAATATATATTTTTTCCTGAAACTTCCCTCTTAAAGTGAAGGTGTGTGTTATAAGCCTGTGCATGTTATACACCTATAAATACGGTATATCCAAATAAAATGCCCAAGCTCATCCTTGGACTCTTCAACACACACAGCCACGAAGGTAAGAGAATTCTTGTTGGGCCATGTATTAGTTAAATTGCATTTAATTTTAATGGTTCAAAGAATGTCAGGCAAAGTGGTCGGCCCTCACGCATGTTCACTTCATTAAATCCCACTTTGAAAAAAGTTTGGACACCCCTGGCCTAGAGGCTGAGCCAGGTGCTGGTCCAGGCATGTGGGCAGATCCTGAACGCATGGTCTCGATCTTTCCCAAGCCATGACCGGCTCTGCGACGTCAGCCGACAGCAGGCTTTAGCCTACTGTCTACTGAAAACGGGGTCACAGGAGTGCAAAACGACCTGCAGTCTTGTACTTCTCCAAAGAGTGCAAATATAGCCCTTCCTTCAATATTTTTAGCACAGCTCAGCGCTTAGAATTGCACGATTGAGATAATTTAGCCACAGATTGTCAGATAGGTGAAACTGCAGCAGCTGCTTAAAAGTGACAATATTTCAAACACCACAGTCAAACAAAAATAAAAATATTTTTAAAACTCAAAAAGTCCCAAAGTATAATGTAAAACTGTAGCAGCGCTACTTCCAAACGGGCATCTGGAATACTTCTACAAGTCAATCAAATATAGGAAATCAGATGATAGTGTAGATGGATATGATACACAGAAAAAAAGTCCTTCAATTAGTGCTCCTTTCAACAGGGGGGGTGTTCACCACGTGGGGGGAATTGACTCCCCTTTTGGGGATGCACTCACCAGAAATATGAAAATTGAGAGCTTTGACTATATATCCATGTATGTCCCGGAAGTTACACTCTCCACCAGCCGGTATGTTTTTTGTTCAATCAAACCGAAATCACATATAATGGGAAAGAAACCTCATATAGTGTGATATAGTTTCATTGGGGTTCAATAAACTTGTTTTTAAACTATATCACACTATATGAGGTTTCTTTCCCATTATATGTGATTTCGGTTTGATTGAACAAAAAACATACCGGCTGGTGGAGAGTGTAACTTCCGGGACATACATGGATATATAGACAAGGCTCTCAATTTTCATATTTCTGGTGAGTGCATCCCCAAAAGGGGAGTCAATTCCCCCCACGTGGTGAACGCCCCCCCTGGTGAAAGGAGCACTAATTGAAGGACTTTTTTTCTGTGTATCATATCCATCTACACTATCATCTGATTTCCTATATTTGATTGACTTATAGAAGTATTCCAGACGCCCGTTTGGAAGTAGCGCTGCTACAGTTTTACATTCGTCTTGTACTTCTCCTTTAAATGAGCATTGGACGCATAATTCAACTTTAATAATTGCCTTATTGGTCAGAAAAATTAAATCAATATGTTTTGGGAACACAGGTATGCATGGGGTGCTTTACAATTCAGAGCATGTTTTCTGATGTAAAAACGAATGTAGGTTTCAAACCAAACAGAATGATAATGTTGTTGCCAAGCTTACCCCATAAACATGAACAGGAAGCAGGCTGTGGTCATAAGCGCACCTCTACTGGATGGAGACAACATTCCCAACATGGCCACAACTACAAGACAAAGACATCACACATTATCACAAAATAACTAACATTTGTTAACATAAAACCCATTATATCTGACAAGGAAGTCATCATTACAGAGGAATCAGGTCATTTCTACTGTCCTAACGAATAAATAAAAATCAAATTATGGATTGAAGAAAAGATCAATAAGTGCATCTGTGGTAGTCTGCATGGGGAGGCACAGGCACAGCTAAAAATTATTAGAACTGCCCACTGATGAAAAATTTACAGCTGACTGTTCCATAAATGGCAGACATCAGGAAGTCTCTTGGTTGAAGAGTGAATAGTCTCAGGGCTGTACTTGCATACAAAGATAGATGAGTATTTGTACACCATTGGATATGCAAAAAGATCTGCACAGCTGCTGCACCTGTCAGACACTTATTGATTGTTAGCTGCTATAAATCATAAATATCATGGACGACGTCAGGACGCCGCCGACACACACAGGGCGGAGCCAGGGTGCCATCTTAGATATTGGCTGTCCGGCTGCTATACTGAACGTCACCCCCCTGTTATTTATGACTTATCGCTGTTTTTACACTGCGCTACCTGAGTGATTTTAATAATATATAGAGCAGTTTTACACTATGAAGTGTTCTCTGTTTATATGATCACTTGGGCACATTTGTACATAATGCGAGGACCCCCCCCCCCCCGCCCTGAAGAGCATTATGTCAGTCTGGCCTATATTTACATTTCAAGTGCTGTTAACCACTCTTTGCATAAGAGTCATGCAGCTCCGATAAGATGTTTAGCGTGCACAGTGATGGTGTTGCTACATTTATGGCTATCTCTTAAAGTGGAGTTCCAGTCTCCTTATCCATTTTTATTTTTTTTAACGTCCCTCTGTGATTCTCTTTACTAGTACAGTGGAACCTTTGGTTAATGAGTAAAGGCGGTTTACAAGCGTTTTGAAAGACAAGACCTGACTCGGTGTGTGAGTGTTGTCTCGCAAAACCAGCCAGATTCAAGCCTCTGCAGTGTGCAGTACCGCATTTGGCCAGAGGTGTGGGGGTGCCGGTGACACTCGGAACAGTTCAGAAATACTCTGATCCCGAATGTTTCCGAGCTGTCGCCGAGTCTTTCCAGCAAAACAAATTATCTTAGTTTCCATTGACTTCTATGGGGAAACTTGCTTTGATACATGAGTACTTTGGATTACAAGCATTCTCCTGGAACGGATTATGCTCATAATTTTGTTTTTAGGAAACTATTTTATACTCACAGATGACAATTAGCACCATGCAAAAGAGCTGAATTCCAGAGCCTAGGAGAGAGCTGAGGATCATTGGGTACTGAGGTGGTCGGAAGACATCGCCATGGACCAGCTTCCAACCAGATTCTTCCATTGTATCCTCCTGGAGATAAAAGGACAACAGAGGCATCAGCTAATGGTACGGTACGGTCACATGACAGAGGCGCCGGCCACTGGTACGGTCACATGACAGAGGCGCCGGCCACTGGTACGGTCACATGACAGAGGCGCCGGCCACTGGTACGGTCACATGACAGAGGCGCCGGCCACTGGTACGGTCACATGACAGAGGCGCCGGCCACTGGTACGGTCACATGACAGAGGCGCCGGCCACTGGTACGGTCACATGACAGAGGCGCCGGCCACTGGTACGGTCACATGACAAAGGCAAACCGGCACCAACCAAGGCACTTACTATATCATCCTCCTTGTTATAGTTTGCGATGTCCTTCCTCAGTGTTCGGATTATAATCATGCTGAGAATACCTGATAAACAAAAGACAAACATTAACATGTGAAAATAAGCTGCAGTTAGGCACAGGATTTGGATCACCATTTATTTTGTGAGCTTCCACAAAAAGGTGTCAGCACTCCATAAGCCCCCAAGTCCCCTCCCCTGCTCACCTGACAGGAAGAAGACAACGACCACAGAATTGATGATGGAGAACCAATGAATCTGTACATCACTCATGGTAAGGTAAGTATCCCAACGAGATGCCCACTTGATGTCACTTTCCTAAATGGCATAAAAAGCGGAGAGCTGAGCAAGAGCTTTGTTACCCACAATCCCCCTTTACCAAGCTAGGACAGAACTTTACCTGCCAGTGCACCGAGTATGTGAAGAGCACTTTATTCTCTTTTGAGGGGTCGATCTCCTGGGGGGCAGAATTGGAGCTTTCTTTTACTGTGCAGGCTTCACCATCCGTCCCCTTCAGATCTGAGACAAAAAAAATCAAAGTAGATTTAAATCCTAGCTCGATTAGTTTAAGGTAAAATACTTACAGGGGTTGTAAAGGTTTTTTATTTTTTTAAACAAACATATTATACTTACCTCCACTGTGCAGTTCTTTTTGCACAAAGTAGCCCCAATTCTGCTGTTCTGGGGTTCCTCCGTGGCTCCTCCCTGCAAGAGCTAACCCCCTCTGAAAAGCTCTCTCCCAAAGGGGGTTACCTCGCCGCCGCGCTCCTGTGCCATACAATCAGTGTCCATAGCCACCGATTGTATGACTCGGGCGGCTGCGTCTTTGGATTTGATCGACAGCAGCGGGACCCAATTGCTGCGCTGCTATCAATCTATCCAATGAAGAGCCGACAAGACCTGGGGAAAGCAATGCGGGATCGCGCCCACAGAGATTCGGGGCTCATGTAAGTAAAACGTAGGCTCGGGAGGGCCAGTGTCCGCAAGGTGTCAGAGATTTTCCTCACTTTCTTGGATGACATCTTCACAGATTCAATCAAAAGTTTCTTTTTTTAAGGTTCGCTAATAGACACATATTATTACCTTCCACTGTGATGCTTTGTGGTACCACCTCGAACCTCACCACCCTAAACGTGGGCTCCTGATTCTCCTCCACTATCTCCCGATGGAAGTACAAGAGGAAGGACAAGTGATTGTGCAAGTAGAACTGGAAAAAAATAACAGACAAGGTTAGTAAACCCCTCAAAGTGTTTGTAAACCCCCCCCCCAAAAAAATAATAATAATTGTGCTGTGTAATTTGGCCCCTTCTTTTACCTGATCCTGCCTGCCCCTCTATAAACTGACCACGGTTTATTATGGCTGCTGAGCTCTGACACTGTGGTCAGTTTACATGCCTCACACTCCCCCCCTCTGCTGCTGAAATAACAGTGTGAGGTACAATCCCCTCTGTTAGAAAACTTTCTATGCCCCAGTGTCTGTGCTTTGAAAAAAACAATTGCCCATTACTGAATTATTTCACAGTGCCAGACAGCGTTCACGCGACTCCTCGCTGCTCTCCTGCCCAGCTGACGTCTCGGCTCTCTCCTCCTGACTGATGTTAGCAGGGGATGCTTGGCCCATCCTGCTGTAGCTGTCAGATCGGGAGAGGGAGCAGCAAGGAGTCACATGGGCGGCGCTGTCAAATAAGGTAGTAATGGGCATTTTTTTACAAAGCACAGACACTGGGGCATAGAATGTTTTCTAATAGAGAGGATTGCATGTACTTTACACCGTGGCTTAACAACCACTTTAACATGTAAGCGTAATCTTTACAAGTATGTTCAAAGTTAGCCATAGACGGAGCAAAATTTCAATCAGTGTGAGGTCGTCTCCATTTTTGACACTTCACAATAAAAACCTTAAGATTATAATCTCTGCAGATTTGGGCAGATTGCTTGGTATAATACAAAGTACAGAGGGAAGCACTGCGTTTCTGGCAGGATCAATAGGTATTTTATTGCCACTATCAAACAGATATACTAAAACACTTTTAATGGTGTACTTAAAAGCGGAGTACCACCCTAAAGTTGAACTTCCGCTCATTTGATTCCTCCCCCACCTCCTGTGCCACAATTGGCACCTTTCAGGGGGACGGGGGGACGGGACAGGATACCCATCTATGACTGGTATCCATTCCCACTTCCGGGAGTCTCAGCCATGGGTGGAGACGTCACCACTGAGGCTCCCTCCCCTGGCTGCCAGGCCAGTAGGAGAGAGAGGAGCGGGCTTCAAGCCTGCACTGTAGGGTTCCCGGCGGGAAGCTGAAAGGTTACACTGCAGGGTTCCCCTACCTGAAATGGTGGCTGCCACACTCGACAGTCAATGAAAACATTGCTGGACTCCAGGACAGGTAAGTGTCCGATTATTAAAAGCCAGCAGCTGCAGTATGTGTAAGCTGCTGGTTTTTAATGATTTTTTTTTTGGGCGGACCTCTGCTTTAACAAACCAAAAGGGGCCAAATAAGAGAAGCCGTTTTGAACAATTGCAATGAGTACACCAAGCATTCGTATGTTATGTGATAATCAATAACTGCACAGTTACCTTGTTGTTGTCAGTGAACCCCAGTCTGTATCCATGTTCAAACTGAACTTCTCGCTCCTTCCTCTTTTCATCTTCCTCGTGGCCAAGATGGGCATCTAGTCTAGTCGCTACCGGCAGGTTATCCGCTATTCTAGATACACACACAGGAAGACAGTTCATACAATATGCAAGTGCACACGCAATTACTTTTAAAGTTCCTTTTTTTTTTTTTTTAATAGTGAACACTACTGAAAGCAAAACCAAATGGTCTCTGAGCCTTCACTTCATGTGCAAGTGGGGTTCTGTACTCTCCGATAAACACTTAGGGGGTGACACTAGGGATGAGCTCTGGCGTGTTCCCACAGTCCACAGAGCCCGCCAGGAATTCGGCACAGCGCTGCGCTAATCACAGACAGGGAGACATTTCCCGATCTCTGCAACTGAGCATCGGGACAATGTCTCCCTGTCTGTGATTAGAGCAGCGCCACGCCGACTTCCTGGCGAGCTCTGAACGTGCCAGAGCTCATCCCTAGTTGTCCCCCTATAACAGAATGTGCATGAGCAAGGACCTCCATAGAGGAATAGCCATCAGGGGCGGACTGGGACCCACCAGATAAAAGGGAGATGGAGGGAGCACCACAGAGGTAGATACAATGCTGTCACATAGGGGCAGGCTAAGACCTGGAACTGACAGTCTATAGCAGTGATGGCGAACCTCGGCACCCCAGATGTTTTGGAACTACATTTCCCATGATGCTCATGCACTCTGCGGTGCAGTAGAGCATCATGGGAAATGTAGTTCCAAAACATCTGGGGTGCCAAGGTTCGCCATCACTGGTCTATAGAGTAAAGAAGTCAATAAAACCGATGAGCAGGGGCCGTCACCAGACCTCATTTATCAGATTTAATGATGTTTCTCTGGTGCTCCAGTGGGCTAATCTACCCGGACTGACAGATTTTATCTGAACAAAAAGCTGCAAATCTACCAATATTAAAATGACTTTTGAAATGGCATTTACATGTTAATGATCATACAAAATTATAGTGAGCTAGCTTAAATCGGAATGCCACCCAAAAGTGGAAGCTCCACTTATCTGCCTCCTCCTGTTTTTTGGGGACGGTTACTATTTTTGGCAGTTACCCGCCCCCACTTCTGAAAGGTCTGGAAGTTTGGCCCCCCTCCTCCTTACCCCCTTGGAACTCTAATCACATAATCATGTGATCCCTTTACTGGTGCTGTGCAGAAAACACAGGGAGCGAACCTTTAACATCACTACCTTCACATTTTTAGCCTGGGGGGGGGGGTGGTTGCAGCTACAGGCATCATCCCAGGATCAAAATTTTACACCAGCGATGCTCTTTCATGTAGAAGCGATTCGAGTTCCAATGAGTACCGTTCATATCTGTGCACCTTCAAAAGTAGTCCCTGCACTACTTTAGTCCAACTTTGATGCGACTTGAGATCTGTAGATCTTAAAGGGGTTGTAAAGGTACAATTTTTTTTCCTAAATAGCTTCCTTTACCTTAGTGCAGTCCTCCTTCACTTACCTCATCCTTCCATTTTGCTTTTAAATGTCTATTTCTTCTGAGAAATCCTCAGTTCCTGTTCTTCTGTCTCTAACTCCACACAGTAATGCAAGGCTTTCTCCCTGGTCAGGATGAGGTGAGTGAAGGAGGACTGCACTAACGTAAAGGAAGCTATTTAGGAAAAAAAAATTGTACCTTTACAACACCTTTAAGATTACACAGGCATTGCTTCAAGTCACATCAAAGCCGCCGCAAAATTAAAGTTGCATATGTGTGAGAGTAAATGCTGTGCAGCATACACGGAGCAGCCTGTGAAAGTAAATGGCACTCACAAATGGACATAATAATCTTCCTGGATGCGTTCTGCAATCAGTTTGCTCTGGTCCTTAGTCAGCACCTGGGGCTTGCTGTACGTGGTGCACAAAATCTCACACTTCTTATCATTGTTCATGGACACCTTGAACGGTGTGTTGACTATGCGGTCACCGCGGAGCACCTCACCTAATGGAGGAAATAAAAATAAGCGTATAGTGATTGGTTTGCGCAAAAGTTATCGCATCTACAAACTAGGGGATAGATTTAGGGACTTAATATTTTTATTAATAGTAATGGCAGCGATCTTTAGTGGGACTGCGAAATTGCAGCAGACAAATCTGACACTAAGAACCCTCTAACACTGGCACCACTCCGCGTTAGCGGTAAAGGGCCTCTAGTTTTAGAGGCGCTTTACTGTCATTTTAGTAGTTGTTTTTTGGACGCTAGCGGGGCGATTTTAACCCCTGCTAGTGGCTGAAGGGTTAAATGCGCCTCCACTGAAGCACTTTGGCAGCGCAACCCATTCATTTCAATGGGCAGGGCATTTAGGAGTGGTGGATACACCGCTCCAAAGATGCTGCTTGCAGAACTTTTTCCAACGTCCGGCAAGCTCACCACTCCCGTGTGAAAGCTTCTTTTCAGGCGCTATTTTTAGCCCTTTAGCGCCTGAAAAACAACTTCAGCGTGAAAGGGGTTTATGGCGGCTTTCACATTTGGGCAGTTAGCGGTTACATGTTAGCGGTGGAGTTTTAGCACCACTTTAACACTGTTTACGCAGCGCTTTTCAGGCTGCTGGTGTGGGGGGGCTTTTTACCCCAAAGGAGAGGTTAAAAGCGCCCGTGTTGTGGCGTTTACAAAGCGCTTTTCAGGCGCTTCTGAAGCTCTGCCCATTCATTCCAATGGGAAGGGGCAGTGTAGGAGTGCTATATACAGCGCTTCTACACCACCCCAAAAGATGCTGCTGGCAGGAAGTTTTTTTCCTGTCCTGCAAGCACACCGCCCCAGTGTGAAAGCAGTCTGGCTTTCACACTGGGGTGGCACAAAAGGCAGTTTTCAGGCTCTATTTTTAGCGCTAAAACGTCTGAAAACTGCCTCAGTGTGAAAGTGGTCAGCCCAAGTGTAGATGAGCAGTGTGATGAAGGTGTGCCACTTTTTGGGGACCAGTTAAGAAAAAAATTGCACTGTCACTGTACTAATGAAACTGGCGGGGAAGGGGTTAACATCAGGGATGGTCCTTCTAACTGTGGGGGATGTGCTTTAACTAAAGGAAAACAAAGATCCATGTTTCTGATTAGCAGAAATACAAGATCTCCATTTTCCCCCCTCTCCGACACCGCGCTCAACGGACCCGCTGACTGGCTCCCGTCAGGTCCAATCACAGCGGAGCGGGCCTCCTGCGGCACGCGTCCCAGACTAGGAGGAAGAAATAATGTACAGGTACGTGATTTCGTGCTTAAGGGACTCCCTGCTGCAGTATATGCAAGTCCTTAAGCAGTTAAGAAAAAAAATGAAGGTTTAATACCTTTGGGAACCCTGCTACGAATTGATATATGTACAGATAATGGTAAATTAGTATACCCGCCAGTGGCAAGAATACTCCCCCCTCTTACAGATCACCAGGATGATCATTGGCGTCAGCGGTTATTTATCCATTACTGAAGGAACCCCCAGCAACCTTTGGAGGAACCCCGACTGAAAAAGGCTGGCCTATACCTCCCACACTGGTACCTCCAGGATAAAACATACCCAGGTTCTCAGCCTTGTATGCGATCTTCTCTGGCTGACAGAAAGGCAGGGAGTAATATTCATACGGCAGCTGGGTGCGGGAGCTGGTAAGCTTCACAGCCTAGAAGGGAAAGCAAGAGGACAGACGTCATAACAAGCAGAAGTCATTATTTATTAACAGGCGGATGATGGAAAAGGCTTCTCACCTTAATGTCCACAGGGGCATCCTTGTGGAAATTGATGGGGGCCACACCGGGTACATAGAAGGCACCTGTCCCATGAAGGAGGCAGAGGCTGATCAGCAGCCACGCATAGGTCACCTAACAGCAAAAAGATAAAAAATAGACATTAGGATGAAAACAAAAACCTGCAAAACGTGCACTTTATTGTCACTATTACAATATTAACCACTTCAGCCACGGAAGGTTTTACCCCCTTTAACAACACTGTACCCAAATGAAATGATTATTTCTTCACACAAATAGAGCTTTCTTTTGGTGGCATTAGATCACCTCTGCGTTTTTTTTATTATAAAAAATAAAAAAAGAAGAAGACCAAAATATTGGAAAAAAAAATATTTTTTACTTTCTACTTTCTATAAAACAAATCCAATAAAAAAAAAAACCCACAACTAAATTTCTTCATGAATTTAGGCCAAAAATGTACCAAATGCCCTCTGATGACGTGCCCTTGCACGAAATTCAAGGGAAAGAGGGGGAAAACCATTTATACTTTGCCTTCCACTTCACAATTATGTGCCACTTTGTGTTTATCACATAAAATACATTTACGTTTTTTGGTTGTAACATAACAAAATGTGGAAAATGTCCAGGGGTATGAATACTTTTTCAAGGCGCTGCATAACCACAGCAGAAACACGCAGGGACGTCATCGGGTGGCATGTGGTTAAACTTCGGCCTCTTTCAAAACAAGACAGAAGAACTTCCTCTGTGTTTGCGCTCCGTGAATCAGACTTCTATACGAGCTTCACCAACACTCCCCACCCAACTCAGAATTTTTACAACATTCCTCTGATGCGCGGCTAATCGTTCCATGAAAAAAACATAACTCATGTCCGTGTTCTGAGATGTGAGATATCCTCCCACCCCCCCGGCCCTCATTCACATTGGAGTCACTTGTCATGCGATTTGATAGGTCAAGTCGCACCCTATTGCCGGCAATCGCACTGTGCAAATTAAGGCTTTGTGGAGCCGTATTGATTTTGTTGGTTTCAGGTGCGACTTTCATAGACATTAACGCAGGAAGCCGCACACGTCTTCCAAGTGGCCCTGACATGCAGCTTTGAAGTCGCGCGATTTCACAAGCCGGAGTCAATGTGAACGGGAGCTCAAGGATTCAATTACTTTATTTCCCCCCCCCCCCCATCGCCCAGGAGGAAGTGGGAAAGTTGAAGATCCATTCCCCGGTTTGTGCCACACAAGCTGTCAAACAGAAAGGCCCCTGAGGCGCTTTTCACACGTTTTAGGGCTAAAAATACCACCTGTAAAGCGCCTCTCAAGCCTCCACAGTGTGAAAGCCTGAGTTCTTTCACACTGGGGCCAGGGCAATTGCGGGACCCAAAAAAAAGTCCTACTAGCCGCATCTTTGGGGTGGTTTGGGTGCGGTGCAAACATCGAAATGAATGGGCAGCGCTGCTGAAGCGCCTCCAAAACGATTCGGCAGCGCTGCAACACGGACGCTTTTCACCCTTTATTTGGCCGCTAGCGGGGGTTAAAAGAGCCGATAAAACTAGCGGCGCTTTACCGCTGACACCGGGCACTTTCAGTGTGAAAGTAGCCAAAGCAAAATGGATGGAAACCTCTGGAGATGTCATTACCAAGTATAACCAAGATGGATAAAAATCAATGATTTAAAAAAAGAAAAATTAATAGAAAAAGAAAAAATGGAAAATTAAAAAAAGAAGAAAAATCTGATTTTTTTGGACTTCATTCAGATTTTTTTAAATTAAAAAATTAAAAACATTTTTTTATTTTTTTTATTTGATTTATAAAAAAAAAAAGGAGTAAAAATCTATCCAATGATAGTTTTCTATTTAGGATACATGAATACATTTGTTTATTCAGCATGAAATGGAGCTCAGTTATGTAGCATGAAGCTGGAAATTCTGCAATATTTACATTTTTTGCAAACTAAAATATTCCTTTAGAGCCGGTTTACACTGGGGCTCAGCAGCCTGACGAGTTGCGTCCCATTCAATGCTATGGAACCGTTTTAATAGGAGGGACGCATGTCGCTCCGACTTAGAAAGAGGTTCCTGTACAACTTCGGGGGCGACTCGAGGCGACCTGCATTGACTTCTATACAGAAGTCGTTTTGCTGGTCGCCTCTAAAGTTGTCCTCAGGATAACTTGCAGAGACGCCACCGGAGTGATTATTCCAAATAATGGGAGATCACACTCTATATATATCCCATCCATAGGAGATCACACACTCTATATCCCATCCATAGGAGATCACACTCTATATATATCCCGTCCATAGGAGATCACACACTATATATATCCCATCCATAGGAGATCACACACTCTATATCCCATCCATAGGAGATCACACTCTATATATATCCCGTCCATAGGAGATCACACTCTATATATATCCCATCCATAGGAGATCACACTCTATATATATCCCGTCCATAGGAGATCACACACTCTATATCCCATCCATAGGAGATCACACTATATATATATCCCGTCCATAGGAGATCACACACTCTATATCCCATCCATAGGAGATCACACTCTATATATATCCCGTCCATAGGAGATCACACACTCTATATCCCATCCATAGGAGATCACACACTATATATATATCCCGTCCATAGGAGATCACACACTCTATATCCCATCCATAGGAGATCACACTCTATATATATCCCGTCCATAGGAGATCACACACTCTATATCCCATCCATAGGAGATCACACACTATATATATATCCCGTCCATAGGAGATCACACACTATATATATCCCATCCATAGGAGATCACACACTATATATATATCCCGTCCATAGGAGATCACACACTATATATATATCCCGTCCATAGGAGATCACACACTATATATATCCCGTCCATAGGAGATCACACACTATATATATCCCATCCATAGGAGATCACACACTATATATATCCCATCCATAGAAGATCACACACTATATATATCCCGTCCATAGGAGATCACACACTATATATATCCCGTCCATAGGAGATCACACTCTATATATATATCCCGTCCATAGGAGATCACACTCTATATATATATCCTGTCCATAGGAGATCACACACTATATATATATCCCGTCCATAGGAGAACACACACTATATATATATATCCCGTCCATAGGAGATCACACCCTATATATCCCGTCCATAGGAGATCACACACTATATATATATATCCCGTCCATAGGAGATCACACCCTATATATCCCGTCCATAGGAGATCACACACTCTATATCCCGTCCATAGGAGATCACACTCTATATATATCCCATCCATAGGAGATCACACTCTATATATATCCCATCCATAGGAGAACACACACTATATATATATATCCCGTCCATAGGAGATCACACCCTATATATCCCGTCCATAGGAGATCACACACTCTATATCCCGTCCATAGGAGATCACACTCTATATATATCCCATCCATAGGAGATCACACACTATATATATATCCCGTCCATAGGAGATCACACTCTATATATATCCCATCCATAGGAGAACACACACTATATATATATATCCCGTCCATAGGAGATCACACCCTATATATCCCGTCCATAGGAGATCACACTCTATATATATCCCGTCCATAGGAGATCACACTCTATATATATCCCGTCCATAGGAGATCACACACTATATATATCCCGTCCATAGGAGATCACACACTATATATATATCCCGTCCATAGGAGATCACACTCTATATATATCCCATCCATAGGAGAACACACACTATATATATATATCCCGTCCATAGGAGATCACACCCTATATATCCCGTCCATAGGAGATCACACACTCTATATCCCGTCCATAGGAGATCACACTCTATATATATCCCATCCATAGGAGATCACACTCTATATATATCCCATCCATAGGAGAACACACACTATATATATATATCCCGTCCATAGGAGATCACACCCTATATATCCCGTCCATAGGAGATCACACACTCTATATCCCGTCCATAGGAGATCACACTCTATATATATCCCATCCATAGGAGATCACACACTATATATATATCCCGTCCATAGGAGATCACACCCTATATATCCCGTCCATAGGAGATCACACACTCTATATCCCGTCCATAGGAGATCACACACTATATATATCCCATCCATAGGAGATCACACTCTATATATATCCCATCCATAGGAGAACACACTCTATATATATCCCGTCCATAGGAGATCACACACTATATAACCCCCCAGGGGGGTCTGCTGTCTTTCGCAATGTATAAGGGGCTGGGGGTCATGGGGTATTAATGGTGTCAGGGCAACTGTACATTGTATTTAGTTTCAGGCCCCTGTGTGTATATACAGCTTGGGGTCAGGGGCCCCATACACCAGATCCACTGCAGCCTCTGTGTGTATATAGCTGGGGTCCCATACAATAGGTGAAGAGGGAGGAGCTCCCCTGTTAATATTATAATATAGTCAGGGGCCCCCAGTCCTCTGTAGGTCCCCACATTGAGCCTGAGCAGTAATGGGGCATCATTTACCCCCTTTCGGGTATTAGGTGCTCCCCATTACTCTCTGGGGGGTCCCATCCTCTTCACACAGAAAGGGCTGTTATGGTTCTGCACTTCCGGGATGTCAGCCCCCCCCTGACACCGACTTCCGGTTCCGCCCGGTGCCCCCCCCTCCTCCCTCTCACCCACTGCCCTCACCCGTCCCCCGACTATGCCCACCTTGCCCGGGGTCCCCCCTCTCCTCTCCGGGGCCCCCGGAGCTCCCATAGCTGGACACTCACCCTAGCGGCCGCCATCTTGGATCCACGTGTCCCTGGTGACGTCAGCGGAAGTGACTCGTTCCTGGGCCCAACCGGGTTTATTGTCATGGCAACCGGCGGAGTGTCCACTTCTCTGACAGGACTGAGGCGTGAGGCACCGATTGTCATCACTGAGCCTGTCATCAATGAGCCTGTCTGTGCCTCATACCTCAATGTGCCCAGAGATCAGTGTCCTGTATAATAAATGTCAGTGCCTCATACCTGTGCCCATAGATCAGTACCTCATACCTCAGTGTGCCCAGAGATCAGTGTCCTGTATAATAAATGTCAGTGCCTCATACCTGTGCCCATAGATCAGTGCCTCATACCTCAGTGTGCCCAGAGATCAGTGTCCTGTATAATAAATGTCAGTGCCTCATACCTGTGCCCATAGATCAGTGCCTCATACCTCAGTGTGTCCAGAGATCAGTGTCCTGTATAATAGATGTCAGTGCCTTATACCTGTGCCCATAGATCAGTGCCTCATACCTCAGTGTGTCCAGAGATCAGTGTCCTGTATAATAATTGTCAGTGCCTCATACCTGTGCCCATAGATCAGTGCCTCATACCTCAGTGTGCCCAGAGATCAGTGTCCTGTATAATAAATGTCAGTGCCTCATACCTGTGCCCATAGATCAGTGCCTCATACCTCAGTGTGCCCAGAGATCAGTCTCCTGTATAATAATTGTCAGTGCCTCATACCTGTGCCCATAGATCAGTGCCTCATACCTCAGTGTGCCCAGAGATCAGTGTCCTGTATAATAAATGTCAGTGCCTCATACCTGTGCCCATAGATCAGTGCCTCATACCTCAGTGTGCCCAGAGATCAGTCTCCTGTATAATAAATGTCAGTGCCTCATACCTGTGCCCATAGATCAGTACCTCATACCTCAGTGTGCCCAGAGATCAGTGTCCTGTATAATAAATGTCAGTGCCTCATACCTGTGCCCATAGATCAGTGCCTCATACCTCAGTGTGCCCAGAGATCAGTGTCCTGTATAATAAATGTCAGTGCCTCATACCTGTGCCCATAGATCAGTGCCTCATACCTCAGTGTGTCCAGAGATCAGTGTCCTGTATAATAGATGTCAGTGCCTTATACCTGTGCCCATAGATCAGTGCCTCATACCTCAGTGTGTCCAGAGATCAGTGTCCTGTATAATAATTGTCAGTGCCTCATACCTGTGCCCATAGATCAGTGCCTCATACCTCAGTGTGCCCAGAGATCAGTGTCCTGTATAATAAATGTCAGTGCCTCATACCTGTGCCCATAGATCAGTGCCTCATACCTCAGTGTGCCCAGAGATCAGTCTCCTGTATAATAATTGTCAGTGCCTCATACCTGTGCCCATAGATCAGTGCCTCATACCTCAGTGTGCCCAGAGATCAGTGTCCTGTATAATAAATGTCAGTGCCTCATACCTGTGCCCATAGATCAGTGCCTCATACCTCAGTGTGCCCAGAGATCAGTCTCCTGTATAATAAATGTCAGTGCCTTATACCTGTGCCCATAGATCAGTGCCTCATACCTCAGTGTGCCCAGAGATCAGTCTCCTGTATAATAATTGTCAGTGCCTCATACCTGTGCCCATAGATCAGTGCCTCATACCTCACTGTGCCCAGAGATCAGTCTCCTGTATAATAAATGTCAGTGCCTCATACCTGTGCCCATAGATCAGTGCCTCATACCTCAGTGTGCCCAGAGATCAGTGTCCTGTATCATACATGTCAGTGCCTCATACCTCAGTGTGCCCATAGATCAGTGCCTCATACCTCAGTGTGCCCATAGATCAGTGCCTCATACCTCAGTGTACCCATAGATCAGTGCCTCATACCTCAGTGTGCCCCTAGATCAGTGCCTCATACCTCAGTGTACCCATAGATCAGTGCCTCATACCTCAGTGTGCCCCTAGATCAGTGCCTCATACCTCAGTGTGCCCATAAATCAGTGCCTCATACCTCAGTGTGCCCATAGATCAGTGCCTCATACCTCAGTGTACCCATAGATCAGTGCCTCATACCTCAGTGTGCCCATAGATCAGTGCCTCATACCTCAATGTGCCCATAGATAAGTGCCTCATACCTCAGTGTGCCTATAGATCAGTGCCTCATACCTCAGTGTACCCATAGATCAGTGCCTCATACCTTAGTGTGCCCAGATACCAGGGTTCTATATCATGCATGTCAGTGCCTCATACCTCAGTGTGACCATAGATCAGTGCCTCATACCTCAGTGTGCCCAGATACCAGGGTCCTATATCATACATGTCAGTGCCCCATACCTCAGTGTGACCATAGATCAGTACCTCATACCTCAGTGTACCCATAGATCAGTGCCCTACATGTCAGTGCCTCATACCTCAGTGTGCCCATAGATCAGTGCCTCATACCTCAGTGTGCCCATAGATCAGCGACCTACATGTCAGTGCCTCATACCTCAGTGTGAGCATAGATCAGTGCCTCATACCTCAGTGTGCCCAGATATCAGGGTTCTATATCATACATGTCAGGGCCTCATACCTCAGTGTGCCCAGAGATCAATGTCCTGTATAATAAATGTCAGTGCCTCATACCTCAGTGTGCCCATAGATCAGTGCCCTACATGTCAGTGCCTCATACCTCAGTGTGCCCATAGATCAGTGCCCTACATGTCAGTGCCTCATACCTCAGTGTGCCCATAGATCAGTGCCCTACATGTCAGTGCCTCATACCTCAGTGTGCCCATAGATCAGTGCCCTGCATGTCAGTTCTGCATACCTCAGTGTGCCAAAAGATCAGTGCCCTACATGTCAGTGCCTCATACCTCAGTGTACCCATAGATTCGTGCTTCATACCTCCGTGTGCCCATAAATTAGTGCCTCATACCTCAGCATGCCCATAGATCAGTGCCGCATAACTCAGTGTGCCCAGAGATCAGTGCCCTACATGTCAGTGCCTCATACCTCAGTGTGCCCATAGATCAGTGCCTCATACCTCCGTGTGCCCATAAATTAGTGCCTCATACCTCAGCGTGCCCATAAATCAGTGCCTCATACCTCAGTGTGCTCAGAGATCAGTGCCCTACATGTCAGTGCCTCATACCTCAGTGTGCTCAGAGATCAGTGCCCTACATGTCAGTGCCTCATACCTCAGTGTGCTCAGAGATCAGTGCCCTACATGTCAGTGCCTCATACCTCAGTGTGCTCAGAGATCAGTGCCCTACATGTCAGTGCCTCATACCTCAGTGTGCCCAGATATCAGGGTCCTATATCATACATGTCAGGGCCTCATACCTCAGTGTACCCATAGATCAGTACCTCATATCTCAGTGTGCCCAGATACCAGGGTCCTATATAATACATGTCAGTGCCTCATACCTCAGTGTGCCCATAGATCAGTGCCCTACATGTCAGTGCCTCATACCTCAGTGTGCCCATAGATCAGTGCCCTACATGTCAGTGCCTCATATCTCAGTGTGCCCATAGATCAGTGCCTCATACCTCAGTGTGCCCATAGATCAGCGCCCTACATGTCAGTGCCTCATACCTCAGTGTGAGCATAGATCAGTGCCTCATACCTCAGTGTGCCCAGATATCAGGGTTCTATATCATACATGTCAGGGCCTCATACCTCAGTGTGCCCAGAGATCAATGTCCTGTATAATAAATGTCAGTGCCTCATACCTCAGTGTGCCCATAGATCAGTGCCCTACATGTCAGTGCCTCATACCTCAGTGTGCCCATAGATCAGTGCCCTACATGTCAGTGCCTCATACCTCAGTGTGCCCATAGATCAGTGCCCTGCATGTCAGTTCTGCATACCTCAGTGTGCCAAAAGATCAGTGCCCTACATGTCAGTGCCTCATACCTCAGTGTGCCAAAAGATCAGTGCCCTACATGTCAGTGCCTCATACCTCAGTGTGCCCATAGATTCGTGCTTCATACCTCCGTGTGCCCATAAATTAGTGCCTCATACCTCAGCATGCCCATAGATCAGTGCCGCATAACTCAGTGTGCCCAGAGATCAGTGCCCTACATGTCAGTGCCTCATACCTCAGTGTGCCCATAGATCAGTGCCTCATACCTCCGTGTGCCCATAAATTAGTGCCTCATACCTCAGCGTGCCCATAAATCAGTGCCTCATACCTCAGTGTGCTCAGAGATCAGTGCCCTACATGTCAGTGCCTCATACCTCAGTGTGCTCAGAGATCAGTGCCCTACATGTCAGTGCCTCATACCTCAGTGTGCTCAGAGATCAGTGCCCTACATGTCAGTGCCTCATACCTCAGTGTGCCCATAGATCAGTGCCTCATACCTCCGTGTGCCCATAAATTAGTGCCTCATACCTCAGCGTGCCCATAAATCAGTGCCTCATACCTCAGTGTGCTCAGAGATCAGTGCCCTACATGTCAGTGCCTCATACCTCAGTGTGCTCAGAGATCAGTGCCCTACATGTCAGTGCCTCATACCTCAGTGTGCCCATAGATCAGTGCCCTACATGTCAGTGCCGCCTACCTCAGTGTGCCCAGAGATCAGTGCCACGTACCTCAGTGTGCCCATAGATCAGTGCTCTATATGTCAGTGCCTCATACCTCAGTGTCCTGTATACATTCACTTTATTAGGTAAACCTGTTCAATTATTTGGTAAGACGTGGTGAAGACGACTTGCTGAAGTTCAAGCCGAGCATCAGAATGGGGGAAAAAGGGGATTTAAGTGACTGTGAGCGTGTCATGGTTGTTGGTGGCAGACGGACTGATCTGAGTATTTCAAACACCGCCGATCTACTGGGATTGTCACACACAACAGAGAATGGTGGGAAAAAGAGAAAATATCCAGTGAGTGGCAGCTGTGTGGAGGAAAATGCCTTTTCTGCAGAACTCCACCAATCAGGCCTGTATGTGGGAGTGGCCAGACGAAAGACACTCCTTAGTAAAAGGCACATGGCAGCCCACCTTGAGTTTGCCAAAAGGCACCTGAAGGACTCTCAGACGACAAGAAACAAAATTCTCTGGTCTGATGAAACAAAGATTGAACTCTTTGGCCTGAATGGCAAGCACCATGTCTGGAGGAAACTAGGCACCGCTCATCACCTGGAGAAATACTATCCCTACTGTGAAGCATGGTGGTGGCAGAATCATGCTGTGGGGATATTTTTCAGCGGCAGGAACTGGGAGACTAGTCAGGATTGATGGAAAGATGAATGCAGCAATGTACAGAGATATCCTTGATGAAAACCTGCTCCAGAGCGCTCTGGACCTCAGACTGGGGTGAAGGTTCATCTTCCAACAGGACAACGACCCTAAGCACACAGCCAAGATAACAAAGGAGTGGCTACGGGACAACTCTGTGAATGTCCTTGAGTGGCCCAGCCAGAGCCCAGACTTGAACCCAATTGAACATCTCTGGAGAGATCTGAAAATGGCTGTGCACCGACACTCCCCATCCAACCTGATGGAGCTCGAGAGGTCCTGCAAAGAAGAATGGGAGAAATTGCCCAATAATAGGAGTGCCGAGCTTGTAGCATCATCCTCAGAGAGACTTGAGGCTGTAATTGGTGCCACAGGAGCTTCACCAAAGTATTGAGCAAAGGCCGTGAATACATATGTACATTTGATTTTGTTTTATTTTTTATTTTTAATATATTTGCAAAGATTTCAAACAAACTTCTTTCATGTTGTCATTACGGGGTAAAGCACCTACATCAGAGTTTACTCATTAGTTCCACCACTAGAGGGCTCATAGATCACTTTGGGCTAGATTCACGTACGAGTTACGCCGGTGTATCTCCAGAGACGCCGTTGTAACTCTGAGTGAGCGGCGTTGTATCAATGCGCCTGATTCTTAGAATCAGTTACGCATAGATTTGTCTTAGATCCGACCGGCGTAAGTCTCTTACGCCGTCGTATCTTAGTTGCATATTTACGCTGGCCGCTAGGGGCGCTTCAGTCGATTTACGTATCGAATATGCAAATGAGCTAGATACGCCGATTCACGAACGTAATTGCGGCCGGTCGTATTTTTTTTACGTCGTAAGAGTAAGTCCGGCGTAAAGTTACCTCTGCTGTATGAGGCGTACGTAATGTTAATTATGGACGTCGGACCAGCGTAGAATTTTCCGTCGTTCGCGTAAAACGTTCGCGAATAGGGCTTTGCGTAAGTTACATTCACGTCGAAACCAATGAGTATTTGCGGCGTAATTTTAAGCATGCGCACTGGGATACGTCCACGGCTGACGTATGCGCAGTTCGTTCGGCGCATCATTTACGTGGGTCACGGTTAATTTCAATACAACACGCCCCCTACATGCTTAATTTGAATTAAGCGCACTTACGCCGGCAAGTTTACGCTACGCCGCCGCAACTTACGGAGCAAGTGCTTTGTGAATACAGCACTTGCCTGTAAACGTTGTGGAGGCGTAGCGTAAATAGGATACGCTACGCCCGCACACAAATACGCTCTTATACCTAAATCTAGCCCTTTGACTTTAATTAAAGATATTGAGCATTCTACGCCGTGGACCTGTAATATATAGAGATTTTAACTTTTTTATTCTTTGATCTTAAATGCATCTTTATTTGGATTTCATTGTGATTATCTAGATAAGGGTGCAGGGAAATAGACTGTGAGCATTCTCAAGTAAATGGCAAGTATTTAGACCTGATTGGACAATAGAAAACATGTGATTTAGAGTAATGCCGCGTAAACACGACCGTTTTTCATGACAAATAAAAGAAAAATGCAATTTTTAAAATTGGTCATTAAAAACGATCGTGTATGGGCTCCAGAGCAAAAATGGGCATTAAAAATTTAGAACCTGCTCTATTTTTTCTCGTCTTTTTTCACGTCGTCGTTTTTCTCGTCGTGAAAAATAGTTGTGTGTAGGCTTTAACGGCGGGGAAAAAAATGTGCATGCTCAGAAGCAAGTTATGAGAAGGGAAATTTGCATAATCAGCCCAAAGGGTGGCACCATTCGAATGGAACTTCCCCTTTATTATGGCATCGTGCGCATTGTACGTCACCGCGCTTCGCACAAGCATTTTTTTCACGCTCGTGTGTATGCAAGGCAGGCTTGACAAGAATCACGTCGAGAAAAACTTAGTTTTTTTCTATGACATTAAAAACGGTCCTGTGTATGCGGCATAAGGGTATATATGCCCTCAACCAAAATGGCAGAACCACAACTTGCTGATGAACACCCATTTGATAGTCTTGAGTTATATTCGCGTGGTGCCTGATATATTTTGTAGAGCAGATTCTTGGTCCCCGATCGATACCTTTATGGCTCACTATTGTGTAGAGCCCGCTTCTTTATCCTCTGTCAATTTTGATTTGAAAGTCTTGTCTGTTGACGGTACAAATTAAAGCTTTTTGTTCAGCATTACCGGCCCATGTGTGTATGGCTAGTTATTTCCCATACCAATGCTGTCATGGAGTCTGTCAGGAAAAAATAGAAAATTTGAAAAATTGAAAAAATTGAAAAATTTGATATCAAATACTTACCGCAATTTTCCTTTGCCTTAGCAAAGGCCGCGGCTTCGGCCTAGTTTTCCTGCTCGTGGATCTTCTATTCTGCAAGAGCGTGCGCCGCGTAGTGCAACAAGTACAGCGAGTGAGTTGGATGTTGGACTGGCTGTTATATATTACAGTGATTATGGGGGCAATGTTAAACTGGCTATTATTACTAGTGTGGGGGCAATGTTGGACTGGAACAGTGATGGTGATGACGAGTGGGGGACAATGGTGGACATTACAGTGACGAGTGGGGGGCAAGTTATGTTTGTCTTGTATTTTTTTCTTTGACTGATCCGAAAAATGATCCGATCCGTGACTCCTGATCCGAGGAACAATCCGAACCGTGAGTTTTTTGATCCGTTGCACCCCTAATGGCAGCAGGAGTTCCCTCCCAGTGTCATGAATAGGCTAGTTACGGAACCCAGCCTCTGGCTTTGAGCCAAAATTTATGGGAGCGGGGGTCCTATAGAGTGGGAGAGGAGGCGGAGTAAACCCATGCGTATGCTGCTATGGAGTCCATCAGGAAAGAAAAATTACGGTAAGTATTTGATAGGAAATTTTCAGTTTTCAAAGCATGGTGCAGTTTTGCAATATGCAAAGATAGTCAGCAAAGAAAATTGTTTATGAATGACCTAAGAATGGGTAGCACAAATCATTTGGGGCGTGCTAATGGTAGTCACAGCCAAAGTAACTTACATTCATCATCCTGTCCCACACTGTTATGCCGCGTACACACGATCGGATGTTCCATCGGGAAATCCAGCAGATTTTTCAGACAGAATTGATGCGTCAACTTGATTCTCAGCATGCGTGTTTTTTTCTCCGTCGGAGTTCCATACAGACAAACAGAATTTCCGTTTGAAAAAAAGAGAACATGTTCTCTTTCTAAGTCCGTCGGAATTTCCGAAGGAAAATCCCAGATGGGGCACACGCACAATCGGAATGTCCGTCTGACTTTTTTAATCGGAAATTCAGATGGACCATTACTCACAATCAGAGTGGCTTCAACACAGATTTGCAAATATATGCAACTAACACGCTAAGATTAGCTGGATATTTCTTGAATTTGGATTTATACGGAACCAAAGTTGGTCATGCACCCTTCTAAACGTACTGTGTGCAACAGTGCAGGGCAGGATGTTGAAGGATAGCGTGCATAGACTCAATATAATACAAGATATTTCTTTTGTCTCAAAAATAATACGCACTAATTTTTATTTCATGGTAAGAACATGTCTCATCTCTCCATCTTCGATTGCAGCCTAGTAAAACTATTTACATCATGCAGTCAGTCTATACCAGTGGTTCCCAAACTCAGTCCTCAAGTACCCCCAATGGGCCATGTTTTCAAGTTTTCCTTTACTTTGCACAGCTGCTTTAAATCAATATCAATGATATGGTATTGATAGGAGCGATTTTATTTAAAGGAAGTTCCCAAAACATGGCCTGTTGGGGGTACTTGAGGACTGAGGTTGAGAAGCACTGGTCTATACAATATTTCTGGCAGTTGTCTCTAAAATAATACACTCAAATTTGTATTTCATAAAAAAAATGACTCGTACATTGCAGCCAAATCAAGCTGATAACATACTCTACAATTAAAAAAGAGAAAACAAATTGGACTATATTGGCCAGATAAGAGTACACAACCATATAAAATCAATATATTTTATTACACAATTAATCTAAATTACCATACAATGTATATGCATGATTGTAATTTAAAAACAAATACAGTATGTGTTTGTTTTCTCATGAGCTTATGAGCACACAAATACATATTTAGGCTCCATTCACACCTAGGCGTTTTGTCGCCTGTAGCGCGACGCTCACAAACGCCAGAGGGAGAAAAATACATGAAAGCCTATGGAGATGGTTCACATCTGAACGCTGATGCGCCTGACGCCCATCGCCTGTAGCTAAAAAAAGTTCCGGACCCTTTTTTGTCGCGCGTATCGGGCGGTTTGGGCATATTTGAGCGTCTCCATTTCCCATAGAAAGTAATGGAAACGCTCGATTCAAGCGACTAGCACGACAACGAGCGTTTGCTACAGGCGTTTCGTCGCTTTAATCAATAGAACTTTTCACCCAGGCAGAAGATAAAAAAATTCTACCAACATAGCAACAAGTGATGAAAAGATGATAATTTTTCCTATTGGCTAAAAACATCGAAGTACAAAAACGTCGGACGACGCTGTATGCAAACGCGCAAATAAGCATGAATACGCGCGACAAAACGCCGGAAAAAAATGCCGGAAAAACGACCGAACGACTGACGCTCAGGTGTAAATGCAGCCTAGGCAGATTGCTGTTCTGCCTCTCTGCACGGTCAATGGTGGGTGCCGGCGGATATCGAGTCCGCGGCACCTACCCGCTGGGCTCTAGCTGGAGGAGCGAGCGAGCCACAGACCGCGCGCATTTTGCGCCTACTACCCGGAAGTGCAGGATCACGTATATATATATACATGATCCTGTGCACAGCTGCCGCCCTGTAGCAGGGCGGTCACTAAGTGGTTAGAAAAGGAGGACCCTTTGCCTGATAAATGGCATTTAAATAAAATTTGGCTTTGGTCTATGTCATCCATGGCGGTGTGCAGCTCCCTATTCCCTTTTTTGACAATCCTTGGCCTATTAGCCTTAAAAATGGCCAGCAAATTTTCCAGATTTACCCACTGGCTTTAATAAGGTATGGGTTATAGTTTTTGCAAATTCCAGACTTTACAATGAGTTCCAACAATCGGCTCGCTCATTAATAATGCGTACATTTTATTAACAACGTGGAGTCCTTTCCATGCAGTTATCACTCACTGAACTGATACAGAAAATGTCCAACCCTAACCCTGTGATTGGCACAGTGCTGGGCCGAGGTTTTCAGGGTGCACAGTGCTGGTGCAGGGAAGAGATGAGCTCAGGGGTCCTCCGAAACTCCCACTTTTTGGTACACCGATGAGCTGAGGGCCAGAATATAATGAACTTGCAGGATGCCCGAGCTCATCTCAGTGTTTACAGTGTTGGTGCAGAGTTTTCAGTGGGCCCAGTGCTGGTGCAGAGTTTTCAGTGGGCCCAGTGCTGGGCCAAGGTTTTTTAGGGTGCACAGTGCTGGTGCAGAGTTTTCAGTGGGCACAGTGCTGGTGCAAAGTTTTCAGTGTGCACAGTGCTGGGCCAAGGTTTTTTAGGGTGCGCAGTGCTGGTGCGGAGTTTTCAGTGGGCATAGTGCTGGTGCAAAGTTTTCAGTGGGCACAGTGCTGGTGCAGAGTTTTCAGTGGGCCCAGTGCTGGTGCAGAGTTTTCAGTGGGCCCAGTGCTGGGCCAAGATTTTTTAGGGTGCACAGTGCTGGTGCAGAGTTTTCAGTGGGCACAGTGCTGGTGCAGAGTTTTCAGTGGGCACAGTGCCAGTGCAGAGTTTTCAGCACAGACAGTGCTGGTGCAGAACTTCCAGTGTGCACAGTACTGGGCCATGGTTTTTTGGGGGGGGACAGCGCTGGTGCAGAGTTTTCAGTGGGCACAGTGCTGGTGCAGAGTTTTTAGTGGGCACAGTACTGGGCCAAGTTTTTCAGTGTGCACAGTGCTGGTGCAGAGTTTTCAGTGGGCATAGTGCTGGTGCAGAACTTACAGTGTGCACAGTGCTGGGCCAAGGTTTTTTAGGGTGCGCAGTGCTGGTGCGGAGTTTTCAGTGGGCACAGTGCTGGTGCAAAGTTTTCAGTGGGCACAGTGCTGGTGCAGAGTTTTCAGTGGGCACAGTGCTGGTGCAGAGTTTTCAGTGGGCACAGTACTGGGCCAAGTTTTTCAGTGTGCACAGTGCTGGTGCAGAGTTTGCAGTAGGCACAGTGCTGGTGCAGAGTTTTCAGTGGGCACAGTGCTGGTGCAGAGTTTTCAGTGGGCACAGTGCTGGTGCAGAGTTTTCAGTGGGCACAGTGCTGGTGCAGAGTTTTCAGTGGGCACAGTACTGGGCCAAGTTTTTCAGTGTGCACAGTGCTGGTGCAGAGTTTGCAGTAGGCACAGTGCTGGTGCAGAGTTTTCAGTGGGCACAGTGCTGGTGCAGAGTTTTCAGTGGGCACAGTGCTGGTGCAGAGTTTTCAGTGGGCACAGTACTGGGCCAAGTTTTTCAGTGTGCACAGTGCTGGTGCAGAGTTTGCAGTAGGCACAGTGCTGGTGCAGAGTTTTCAGTGGGCACAGTGCTGGTGCAGAGGTTTTCAGGGTGCACAGTGCTGGTGCAGGGAAGAGATGGGCTCAGGCGTCCTCCGAACTCCGACTTTTTGGTACACCGATGAGCTGCGGGCCAGAATATAATAAACTCGGAGGATGCCCGAGCTCATCTCAGTGTATACAGTGTTGTTGCAGAGATTTCAGCATGCACGGTGCTGGTTCACAGCTTCCAATTTGCACAGTGCTACTCACAGTGCTATTCCAGTCTCTCTTACCTCTTGTGTAAAAGAAATAATACAATTGTGCATAAAATGATCTAGGAACAGAACCCTCCAGAGGCACAGCGCGTCAATGTCCTTTCTGTAAGATTCTGCTCTAACCTTCACAGCAATGAGAGACCAGGTATAAAATAATAATTCAGGAATAAAGATTGACAATTTATAAAATGGCACAAAACTGTTTTCTCTTTATGCCATGAATTGGTGTAGATGAAATGCTAATAACTTGGTGAAGATAAGGTTGGCCTGTAAGCCCAACACAGAGTTGGCATTGCCCGGTGCGGTGCGGGGTCAGCGCCCCTCAGGGCTGCTGCTGGTATTGGTGTTCGGTGGCTGTAAAATAATCTTCCAAGACACCTTGCAGGTATTCGAAGGTCGGTCTCTGTTCAGGGGCCTGCTGCCAACATTCCAGCATGATGCTGTACAGCTCCCGCGGGCAGTTTGTTGGGCATGGCATGCGGTAGCCACGCTCCAGAGCTGTGATCACCTCCAGATTGGACATACCTGGAAAGAAAGCAGAGTGTCGGTTACTTCTTTAACCACTTAAGACCCGGACCAATACGCTGGTAAATGACCCAAGGTGTTTTTGCGATTCGGCACTGCGTCGCTTTAACTGACAATTAAATCAAATAAACTAAATTTTAGTCAAACATTTAGGCCAAAATTTATTTAGCCACATGTCTTTAGTAAAAAAAAAAAATCGCGATAAAAAAAAATAGCTACCTAGCGGGAACAGCGACACTAATACAGCGATCAGAAAAATGATCGCTTAGTGATGCTGGCAATAGGGAGTGAAAGGGTTAACTAGGGCGGTGATCAGGGGGTTAAAACTTTATTAGGGGGGGTGGGGGGGCTATCCTGAACCTAACACTAACTGATTTTACACTGCCTGTCACACTGACACTAAATGCAGTGATTAGATCACTGCATTCAGTGACACTGTGACAGGGGGGGTGGGGGGGCAGATCGCAAGGGGTTAAGTATGCCTATGTGTGTGTGTGTGTCAGTGTTATGTTGGTGCACACTTACTGTTAGGTGTTTCTCCCATCGCAGCGGTTGGAAATACCGCTGCGATGGGAGATTACATCACTTCCCCCTTCCTGTGTTTACACAGGAGGAGGAAGTGACACAAAGGGGGAGCGCGCGCATTGGCTGGGAGCGATCGCGGGGGGGCGGGTAAACGCAGACATCCGCCCGCTCGTCCCGGATCGCTCCCGGAGCCAGGGGGACCCCCGCACGCCGCAGAGGGGGTCCCGATGGGACCCCCGAACCGCACGAAGGCGGGGACGTAAATTTACGCCCTTGTGCCTGTACGAGCCATTCTGTGGCCGTATATGTGCGTGCGGGGGTCCTTAAGTGGTTAAAGTGTAACTCCAGCCCGACCGATTTGAACAAATGTGTCTGCTCGTGTGTATGGGGCCTAAGAATCCTGTCTACAATGCTGGCTGACCCTTTGTAGGGAACACAGCGCCCTCACCTGGATATGGTGTCCTTCCATAGGTAATTATCTCAGTCATAAGGATGCCAAAGGACCACACGTCGGATTTTATGGTGAAGGAGCCGTAGTTGGCAGCCTCGGGTGAAGTCCATTTTATTGGGAACTTGGCTCCTGTTTAAAAACAAAAACAAAACGTCACATGACCAGATTGAGAGAGATACAGAGACATCCAGAGATCCATTGATGATCTCCTTCTGAAAATGCTAGCTGACTGGCAGTTGCGTTGATCATCTGACTTATACGTGTTCTGAAAAGTTGTGTAAAGTCATAGGGCCAGATTCAGTAAGAAGGTACGCGGCTTATCTCGAGATACGCCGCGTAACTTCTTAGATGCGCCGGCGTATCTTTTTTCTGTATTCAGAAAACAAGATACGCCGAGTTGTGCTAAGATACGAGCGGCGTAATTGTATTACACCGTCGTATCTTAACTGCATTTTTAAGATGGCTGCTGGGGGGGGTTTCCGCTGATTTACGCCTAGAATATGTAAATCAGCGAGATACGCCTATTCACGAACGTACGCCCGGCCGACGCAGTGAATTTACGCCGTTTACGTAAGGCGTTTTCCGGCGTAAAGATAAACCACCAAAAAGATGGCGCATCCTATGTTTAGTATGGACGCCGGGACCGCGTCAAATTTTTCAGATTTGACGTTGTTTGCGTAACTCGTCCGTGAATGGGGATTTACGTCAATTACATTCACGTCGAAAATAATGCGTTGTAGCGTCATAATTTGGAGCATGCGCACTGGGATACGTCCACGGTCGGCACATGCGCAGTTAAAAAAAAACGTAAAAAAACGTGGGGTCACAATCCATTACCATAAAACACGCCCACCTCATTCACATTTGAATTACACGGGCTTACGCCGGCCCATTTACGCTACGCCGCCGTAACTTAGCTTGGTGAATACAGCATTTGCCTCTCTAATTTACGGCGGCGTAGCGTATCAGAGCTACATTACGCCCGCGGAAATTTAAACCGCGCTACGTGAATCTGGCCCATAGTTTGTTTTCTTTAGAAAGTGTTGCAATAAATTGTTCATGTATTTTGTGCAACAACTACATCAGCCAGTACCCTGTTTCCCCAAAAATAAGCCCTACCCTGAAAATAAGATCAAGCATTATTTTCCAGGAGGGCTGCAATATAAGCCCTACCCCAAAAATAAGCCCTAGTTAACAATGCTTGTAAAATCCTATAATTCACTCTATTACAGTAGTTTATAATGTACAATGTGTGTGTTTCTGTAATATAAATGCGGGGAAGAGAGCTCCGACGGGTAACAGAAGTGCAGAGCAGCGCTATAACAAATGTATTTGGCACAATTATATTACAGAAATGCACGCATTGTACATTATATAATACTGTAATAGAGTGGATTATAGGATTTTACAAGCATTTTAACTCAGTCCACACTGGAGATTCCTGACAGGCAGGGAGGGAGAGGGGGAGAGAAGACAGCACATTACATGATAAGACCTACACTGAAAATAAGCCCTACTGTGCTTTTGTTGGTATAATTAATATAAGACCCAGGCTTATTTTCGGGGAAACACGGTAGATGGCAGTGTTTATATGTTTGTGTAGTTACTCTATGGTAAACTCTGTCTTTTCTCTGTATAATGTAATTCCTATTTCCTGTCTGCAGTTAAGCAGCAAAGCCTATGTGGACTGTGCACTGTCTGTTCTGTAGGGTTACAGTATATACAGAATCTCTAACAGAAAGCAACCACATCCTGAGTAGAAAAGCCTGTCAACACCAACATGATGTAGAGTGAGATCCTTGCTCTTTGTGTGAAAGCGGTGTACTGTAGGGTGGGCTGTACTTACCCTCTCTGGCTGTATACTCGCTGTCCTCAATCACACGGGCCAGACCAAAGTCAGCAATCTTACATGCCATAGTGGAAGACACCAGGCAATTGGCTGCTCGCAAGTCACGATGGATGTAGTTCTTCTGCTCTATGAACCCCATTCCTTCTGCAATCTGTGTAAAAGGAGAAAAGTCATCATCTCCTTTAGACTTCCCAACTATGTAGGAGAAGGGCTTACCTTGTTGTTTATAGACTGAATCAATCATTTTTGAAGATGTCCTGTTGCTAGAAAATCTACAACTCGGCTTGCATATTCATTTATTATACAATCTGCATACCAACTTTTTTAGATTTATTATTAGTTATGCATTGCAATGTCTAAACAACCTATTCAATGTATGACACATGATTGGCATTAAGGCCGCATTCACACCTGAGCGTTTTCAGCTCGTAAAACGCTTATCTCAAAAGTGTCAGGTCACCTGTGGCCAGGTGACAAGTGCACCCCTTTGGAGTCAGGGATGCACCACAGGGTAATGAACCCTGTAGCCGACTGCTGCAATCAGAGAGGAAGCGTGAGCCCAAGATTCCCCAGGGTGCGGAGTCTAAGACCCAGCTTTGTGTTCACCAGAGCCTCTGGTGGTGAGGATGGCCTTCGCCACAGCTGGATCCAGGTCGCGACCCCTGGGGTCCCCAGGGTCAAGCTCCGCAGGGAGAGAGGGGAAGCAGCAACCAGGACAAGCAAGGGTAATTAAGGAACAAGCACTGGTTAATATAGAGTTCCTGGGATGGCCTGGGGTGGAGCCATACAGGGAGGAGAGATGATAAAAGCATCCCGATAAGAGAGTCAGGCCTCTTATGAACACATGGAGACAGGTAAGCTGCCAGACTATTGCATATCCATGACAAAAAGTTCCAAAAACGCCCAACAAGAATAATCCCATTTATTTAAATGGCCCCTGACGATGGTCTGGAACCTCACATTAAGCCAACTGCCGCGTGCACAGGGTAGGAATTTGCGATAAGAAAATTCCGATGTGAGCTTTTGGTCAGAAACTCCGACCGTGTGTAGGCTCCACCGGACATTTTTGGCCCTGTACACATGAGGAGAAATGTCCCGATGAAAACGGTCCGCGGACCGTTTTCATCAGAACATGTCTCCAGGGATATTTTGGTCTGATGTGTGTACACACCATCAGACCAAAATCCCTGCGGCCAGAGAACGTGGTGACGTAGAAGACACCAACGTGCTCAAACAAGGAAGTTCAATGCTTCCACGCATGCGTCAAATCAATTTGACGCATGCACGGGATTTCTGTCCGATGGTTGGGCGTTCTAACTATCGGACTTGTCCGACGGACAGGTTTCCAGCGGACAAGTTTCTAAGCATGCTTAGAAACTTTTGTCCGCTGGAAACCTGTCCGCTAGGCCGTACACCCGATCGAACATGTCCGCGGAAACTGGTCTGCGGACCAGTTTCAGCGGACATGTCTCCTCGTGTGTACGCAGCCTTACTGTCGTAATTTCCGACAGCAAAAATTTGAGAGCTGGTCCTCAAATTTTCCGACGGCAAAAGTTCTTGTTGGGAAAATTCCGATCGCCTGTATGCAATTTCCGACGCACAAAAATCCTACGCATGCTCGGAATCAATTCGATGCATGCTCAGGATCATTGAACTTTTTTCTCGGCTCGTTGCGTGGTTGTATGTGGCCACGTTCTTGATGGTAGGAATTTTGTGTGACCGTGTGTATGCAAGACAAAATTGAGCCAATATTTTGTCGGAATAAAAAATCCACGGTTTTGTTGTTGGAATTTCGGATCGTGTGTACACGGCACAAGTCTGCATTCACACCTGAGCGTATTGTTTTCAGGCAGAACGTTTACTATGCCAAAGTTATGAATGGACAGAGTCATTTCGGACAAGGAAGGGGCCATTAAATAATATATTTACAGACCTCCTCCCTGTTTTCCATCCTGTCATATAGGGTCGGGGGGGGGGCGAGGAGAGAGCTCAGGAGACTGGACAGGAGCACAGGAGGGACTGGATCGGAGCGGATCGGAGCATGGGGGGGACAGGCCGGAGAACAGCATGGGGGTCAGGAGAGAGCAGAGAAGTTGTCAGGGAAGATCACAGGGGGACCAGGAGACAGTACATGGACAGCAGAATAAAGCTGGACAGGAGGGACAGCATATAGAGAAACTGATGCCTTCCATGTTCTTTCCTGCAGCCGCTGAATTACTGCAGTAGGGAGAGAAGGCGGAGAAGTGGGCATTCAGTGGCTTCAGGAGGAACATGGAATGCATCAGTTTCTCTATATGCTGCCCCTCCTATGCAGGTGCAGAGGGGAGCCCCATGGGCCTCCTGGAGCATGGGTCGGGGCGCAGTGGTGACCCTTGCGACCCCTGTAGTTACACCCTTTTCTGGTGCCAAATCTGTGGCCCTTTGGTACTTGAGGTGTCCTTTGCAGATACTAGTAGGGGAATTAGGAGCATTGACTTGTAAAGGGGCCGTAATGACTGAAATCTCTTACAGCCGCTTATTTCACGTCCTATTATCTGCTTTGTTCTGCAGCAAGTTTCCAGTATCCAACAACCCCTGCAGCATGTCTACAGTCTTTTACCACCTCCTCTAGTATATTTGCAGCTTCTGAATATTATATGCAACCCTTTGGTGCTTTTAGGAGCCACAGGTGCTGCCCCCTGTAGACTTTAAGCAGACTGTGCATCAAAAACTTTTCCATAATCCCTGGCCTCTTACCTGGGCGGCAAAGTCGATAAGCTGCGGCACCTTGAGAGAATTGCCTTCGTCACTCTTCAGAAAATCCAACAAGCTGCCCTTTTGCATGTACTCAGTGATGATAAATATGGGCTCGTCCAGCGTCACCACAGCGTGCAAACGCACCAGGCGATCGTGCTGTAATGTTTTCATCATGTTCGCCTCTTCGAGGAAGGCCTCCGCAGACATGGTTCCTGGTTTCATCGTCTTCACTGCCACCTGAGTGTGCCCGTTGTATGTGGCTAAATGAAGGAGTGGAGAGGAAAGTTAGCGGCCTGGAGCAAGATGCATGTGGGTGGATTATATTATGAAAACACCTAAATGAACTATACCCACCTTCCTCAGTGTGGCCTGCTCAATATAATACTTACCTTCACCCCTATTCTAATAAAAGCATCCTGCCCAGCACCTTTGCACAAATATCATCCAAGCATGGTACTATGCCTACTGCACACACCCCATTCACCTTCTGTGGATGGTCTGTAATTATGGCGATCTCTAGCCATCGATCACACTATGAACCATACATATGAATGATGTTTTTGCAAAAGTGACGGGCGGGGAATTAGAGAGTGGGGATGAAGGTAAGTATTTTAGTGTGCAGGTTACACTGAGGAAACCCATGAACCTGGAAGAAAGACCAAGTGAGGATGGAAGCGCCTACAGCTGGAGGGCTTTGTTTTTAGGTAAGCTTATCATAAAGTGCTGCTATTCAGTTTTATGAATTAAACTGCCCGGGGGGCCCAATTTTCTTTTTCGTGGTGCGGTTTACTACCGGTTTAAAGGACAACTTCACAAACAATTCAAGTCCTTTAAAATAGGAATTTATTACTAATGTTGCCACCTCATCCATTTAAAGCCGAAGCCATATGAATTCCGCAGGTTCTGTGGCTGATTGAACAAGCGTGTCTTTGTCCATCAGGCTGTGAAGACTGCTAATCAGAAAATCAGCTGATCTCCTAAAACAGACACGCAGAATCATTGGATTCCATGCATGCCCTGCAGTGGGTCCTGTGTGTCTGTCCCTGCCATTCACATTCTAAAAAAAAAAAGGAAGTGGCTTATACTTTTTATTTCTTAATTTTTTTTTTTTAACAGAGACATTTCTTAATTATTTAATATCTGTATTACCTGGCGGTAAAGCGCTGCTATTTTTATGCGTCATTTATGCTGAGCTTTTTGGCCGCTAGCGGGGTGCCTTTAACCCCCGCTAGCGGCCAAAAAAGGCTTCAAAGCACCCGCAAAGCGCTGCTGCAGCTGAGCCGACCACTCCCGCCCCCTCCACAGCTCAGAGCTCCAGTAAGCACTGGAGGGACAGAGCAGACAACCACTGGCTCTCTGCTCAGGGAACTCAGTGGTGTTTGATCGCTCGGTTCTCAAAGCTCCCTGAGCAGAGAGCTGGTGACTGCTAGTCACCGCTGTCTGCTCTGCCCCTCCAGTTCTCACTGGAGCTCTGAGCTGTGGAGGGGGTGGGAGCGGCCGCCTCAGGCTCTCGGCGGCTCATTGAAAGGCTGAGCCAGATACCGATCCAAGCATGTGGGCGGATCCCAACCATATGGTCACAATCTTTTCCAAGCTGGGACCGGCTCTGTGACATCAGCCAACAGCGGACTTTGGCCCGCTGTCTGCTGAAAACAGGTCACAGGACTTCAGAACGAAATGCACTGCTGTGTTCTACAAGAGAAGTACAGACAAACAAGCCTTGGCTGCACTTCTCTTTTAAGGTAAAAAAAAAGTTCTGCCTTTAGAATCACGTAATTTTTTTGTTGAAAACAGCTCCATTGTCACCAACAGTTCATATTTATTAGAGATCCATACAGAGTCTACTGCTCCTTGAGGACAGGGTTAAGAACCACTGACCTATAAGAATGTCAGGAATCGCAGATGTAGATAGTACTGCTTATTATTGGGGGCTTCTTACATCCTTTGAGTTTTCAAGCACAATAAGAAATGTATGGCTTACCCAACCAAACATCACCAAACTGCCCGGCACCGAGCTTCTTTTCCAGATTCAACGAATCTCTGGACACCTCCCAGGCATCCTTCTCCCACGGCTTCTCTGGGCGAGCGGACTTGCATGCTGTGGTAAGTTTCTGGCACAAGCCATCCATGTTGTCTACAAAAATAATCAACAAAAGTGTAAATTTTTTTTTAACACAGGACATTTTCCACACACAACAAAGAGGTTTCAGATGAGTAACACAAAACATGTGTACACAGTATAGAAAAAATAATGATTTGCAAATAAAGTATTACTTCATCCAAAAGTTAGATGGTTCTGAATTATCTTAACCACTTCAGCCTCTGTGATGTACCAGTACGTGGCGGGGTTAGGGCCCTTTCACACGGGGCGGATCAGTAATGATTTGCCTCCGTGTGTCTGCTTTGCTCAGTGGGGATCGCTCCGTATATATCCCCGCTGAGCCGGCGGATGACAGGGCGGTCTCTGCACACTGCAACAGTAGGAGGGTCTTAAAGGGGAATTAAATACCAGGATTGCAATACACGCAGAGTGCAGAGTTCAGGGGGGTTACACACAGAGTGCAGAGTTCAAGGGGGTTACACACAGAGTGCAGAGTTCAGGGGGGTTACACACAGAGTGCAGAGTTCAAGGGGGTTACACACAGAGTGTAGAGTTCAGGGGGGTTACACACAGAGTTCAGAGTCCAGGGGGGTTACACACAGAGTGCAGAGCTGTCATTTGTAAACACAGAAAACAGACTTCGGTGTTTACAAGTGATTGTAGTGAGCAGGCACCAAAGGATCTGAGCCAGAGGTGGTGGAACTGAGTTCCACCAAGTTCCCCCCCAAAAAAGCCCTGCCCCTTGGCGATACAAGAACATGCAATGTTTGTTAGATTTGTGAAAGATTATTTGTCTGCAGAATTCTAAGGTAATTGTTGTCGGCTCTCTATACTGCGGTTTTTCTGTATCATTTCTGCTTTAACTTGTTAATCACGCCAACCTGTCTCTTTATATATGCTGTGAAGGGTAATTTTCTCAATAAAGCACATCTGGCCTTTTTCCAGGATTGCGGTGGACTAGGCCAAAGAGATTTTTTTTAATCGTGAATCAAGTTTTTCTTTTTTAAAGTCGCAGATTTTTTTGGGGCCAAAATCGCCCGGCTCTAAAATGTCCCCCTCTCCTCCTACCGGACGGTATCATCCCACCAGGAAGCCCAGGACTGAAGCCAGTGGTTCAGCCAGCTGACCATAGAGAGGATTGAGGACCAGAATGTCCCTGATCATCTCTATGGTCTAAAAAAAAAAAAACAGAAGCAACGAGTATCTTGTCACTTCTGGTTTCGCCAGGATGTGAACAAACATGGCTTGGGAAAGCAAAGGATCAAACTAGGCTTGGTTTGATCAGATGCTTTTAAATGATAGTTTTATCTCTGGAGTTAATCCCAAGTATATATAAGTATATTTCTAGCAAACAAAAAAAATGCAGATCTTTACATATAAGTGAGAAGTGTCAGAATAGGCCGGAGCTGTAGTATTCAGAAGTTTATTTTTATACTAATAAAAGAGGAACACGGTTTTGGATCTTACTCTGGTAGTAGTGGACAAGGTCGTGCAGAGTCTTGAAAGTTTTCCTTGGAGAAACATAAAATCCGCCATCGTCCATGCTGCGAATCTTGTAATGTTTGACTGCGTTTCCAATCTTAGGGTTGAAGTCTCTGACAGATAGCGAGTAGCAGCCTAAAAAACAAAGAAGAGGATATAAAACAATGAGAGACGGTAATGCCTGGTACACACGATCGGGCTTTAGAACGGCCAAACTCACCTCGGAGTTCCATTGGAGTAAAAGAGAACATGTTTTCTAAGCTCCGATGGAATTCCTCTGAAAAAACTCTGATGGGGCATACACACGGTCGGAATTTCCGATGGAAAAAGTCCGTTGGACTTTTTCCATCAGAAATTCTGATCATGTGTACGGGGCTTAATAGTCCCACATCGTATCTCTGATAGGTTGGAGAGGCGTCCAACTTATGAAAATTGGACTTATTATAAAAGTATGTGGAAGCGGGTGCAATACTGCCCGATCTAATATGAGGGAAGAGAAGTACGGAGTTCATTCCACAATATATCATCCATTCACCTTTCATAGTCTCACTGTCCCGTATCATGAAGGCTCCAATCTGATTCTCAGGTGACAGCAGCTGCCGTTCTGCTTCTTTCCTTCCAACTGCCTTAAAATACCACCTGAAAAATAAAATATGGTAATCCAAAGGTGCCCATCCCCTTCCTTCAATAGGACAAGAGCAGACTATTATGTTTAAAGCAGCCCTAGCTATTTAGTATTTCCACACAACTACTATAAATATGGAATTCCAGATGAAAATTGAGCTGGTTAGTGCACACATCTAATTATCACTCATATGGCTCTTCTCCTGGGCCCCGCTTATCTAACATATGCCATCTTGTGTAACCCTTGAACGTTTGCCATCTGCTGGTCATTACTCAGCACTGCAGCTCAGGTCATGCTGCAGTGCACACCTGCCCCAATCAGGATTGCTTAAATATACTGCTGGACATTCAGCTTTGCACCTGATCAAAAGCTTTCGTTTGATTCTTATCTGTGGGCACTACACAGATTTGTTCTATTGATTTGGACTGTGTTAGAGCTCTGTCTTATACCTATTCTGCCTTAAAGGGGTTATAAACCCTTGTGTTTTTTCACCTTAAAGTGGAGTTCCACCCTAAATACAAAGGGCCAGATTCAGGTAGAGTTAGGCTGGAGTATCAGTGATACTCCAGCCCAACTCTCACTTTGAGCCGGCGTTTCTGTTTTCTGTAAGCAGAAAACAAGAAACGCCGGGTTGGAGTTCCTATACGGGCGGCGTAATTGTATTTTGCCGTTGTATCGGAACTGCAATTTAAAAAATGGCGCTCGGGGCGTTCCCGCTGATTAACGGCGAGAGTATTTTAATCAGCGAGAATCGGCAATTCACGATCGTACTCGGGCCCGACGCAGTGACTTTCCGACGTTTCCGTAAGCGATACGCGGCGTAAAGAAAAACATGCCCCCTAGGTGGAGTACCCTATGTTAAATATAGCCGTCGTCATCGCGTCGAATTTAAAAATGTTCGCGTCGTTTGCGTAAAACGTCCGTGAATGGGGATTGACGTCATTGACGTTCACTGGCAGAATTTGGAGCATGCGCACTGACAGTCGACGCATGCGCAGTACGTTCGCCGTGGGATCGCGCCTAGTTTAAATAATACACGCCCCCTACCCGCCCAATTTGCATTCCGCCGGCTCATTTTTGCTACGCCGCCGCAACTTTAGGAGCAAGTGCTATGTGAATAACAGTACTTGCTCCTAAAGTTTCGGCGGAGTAACGTAAATGAGAAACGTTACTCCAGATTAAAGATTCGCCCATCTACCTGAATCTGGCCCGAACTTTTTTTGAACAGCTTGCCTTTAATGTAAAAAAAAAAAACGTAATTTTTTATTTTTTTTTGCTCACTTCTATATGGCTGTTACTAGGCAGATTTCATAATATGCCAAGTTCCCAGTCCACGGTGGTAGAACTTCCAGTCCTAAGACCCCATTGTCTCCTGGGAAATGATGACACTTATTTCCCAGGAGTCTCTGGGCATTACTGTGCCTAAAAATCCCAGCATGCACCTCTCTCGGAAAACCAGGAAGAAACATGAACTGGGCTTCATAATGCCCACAGCTATAAAGGAAACGGCCACAAGATCCCTGAGATGATATCAGGTACGTCTTTGCAACTGTTTATGTACTGATCGTGCTTTATTAATATGTTTATATTAATATGAATATTCATAATAATGTAATTGAGATTGCAAAAAAAAATAAAAATGTTTTTTTATGCCCAGAACCACGCTTTAATGCATTCAAATGCTAAATGTCGTACCTTCATTAAATGTAACCATATTACTACACTTATGCCGCGTACACACGATCACTTTTTGTGATGTAAAAAAACGTCGTTTTATCTCACAAAACAAAACTACGTTTTTCAAACTTCATTTTAAAAAACGACGTTGCCTACACACCATCGTTTTCTGAAAATTCTCTAGCAAAGCGCGGTTACGTACACTACGTTCGACGTCACTCTGTTCCATTGAAGCTCCCGTCTCATAACTTGCTTCTGAGCATGTGCGGCTTTAAAAGCGTTGTTTTTTCCCACACACGATCATTTTTTGTGAAACAAAAGACGACATTCTGAAAAACGACATAAAAAATGAAAGCATGTTCGAATTTTTTTTTTGCTCGTTTTTCAGAAGACATAAAACAACTTTTTGCCCACACACGATCATTTTAAATGACGTTTTTTAAAACGTCGTTTTATTTCATCACAAAAAACGACCGTATGTACGCGGCATTAGAGGCGCCGCTCTTCTGTTTTACACTCAGTTGTGACATGACGCTATGTGTATATCAAGACATTGCTTGTATATCAAGTCAAAATTTGTTTAAAAAATGTTGCTCGTCTTGCAAAAAACGCTCTCAAACCAAGTTACTCACAAACCAAGGTTTTAATATATGTATATATGTAACTTACTCTTCGGACTCCAGAGAATTAACTTTTCCAACATAATTACTGGGAATATAGCCTTCTTCTCCTGTGTGTATCAGGCGTGCATGCCACCACTCCCCGGACCTACAGAGACAGCAAATGAACGTTGTAATTGCAGAGAAAAGGCTCTTTATGGAGGATTTCATTATTTTAGACTGGATTTATTAAAAAAAAAGTACAAGAAAGTGTCTGCATTGCCCATAATGACCAATCGGATTGTAGCTGCCTTGTGTGAAAGTCGTACAGAATTGCCTTCTTAGAACAGATGTTACGTGTCACGGCTTTCTGTGGAAAAAGACCTGTTTCTCAAGTGGTTATGACGGAAATTGTTCATATCTGTCCTCAGCTGAGGCTTTATCCACACTTGTGTACCTTTGGTCTCTTAGGGCGAGTCATATTGAAAGTGGTCAGATGTCTTCCTGAGCATCAATGTTAAAGCGGATGTAAAGCCACTCTCATCCTTTCTAAACTACTGCCATAGTGCTGATCTATAAGGATATAGATGCCTCCTGCATGTATCCTTACCTGTCTGTTATGAGAACTGAAAAACTGCAGATTCTGTGGGTGGATCTGTTGTCTGGAGCTCGGTGGGTGGAGTCGTGATGTCAGTAGACTCCCCTCCCTCCTCTACACTCCCCTTGTCAACATGAATTTTTTCCTGTTTTTTCCTTACACTAAATTCTGCTATGATCACTAACATCCAGTCAAAATCCAGAAAAGAAACCACAGGACTTCAGAAAAGGAGTGGGGGTGGGAATTCAAAAATAATGCCTGTCTTCGGGCTAGTGCATGAGATATGTAAATAACCTGTCACTCACAGCAAGGGGGCGAAACGGACTAACGTTTTTCTCTGTAAGTCTGTTTTATTCCACTGAACAATAAAAGAGGATTGCTCAGAGCTGGATTAACTCTGTGTGGCAAGACTGGGCACAGACGATAGGAAATCTTATACTGTACATTGTGACATCAAAAAAAAAATTATAGCCAAAAGTAAAAAAAATATATTTTTTAAATGTTCGCACCTTTTTGTTTATAGCGCAAAAAATAAAAATCACAGAGGTGATCAAATACCACCAAAAGAAATCTCTATTTGTGGGAAAAAAAGGACGTCAATTTTGTTTGGAAGCCACGTCGCACGACCGCGCAATTGTCAGTTAAAGCGACGCAGTGCCGAATCGCAAAAAGTGGCCTGGTCTTTGACCACCAAAATGGTCCGAGGCTGATGCGGTTAAAGCAGAATTGAACTAAAAAAAAATTGGGGAGGTCGGCCACAGTTCCTCTTTAAGTTCGTCTTTTCCAAAAAAAACGTTCTATGTCGATAAGAGGTATCAGTACATGAAAGCAAATTGTTCAGCTTTGACCAAAGTTGAATAACGGCCTTGCTATAGGTCATTTACACACCCGGCGGCAGAAGATAGAGGTCCGAGGAACCTCACCGCAGTGACCCCCCTCCCCGAAAGGTGGAAGGAGGGAGGAAGAAAGCAAGCAGAGCTTCCCTTTTTGGGTGGAGCTCTGCTTTAAATCAACATATCATATTTGTAGTAAACACCACAAAACCTGTAAATATTTGCCGTAATTATCACATAAAAACCACAATATAACAATATAGACAAGGCACTAAAAAATTCAATTTTTTAATCTCACATTATAAGCAGTTGATATTTTAGGAAGGTAGAAAATAATAATAAGGGGAACTGGGCTTGCCAGGAAGTTATTATTATTATTATTATTATTATTATTATTATTAATAATGATTTATATAGCGCCAACAGTTTACGCAGCGCTTAAGTTTAAGGAAGTTAAAAGAGAACAATATGAAATGTTATGCCCATAGCTCAGGAATATAAATATTTTGTAATATTGCAGCAGACGGACATTGTTCTGTGAATTTTAGGGCCCATTCACACCGTTCCTGATGACGTCAGTATGACGAAACACATTGGACGGGGCTTGCTGGAGTCACGTCCATCTGTATGGTTCCGGACTGTGGAACGCAGATTGTTTGCTGGATGACTATTACACAGCTTGTGTAATTCGAATACTTTTTATATTGTGAGTAGCTACTTGTATATGTTTTAACACACTGCTAATAAATGGAATAACACTATGGATGTTGCCTGTCTTGTTCATGTACATGTGATGGACTACTGATGACATGGAAAAAATTGAACAACGGGGAATGTAAATAATTTGTAACATTGACGCAGATGGAGATTGTTCTGTGAATTTTAGGGCCCGTTCTCACCAAAACGCAGTGCCGGAAACCCACGTTCCATTCGCATTTCCCGCCCCCTGTTCAAAACACACCGCACTTGTGGTGATTCACACCGTTCCTGATGACGTCAGTATGACGAAACACATTGGGCGGGGCTTGCTGTGAATTTTAGGGCCGTAGTACCGGAAACCCACGTTCCATTCACATTTTCTGCCCCGTGTTCAAAACACAACGCACTTGTGGTGTGCAGCATGTATAATACAATGCTAACGAGTGTGTTTGCCTGCAGCTGGTCGAATGGTATTGAAATAACATGCGATCTGGTGTGCATTTTTTTTTAAAGTAGTGCATGCACTACTGTTCCTGCAGTGTGATTTCAGCCCATTGAAATTGTCTAAAACCACAGTGCACTCAAATTGCATAAGTATCGCACAGGAACTCAAGCAGTTCCTCATGTCACAGCCTCCAGCAAAGGGAAGAGAGACCGTGAACCGCACAGTGGTGACCTCATCAAATCTTACTTCCAATCTCCTAAGACTCGCATTCAGAGGTATTACTGCCTTAGATCAGGGGTCTCCATACTTTTCAAACAAAAGGGCCAGTTTATTGTCCTTCAGAATTTAGTAGGGCCGGATTGTGGCCAGTGGGGGCAGAGCATGTCCCGGGCCCAGCATTAGTGAGAATAAATATGGTCTCAGGGTTGGTGGTCAGTAGACGAAGGAGGAGTGGTGCTCCTATCAGTAGAAGGAATAGTCCCATCATTGGTATCAGTGGAAGAAATAGTGCCCCCTTGTTGGTGTCAGTGGGAGGAATCGTGACTCATACAGGGGCGGACTGACAACTCATGGGGCCCCCGGGCAATAGGAGATTATGGGGCCACACAGTATACACACACACACACACACACACATATACAGTATACACACACAGACACACAATATAGACACACAGTATACACACAGAATACAAATACACTCACTGTACAGGAGAGTCGGGGCAGCTATAATCTTGGAATTTTTTTTAAACAGATTTTTACATACTGTTCCTGGTTTTACAGAGGCTGGCAACCCTAGTGTCAGTGCCCGAGTGCCCGAATGGTCAGTCCGCCCCTGGACTCATATAAGTGGGAGGAATAGTGCCTCATGGGCCAGATAAAAGCTATCAAAGGGCCAAAAAAAACAGTGTGGGAGTCCCTCCCCCAATCCCCAAGCCATACCAGGTCCTTTTGGGTCTGGTACAGATTTTATGGGGAACTTCACACCAAAAAAAAATGGCGTGGGGGACCCCCCAAAATCCATACAAGACCCTTATCTGAGCATGCAGCCAGGCAGGCAAGACAAGGGGGGAGTTAAGCGAGCTCCCCCCTCCTGAATCATACCAGGCCACATGCCCTCAACGTGGATGGGGTTCTTTGGGGCAGGGGGAGGCTCTGCCCCCCACAGCACCTTGTCTCCATGTTAATGAGTACAATGATCTCACCCACACCCCTGGCTTGTGGTTATGGGGGTTTAGATGCCAATAAGCCCCATGCCCGCAGTCCCCCACAACCACTGGCATCTAAACTAGGGTGACCAGACATCCCTGGTTTTAGGGGACTGTCCCCAGACTAAGTCTGTCCCCCGTTTTGTCCCCAGATTGTATCTGAACAGTGGCAGGGACTGGGGCAATTTCAAAGACAGTCAGTGCAGAATAAAAAATAAAGAATCTCTGCAGTAGCATTCATTCGCTTCCATCATGGTCGAAAAATTTGTGCGGACCTGGAGGCTGGTAGACAGCAAGTGTTTTGATGACTATATGAAAGGGCTTGGTGTGGGTTTTGCCACCCGCCAGATTGCAAGTGTTACCAAACCCACAACTATAATCAGTTTGGATGGGGATTTTGTTGTGATACAGACCCAGAGCACCTTTAAGAACACTGAAGTCAAGTTTAAACTCGATGAGGAGTTTGATGAAACTACAGCAGATGACAGAAAAACAAAGTCTTTGGTAACTATAGAAGACGGTAAACTGAAACAAGTTCAGAAATGGGATGGGAAAGAGACTACGCTAATACGGGAAGTAAATGATGACAAACTTGTCCTGACTCTTACCCTGGGAAATATCGTCAGCACTCGTCACTATGAAAAAGCCTAAGAACAAGCTACATCACCCTATGTCTACAAGATGTCTTCTAACCGTTAATTCTTTCACTACTTGTTTCCCCAATTGCCATCTGGGCCACAACAGCAGTATTATGAGTGGGAAAGTCTGATGCACTGACTTATTACTTGCTCTAATTTTATTTGTGCCGCAGTGCCAAAGATGTCTGTTTTGCAGTTTTTGTATTCTCATAGCTGACTACTTGTGGGGGGTGCAACTCTGACAACACCACTGAACCCATCGCAAAGGGAAGAATTCACATTTGTTATACAGGGATGATCCTGTGGCATCACAGTATTGTTTCGTATGTCATTCTCGCTTTTGCATTTTAGAGGTGCTTTTATTGCCTGCCATTAATACATGGTGGAAGCAGGAAATATGTGAACCCTGTTTAGTAATCCTTTATGTTGCTCAGCTTAAAAAATGTAGTATTGCATTCACATTTGCACTTTTTATGTGTGGTTCATTGAATGCATATGTTGCCATGTAACCTTTGGCATGCACATTGGGCACCAAGCAAGACTTTCTAATGCACCATGCCACCAATGTTGAGGGGGTTGAAGCTGCATTGAGGCCCAAGTTTCACTTGGCAATTGCCTACGTTTTTCATATATAGGATTTATACAATGTTCCAATTGGCTATTCTCTCCTACATTTTGTGTATGTATATAGGATTTATACAAGAAGGCAAAAAATCAGTTGGCTAGCTCTCATCTATAATATTGTAATTCACCTTGCACTAATCTGGCTGGGTTACTGCATTCTGCACAGCACGTTGGCTTTCAGTGACTTGTCAAATAAGCCCCTTAACACCAAATATTCCCAAAACTCTAACATTCAGCAACATTATTTAGGCCTCGTACACACGATCGGACATATCCGATGAAAACGGTCCGCGGACCATTTCCATCGGATATGTCCGATCTGGAGTTTGATCCGATGGCGTGTACACACCATCGGATCAAATTCCCCGCCGGCGGACGGCGCGGTGACGTGTCGGTGACGCTGCGGTGACGTTGACGCCGCCACGTCACCGCCACGTCACCGCCACGTCACCGCACCAGGAAGTAAAACACTTCCGCGCATGCGCCGAATCCATTCGGCGGCGGCGGTGCGGGACGACATGTCTGCTGGTAAGTGCACTAACCAGCAGACATGTCGGGCGGACAGATTCCCACCGGATAGATTTCAAAGCATGCTTTGAAATCTGTCGGGTGGACAAATCTGTCCGCTAGCCCATACACACGAGCGGAGATGTCTGCTGAAACGGTCCATCGGACCGTTTTCAGCGGACATATCCCCTCGTGTGTATGAGGCCTTAGGCGGCGTACAGACGATCGGATATATCCGATGAAAACGGTCCGCGGACCATTTCCATCGGATATGTCCGATCGGGAGTTTGATCCGATGGCGTGTACACACCATCGGATCAAATTCCCCGCCGCCGGACGGCGCGGTGACGTAGTGGTGACGCGGCGGTGACGTTGACGCCGCCGCGTCACCGCCACGTCACCGCACCAGGAAGTAAAACACTTCCGCGCATGCGCCGAATCCATTCGGCAGCGGCGCGGCGGTGGTGGGAGCCGACATGTCTGCTGGTAAGTGTACTAACCAGCAGACATGTCGGGCGGACAGATTCCCACCGGATAGATTTCAAAGCATGCTTTGAAATCTGTCGGGTGGAGAAATCTGTCCGCTAGCCCATACACACGAGCGGAGATGTCTGCTGAAACGGTCCATCGGACCGTTTTCAGCGGACATATCCCCTCGTGTGTACGCCGCCTTAGAGTTTGTGGCTGGGTACACTAGTCCATGAAACTTGAAACCTTTTAATAGTACTAGAGAAGTGCTTGGATTATTACTTGGATTCGTCTAAACGGTATTTACTTTGAAAAAGTAAAAGCTGATAACTTTGTATTATAAAAATGTAGCAGGCTGTATACTGTACTAAACACACCAACTCAAGTGTTTAAAATATTCTATGTGCATATGTTGGCTACTACAGTGTTCATACTCCTAATTGGGCTAACTCTCGGTAAATACAAAAATATTAAATGTATACAATTCTTTAAAACTTGTGCATACAACATGGCTAAATGCTTCAAAAACTTAAATGCCCTCATATCTTCTACTGGCTAATTAAACCATTCCTATAGATTGTTTAGAGTCAGAGGTAACAAGCACTGAAACCTTGTTTATGGTTTCCTTGGTGGCCATATTGTGAAGAGACCTGCAAACACTTCTGTCAATGTTCATTGATTTGTCAAAACTATTGTATTCCTACACTGAATGTAGACAAAGGAATTCCATGCCAAATAAACTTCTGTTTTGCTAAACAAAAAAAAACTAAAAAATCTGAATTACACCCCCCCCCCCCCTACTAGAGGGTTGTATTTTTTCCATTATCTGTGCCCCTTTGTGATGATCATGTGCTGGTCGGAGTGGAGGGAATACTTCTTTTCGGTGCCCATTCAGCTCCGTTCGCATGGTCTTATGCCTTGGCTCAAGTCCTGGCCAACCACCTGCCTGCTTATCTCCTTGCTTTCCCTGGCAAAGTGATTTTCCTCTGCTCCCCACCCAGTAGTAGCCGGGGCCCGGAGAGTAAGACTTGACAGACTGAGGCGGGTGGCAGCGATGATGTATAGAGAGTTACTGATTACCGCTATTACTAGTAAAAAAATAAATATGTCTCCGGATTTTATTTAAAAAATCTGGTCACCTTAATCTAAACCGCATCTAAATGGCAGCTTAGGAAATTTGCACCGGACATGAGTGAACCTAGCCTAAAGTCCAAATACAGATCACCTGTACAGCACCCACGTGCAATTTTTGCATACATACCTTTTTAACAGATGTTTTCTGCCCAGTCATTTGACATGCAAGGTCCTCTTCACCTCTTTTCTGTGGTTAAGTGGTCCTCAATGGTGCTGATAGTGGCACTGGCATTGCATTCTCTGCAGCATTGTGCTGTGATACTGAGGTAATGTGATAACACACAAGGGGCGGGTCCATGACACCCTGGACTCCCAAAAAGTGGGTTGAATAACGCTGGATGTCTGTAAACCCATAGTTGGACTGGTGCTGGACCTAGGGCTGCCACTTATTCAGGATTCACCCGGACAGTTCGGGTTTGGGATCATGCAAATTTAGGTTTCTGCCTAAAACCCGGACACAATATTCATAATGGACTGTGGCTCCCCAAGTACCACAACCGCCGAGTGCATAGGGTGTGCACGGGCCCCATCCCCACATATGGCCAGGAGAGGGGAGAGGGCTTGATCTTTCTCCCGTTCCCACCCCTCTGTGTCTGCCCACCCACACTCCAATCCCCTGTGTTGTGGGGTGGGGGCCAGAAATTAGAAGTCCAGCAGCCTCAGATACATCTGGATGAAAGGTGCTGACTGCCAAGGAGTGAGTGAGCTCACCATCCATCCCTGTCTGTGACTGAAGTCTCCCCCCTTCTTTCTCCTGCCTCTGAGTGAGTACACAAAGGTAAATCAGGGTTCTCAGAGCACCCCTTACATCAGAGTTCCCCTGTACACCAGAGGCCACAGTGTTTCCCCTTACATCAGAGACCTCTCCGTATACATCAGAGTTCTCAGTGTTCCCCTTTAAATCAGGGTTCCCAGAGCATCCCTTATGTTAGAGTCCCAGGGTTCTCCCTTACATCAGAGTATTCTCCGTACATCAGAGTTTTCAGTGTTCCCCCTTAAATCAGGGTTCCCAGAGGATCTCTTATGTTAGATCCCCAGAGTTCTCCCCTACATCAGAGCCTACAGAGTCCCCCCTTACAGTGTAAGGAAACTCGGGGAGTTCAGATGTAAAAGGGGAACTCTGTGGACTCTGATGTAAAGGGGAACTCTTGTTATTAACTTCATATGATTAGAAATGTTATTTAATATCAAAATATATGTATAATTTATACTATAACATTATTATTTTTTGCTGTGTGCTGCTAAAGTGTTTGGGTTTGACATGAAGAAAAGGTGGCAACCCTAGCTGGACCACAGCATGATAAGTGTGTGGAGGACAGGGCCTGGAGAAGCTATATGTTTCAGCAAAAGGCACTTTTTTATTTTATAAAAACAGCATGACTCCTTATAAAAAAATAAAGTTGTCCTTTTTAGGCAAGACAGACACTTTCCTTTCCTACACATACATCTGTGAAGAGAAGAGAAGGGAAGAGAAGAGAAGAGAAGAGAAGAGAAGAGAAGAGAAGAGAAGAGAAGAAAAGAGAAGAGAAGAGAAGAAAGGATCTGAGTGATCAGGTGGATCAATTGGTATAACTTACTCCTCCAGTAACTGGAAATAATCGCCTTTCCTAAACGTTAGGTCTTCAGGATGGACCCCATCATAGTCATAGAGAGCCACCAGGTCCCCATCTTCCCCTGCAAGTTAACAGATAGACAAACATATTGTCAGGATACTAGGGTTGTCCCGATACCACTTTTTTAAGGACTGATACCGATTATCGATACTCTTTTTAATGTCATGTGACAGTGGCAGTATTTTCTTCATTTTCTTTAGGGGGGGGGGGTGGATTGTCAGTGTGTTTTTTAATTTACGTTTTTATTTATTTTTTAAATTCATTTTTTTTTATTATTGCAATTTGTTTTTCTTTTTTATCAGCCCTGTTGGGAAGTCTTTGGTGAGATATCGGGGGTCATTAACAGACCCCTGACATCTCCCCTTTGAGACAGAGAAAGGGACTAAGGACACAGATTCCCCAGTCCCTTTCTCATCTGCACTGAAAGTGAATGGAGAGAAGACAACGGCTCCTCTCCATTCAGAAATTGAAGCATCACAAACACAGGTTACGATGCTCAGTTATGTGAATGGACAGAGTCACTGATCACTGACTCTGTTCATTCGGAAAAGGTAAGAGTCGGATTTAGCGGCTCCTACCAACGCTCTCCATCCTGACAGATTGAAGGGGTGGAGGAGGACATTGAGGGGGGAGAGCAGCACAGAGGGGGAGAGCACGGAGCACGGAGGGGGAGAGCACGGAGCACGGAGGGGGAGAGCATGGAGCACGGAGGGGGACAACACAGAGCACGGAGGGGCACAGCACGAAGCCTGGAGGGGGATAGCACGGAGCACGGAGGGAGACAGCACAGAGCACGGAGGGGGACAGCACGGAGCTCAGAGGGTGATAGCACGGAGCACGGAGGGGAACAGCACAGAGGGGGACAGCACAGAGGGGGCAGCACGGAGCACGGAGGGGGCAGCACGGAGCATGGAGGGGGACAGCACGGAGCATGAAGGGGAACAGCACGAAGCACGGAAGGGGACAGCATGGAGGACGGAGGGGGACAGCACAGAGGGTGACACGGAGCACGGACTGCAGCAAGGAGGGGGACACAAACCCGGAGGGGGAGAGCAGCACGGAGGAGGATACAGGGACAGTCAGTGGTGATTGGTGCGGCTTTGGGGGGGATACAAGCACCGATCATCGTTGTATAACTTTAACTAAAGTAGCTGAAAAGGGGGGCAGATCAGTGCTTGCAACTCCCCTCGCCGCACAGATCACCCTGACTGCCCAGGTTTCGGGTGAAGCATCGGAGCATTTCCCCGAGTACAAGTACCTGGGAAAATGCTCGGTATCGGTACACTACAGGATACCCAAATCGGGGTCTGCGTGACTCCACCAATATAATAAAAACATACATTTTGGATTGATTCATGGCTTTCAGCCCAAACATCGGGGGTTCTAGATACACTCAGGGCACTTACCTCCACCAACTGAGCTCTCCTTAGGTTTTTTCTGAAAGAAATAATACAACAAACAACGTCATTTTCTCATTCCTAATGGAGCACAAATTCAAAAATGTCACAGTTTTGCAAACTAAATGTTATCATAATCTAAACAGAGCGCTATATATTTTTTATATAGGAATAGTATAAAAAAACATAAACAGTCCAGATCTGCATCAGTCATATACTACAAACAGCGCTAATGTTGAGATCATTTGTTACATCAAACATCCAAATAAAACACATATATTTAGTTGTTTCATTATAATTTATTTCTGACTCATTGGGATTCATTACTATTGTTATTCGGATACATCCAAATCTCCAAATAAAAATAATTTTGTACGGCTTTAGATTCATAAAGAAATGAACCACGCATGTCTAGTCAGTTGCCTGGTCTACCTCTGTGCTCTGTGTTTCCTCTATAGGACTTCTACTGACACAGGGATGACTGAAGGAACCTCTGAGCTCAGCGGGAGACCAAAGCTTCTGACACTCCAAGAAGTTTGGAATTTCCGACAACAAATGTTGGCTGTGCATGCTCTTAAATTTTCCGACAACAAATGTGTTACGTTGGTTCATCAGATCGTCTAAAATCCTAAGTAAAAACACACAAGATCTGAACCAATGCTAAACATCAGACAACAATAGCAGAAGTTGCCCAAAGGGTGGCGGTAAAGAGCTGAAAAGGCATGTGGTTTGGTGTATGTTGGCTGAAAATGTTCTGCCATCTGTATGCAGAACAAGTTCACGGACAACGCCCTTCAGACAAAAATCCACGGAAAAGTCCAATGGAAGTCCGATTGTGTGTATGAGGCTTTACTTCACAAAGTGTAAAGTTATCAAATTGCTGTAAAGGATAGTTCTGCTTTAGGCTGCCTTCCCAGCTTATATTTGACGAGAAACCTTCATTAAATAATTTCCCGTGACTGCAAAAAATAGGAACCAAAGAAGTGTCAAAACTTCCCCTGCTATGTAATACAGCCCTACTAAATGAAGCAAGTTCCTACCATTTAATATGCAACATGATGATGAAGCAACTTCTTAAGCAACTTCCCAAAACAATAGAGGCCATCTCCACATTGAGCTGCCTCGATTTCCCCAGGGGATTTCCAGAAATGAACATGTCCTAAAGACAAGGGAAATCAAGGTAGCCTAAAGCAATGGAGGATACCAAGGTAGCCTCTAGGAATGGGGGATACCAAGGTAGCCTATAGGAATGGGTGTCTATAGAATTAGATAAAGCCAAGGCAGATTACAGGAGCAGATGAAGCTAATGCAGACTACAGTAATAGATGAAGCTGATGCAGTCCATAGTAAAAGATGAAACCAAGGCAGCCCATAAGAATATGTGAAGCCAAGAAAGGCATTATTGATTGATGAAATCCAGGCAGCCTATAGGAATAGGTGAAAACAAGGTAGACCATAGAAATATGTGAAGTCAATAAAATGGGTGAAACCGAGGCAGCCTAAAAGAAAAGGGAAAACCTAGACAGCCTTTAGGCATGGGTGAAACCAAGGCAGCCTATAGGTACAGGTGAAACTTAGGCAGCTTATGGGTATTGTAAGGTGAATCCTAGGCAACCTATAAGAGAACATGTGAAACCAAGGCAGACCAAAGCAGAAGTTGAAACCTAGGCAGCCCAAAGCAAAAGGTGAAACCAAGGAAGCCTATAGGAATAGGTAAAGCCAAGGAAGCCCATATGAATGGGTGAAACCTAGGTAGCCTATGGGTATGGGTGAAAACCAGGCAGCCTGTAGGAAGAGGTGAAACTTAGACAACCTTAAATATGTGAAACTATGGAGGCCAATAAGAATGGGTGAAACCAAGGCAGCCCAAAGCAAAAGGTAAAACCTAGGCAGCCCAAAGCAAAAGATGAAACCAAGGCAGCCTATAGGAATAGGTGAAGCCAAGGAAGTCCACTGGAATAGGTAAAATCAAGGCAGTCTATAGGAATAGGTGAAGCCAAGGAAGTCCACTGGAATAGGTAAAACCAAGGCAGTCTATAGGAATAGGTGAAGCCAAGGAAGCCCATATGAATAGGTGAAACCAAGGCAGCCTGTAGGAGTAGGTGGAACCTAGGCAGCCTATGGGTATGGGTGAAACCCAGGTGGCCATGTAGGAAGAGGTGAAACCCAGGCAACCTTTAATATGTGAAACCATGGAGGCCAATAAAAATGGGTTAAACCAAGGCAGCCCAAAGCAAAACATGAAACCAAGGCATCCTATAGGAATAGGTGAAGCCAACGAGGTCCACTGGAATAGGTGAAACACAAGCAGCCTATAAGAATAGGTGAAGCCAAGAAAGCCCATATGAATGGGTAAAACCAAGACGGCCTATAGGAGTAGGTGAAACCTAGGCAGCCTGTAGGAAGAGGTGAAACCCAGGCAACCTTTAATTTGTGAAACCATGAAGGCCAATAAGAAACCAAGGCAGTCCAAAGCAAAAGGTGAAACCGAGGCAGCCTATGGAAATAGGTGAAGCCAAGGAAGTCCACTGGAATAGGTGAAACCAAGGCAGCCTATAGGTAAAGCCAAGGAAGCCAATAGGAATGGGTGAATCCAAGGCAGCATATAGAAAAAGGTGAAACCTAGGCAGCCTATGGGTATGGGTGAAACTTGTAGGAAGAGGTGAAACCTAGGCAACCTTTAACATGTGAAACCATGGAGGCCAATAAGAATGGGTGAAACCAAGGCAACCCAAAGCAAAAGGTGAAACCTAGGCAGCCTACAGGTATAGGTGAAACCAAGGCAGCCTATAGAATTAGGTAAAGCCAAGGAAGCCAATAGGAATGCATAATTCCAAGGCAGCCTATAGGAGTAGGTAAAACCTAGGCAGCCTATAAGTATGGCTGAAATCTAGGCAACCTATAAAAATGATGTGAAGCTAATAAGAATGAGTGAAACCAAAGCAGCCTATAGAAATATGTGAAACCAAGGCAGCCTATAGGAATAGGTGAAACCAAGGCAGCCTATAGGAAGAGGTGAAATTCAGGCAGTCTATAGGAAGTGGTGAAACCTAGGCAGCCTGTATGAATATGTGAAGCCAAGGAAGCCCACAGCAATGGGTGAAACCAAGGAAGCCCACAGCAATGGGTGAAACCGATGAAGCCCACAGCAATGGATGAAACCAAGGAAACCCACAGCAATGGATGAAACCAAGGAAACCCACAGCAATGGGTGAAACCAAGGAAGCCCACAGCAATGGATGAAACCAAGGAAGCCCACAGCAATGGATGAAACCAAGGAAGCCCACAGCAATGGATGAAACCAAGGAAGCACACAGCAATGGATGAAACCAAGGAAACACACAGCAATGGGTGAAACCAAGGAAGCCTACAGGAATGAGTGAAACCAAGGAAGCCCACAGCAATGGATGAAACCAAGGAAGCCTACAGGAATGGGTGAAACCAAGGAAGCCCACAGCAATGGGTGAAACCAAGGAAGCCCACAGCAATGGATGAAACCAAGGAAGCCCACAGCAATGGATGAAACCAAGGAAGCCCACAGCAATGGATGAAACCAAGGAAGCCCACAGCAATAGATGAAACCAAGGAAACCTACAGCAATGGATGAAACCAAGGAAGCCCACAGCAATAGATGAAACCAAGGAAACCTACAGCAATGGATGAAACCAAGGAAGCCCACAGCAATGGATGAAACCAAGGAAACCTACAGCAATGGATGAAACCAAGGAAGCCCACAGCAATGGGTGAAACCAAGGAAGCCCACAGCAATGGATGAAACCAAGGAAGCCCACAGCAATGGATGAAACCAAGGAAGCCCACAGCAATGGATGAAACCAAGGAAGCCCACAGCAATAGATGAAACCAAGGAAACCTACAGCAATGGATGAAACCAAGGAAGCCCACAGCAATGGATGAAACCAAGGAAACCTACAGCAATGGATGAAACCAAGGAAGCCTACAGGAATTGGTGAAACCAAGGAAGCCCACAGCAAAAGATGAAACCAAGGAAGCCCACAGCAATGGGTGAAACCAAGGAAGCCCACAGCAATGGATGAAACCAAGGAAGCCCACAGCAATGGATGAAACCAAGGAAACCTACAGCAATGGGTGAAACCAAGGAAGCCTACAGGAATGAGTGAAACCAAGGAAGCCCACAGCAATGGATGAAACCAAGGAAGCCCACAGCAATTGATGAAACCAAGGAAGCCCACAGCAATGGATGAAACCAAGGAAGCCCACAGCAATGGATGAAACCAAGGAAGCCCACAGCAATAGATGAAACCAAGGAAACCTACAGCAATGGATGAAACCAAGGAAGCCCACAGCAATGGATGAAACCAAGGAAACCTACAGCAATGGATGAAACCAAGGAAGCCCACAGCAATGGGTGAAACCAAGGAAGCCCACAGCAATGGATAAAACCAAGGAAGCCCACAGCAATGGATGAAACCAAGAAAGCCCACAGCAATGGGTGAAACCAAGGAAGCCCACAGCAATGGATGAAACCAAGGAATCCCACAGCAATGGATGAAACCAAGGAAACCTACAGCAATGGATGAAACCAAGGAAGCCCACAGCAATGGGTGAAACCAAGGAAGCCCACAGCAATGGATAAAACCAAGGAAGCCCACAGCAAAAGATGAAACCAAGGAAGCCCACAGCAATGGGTGAAACCAAGGAAGCCCACAGCAATGGATGAAACCAAGGAATCCCACAGCAATGGATGAAACCAAGGAAACCTACAGCAATGGATGAAACCAAGGAAGCCTACAGGAATTGGTGAAACCAAGGAAGCCCACAGCAAAAGATGAAACCAAGGAAGCCCACAGCAATGGGTGAAACCAAGGAAGCCCACAGCAATGGATGAAACCAAGGAAGCCCACAGCAATGGGTGAAACCAAGGAAGCCCACAGCAATGGGTGAAACCAAGGAAGCCCACAGCAATGGGTGAAACCAAGGAAGCCCACAGCAATAGATAAAACCAAGGAAGCCCACAGCAATGGATGAAACCAAGGAAGCCCACAGCAATGGATCAAACCAAGGAAGCCCACAGCAATGGATGAAACCAAGGAAGCCCACAGCAATGGGTGAAACCAAGGAAGCCCACAGCAATGGGTGAAACCAAGGAAGCCCACAGCAATGGGTGAAACCAAGGAAGCCCACAGCAATGGGTGAAACCAAGGAAGTCCACAGCAATGGATAAAACCAAGGAAGCCCACAGCAATGGATGAAACCAAGGAAGCCCACAGCAATGGGTGAAACCAAGGAAGCCCACAGCAATGGGTGAAACCAAGAAAGCCCACAGCAATGGGTGAAACCAAGGAAGCCCACAGCAATGGGTGAAACCAAGGAAGCCCACAGCAATGGGTGAAACCAAGGAAGCCCACAGCAATGGGTGAAACCAAGGAAGCCCACAGCAATGGGTGAAACCAAGGAAGCCCACAGCAATGGGTGAAACCAAGGAAGCCCACAGCAATGGGTGAAACCAAGGAAGCCCACAGCAATTGATAAAACCGAGGAAGTCCACAGCAATGGGTGAAACCAAGAAAGCCCACAGCAATGGATGAAACCAAGGAAGCCCACAGCAATGGGTGAAACCAAGGAAGCCCACAGCAATGGGTGAAACCAAGGAAGCCCACAGCAATGGGTGAAACCAAGGAAGCCCACAGCAATGGATAAAACCAAGGAAGCCCACAGCAATGGATGAAACCAAGAAAGCCCACAGCAATGGGTGAAACCAAGGAAGCCCACAGCAATGGGTGAAACCAAGAAAGCCCACAGCAATGGGTGAAACCAAGGAAGCCCACAGCAATGGGTGAAACCAAGGAAGCCCACAGCAATGGGTGAAACCAAGGAAGCCCACAGCAATGGATGAAACCAAGGAAACCCACAGCAATGGGTGAAACCAAGGAAGCCCACAGCAATGAGTGAAACCAAGGAAGCCCACAGCAATGGGTGAAACCAAGGAAGCCCACAGCAATGGGTGAAACCAAGGAAGCCCACAGCAATGGGTGAAACCAAGGAAGCCCACAGCAATGGATGAAACCAAGGAAGCCCACAGCAATGGGTGAAACCAAGGAAGCCCACAGCAATGGATGAAACCAAGGAAGCCCACAGCAATGGATGAAACCAAGGAAGCCCACAGCAATGGGTGAAACCAAGAAAGCCCACAGCAATGAGTGAAACCAAGGAAGCCCACAGCAATGGGTGAAACCAAGAAAGCCCACAGCAATGAGTGAAACCAAGGAAGCCCACAGCAATGGATGAAACCAAGGAAGCCCACAGCAATGGGTGAAACCAAGGAAGCCCACAGCAATGGATGAAACCAAGGAAGCCCACAGCAATGGGTGAAACCAAGGAAACCTACAGCAATGGATGAAACCAAGGAAGCCTACAGGAATAGGTGAAACTTAGGCAGCCTATAGGAGTAGGTGAGACCTAAGCAACCTATAGGTATAGGATAAACCTAGGCAGTCTATAGAAAGAGGTGAAACCTAGGCAATCTATATGAATGTGTGAAGCCAAGGAAGCCAATAAGAATGAGTGAAACCAAGGCAGCCTATAGAAATAGGTGAAATGCAAAAAAGTAGGAACCAAAGAAGAGAGAAGGGGAGGGGGAGAGGAGAATGAGTAATAAGTGAAGGCAGCAGGACGGGGACCGTCAGGATGGAGAGGACAGGGCTAGACTATGCTGGACAACTTTTAGTAAGGAAATATGGGGGGGGGGGGGCTCTATCTGAATTGCTCCAGATTCTAGTGCACATTGTGAGCAGCTCACAGTGTGCAGTGTAATCATAGTAAGACATGTCAGTACAGAAGAGGAACCGGTCCCGGAAGACTGTAGAGAAGGCTGGAGTTCAGCTTTAAACTTCCAAACTACACAATTTAGGTAATAGCTGGAGATCAGCGAAAATGTTATAACCTTTTTATTATAACAAAAAAAAAGAAAAACAATTCAGTTTTGCTGTTTGGAAAGATTTGTAATATTTTGGAGTAAAACATTAACTGGAAGTGAGAAAGGTCTTGGCCTTTGCAATGCAATAAGAATGAGGAAACAGTGCTGGTTACGCAGAAGGAAACCTTTTTGGCGTCTCATCTACCGTGCAGCACAAGGAAGCAGCGAGGCTTTTGAGGAATTCACACGTAACGTTTGCATAAACCACACTAGTGTGTTCAAGGTTGGCTCCACTCAGGTATTCAAAGTTTGAAGAAAAAGAAAGCTGCGCAGCCTTCTTTTCCTTTATCCCATCCAGTGTTTGTATAACATATAGCTGTCGCTTTCATGTCCTTTGAACAAGCGCAGTCATTTTTTTTAAATAAGTATACATTTCCTGAAAGCAGAGGCCCTGAAGAATAAAATGGCAACTATCAAGTTGCCATTGTTTATTCCAGGGAAAGTAAATACAGCAAAATGAATTTTTGGGCAAACACAAAAGCATTCTGCTACATGTTTTTGGTAAATACAAAAAATCGAAATAAGTGTATATTAACCACTTAAGACCCGGACCAATATGCAGGTAAAGGACCAGGCCCCTTTTCGATTCGATTCGGCACTGCGCCTCCTGCACATTTTGGCAGAATGGCACAGCTGGGCACATCCACGTACAGGTACGTCCTGTACTACTACCCAGCCGTGGGTCACGGGCGCACGCCCGCGGCACGCTCCCGTGACCCGGTCTGAAGCACCGGGACCGGGAACGCGCGACTCGCAGACCCGATCGCCGCTGGAGTGCGGCGATCGGTCCCCGGAGCTGAAGAACGGGGAGAGCCGTGTGTAAACACGGATCCCCCGCCCTTCACTGTGGTGGCGTCATCAAACGCGTGATCCCTTATACAGGGAATCGCAATTGATGACGTCACACCTACAGCCACACCCCCCTACAGTTGTAAACACACATTGGGGATCACATAACCCCTTCAGCGCCCCCTGTGGTTAACTTCCAAACTGGAAATGTCATTTTCACAATAAACAATGCAATTTAAATGCATTTTTTGCTGTGAAAATGACAATTGTCCCAAAAATGTGTCAAAATTGTCCGAAGTGTCCGCCATAATGTCACAGTCACGAAAAAAATCGCTGATCGCGGCCATTAATAGTAAAAAAAAATTTTTTTATAAAAATGCAATTATACTATCCCCTATTTTGTAAACGCTATAAATTTTGTGCAAACCAACCGATAAACGCTTATTGCGATTTTTTTTACCAAAAATATGTAGAAGAATACGTATCGGCCTAAACTGAGGGAAAAAAAAGTTTTTTTATATATATATATTTTTGGGGATATTTATTATAGCAAAAAGTAAAAAAATATTGCATTTTTTTTTTTTTAATTGTCGCTCTATTTTTGTTTATAGCACAAAAAATAAAAACCGCAGCGGTGATCAAATACCACCAAAAGAAAGCCCTATTTGTGGGGGAAAAAGGACGCCAATTTTGTTTGGGAGCCACGTCGCACGACCGCGCAATTGTCTGTTAAAGCGACGCAGTGCCGAATCGCAAAAAGTGCTCCGGTCTTTGGCCAGCCAAATGGTCCGGGCCTGAAATGGTTAACAAAAGACAGGTTGATAATAGAGGACCATTGTTGCTTGTTGAATGCTGCCCAAATATTGGAATTAGCTTATGATTTGCTTCTGGACCCGTCAGGAAAAGCCACACTGCTTTCCATATTACATATTAAAAAAAAAGGGAACCTGGATCATGTGACCGTTTTTACTTTTACCATTTCCCTTTTTTACCCGAAGTGTTATTGTATTTTAAAGCCAAATTCGGGGAAATATGAACCAGTAGTCAATATACAAATAAGTGAACGATATTATAGCCAAAGATTAATGCACGTTTCACCCCATCCAATTCGCATAGCAGGAGAATGTGATTGGCTCTCTATGGAGCCGGTTCAGATATCTCCGCAACTGGTCCGGTGCGGTGTGCAGGAAAAACGTCTGCCTTTTTTTGGTGCGTTTCAGGTACGAATTCAGCCCAAAATTTGTGCTGAAATCGCACCTGAAACGGTGAACCAGCACGCACCGGACCCCTGCTGTGTGAAGGATGCGGCGATAGTGTGAACCGAGCCTTAGTCATTCTATTCTGCTGGTCTTGTGATCCAGGTACCCCTGCCAAACATCAGGGCCAGGCTAGTGGCCAGATGACCTCAACTTTTTCTCTACTGTAGGTAAACAATACAATTTGGTCAATGACAAAAAAGAATGAGGAAGGACATCTGGTTACAAAGGATGGGGAGATGGCGAAGGCATTGAATTTATTCTTCTCAGTCTTCACGAGGGAATCGGGGGGCTTCAGTAACCAAACCTGCAGTGTCTATCCTCATGACACATCACAGGAAGCACCTCCATGGTTAATAGAGGACAGAATTAGAATTAGACTTGAGAAACTTAACATTAATAAATCACCGGGACCAGATGGCTTGCACCTGAGGGTACTTAGGGAACTCAGTCAAGTAATTACCACACCATTATTCCTAATTTTTACTGACAGTCTACACACTGGAATGGTACCAGCTGATTGGAGAAAAGCCAATGTAGCACCAACATTTAAAAAGGACCCAAAATGCATCACTGGGAATTACAGACTAGTTAGCCTAACATCAATAGTATGTAAGCTCTTGGAGGGGATGATAAGGGACTATATACATGATTTTAGTAATGAGAACTGTATCATTAGCAGTAATCTGCATGGATTCATGAAGAATCGTTTTGCCAAACCAATCTATTAACCTTCTATGAGGAGGTGAGCTGCCATCTAGATAAAGGAAGGCCCATAGACGTGGTGTATCTGGATAAGGGAAGGCCTGTAGACGTGGTGTATCTGGATAAAGGAAGGCCCGTAGACGTGGTGTATCTGGATAAGGGAAGGCCTGTAGACGTGGTGTATCTGGATAAAGGAAGGCCCGTAGACGTGGTGTATCTGGATAAAAAAAGGCCTGTAGACGTGGTGTATCTGGATAAAGAAAGACCCTTAGATGTGGTGTATCTGGATAAAGGAAGGCCCGTAGATGTGGTGTATCTGGATAAAGGAAGGCCCGTAGACTGACCCTACGATCCTCGGATTGGGCTGACTGACCCTACGATCCTCGGATTGGGCTGACTGACCCTACGATCCTCGGATTGGGCTGACTGACCCTACGATCCTCGGATTGGGCTGACTGACCCTACGATCCTCGGATTGGGCTGACTGACCCTACGATCCTCAGATTGGGCTGACTGACCATACGATCCTCGGATTGGGCTGACTGACCCTACGATCCTCGGATTGGGCTGACTGACCCTACGATCCTCGGATTGGGCTGACTGACTCTACAATCCTCGGATTGGGCCGACTGACCCTACAATCCTCGGATTGGGCTGACTGACCCTACAATCCTCGGATTGGGCTGACTGACCCTACAATCCTCGGATTGGGCTGACTGACCCTACAATCCTCGGATTGGGCTGACTGACCCTACAATCCTCGGATTGGGCTGACTGACCCTACAATCCTCGGATTGGGCTGACTGACCCTACAATCCTCGGATTGGGCTGACTGACCCTACAATCCTCGGATTGGGCTGACTGACCCTACAATCCTCAGATTGGGCTGACTGACCCTACGATCCTCGGATTGGGCTGACTGACCCTACGATCTTCGGATTGGGCTGACTGACCCTACAATCCTCGGATTGGGCTGACTGACCCTACAATCCTCGGATTGGGCTGACTGACCCTACAATCCTCGGATTGGGCTGACTGACCCTACAATCCTCGGATTGGGCTGACTGACCCTACGATCCTAGGATTGGGCTGATTGACCCTTCAGAGTGTTTATTTGGAGGTATGAAGTGGAAAACATCACAGTAATGAAGAAGCATGACACAATCTCATACCATGTGACTAAAACTAAACTAAAAAAAGGTCGGAATGTTGATTTTGAACACATACCATCTATATTTATCACTTTCTGCTCTCCTACACACTCCTTAGTGTTGTATGACAGGTGCCCCCCCAACAAGGAAATGTGTATGATGGTGCTTTCTCATAAAGCTCCGCCCATTTTTGATACCACGTCATTTCATTGTTGCAGAGAAATTGGAAGTAGAACTCTGGAGGGAACTTTTATTAATGCAATAGGGTATCAAAAACGTTACTTGATAAGGTTAGTTAGCAGTGGACTCAGTGTGTGATGTTGCCACTCCGCCTCTCCATCTTGTCCAATCAGAGAAAGCCTTGCATTCACAAATTCACCCAATGGTGCCAGTGGTGCCCGTGGGTCAGTGGCTGACCTCCTGTGTTGCATCAGTTTGGCCACTCAGCATGGGACCCTGAAGCTAGTGGAGATGACTGGAGTAGATTTGTCTATATCAGGGGTGTCCAAACTTTTTCCAAGGAGGGCCAGATTTGATGAAGTGAACATGGGTGAGGGCCGACCTTTTTGGATATACCGTATTTATTGGAGTATTAGGCCGCAGACCAGTTTCAGCGGACAGATTCGATTGTGTGTACGGCCTAGCGGACAGGTTTCCAGTGGACAAAAGTTTTAAAACATGCTTTAAAACTTGTCCGCTGGGAAAATGTCCGTCGGGCATGTCCGCTGGTTAGTACGACTAACCAGCGGACAGAAATCCCGCGCATGCGTCGAATGGATTCGACGCATGCGTAGAAGCATTGAACTTCCTGGATTGAGCACGTCGGTGACGTATACGTCACCGCGTTCTCTGTCCGGGGGGATTTTCGTCCAATGGTGTGTACACACCGCCGGACCAAAATCCTGCAGGAGACATGTCCGATGAAAACGGTCCACGGACCGTTTTCATCGGACATGTCTCCTCGTGTGTACGGGGCTTAACACGCATCTTCACTTTAAGAGCGAAGTTTCAGGAGAAAATAAATAGAGAATTGTGAAGCAAAATAAGGGTCAGTGCCCATCTGCAGCCTCACAAGTGCCCATCTGCAGACCCACCATTGCCATGGATGCAGCACCCCCAATTGCCAGAAATGTACCCACCATTTCCAGGAATGCACTCACCATTGCCAGGAATGCACCACCATTGCCAGGAATGCATCCACTATTGCCAGGAATGCAGCACCCCCTATTGCCAGGAATGCACTCACCATTGCCAGGAATGCACCCACCATTGCCAGGAATGCAGCCTCACCATTGCCAGGAATGCACCCACCATTGCCAGGAATGCAGCATCCACCATTGCCAGGAATGCAGCATCCACCATTGCCAGGAATGCAGCATCCACCATTGCCAGGAATGCAGCCTCCACCATTGCCAGGAATGCACCCACCATTGCCAGGAATGCACCCACCATTGCCAGGAATGCACCCACCATTGCTAGAAATGTACCCTCACCATTGCCAGGAATGCACTCACCATTGCCAGGAATGCACTCACCATTGCCAGGAATGCACTCACCATTGCCAGGAATGCAGCAGCCACCATTGCCAGGAATGCAGCAGCCACCATTACCAGGAATTCAGCAGCCACCATTGCCAGAAATTCAGCACCCACAATTGCCAGGAATGCACCCACCATTGCCAGGAATGCACCCACCATTGCCAGGAATGCACCCACCATTGCCAGGAATATACCCACCATTGCCATCAGTGGAGCCTGATTGATGCCCATCTATCTGCAGCCTTGGAGGGGACAGGGAGGGGGCAGGATGAGCACTAAAGATTGCCTACAGGTGGCCTCTTTAAAAGAAAGTCCTGCCACTTTTGATAGACAGAATAGTTGTCCAATGGCTTCCTATTACAGAGGCGTCCGTAAACAGGAAATTCTCCTCTATGTACGGCACTCGTCCCGTCTCCTCCCTGTCCCCTCCAAGGCAGCCAGCATATACATCTTTTGTGGCCCCCGATGCTGGGAGATCATCAGAGGCCACAAAAGATATATATGTCCAAATAACCAGGCGGGCCGTTCAAAACCGGAATGCGGGTGGCGATTGGCCCGCGTGCCGGACTTTGGACATGCCTGGTTTACATAGTGATTTCCAGTTTCCAGGGGCTTTGGCCACATAAAATATATACACAGTTACAATGGTCCAAGCTGGAGCAATGTAGTTATGTAAACATTTACCATGCCTGGAATTCATTCTATAATATCAATCCTGAACAAATAGATTGTCCGCCAAACGCGTCAAGGTGTTTTGAGCCCAACAACAGGTTTGCACGCCTTTGTACCTATAATGTATGGATTTGTTCTGATTGTATAGTGCACTATTTTATGGAATCAAACACCGCCGATCTCTTGGGTCTCACAGCTCTGTCTGCCCCCCGATGCTCACTGGAGTACTGGGCTGTGAAAGGAAGGGGTTGGGTGCGGCCAGCTCAGGCTCTCAGTGGCTCGCTGAGAGGCTGAGCCAGGTGCCGGTTTAGACATTCGGGCAGATCCACAATCTTTCCCGAATCCTGATCGGCTCTGCAATGGCAGCTGACATCGGGCTTCGGCCTGCTGTCTGCTGAAAATGGGTCACGGAAATGCAGAATGAGCTTTGTCTGTACTTCTCCTTTAACCACTTCAATACCAGGCACTTACACCCCCTTCCTGCCCAGGCCAATTTTCAGATTTCAGTGCTGTTGCTGTTTAAATGACAATTGCGCGGTCATGCTACACTGTACCCAAACAACATTTTTATCATTTTGTTCCCACAAATAGAGCTTTCTTTTGGTGGCATTTGATCACCTCGGGGGTTTTTATTTTTTGCTCAGCAAAGACCGAAAATTTAAAAAAAATTAAAAAATTTCTTTGTTTCTGTAAATAAGTACGTTTTCTCATTCACTGATGGGCACTGATGAGGCTGCACTGACGGGTACTGATAAGCATGGATGTGGTGGCATCAATGAGGTTGCACTGATGGGCACAGATATGCAACACACGTCCGCTCTCCTCCCCATATTGTTCCTGACCCAGAAGCAACGCGTATGACGGATAAAGTGCCCCCCTCCACTATGTATTGGCATAGCAGGCACTGCAGGGTAGAGGGGAGGAAGGGGAGAGGACACACGTCCACTCTCCTCCCTTTTCAATTTGTTCCTGACCCAGAATGAACATGTATGACGAGTAAAGGGTAGAGGGGAGGGAGGAGGGAGGAGAGAGGACATACGTCTGTTCTCCTGTCCATCTTGTTCCTGACCCAGAAGCAACATGTATGATGGGTAAAGGGGAGGGAGGAGGGGGGAGAGAGGACAGACATCCATTCTCCTGTCCATCTTGTTCCTGACTCAGAAGCAACATGTATGACGGGTAAAGTGTAGAGGGGAGGGAGGAGAGAGGACAGACATCCATTCTCCTGTCCATCTTGTTTCTGACCCAGAAGCAACCTGTATGACGGGTAAAGAGTTAAGGGGAGGGAGGACAGACGTCTGTTCTCCTATCTATCTTGTTCTTGACCCAGAAGCAACATTTATGACGGGTAAAGGGGAGCGAGGAGGGAGGAGAGAGGACAGACGTCCATTGTCCTGGCAATCTTGTTCCTGACCCAGAAGCAACATGTATGACGGGTAAAGGATAGAGGGGAGGGAGGAGAGAGGACAGACGTCTGTTCTCCTATCCATCTTGTTCCTGACTCAGAAGCAACATGTATGACGGGTAAAGGGTAAAGGGGAGGGAGGAAAGGGGACAGGCATCCAATCTCCTGTCCATCTTGTTCCTGACTCAGAAGCAACATGTATGACGGGTAAAGGGGAGGGAGGAGAGAGGACAGACGTCCATTGTCCTGGCAATCTTGTTCCTGACCCAGAAGCAACATGTATGACGGGTAAAGGGTAGAGGGGAGGGAGGAGAGAGGACAGACGTCCGTTCTCCTGTCCATCTTGTTCCTGACCCAGAAGCAACATGTATGACGGGTAAAGGGTAAAGGGGAGGGAGGAGAGAGGACAGACGTCCATTCTCCTGTCCATCTTGTTCCTGACCCAGAAGCAACATGTATGATGGGTAAAGGATAGAGGGGAGGGAGGAGAGAGGACAGACATCCGTTCTCCTATCCATCTTGTTCCTGACTCAGAAGCAACATGTATGACAGGTAAAGGGTAAAGGGGAGGGAGGAAAGGGGACAGACATCCAATCTCCTGTCCATCTTGTTCCTGACTCAGAAGCAACATGTATGACGGGTAAAGGGGAGGGAGGAGAGAGGACAGACGTCCATTGTCCTGGCAATCTTGTTCCTGACCCAGAAGCAACATGTATGACGGGTAAAGGGTAGAGGGGAGGGAGGAGAGAGGACAGACGTCCGTTCTCCTGTCCATCTTGTTCCTGACCCAGAAGCAACATGTATGATGGGTAAAGGATAGAGGGGAGGGAGGAGAGAGGACAGACATCCGTTCTCCTATCCATCTTGTTCCTGACTCAGAAGCAACATGTATGACGGGTAAAGGGTAAAGGGGAGGGAGGAAAGGGGACAGACATCCAATCTCCTGTCCATCTTGTTCCTGACTCAGAAGCAACATGTATGATGGGTAAAGGGGAGGGTGGAGGGAGGAGAGAGGACAGACGTCCGTTGTCCTGGCAATCTTGTTCCTGACCCAGAAGCAACATGTATGACAGGTAAAGGGGAGGGAGGAGAGAGGACAGATGTTCGTTCTCCTGTCCATCTTGTTCCTGACCCAGAAGCCACATGTATGACGGGTAAAGGGTAAAGGGGAGGGAGGAGGGAGGGAGGAGAGAGGACAGATGTCCATTCTCCTGTCCATCTTATTCCTGACCCAAAAGCAACATGTATGACGGGTAAAGGGTAAAGGGGAGGGAGGAGAGAGGAGAGAGGACAGACGTCCATTCTCCTGTCCATCTTGTTCCTGACCCAGAAGCCACATGTATGATGGGTAAAGAGTAAAGGGGAGGGAGGAGAGAGGACAGACGTCCATTCTCCTGTCCATCTTGTTCCTGACCCAAAAGCAACATGTATGACGGGTAAAGGGTAAAGGGGAGGGAGGAGGGAGGGAGGAGAGAGGAGAGAGGACAGACGTCCATTCTCCTGTCCATCTTGTTCCTGACCCAGAAGCCACATGTATGACGGGTAAAGAGTAAAGGGGAGGGAGGAGGGAGGAGAGAGGACAGACATCTAATCTCCTGTCCATCTTGTTCCTGACTCAGAAGCAACATGTATGACGGGTAAAGGGGAGAGAGGAGAGAGTACAGACGTCCGTTCTCCTGTCCATCTTGTTCCTGACACAGAAGCCACATGTATGCCGGGTAAAGGGTAGAGGGGAGGGAGGAGAGAGGAGAGAGAACAGACGTCCGTTCTCCTGTACATCTTGTTCCTGACCCAGAAGCGACGTGTATGATGTCACTTCCGAATCCCTGTTGACAGTCTCTCCAGCATGGCCAGGAAAGTAATGCAGTGCAGTTCAGTGGAGCACGGGGGAGACATCCAGGGTTGTTTAGACCCGGCATTCCTAATTAAAGAGAATCTGTCACCCAAAAATCATCACATCAATTTTTTGAGGCCCCATCCCCACACGTACAAATGTAAACGCAAGTGTTGGTGCTCCTACACATGAAAAAGTCACTTGTGATACACATGTTACATATCGCCTCGCACGCGCACAAACTGGCTCCTAACTATTTTACCTGGTTCCTAGATTCAAAGCAAGCTTGTCAAGCCCTGTTCTAGTGATAGTTGTACTGACTGATATGGATAACATCCTGAGGTCATTGGAGTGTGTATGTGACTACGCCAATATTTCCATTACCTCCGTATACCTAACACACCCCTATACAGCTTTTACAGCTGGAAAAAAATCCTCCGGGTTACAAAGTTGCACCATGACGTTAATGGACTTTGTGGCATTTTATTATACTCCCGTTTCCTTCTCAGTTTCACATTGTACATATTTATACAGCTTCCTGCTTATCCTAAGGATTACAAAGTTGTTTGAAGCTGATGAAGGTGCTCTGTCCAACTTTCTTTTTATTTATTGAGGCATTGGCAGTTTTACTATAGCCATGTGTACACGTGTGTGGCCTACTCTTTGAGACAAGCATATGTTACTGGCAGGATCAACCGGGTATCTGCTGGGGAGGGTCACCTTCCTTCTCCGAGCAAGACTTGGCTTAATCGCTGCAGGCCTGCCCCAAAGCAGTTTTACTGCTACAGGGGGGCACCTATGCACCTGATCATGTATATACTGTATATATATATATATATAAATACACACACAGTATATACCTGATCCAGCTCTCCTGGGTAGGGCATGAGCATGTGTGCCGCCGGAAGGTCTCGCTCCCGCTGTGATCACACATAGCGAGAGCCATAGGCGTGCGCACAGGGTGTGCCAGGTGTGCCCAGCACACCAAGGATCATCAATTTCGTACAGACGTTTTTTTTTTATTCAAAGAATGATGACAACACAACGGTGTAGTGCAACGTTTCGGAGCCAAGCAGGACCCCTTCGTCAGGCATGGCCAAGGCAGTTAAGATGGCTCTCACAGAGAAACATTGAACTTCACGTGTCATCTGACTTGGGGTTCTCACAAGTTGCATCTTATGTTGCATTAGTTTGAACTGAGCCTAGTGCCACGTACACACGATCGGAAATTTCCGACAAGAAAAGTCAGATTTGAGCTTTTGGTTGGAAATTCTCACCGTGTGTATGCTCCATCTGAATTTTTCTGTCGGAATTTACCCCAGCAAAAATTTGACAGCTGGTTCTCAATTTTTCCGGAAATTGTCCGATCGTCTGTATGCAATTCCAACGCGCAAGAAAACTTCAATCAATTTGATGCATGCTCGGAATCATTGAACTTCATTTTTCTCGGCTCGTTGTAGTGTTGTACGACACCACATTCTTGACGGTTGGAATTTTGTGTGACTGTGTGTTTGCAACACAAGTTTGAGCCAACATTCCGTTGGTAAAAGAAATACACGTTTTTCTTGTCGGAATTTCCGATGGTCTGTAAGCGGCATATAGCAGCTCACTTATATTATATGTGGATGTCGCTGCTTTAACCAAACCTCCCAGTCCCCCCCCGTCCCCATTCCACTTACCGGAGGATTACTTGAAGTAGGGTCTCTCACATAGTGGGCCACTTCTGCTTTGTTAGGTGGATCGAACACCTTGGGGGGCACAATGGTGGATGGCTTTCCCTGCATGCAGCCCATGTTGATGGATTCTAGGACGACAACCAGCGAGGGACTGACAGCGATAAAAGGGAAGTGGAATTCGTTACAGGCACAGAAGAAAGGGAGAAGAGGAAGTAGTCAACATTCTCCGAGAAGTTCCATTTCCAGGACGATCGAAGGTTTCCTTTTTCCACCGCAGCTCCTGCAGAACCTCGTCTTGTCAGAACACCGGTGATCTACAACGAAAAACGCAACGACTTGTCACGAAAATAACAAAAGCAGCAAATTGCAAAAACTGGGCTGACCCCGCTGAGTGGGTGGTGACAACTTCTCTTTTTTTTTGTTAAACTGCATTTACATGAAATTACTTCACACAAGACGCTTCCGAAAAACCCAACGAAAAAAAGCAGAAGTCGAGGGACGAGAGAGACAGACGGACTCTGTGTGTGTGACCAAGAGAGAAAAAAAGAAATAAAATGTTCTATGGCTGACTTCCAATGAGGTGTACTGTGCGGTGCCCAGATCAACAGTCCTGACTAACACGCCAGAAACGTTACAATATTTATTCATTGATTTTGCCCTGTAGTTTTATCTTACAGATAAAGTGCAACTGAAGTCAATGGTAAAAGGTAGAATTTTTATGACAGTAGAAAGAAACCTGTCATAAATGTTTTTCCCCACCTTATCAGCATTTTTTTTCTTTCTTCTAAGAGCACACTGATCCGCACCTGCGCGGTTTCGTCATTCTGTCCCGGCCAGAGGTGTATTTAGGTTTTGTGCTGCCCTAGGCCTGACTAAACTTGCGCACCCCCTAATTTAAATATGACCCACCCCTTCCTGTCAAAGCCACACCCCTGTCATATTCATGGGAAGAGGACAGAGGGATGCCCTGGGAGAAGGACAGAGGGTTGCCATGGGTGACGGACAGAGGGTTGCCATGGGTGACGGACAGAGGGACGCCGTGGGAAGAGGACAGAGGGACGCCATGGGAAGAGGACCGGCCGGGCGCCCCCCCGAAAAGTGCCGCCCTAGGCCTGGGCCTTGTCGGCCTAGGCCAGAATACATCCCTGGTCCCGGCCAATGAAGAACGGGCAAAGGTGGAAGTGCCAGGAATGCAGATACAAGAGAGAGGGCAGCCCTTCCATCACTGGAGAAGGGTACATGGCATTGTACCCTTCTCCAATGGTGGATTTGCTGGGGACCCCCAACATTTCTATGGGGCTTAGTTCTGCTTTAAAGCCCAAATGACTTTTCAAATTAGGACCCCTTCACGCCGATATACTGTACGTCAGCAAAAGGGCATGGCTGGGCACAAGCACGTACCTGTACGTCGCCTTTAAGGCCGCGTAAACACGATAGGTGTTAGCCAGAGTACAATGGTCTGATGGACCGTTTTCATAGGTCAAAACCGATCGTGTGTGGGCCCCATATAGGTTATTTAACCTTAGGTTAAAAAAAAGACAACTTGCTTTAAAATTAACCTATGGACTCGTAACCGATAGGTCAAAACCGATCGTTAGTAGGCACGACCATCGGTTAAAAATCCACGCATGCTCAGAATCAAGTCGACGCATGCTTGGAAGCATTGAACTTCATTTTTTTCAGCACGTCGTTGTTTTTTACGTCACCGCGTTCTGATACCATCGGTTTTTGAACTGATGGTGTGTAGGCACATCAGTCCATCAGTCAGCTTCATCGGTTAATCCTTCAGACCGTTCTCATTGAAAGGACTGATCATGTGTACAAGGCTTAAGAGCTCAGCTGCGGGTCGTGACCTGGTCCTGTGCTCCGTGACCGCGCCTGCGGGACCCACGGACCCGATCGCCGCCGGTGTCCCGCGATCGGGTCACAGAGCTGAAGAACGGGGAAAGTTAAGTGTAAACAAACCTTTCCCCGTTCTTCCTAGTGTGACTGCCAGTGATCGTCTGTTCCCTGTCATAGGGAACGACGATCAGTGATGTCACACGCAAAGCCACGCCCCCACACAGTAGTAAACACTCCTTAGGAAACACTTAACCCCTTCAGTGCCCCGTACAGGTTAACCCCTTCACTGCCATGTGCTTTTTTCACAGTAATCAGTGCATTTTTATAGCACTTTTCGCTGCAAAAATTACAATGGTCCCCAAAATAGTGTCAAAAGTGTCCGATGTGTCCGCAATAATGTCGCAGTCACGAAAAAAAATCATCACTAATTAGTAGTAAAAAAAAAAATAATAATAAAAATGCCATAAAACTATCCCCAATTTTGTAGACGCTATTACTTTTGCGCAAACCAATCAATAAACGTTGATTGCAATTTACCAAAAATAGGTAGAAGAATACGTATCGGCCTAAACTGAGGGAAAAAAATGTTTTTATATATTTTTTGGGGATATTTATTATAGCAAAAAGTAAAAAAATATATATATTTTTTTAAATTGTCGATCTATTTTTGTTTATAGCGCAAAAAATAAAAACCGCAGAGGTGATCAAATACCACCAAAAGAAAGCTCTATTTGTTGGAAAAAAGGACGTCAATTTTGTTTGGGAGCCGCGTCGCACGACCGCGCAATTATTGTCAGTTAAAGCGACGCAGTGCCGAATCGCAAAAATAGGCCTGGTCCTTTAGCTGCATATTGGTCCGGGTCTTAAGTGGTTAACCACAAAGAGAACTGTTTGTTTCTTTGCCCTGCAAATCCGCTCCACTTCTGGGATAAAAAAAAGTTATGTTTGTTTCTTCTCCCTGCAAATCCGTTCCACGGAAGTTCCATTTCTGGGTTGAAAAAGATCTGTTTGTTTCTTCGCCCTGCAAATCCAATCCATGGAAGTTCCATTTCTGGGTGGAACTCTGCTTTAAAAATGATCTGTTTGTTTCTACTCCCTGCAAATCCGTTTTACCCGAATTTCCATTTCTGGGTTAAAAAAAGATCTGTTTGTTTCTTTTCCCTGCAAATCCAATCCATGGAAGTTCCATTTCTGGGTGGATCTCCGCTCTAAAGCAGCGGAGTGCTAAATAGCAAAAAATTGTGTGGTGATGAAAGGGCGGGGGGGGTGGAAAACCTTCTGGAGCTGAAGTGGTTAATATAATAAGATATAAAAAACATGTTACCAAAAGAAAGCTCTATCAGTCTTAAAAAAGTGATATACAAATCACTGGGGTTCTGTAATAAAAACAACACTGGGGAACAGTGTTGCATGACTGAGTAATTGTCAGCCAAACTACCACAGCACTGAAAACAGAGAAATGACCAGGATAGGAAGGGTATATACCAGGGGGTACTCAAGTGCTTGCACCCCAACAACCTCTGATTTTTTTTCTCTCTTTTGATGTTAAATACAGCATTAAAAACAAATGAGTATATCTATCTAGTATACTACTAGTATACGCACTGTACATACCAATCCGAAAACAAGTGACCTTTGCTTTGTGAGCTGAGCCTGTTCTCAGAGAGAATGCTCAGCACTACCTGTCCTGGGCAGCTAGGACTCCTTTTTACTCACCTTTGTAGTCACCAAATGTATTCTTTTAAATAAAGCTTGTTTGAATTGAAACCTGCACCCCATATTAATTTGCACAGCATGGTTGTAAGCCAGAACACTCAACAATCAGTGGGATCTCACATGAGACAGAGAGCAGAGAGAAAGCACAAGGTCCACTTAAAGTGGGGGGAGGGGGGGGGGGGACAGAACTTTGGCCCCCACCATAATGTGTTTTTAAAGTCACTAATTTGGGGAAATATGAGAGCGAAGAGTCGCTTACCGCATCGCTGGCTGTTCTCATCACACCTCGAGCTGCACAACGTTCTGCAGCGGCAACAAGGAAGGTTAAAAGAGGAACTAGAAGAGAAATTATCAGCAGGAAACACAATACTGTATATATAACCACCACATAACTCACCACTGCACTCTATGCATGGAGGTTATGTATTTAAAGGAGCAATCCACCCGAAATAAATATCACATACAATTACTCTGCAATGCTAAAAGAATATATATACAGTATATACAATGAGCCAGATTCAGGTAGAGTTAGGCTGGAGTATCAGTGATACTCCAGCCTAACTCTCACTTTGAGCCGGCGTTTCTGTTTTCAGAAAACAAGAAACGCCGGGTTGGAGTTCCTATACGAGCGGCGTAATTGTATTTCGCCGTCGTATCGTAACTTCAATTTTAAAAATAGCGCGCGGGGCGTTCTCGCTGATTAACGCCGAGAATATGTTAATCAGCGGGAATCGGAAATTCACGATCGTATTCGGGCGCGACGCAGTGACTTTCCGACGTTTCCGTAAGAGATACGCGCCGTAAAGATAAAGCAGCCCCCTAGTGGAGTATCCTATGTTAAGTATGGCCGTCGTCATCGCGTCGAAAAAAAAAAAATTCCAGTCGTTTGCGTAAACGTCCGTGAATGGGGATTGACGTCATTGACGTTCACTGACAGAATTTGGAGCATGCGCACTGACAGTCGACGCATGCGCAGTACGTTCGCTGCGGGATCGCGCCTAGTTATAATAATACACGCCCCCTACCCGCCCAATTTGAATTCCGCCGGCTCATTTTCGAAACGCCGCCGCAACTTTAGGAGCAAGTGCTATGTGAATAACAGTACTTGCTCCTAAAGTTTCGGCGGAGTAACGTAAATGAGAAACGTTACTCCACAGTAAAGAAGCGCCCATCTACCTGAATCTGGCCCAATATATATATTTTTTTATGAGGTAATTTTTTGCCAGTACAATATATATATATATATTTTTTTTTTAATCAGGTATTTATTAAACATTTTGTCAATATTATATATATATATATTTATTTTAATCGGGTAATTTTTTATCAAACATTTTTGTCAATATATATATATATCCAAAATGTAATCAGGTAATTTTTTTATTAAACACTTTGCCAGTCTAATATTAATATATATATATATATACAATTATATATATATTTTTTTATTTTTTAATAAGGTAATTTTTTATTAAACATTGTTGTCAATATATATATATATATATATATATATATATATATATATATATATATATATATATAAACAATTTAATCAGGTAATTTTGTATTAAATATTTTGCCAATACAATTTATTTTTTATTTTTTTATTAGATGTTTTTTTATAGCAGAAAGTAAAAGATAATGTTTTATTTATTTTTCAAAAATGTCGCTCTATTTTTGTTTATAGCGCAAAAAATAAAATCCGCAGAGGTGATCAAATACGACCAAAAGAAAGCTCTATTTGTGGGGGAAAAAAAGAACGGCAATTTTGTTTGGGAGCCACGTCGCACGCGCAATTGTCATTTAAAGCTACGCAGTACCGAATCGCAAAAAGGGGCCTGGTCCTTTACCTGCCTAATGGTCCGGGTCTTAAGTGGTTAAGAGGTTAAACCTGACCAAACAAGACTCTAGTAGACACCCCAGATGTAATAAAGTTTGAAACACAAAATCATTTAAATCATTTAAAATCATTTAAAGCGGATGGCCCATTAAATTTTTTTTTTAAAAGCTAGCAGCTACAAATACTGCAGCTGCTGACTTTTAAAAATAGGACACTTACCTGTCCTGGAGTCCAGCGCACAACGGGAAAAACCCGACTTTTGCCCGAGACTGCGGGCCGGAAGTGGGTGAAGATACCTGTCTTTAGACAGGTATCTGCACCCCCCTCCCCCCTGAAAGGTGTCAACTGTGACACCGAAAGGGGGGAGAGTTCCGATCAGCGGATCTTCACTTTAGGGTGGAGATCCGCTTTAATTTATAATCTAATAAATAATCACATTTTTTTCAATAATGTAATACAAAATAATGAAATTTGTCAAAGAAAATTCAATAAACATCCTAAATGTGATACATTTTGAAGGTACAGCACAAAGTGCGACGTCACAATCAGGACAATGGCGGTATGTAGTCCATAAAGCGACGACCAGTAGGGCGTTCCGGCTCTGTTCACAGCTACTGATGACGTCTGGTGGTTGACAAAAATCTGCTAAGCCACCTTCCAGATAAAATCAGAATGAACAAGAGGCATGTCACTCCTGTCTCTATATAGGATATTTGCATTCCAAAGGCATTGTTCCAGAAGATGCCTGAAAATCTTCTTATAATATTTTTTTTTTGCTGTTTGCGCATTGCCGGATAAAATGTCATTGCCTGATCGGCTCTGTCGACACCTCCCATGGTGTTATTATAGTCGATCATGACTTGCGGCTTCAGCACATCTTTCCCACCTTTTGTGTGGAGCGTGGCAGTGGAGGTATTGTGCACAGTACTGATGAGCAGGGCCGCCATCAGGAATTATGGGGTCCCTTTCACAGCATCAGGCATTGGTCCCCTGGAGCAGAGCACCAGGGGGGGGGGGGGGGTTTATGCTGCTGCCTGAAATTGAGAAGCGGGGGGGCCCTTTACAAAAAAACAGGCATCCAGGGCCCTGGGGACCTCTGTACCCTTAAATAAATTTTATATATATATATATATATATATGTGCAGGGCTTTTTTTCTGGGGGAACTCAGTTCCACCACCTTTGGCTCAGACCCTTTGGTGCCTGCTCACCACAATCACTTGTAAACACAGAAGTCTGGTTTCTGTGTTTACAAGTGCCAGCTCTTCACTCTGTGTGTTACCCCCCCTGAACTCTGCACTCTGTATGTAGTGCAATTCTGGTATTTAATGCCCCTTTAAGACCCTTTTTCTGTTTGTGAAACCTTAACGGGGACGTGGTTGAGTTCCTGCACCTATTTTCTGAGAAAAAAAGCTCTGTATATATGTATATATATATATATATATATATATATATATATATATATATATAAAAGAAATTACAAAAAAAAGGGGGGTTGTCCTCCGGGACCCTGGGGACCTCTGGGCCCTTTAATAAAAAGAAAAAAAATGAAACCTCTGGGTCCTTTAATAAAAAGAAAAAAAAAAGAAACCTCTGGGTCCTTTAATAAAAAAATAAACATAAACAATATATAATTTATTTTTATTTTTATTAAAAAAAAAAAAAGAAAAGGGGGGTTGCCATCCTGGACCCTTTAATAAAAAAAAATACATATAGAAATAAAAATAAAAAATAAATAAAAAAATACAATATTTATTTTTATTTTTTTTATAAATAAAAGGGGGGGGGGGTTGCCATCCGGGCCCCCAGGGACCTCTGGGCCCTTTAATAAAAAGATAAATATATAAAAATAAACATTTATTTTAAAAAAGGGGGGTGGCCACATGGGGCCCTCTGGGCCCTTTAATAATAAATGTTTATATATATATATATATATATATATATATATAAGAAATAAAAAGAAAAAAAAATTTAAAAAATTTTTTTTTTTTTATAAAAAAAAGAGGGGTTGCCTTCCGGGGCACTGGGGACCTCCGGAACCCTTATAAAAAATAAAATAAAAATGGGGGGTTGCCATTCAGGCCCCTGAAGACCTCCGGGCCCCTTACAGGTGTACTGCCTGTACCCCCCTGCTCATGAGACATACGTCCTTCTTGTCTCGCCATCGCATTCATTGCCATCATCTTAACTTTCTGCCAGGCAACCATTTCTCGGGTTTTGAGGTTTTTCTTGGCAAACATAGATGGCATGTCACGTCGGTTTGGCCTAACGGTACCATATGCATCAGTCTTGTTTTGTAGCAACACCTCATACAGTTCCGGAGACGTGTAGAAATTGTCCGTGGTCACACAATATCCCTGGTTCAGCAATGGATCCAGGCTGATGATGTGGCCATTCCATAACCGCTGTACCTGGGGTTGAACTTCCATATGTACCCAGTGGATGACTGGCAGAGCATGTAGGATTTGATGCCAAACCGCGCTCTTTTGGATGCAATAAACTGTATCCAGCTTAAGCATCCCTTGTAGGACATCAAACTTTCATCCACGCTGACGTCCCTTTCTGGCACGTCGGTCCGCTGGAAATTGGTCACAATAATTTGGCATACCGCCCAGATTTTTTTTAGTTTGGGCGCAGGATGCGTGGCCTTAGAGGCTCTTTAATTAGGCGGTCGCCTAAGGCCTCACACTTACAGGGGCCTCGTGGCCGCCTAACATACCCAATGCATTACCCCAGGTTTGAGGGACAGGGGACCTTAACGCTGCTGTGCAAAAAAAAAACAGCAGTTATTAAATACCACCAGAAGAAAGATCTATTTGTGTGAAAAAAATGATAACAATTTAATTTGGGTACATTTATGTATTGCAGTTTACAGTTATATGAAAGCTGAAAATTGGCCTGGGCAGGGAGGGGGTTCAAGTGCTCGGTAGGCAAGTTGATCAATAATTTTTTGATGGTTTTATGGTATGGGAGCTTCCCTTTTTTCCTTCTTCCTCCTTCATAAAACATATGAAATTTCCTCTTGAGGTCCATCTTTAGAGAGGAGAGTTGTGGAGCTGCAGATCGTCACTCCCAGAGCATTATAAGCAGTAGCTGGTTTGTAATTTTACCAGCACCAGTAGGGTTGCTACCTGTCCAGGATTCACCCGGACAGTTCGGGTTTTGAATCATGTGTCCGGGTTCCATTCCGCCTGAGACCCGGACACAAAATTCAGACAGGAATGTGTCTCGTAACAGGGGCTGATAGAAGGGTGAGGGGGGCACTATGTGTGCCATGATACTATTCTCTTTGGAGTGCCCTAAGATCTCCTAGGTCTGTTACAATCCTATAATGTATAGGGGGAAAAAAAAAAATTGCTGTGCGCCACTAAATTGTTCGGGTTTGACTTGAAGAAAAAGTGGCAACCCTAAGCATTGGGCTCTGGTGAGTTTATTTGGTACCTGCGGTGGTGGAGAGCACTGTTGTGTGCTGAACACCAGAAGAATTTGTTGAAGAACTCACTTAAAGCGGAGGTCTGGCGTTTACAATTTTTTTTTTAAAGTCAGCAGCTACAAATACTGCAGCTGCTGATTTTTAATATATGGACACTTACCTGTCCTGGGTGCCCCGCAATGTCGGCAGCCGAAGCCGAGCAATCGCTCAGGTCTCTCGCTGCCCCGCCGCCATTCTCGGTAAAGGGAATCAGGAAGTGAAGCGTTGCGGCTTCTCTTCCCGGTTCTCCACTGCGCATGCGCGAGTCGCGCGGAGCTATGTGAATGAGTGGATTTTTTGTTTTTGTGCTTGATCTCACTTGGGACACTTATCGCATGGAATTGTTTTGCATACATTTTCTATTTTTTTTCTTGCATGAATTTTACTGTATACACTAATTTAGAAATTATTGATTTTTTTTGCACATATTTTGCTTATTGCACTTTATTGCATATTTTCTGATTATATTTTTTGTCTTTTTTTGCACATTTTCATATATTGTGGATATTAGATTTACATACAGTATATTGTATAAGGTGTGAACTGTAATAGCGCTGGTGATCAGTGAGAAGAATGTCCCTTACATTGGTGATCAGTGAGAAGAATGTCCCTTACATTGGTGATCAGTGAGAAGAATGTCCCCTACATTGGTGATCAGTGAGAAGAATGTCCCTTACATTGGTGATCAGTGGGAAGAATGTCCCTTACATTGGTGGTCAGCGGGAAGAATGTCCCTTACATTGGTGATCGGTGAGAAGAATGCTCCTTACATTGGTGATCAGTGGAAAGAATGTCCCTTACATTGGTGATCAGTTGGAAGAATGCTCCTTACATTGGTGATCAGTGGGAAGAATGTCCCTTACATTGGTGGTCAGCGGGAAGAATGTCCCTTACATTGGTGATCGTTGAGAAGAATGCTCCTTACATTGGTGATCAGTGGGAAGAATGTCCCTTACATTGGTGATCAGTGGGAAGAATGCTCCTTACATTGGTGATCAGTGGTAAGAATGTCCCTTACATTGGTGATCAGTGAGAAGAATGTCCCTTACATTGGTGATCGTTGAGAAGAATGCTCCTTACATTGGTGATCAGTGGGAAGAATGTCCCTTACATTGGTGATCAGTGAGAAGAATGTCCCTTACATTGGTGATCAGTGGGAAGAATGCTCTTTACATTGGTGATCAGTGAGAAGAATGTTCCTTACATTGGTGATCAGTGGGAAGAATGTCCCTTACATTGGTGGTTAGTTGGAAGAATGCTCCTTACATTGGTGATCAGTGGGAAGAATGTCCCTTACATTGGTGATCAGTGGGAAGAATGTCCCTTACATTGGTGATCAGTGAGAAGAATGTCCCTTACATTGGTGATCAGTGGGAAGAATGCTCCTTACATTGGTGATCAGTGAGAAGAATGTTCCTTACATTGGTGATCAGTGAGAAGAATGTTCCTTACATTGGTGATCAGTGAGAAGAATGTTCCTTACATTGGTGATCAGTGGGAAGAATGTCCCTTACATTGGTGATCAGTGAGAAGAATGTCCCTTACATTGGTGATCAGTGGGAAGAATGTTCCTTACATTGGTGATCAGTGAGAAGAATGTTCCTTACATTGGTGATCAGTGAGAAGAATGTTCCTTACATTGGTGATCAGTGAGAAGAATGTCCCTTACATTGGTGATCAGTGAGAAGAATGTCCCTTACATTGGTGATCAGTGAGAAGAATGCTCCTTACATTGGTGATCAGTGGGAAGAATGCTCCTTACATTGGTGATCAGTGAGAAGAATGTCCCTTACATTGGTGATCAGTGGGAAGAATGTCCCTTACATTGGTGATCAGTGGAAAGAATGTCCCTTACATTGGTGATCAGTGAGAAGAATGTCCCTTACATTGGTGATCAGTGGGAAGAATGTTCCTTACATTGGTGATCAGTGAGAAGAATGTTCCTTACATTGGTGATCAGTGGGAAGAATGTCCCTTACATTGGTGATCAGTGGGAAGAATGTCCCTTACATTGGTGATCAGTGGGAAGAATGTCCCTTACATTGGTGATCAGTGGGAAGAATGTCCCTTACATTGGTGATCAGTGGGAAGAATGTCCCTTACATTGGTGATCAGTGGGAAGAATGTCCCTTACATTGGTGATCAGTGGGAAGAATGTCCCTTACATTGGTGATCAGTGGGAAGAATGTCCCTTACATTGGTGATCAGTGGGAAGAATGTCCCTTACATTGGTGATCAGTGAGAAGAATGTCCCTTACATTGGTGATCAGTGAGAAGAATGTCCCTTACATTGGTGATCAGTGAGAAGCTCCTTAATGTCAGTGAGAAGAATGTCCTTACATTGGTGATCAGTGAGAAGAATGTCCCTTACATTGGTGATCAGTGAGAAGAATGTCCCTTACATTGGTGATCGGTGAGAAGAATGTCCCTTACATTGGTGATCAGTGAGAAGAATGTTCCTTACATTGGTGATCGGTGAGAAGAATGTCCCTTACATTGGTGATCAGTGGGAAGAATGTTCCTTACATTGGTGATCGGTGAGAAGAATGTCCCTTACATTGGTGATCAGTGGGAAGAATGTCCCTTACATTGGTGATCAGTGGGAAGAATGTCCCTTACATTGGTGATCAGTGGGAAGAAGTCCCTTAATGTGATCAGTGAGAAGAATGTCCTTACATTGGTGATCAGTGAGAAGAATGTTCCTTACATTGGTGATCAGTGAGAAGAATGTCCCTTACATTGGTGATCAGTGAGAAGAATGCTCCTTACATTGGTGATCAGTGGGAAGAATGCTCCTTACATTGGTGATCAGTGAGAAGAATGTCCCTTACATTGGTGATCAGTGGGAAGAATGCTCCTTACATTGGTGATCAGTGGGAAGAATGTCCCTTACATTGGTGATCAGTGGGAAGAATGTCCCTTACATTGGTGATCAGTGGGAAGAATGTCCCTTACATTGGTGATCAGTGAGAAGAATGTCCCTTACATTGGTGATCAGTGGGAAGAATGTTCCTTACATTGGTGATCAGTGAGAAGAATGTCCCTTACATTGGTGATCGGTGAGAAGAATGTCCCTTACATTGGTGATCAGTGGGAAGAATGTCCCTTACATTGGTGATCAGTGAGAAGAATGTCCCTTACATTGGTGATCAGTGAGAAGAATGTCCCTTACATTGGTGATCAGTGGGAAGAATGTTCCTTACATTGGTGATCAGTGATAGGAATGCCCCTTACATTGGTGATCAGTGAGAAGAATGTCCCTTACATTGGTGGTTAGTGGGAAGAATGTCCCTTACATTGGTGATCAGTGGGAAGAATGTCCCTTACATTGGTGATCAGTGAGAAGAATGCTCCTTACATTGGTGATCAGTGGGAAGAATGTCCCTTACATTGGTGATCAGTGGGAAGAATGTCCCTTACATTGGTGATCAGTGAGAAGAATGTCCCTTACATTGGTGATCGGTGAGAAGAATGTCCCTTACATTGGTGATCAGTGGGAAGAATGTCCCTTACATTGGTGATCAGTGATAGGAATGTCCCTTACATTGGTGATCAGTGGGAAATCGCTATAATGGACCCTGTTATTGAATTACCGCTGAATGGTCTCACAGAGGACCCTCTTCATCAGAGCTTCGATAACGATAAATAAAAAAAATAGGAAAGAAAAAATGTTGTGTGTAGATCTTTTTAGTGATATTTTCTGCTCTGGAGGCCACAGGGGGTCACTTTTAATCTTGTGGTTTAAATATAAAATTTTGTACAGATAAGTAACTTCCTCTGTTTACAACAATTACTACCAGGACCAAATTATTTGCAGCAATTCCTCGTCCAAAAGCACGACTGCGGCCTTTAGCTTTGCGTAAAAAGGGGGAAGGTTAGAAGATCAGTCAGATATTAACTAAGTGCTATGTCTCCTTCAGGAAGATCTACACTCCATCTAAATAAAAAAAGTGTTTTAAAAAATAAAAACTTGCTTTACTTACCTGATATATGTACTGATTAGTGTCACTGGTTCCCACAAAGTGTCAGTTAGTGTCCGGTTCACCGCCGCAATATCGCAGTCCTGTCGCTGATCACCGCCCTTACTAGTATAAAATAAATAATTGAATAAAAATTCCACTACTTGTCCCATAGTTTGTAGACACTATAAATTGTGTGCGAACCAATCAACGTACGCTAATGCCGCGTACACGCGGTCGGACCTTTGACCGCGCAAAACTCATTCGGAACTTACGACTGAGAAAACTAGAGAACCTGCTCTCTATCTAGGTCGGAATATCCGATGAAAAGCTCCCATCCTACTTTGTCCGTCGGGAATTTCCGACCGCGTGTACGCGGCATTATTGGGATTTTTTTTTTTTAACCAAAAATATGTAGCAGAATACAAATTGATGAAGAAATTCGATTTTTTTTTACATTTGTTTTTGGATATGTTTTATAACAAAAAGTAAAAAATGTTATTCTTTTTTTTCAAGATTTTTTTTTATATCGCAAAAAAAAAAAAAAAAAACACAGAGGTGATCCAAATACCACCAAAAGAAAGCTCTATTTGTGGGGGGGGGGAAAGGACATGATTTTTTTTTGGGTACAGCGTCGCACGACCGCGCAATTGTCAGTTAAAATAAAGCAGTGCTGTATCACAAATCTTCCTGAGGTCAAGTGGTTAAAAACAGATGAACATATTTTTCTTTGCCCTTGTTCACCTTCTCGGTGTGTTTTTTTCGGGTTCCCTGGGAGGGTTTCTCTCGGCCGATGTGTCGCTGAGCCCATGTAAAGGAGAAGGACAGAGAAGTGAGCTTTCCACAGACCCAGACACAGCAGCCCGAGGAAGGAGGAATTTGGATGGTTTCCAGACGCCCACGTGAAGCATTCTACCTGAAACAGAATAGAAATAAAACTGTGTGTAGGGAACAGAATCCACAGATCCACTTCACATATGACCCTGATGAAGTGTGTGCTTTGTATAGTGAAGATCTGTGGCCCTCTACTGTGCGTGTCTAGAGGAGGACAATGTCGCCCATCACTGATATCTCTCGTCATTCTCTGAGTCTGTAACAGATTCTGAACATTAGGGGGCGCCTCACACCACAGTTCTGCCATCCAGACCCGTTTCTCCATGCACTGTTCTGATGCGTTCTTGATTCATTTTTAATGTTTTTCCTTTGTCTTTTTACCAAAGTTTCCTGGGTTTTGGTTGTTTGGTGGCAGAATCTTAACAACCAGTGACTCATCCCTGCTGCTGATGAGTCACTGGTTGTTAAGAAGCCAGAAACCGCTGGCGTCCTAACAACGCCGGCACCCGCTAGCATCCTAACAACCAGTGACTCATCCTCGCTGCTGATTCATCGGTTGTTATGGAGCCGGAAACTGCTGATGTCCTAACAACCAGTGACTCATCCCCGCTGCTGAGTCATTGGTTGTTAAGGAGCCGTAAACTGCTGGCATCCTAACAACGTAGGCACCTGCTAGCGTCCTAACAACCAGTGACTCATCCCCTCTGCTGAATCATTGGTTGTTAAGGAGCAGGAAACAGCTGGTGTCCTAACAACAATTGACTCATCCTTGCTGTTGAGTCATGGGTTGTTATGAAGCCATAAACCGCTGACTTCCTAACAACCAGTGACTCATTCCCTCTGCTGAGTCATCGGTTGTTAAGGAGCAGGAAACCGCTGGTGTCCTAACAACCAGTGGCTCATCCCTGCTGCTGAGTCATTGGTTGTTAAGGAGCTGGAAACCACTGGCCTCCTAACAACACTGGCACCCTAACTAGCGTCCTAACAACCAGTGACTCATCCCCTCTGCTGAGTCATCGGTTGTTAAGGAGCCGGAAACCGTTGACATCACAACAACCAGTAACTCATCCCTGTTGCTGAGTCATCATTTGGTATGGAGCCGGAAACCGCTGGCTTCCTAACAACTAGTGACTCATCCCTGCTGCTGAGTCATGGGTTGTTATGAAGCCATAAACCGCGGGGTCCTTACAACCAGTGACTCATTCCCGCTGTTGAGTCATTAGTTGTTAAGGAGCCGGAAACTGCTGGCATCCTAACAACCAGTGACTCATTCCTGCTGCTGAGTCATTGGCTGTTGTGGAGCTGAAAACCGCTGGCATCCTAACAACACTGGCACCCACTGGCGTCCTAGCAACCAGTGACTCATCCCCCGCTGCTGAATCATTGGTTGTTAAGGAACCGAAAATGGCTGGCGTCCTTACAACCAGTGACTCATTCCTGCTGCTAAGTCATTGGTTGTTAAGGAGCTGGTGCTGTTTTCTCCTCTTATCCGCATGTTCTTGGACAGCAGCACAGCTGATTGGCTCCTTGCGCTGCTTCTCCCTTTCCCACTCTAAGCCCTGCTGTACAGTAGGCTGATATCAGGTCCGATCCAGGCGCTTACATCGAATAAATTACATATAATGATGATTCCGGATCTGCATGGATTGGTGTCTTTTATTTAATCCAGGTAATTAAATGACATGTAAAATATGAAATAAATGATGAAAGTGTTCCTATAACATTTTTATTTACATTTTGGATGGAGTGTAGAAGGGTTAGAACCCCTGCCAGGTATTTTGTTGCTGCCTGTGTCCCCACAGGGGAGATTCAGCCTCTATTTGTTCTGGTGGTCACTAGGACAGGAAGTGATTTGAAATCTGTTGTCACAAAACAGAAGATGAGAGGAAATCTTCTAATGGGGACACTTCTTCTCTCTATATGTGAATGGAGGGGAGGAGACGAGGTAGGGAGAAGAGCACTCTGGTACCCTGACCCGGTGAGTGGGCGTGGTCATGAGGCTGGCACTCCCATCCAGGGGCGGGCTGAGCGATGGTCACGGGGTCAGCAGCTGATCGCTCACGGCGCAGTCTCGGGTCGCGTGACGTCATCATGAGGCTGCTGTACGGAAGTGTACCCGGGAAGTGGAATCGGTAACGGGGCCGGTGATCCACCCCCCCGCCCCGTACGAGCATGAGGGCGGAGCCGGGGAAGCACGGTAATACGAGAGGGGCCTGGAGTGAGTGCGGTGTACAGGGGGCGGGGAATTCGTACACAGGACTGCATGGGGGGGACAGATGTATACCGGAGGGGGACACGTGACAGGTACCGGGGTACCAGAGGGTGACGGGCACCGGGGTACTAGAGGGTGACAGGCACCGGGGGACCAGAGGGTGACGGGCGTCGGGGGACCGGAGGGTGACGGGCACCGGGGGACCAGAGGGTGACGGGCACCGGGGGACCGGAGGGTGACAGGCACCGGGGGACCGGAGGGTGACGGGCACCGGGGGACTAGAGGGTGACAGGCACCGGGGGACCAGAGGGTGACGGGCGTCGGGGGACCGGAGGGTGACAGGCACCGGGGGACTAGAGGGTGTCGGGCACCGGGGGACTAGAGGGTGACGGGCACCGGGGGACTAGAGGGTGACAGGCACCGGGGGACTAGAGGGTGTCGGGCACCGGGGGACTAGAGGGTGACGGGCACCGGGGGACTAGAGGGTGACGGGCACCGGGGGACTAGAGGGTGACGGGCACGCACCGGGGGACCAGAGGGTGACGGGCACCGGGGGACTAGAGGGTGACAGGCACCGGGGGACTAGAGGGTGTTGGGCACCGGGGGACTAGAGGGTGACGGGCACCGGGGGACTAGAGGGTGACGGGCACCGGGGGACCAGAGGGTGACGGGCACGCACCGGGGGACCAGAGGGTGACGGGCACGCACCGGGGGACTAGAGGGTGATGGGCACCGGGGGACTAGAGGGTGATGGGCACCGGGGGACTGGAGGGTGATGGGCACCGGGGGACTGGAGGGTGACGGGCACCGAGGGACCAGAGGGTGACGGGCACGCACCGGGGGACCAGAGGGTGACGGGCACGCACCGGGGGACTAGAGGGTGATGGGCACCGGGGGACCGGAGGGTGACGGGCACCGGGGGACCGGAGGGTGACGGGCACCGGGGGACCGGAGGGTGACGGGCACCGGGGGACCGGAGGGTGACGGGCACCGGGGCACCGGAGGGTGACGGGTACCAGAGGGTGACGGGCAGCGGGGGACTGGAGGGTGACGGGCACCGGGGGACCGGAGGCTGACGGGTACCGGAGGGTGACGGGCACCGGGGGACTAGAGGGTGACTAGAACTACAAGGTATATAGGGCACTGGGTGATAAATGGTATCATCCCTGGCAAGGTGATTGGCATCCCATTGGGGAGATTTTTTTCCTGCCTCCATAGACCTTTCCTAATGTGTATCAGACGGATGTCCCCGGGTGTAACTCCTCCCCTCTCTAGTATTATTGGGTAGAAGTGTTTGTTGTCATGTTTCCTGTGTTCTCAGGCAGTGATTTCCGCCGGCGCCGTAAGCTCACCGACATCCAGAAAGCCCTGAGCAAGGCCCCCGCCGACGTGGCCACCCTGCGGAGGATGGCGATCAGCGAGGGAGGGCTGCTAACTGACGAGATCCGCTGCCAAGTCTGGCCCAAACTCCTCAACGTCAATACCGACGAGCTGCCCCCGCCCCCAGGTACCCCAATGTAGCTGCCGCCGCCAGAAGGTTGTGTCTTGTAGGTGTATGTGGTGTAGTGCTGATTACCGTATAACATGTGCAGGGCCTGAGCTGCGGGTCAACAATAAAGATTACGAGCAAGTCCTGCTGGATGTTAGGCGCTCGCTGCGACGATTCCCTCCAGGTAAAGTGTGCGGGATCATTGGGGGGGGGGGGGTGAATGTGTACAACAGGGATGGGGCAGCCTGGGTTCTCAGTGCAGGGAGACGGGTCAGTCCACACTAGCTGTAAATTGGCTCTCCTGAGAAGAATAGTACAAATATATGTGAGTATCAGTTTACTTGACCACTTCAGTACCGGCACTTTTACCCCCTTTCCTGCCCAGGCCAATTTTAAGCTTTAGCGCTGCCACACTTTGACAATTGCGCGGTCATACAACACTGTACCCATGCGATATGGAGGTAGTTAATTACCTTCAGGCACGGAAGGGCGGCACAAAAGGGCGAGACTGCTGAGGCGTCACGGAAGGGGCGAGACTGCTGAGGCGTCACGGAAGGGGCGAGACTGCTGAGGCGTCACGGAAGGGGCGAGACTGCTGAGGCGTCACGGAAGGGGCGAGACTGCTGAGGCGTCACAAAAGGGGCCACGCTGATGTGAGGCGTCACAAAAGGGGCCACGCTGATGTGAGGCGTCACAAAAGGGGCCACGCTGATGTGAGGCGTCACAAAAGGGGCCACGCTGATGTGAGGCGTCACAAAAGGGGCCACGCTGATGTGAGGCGTCACAAAAGGGGCCACGCTGATGTGAGGCGTCACAAAAGGGGCCACGCTGATGTGAGGCGTCACAAAAGGGGCCACGCTGATGTGAGGCGTCACAAAAGGGGCCACGCTGATGTGAGGCGTCACAAAAGGGGCCACGCTGATGTGAGGCGGCGCGGAAGGGCGACGCTGAAGTGAGGCGGCGCGGAAGGGCGACGCTGAAGTGAGGCGGCGCGGAAGGGCGACGCTGAAGTGAGGCGGCGCGGAAGGGCGGCGCTGAAGTGAGGCGGCGCGGAAGGGCGGCGCTGAAGTGAGGCGGCGCGGAAGGGCGGCGCTGAAGTGAGGCGGCGCGGAAGGGCGGCGCTGAAGTGAGGCGGCGCGGAAGGGCGGCGCTGAAGTGAGGCGGCGCGGAAGGGCGCCGCTGAAGTGAGGCGGCGCGGAAGGGCGACGCTGAAGTGGGGCGGCGCGGAATGGCGACGCTGAAGTGAGGCGGCGCGGAAGGGCGACGCTGAAGTGAGGCGGCGCTGAAGTGAGGCGGCGCGGAAGAGCGACGCTGATGTGAGGCGGCGCGGAAGGGCGACGCGGAAGGGCGACGCTGAAGTGAGGCGGCGCGGAAGGGCGACGCTGAAGTGAGGCGGTGCGGAAGGGCGACGCTGATGTAAGGCGGCGCGGAAGGGCGACGCTGATGAGGAAACCCTGACTGTATCACTGATGGGCATCACTTGTGGGCACTGATGGGCATCGCTGATAATCATTGCAGATGTCCCTCCTGAGTACAGCCTCCATCGGCTCTCACCCGCTCATGTGCTCTCCACCCCATTGGAAGATTTTCCCTCAATTTTTACTTTTCTGAGACAACACAATATTTGGCATTTCTTTTACCTTAGTTTTCAATGATGATGGTAAACAGAACATATAGAGAGGAGGAATCTCCCTAATGAGGGCACAGACAGCAGTAAAAACTGACAGGGGTTCTAATCCATTACCACTCTATCCAAAACAAAAACAGTTTTGTATTTAGTTATATTTTATAGACATGACATTTGTGTTCTATAAGGTGGTCCTGAAATGACATCCCTCACTTCAGGGTTTGCTTTTCAATTTTGCCTTTTTAAAAGTGACAGAGGCTGCCTCATCCCTGCTGTGTGTCTTTGGTGCTGGGGGGTGTGGGGGGGTGACTGTTGGGGGGTCTTTGATATCGATCACGGGCTGTACTCTATCTGGTTTTGCCTCTCAGGAATGCCTTTAAAGGAACGGGAAGATTTGCAGGAGCAACTGATTGACATCATCCTACAGGTTTTGGGTCGGAACTCCCAGTTGCACTATTACCAGGGATATCACGACATTGTCGTCACTTTCCTGCTGGTGGTGGGGGGGCCGCTGGCCACTCTGCTGGTGGATAAACTCTCCACACATCACCTAAGGTGGGTTTGTGTGCACCCTGCTGACTCCGCACCCCATATAATTATATCCACATCTTACTCTGCAGTCACTCACCAAACATAAACAACGTAGAAATTGTGGAGCTGCAATTTTCTGAGCTTGTGCTCTTGGGACTTGTAGTTCCACAAAGATGTCAGCTGTATAAATGTGTTATAAAATATAAAATATACAATAACATCTTGCAAAACTCCCTGCTCTCTGTGTCTTTTTTATACTTTCGTGATGTAAATGGGTGAAAGGTGAACGTATTATAACCAAGGATTCTCATTTTACTAATATGGTGTCAAATGCATGAAGCGTTTCATTGGTCCTCCTAACCCCCTAAACACCTTTTCTTAGTGATTGTGCTCGAATTAACTATTAAATATGTTATACTTGCCTGCTCTGTGCAATGGTAATGCACAGAGCGGTCTCGAACCACCTCTTCTGGGTCCCCCCGCTGGCATTGTCCACTCCTCCCTTCTTCTCCAAGTGCCCCCATAGCAAGCCGCTTGCTATGGGGGCACTCGTGCAAGCTCGATCCTGAGCCGGGCTGTGTGCATCTATAGACGCTTGCCATGCCGCCCAGGCTCTGCCTCCTCTGACACCCAATGCCTCCCACTGGTGCAGAGTCTCCCTGAAGAGGGGAAAAGGAGCTGCTGCAGACAGGGAACAGCGCTGGATCTAGATCAAACTCAGGTAAGTGTATAAGGGGGGATTTTAAACGTTGGGCGTGTTTTTTTTTTTTTTTACATTAATACAGAAAATGCATTAAAGCGGAGTTCCAGGCTTTTTGGTTTATTGAAAGTCAGCAGGTATAAAACATTTAGCTGCTGACTTTTAATGAACTGACACTCGCCTGTTGCACCGATCAGCGATGCGGGAGCACAGAGCCCCGCTCCTCTCCTTGGCACCTTCATTGATACTGTGGGCAGCTGGCCGTAACTGCTTAAGATGTGCAGCCGGGCGCTCACTCCACATGCGTGAGTTGTGCTGCGCTCTCCCAGTGGACAGGCAATCTTCTGTGACCTGTCACGTGTCCCAGAAGACTGTCGAGAGGGAGGGGCTGCCTAGGGGGAGAGGAGGAGTCGTCTAGGCATAACCAGGAAGTGGGACAGGAAGTCCCCTTCAAAACTAAGCATGTAAGGGGGCGAGGAGTACTTAAAGTGGAAGTTCCACTTTTAGGTGGAACTCCACTTTAAGGTACAAAACTTTTTTAATTTAGAACCCTTTTAATGTAGAGCGAGCTACTCTGACCTGTGTAAACAGGTATATAATGTTTGTGCCTCTTGTGATGTAGAGAAACTGCCATCATTTGAAGGCCCACTAAGAATTTGCTTATAATACTCAGCCATAAGCATGTGCATGGGGTGTACCGGGTGTGCCTGAGCACAACCTAATCACTCTGTGCACATTAGCATTATTCACTGTCCCCTAAAGACGTCACTGGACAAAACGTGTTGGGTGGAGCCTTTGGCAGTGACGTCATCATGTACGGCCACAGATCCAAGCGGCATTTAAGTCCTGTGTCTCATCCTTAAACTTGTCTACACTATTGTTAGTGCATAAACTTGGTCCTTGGCACAGAGAGGCCGCATATTTGCGTGAATTGCTGTTATAATATACGCACACGTGTGTTTGAGCTTTGGGGTGCACCCCCCAATGAAATAGGCTGCTCACACCTATGTACTATGCATTGGAAGACTGACCTGTGTCTTCTAATAGGGACTTCATGGATCCTAGCATGGATAACACCAAACACATTCTCAACTACCTGATGCCTATTATAGAACTGGTGAACCCAGTGCTGCACGACTTCATGCAAAGGTGAGTGCGGCCACAGCGCTATCCCTCTTAATCCGCCATCTTTTTTACGTTGCAGTTGCTTACTCCGTCTTCTGTTCCTGGCAGGGCGGAGGTGGGCACCATATTTGCCTTGAGCTGGCTCATCACCTGGTTTGGGCACGTCCTGTCTGATTTTAGGCATGTGGTGAGGCTGTATGACTTCTTCCTGGCCTGTCACCCGCTCATGCCCATCTACTTTGCTGCTGTGGTAAGGATCTCGGTGCTCCCGCTATATCTCGCACCGTTCATGATAGAGAATTTGGTTGTTTACATTTAGCTACAGCTCTAGTTTTTAACAGTCCTCCAAAAATCTTGGGTGTTGGCGGGCACACTCATCTACTGGTCTCGTTAGATCTCCCAAGTCCATCATTCCTCTTCTGGGCTTTTGCGTCATGGAAAAGGCAATATGGGACTTGAGACTCCTGTTAGAGAATAAAGGGTTCCCACATTTCATGGTGCAAGAGGTAACCCCATTAACCCCACTATGGCATATTTGCCAGTTGATTCCCTTTGATTCTTTGCCCTCCAGTCCTCTCTCTCTAGGACAGGCCTCAACAAAATCCGGTGCGACAAGAAATTGTGACCTGGTGCCTGGGGAAGCTTAGAGCTGCAGAAGGCCGCAAAGCCGCGGCCTCAATTAGCGGGCAGTGCGGGCCGCGATCGCGGTGGGCCCGCGCCCGCCGTTAATTGAGGGCGCGACTTTGCGGCCTTCACAGAAGGAAGCTGAGGCCTGCAGAAGGCCGCAAAGCCGCAGCCTCAATTACCGTCTGGCGCGGGCTGGCCGGTAATTGAGGCTGCGGCCTTCACAGAAGGTAGCTGAGGCCTGCAGAAGGAATCTAGGAGTGGCCATCTTGTGGTGGCCGTTGGCATTACAGGTTATATTACAAGTAGCGAAAAACAGCAGTTCTAATGTGTTTTTTCACTGCCATCTAATTTCCCTCTAATTAGAACACCCAAATATTATATATCTTTTTTATTCTAACACCCTAGAGAATAAAATGGTGGTCGTTGCAATACTTTCTGTCACACCATATTTGTGCAGCGGTCTTCCAAGCGCACTTTTTTTAATGAAAAAATAAGACAACAGTAAAGTTATTCCAATTTTTTTTATATTGTGAAAGATAAAGTTACACAGAGTAAATTGATACCCAACACGTCACGCTTCAAAATTGCGTCCGCTCGTGGAATGGCGGCAAACTTTTACCCCTTAAAAATCTCCATAGGCGACGTTTAAGAAATTCTATAGGTTGCATGTTTTGAGTTACAAAGGAGGTCTAGGCGGCGATACCTCACATGTGTGGTTTGAATACCGTTTACATATGCGGGCGCTGCTCACGTATGCGTTCGCTTCTGCGCGCGATTTTGGCGGTACGGGGTGTGTTTTTTTTTTTTTTGGCTCCTAACTTTTTTAGCTGGCTCCTAGATTCCAAGCAAATTTGTCAAACCCTGCTCTAGGATATCGGGATAGCAGGGCTTCCACACTTTTGAGGCACTGAGTTGGAAAGCAGACCTGACATGCAGATATTTAGAGGTTCTGGGAGAGAATATGATTGGTTGGTTTGACCAACAGAAGTAGTTCTTTGTGGCTTGTTGATAAAAAGAGGTCCCCTATGTCTTCTTCTGCAGATTGTGCTGCACAGAGAGGAAGAGGTACTAGAATGTGAATGTGACATGGCCTCCGTACACCACCTGTTGTCACAGATCCCACAAGATCTGCCTTACGAGACTCTCATCAGCAAAGCCGGCGACCTCTTTGTTCAGTTTCCACCTTCGGAGATGTCTAGGGAAGCCGCCCAGCAGCACCAGGCTGAGAGGTAAGTGCAGAATCCATCTTGGTACGGTGATGTCACTTCCTGTTGATTGATGGTCAGTCCACTATATAGAGAACAGTGCAACCTCTGTTTTAAGAGTAACTCGGTTTGCGAGTGTTGATTCGCAAGACGAGCAGTATTCAAGCTAAATAGGCCTGTAGTACCTCCTTTGGCCTGAGGTACGGGAGGGCGCAGAAGCTGAGCAGAGCTAAAAAAAAGGCCTGCAGTACCTCGTTTTGGCCTGAGGTACGGGGGCACAGAAGCCAAGCAGAGCTGAAAATAGGCCTGCAGTACCTCATTTGGCCTGAGGCACGGAGGGGGCCTTTTCGCCCGTTTTCTGCACTCTCTGGCGCCCCCCCCCCCCCCCCACCTCTGGCCGCATTTGGTATTGCATTCCATTGAAGTCAATGCGGAACAAATTTATTTTTGTTTCCATTGACTTCAATGGGAAAACTTGCTTTGATATGCAAGGACTTTGGATTACGAGCATTCTCCTGGAAGGGATTATGCTTGTAATCCGATGTTCACCTGTAGGTAGGGTCCAGTCATCTGCTGAGTTCTCCTGAATGGGGAGAGGATTCACACATCGATATTTCCTCACTGTAGAGTCCCTGTCCCTGCCCACCTTGGTATCTCGCTCCTTCTATTACATCCGGGGTGTTCCCACATCCCTAGCTCACTGGTTCTCTGCTATATACAGGAGCATCTCCAAAAAAATTAAATATCGCCAAAAAGTTTATTTCAGTATTTCAATGTAAAAAGTGAAACTCTTTATATAGGTTCATTACACAGAGAGATATATTTCAAACATTTTTTATCTTTTAATTTTGATGATTATGGCTTACAGCTCGTGGAAAACCCCAGTTTTTTTTTTTTTTTTTTAGAAAATTAGAATATTGTGAAGTTAAATATTTTAGACTCATGGTGTCACACACTAATCAGCTAATTAACTCAAAACCCCTGTAAAGGTTTCCTGAGCCTTTAAATTGGGGGTCTCAAACTGGTGGCCCGCCAGCTGCTGTGGAGCTACTCTACAGGGAGTCACGCATGTAACTGTCAGCCTTGCAATGCCTCATGGGACTTGGTCCTCCAGCTGTTGAAACACGCCAGTTTGAGACCCCTGCTTTAACCACTTAAGACCCGGACCTTTAGGCAGGTAAAGGACCTGGCCAGTTTTTGCGATTCGGCACTGCGTCGCTTTAACTGACAATTGCGCGGTCGTGCGACGTGGCTCCCAAACAAAATTGACGTCCTTTTTTCCCCACAAATAGAGCTTTCTTTTGGTGGTATTTGATCACCTCTGCGATTTTTAATTTTTTTGCGCTATAAACAAAAATAGAGCGACAATTTTGAAAAAAAAATCAATATTTTTTTACTTTTTGCTATAATAAATATCCCCAAAAAATATATAATTTTTTCCTCGTGCCGATACGTATTCTTCTACATATTTTTGGCAAAAAAAAAAATCGCAATAAGCGTTTATCGATTGGTTTGCGCAAAATTTATAGCGTTTACAAAATAAGGGATAGTTTTTATGGCATTTTTATAAATAATTTTTTATTTTTTTTTTACTACTGGCAGCGATCAGTGATTTTTATATTCTTTTTGTTTCGTGACTGCGACATTATGGTGGACACTTCGGACAATTTTGACACATTTTTGGGACCATTGTAATTTTCACAGCAAAAAATGCTCTGATTACTGTGAAAATGACGATTGCAGTTTGAGAGTTAACCACAGGGAGGCGCTGAAGGGGTTATGTGTGACCTCATGTCTGTTTCTAACTGTAGGGGGGTGTGGCTGGACTTGTGACGTCATTGATTGTGGTTCCCTATATAAGGGAACACACGATCAATCGCGGTGCCACAGTGAAGAACCGGGAAGCTGTGTTTACACACGGCTCTCCCCATTCTTCAGCTCCGGGGACTGATCACGGGACTCCAGCGGCGATTGGGTCCGCGGGTCACAGAGCTTCGCACCGAGTCACGGGCGGGCGCCCGCGACCCACGGCTGGGCACTTAAAGAGGACGTACCTGTACGTGCATGTGCCCAGCCATGCCATTCTGCCGATGTAAATGTGCAGCAGGCAGTCCTTAAGTGGTTAAATGGTCTCTCAGTCTGGTTCAATAGGTTACACAATTGGTCTATAACAGTAGTAGGCAACCAGTAGCCCTCCAGCTGTTGTGGAACTACATTTCCCATAAGGCAGTGCAAGGCCGGCAGTTACAAATACTCCCAGAGACATGATGGGATTTATAGTTCTGCAACAGCTGGGGGGCCCCAGGGTGTATAACATGCAGTGTTGATCGGCACTTCTAACTTGCATCTCTTTCTTCCTCCAGGACGGCAGTTTCCACCTTTAAAGACTTTGAGCTGGCATCCACACAGCAGCGGCCGGACATGGTGCTCCGCCGCCGATTCAGAGACTCTGTCCGTCCCGAGCACGCAGTCAAGTCCGTCTTTACCAAACCCCGCACTAACAGACTGGTGAAGCTGGCAGTCATGGGGCTGACGGTGGCTCTGGGGGCCGCAGCGTTGGCGGTCGTAAAGAGCGCGCTGGAGTGGGCACCCAAATTTGAACTGCAGATTTTTCCATGACGGACTGGTTCCATCGTCGCCCCGGGGGTGGATGGAAGTGCCTTTGTCCCCTCTTGTTCCTCGTTTCCATGCCGTCTTCTACCCATTACACGTCACTCTTTGCCACTATAAACTCTGGACGCGGACACCTGATGGCATGTATTACGTAAGCTGGTACAGGGCACAACGTGGGCACAGTTCTACGCTTCCAGTGATGGGCAGAGAAGGCTGTCACATTATTAACCTGTGTATATCTGTACAGAATTCTGATTCACTTTATGATAAATATTTAACACCACCCCCGAGGTGTCCTTATTGTACCTTCCCTCTTCTACTAATATCTCACATATTCCAATATCAGAGCGTCTGCCCATCCAAACCCAAATCCCCGGAAAGTTCAACAGCCTTATCTGTCTCTAGGGGACTGTCATTGAGATCTTTGTGCCGAGTTCCTGGAGCCGTCCACCTATTGTGTCCATTATGAGGGGTTCCCACCATCCCTGTCCTGAGTTCCCAGGTCTGTACACCTGCTGTGCCTAGTAATGGGGGGTTCCCAGGAAAAAAAAATCAATGAAAAGAATTCATGGACAGCCGCACACCAAAATAAACCTAAAAAGGTAGCCTTTATTGGTGTAAGAAGGATAAAAAGCACTACAAAACACAGCACAGCAAGCAGTGGGGTAAAAAAAGCTGACGCGTTTCGCACAAACAATCAGTGCTTAGTCATAGCTTTGAGCTATGACTAAGCACTGATTGTGCGACCGGACCATTATGCAGGTAAAGGACCCGGCCCCTTTTTGCGATTCGGCACTGCGTCGCTTTAACTGACAATTGCGCGGTCGTGCGACGTGGCTCCCAAACAAAATTGACGTCCTTTTTTCCCCACAAATAGAGCTGGTGGTATTTGATCACCTCTGCGTTTTTTTCTTTTTTGCACTATAAACAATTTTGGAAAAAAAAACAATATCTTATTTTTTGCTATAATAAATATGCCCCCCAAAAAAAATATATATATATATATTTTTTCCCCTCAGTTTAGGCTGGTACGTATTCTTCTACATATTTTTGGTTAAAAAAAATCGCAATAAGCGTTTATTGATTGGTTTGTACAAAAGTTATAACGTCTACAAAATTGTGGATAGTTTTATGGCATTTTTATAAACTTTTTTTTTTAGTAATGGCGGCGATCATCGATTTTTATCGCGACTGCGACATTATGGCGGACACCTTTGACACCATTTGTCATTTTTATAGCGATCAGTGCTATAAAAATGCACTGATTACTGTGAAAATTACACTGGCAGTGAAGGGGTTAAGTGTGCCCTAGTGAGTGATTCTTACTGTAGTGGGACGTGGCTTGGCATGTGACATCACTGATTGTCGTTCCCTACGACAGGGAACAGACGATCATTGACACTCACAAGGAAGAACGGGGAAAGGTTTGTTTACACTTTCCTCTCTCTGTTCTTCAGCTCTGTGACCCGATCGCGGGACAGCGGCGGCGATCATAAGGAGCTCACGACCAGGTCATGCACGCGCCACCCACGGCTGGGCTCTTAAAGGGGACGTACCTATATGTCCTTTTGCCCAGCTGTGCCGCTCTACCGACGTATATAGTTGTTAGGCGGTCCTTAAGTAGTTAAACACAAGCCAGTTATCAGCTCTCCTCTTCTCATGCTGTCAGTGTGAGGAAAGGAAAGCCAATAACCTGCTTGTGTTTACTTCTATGTTCTATGTGTCATTGAACACAGCTGATCACGTGGTAAAGAGAAGCTGTGATTGGCCCTTTACCCCTATCTGTGATCAGCTGAATCCAACGGGCTTAACAATCACGGGTGGACATCCATGGATGCTTCCGAAAAAAGCAGGCCAGCGTTGTAGCTGTCTTTCGGATATAGCGCGGGTGGGAAGTGGGTTAAAGTAGCGCAGTGTCGAACAGCAAAACATTGCCCGGTCATAAGGGGGTAAAATCTTCTAAGTGCTCACAACACCAATTGTTTAGTTTGGAAGATCAGCCAATTTATACCCCTCCCCCAGCTTTACAAACACAGACAGGTTATATTTCCAGATCTACACTGCTCTGCAAATAGAAACTTTTTTGTTTACTCAACAAAAGCTTCTTCCTGGAATGTAAGAGAGAACAGGTGATGACTTTGTTAGCAGCACAGGTGTGGGACTTGGGTAATGACATCACCTGTGATTCTGTATTGGGAATGGGAAAACATCACCTGCTAGGATTGTGTTACATTAGGGATCCTCTAGCGCAGGGATCTCCAAACTACGGCCCTCCAGCTGCTCTGGAACTACACTTCCCATGAGGCATTGTAAAACTCTGACATTCGTAGACATGACTAGGCATGATGGGAATTGTAGTTCCTGAACACCTGGAGGGCCATATTTTGGAGACTCCTGCTCTAGCGGGCAAGAGACCGTACAACATGAACTGTGTATTTCCGTGTCCGGGGGAGGCAGCTGCACTACTCCTCATAGTACTGAGTGGATGTATGCCGGTATATACCATACTTGGGGAAACTTGCACATGGATAGAAGTCCCTGAACCCGGCTTGGGCGCATCCTACGTCTGCAAGTTCAGTGTATTACTATGGGCAGTTGTATAGAAATATGAATGCAATGTACATGATAGGGTCCCGTGTGTCCGTGTGCTCTTGGAATAAGGGTGTCAAACTCCATGTCATGGTGGGCCGCATCAGCATTACGATTGCCCTCAAAAGGGCCGGTTGTATCTGTGAGGTTAGATGTCCAGCGCATCCCCTATCCTTACATTAGATGTCAAGGGCCACCCCACCATCAGAAGTTGAGTCCCCCACCCTCCATTACATCACAGTGCACCCCCCCTCTACCTTTATGCTGCTGCTGGGAAGAAGCTGGATGCATTGCTTAAAAAGCAGACAGTAAGGGTCTGGAGGAGGACCAGAGGAGGGATGGAGCTCTCCTACAGCGGCAGGAGAGGTGCGAGGGCCTTGCGTTTGACACCTGCGTCTTGGAGGGAATTAACAAAATGCCCTGTACCATTATAGTGGTTCAGAAAACGGGCACAAGTGGGGTACCCCACATTAAAGTGATTTTTTTTTATTTATTTAAAAATAACAAACTAGTTATGCTTACCTGCTGTGTGTAATAGTTTTGCACAGAGCAGTTCAGATCCTCCTCTTCTCGGGTCCCTCGCCGGCTCTTCTGGCTCCTCACTCCTGCCAAGCAGCTTGCTATGGGGCCACCCAAGCCAAGCCACTGCTCTGTGTGTCCATTCAGACATGGAGCCATGGTTTTGCCCACCCCCTCTTCTCATTGTCTCAGCCAACGAGGAGGGAGAGTCCGAGGGCCATCCGGTGACATCACCACCTGACTTTCCCCCTTGTGACATGTGCTGTAACAAGGGGCGGGGTCTTTTGACATCAACGGGTGGCTACGCCCCATGGCTATATAATAACCATTGGAGAGTGGAGCTGGCACAACAATGGGAGCCCATATTGGAGGAAGAGCGTGTCAGTGTCCTCCAACTACTAACCCTAATATTGGCCCCCAACCCTAATCCTAACTACTAAACCTAATATTAACCACTTGTCTGACGGTGGCTAGGTAGCTCTGTTGTTCTGATAGGACGTCATATAATGTCCTGTCTTTTAAAGCTGCTAGGCGCGTGCACCCGCCACTTTGCTGGGATCATGATGCGCGTGCCTGGCGGCAATGATCGCCGCCAGGCACCCGCTATTGCCCAGTAACTGAGCAGGGACGTGGAGCTCTGTGTGTAAACACAGAGCTCCACATCCTGTCAGGGAGAGAGGAGACCGATCTGTGTCCCTTGTACATAGGGACACAGATCAGTCACCCCCCTCCCCCTACAGTTAGAACACAAACTAGGCTACACATTTAACCCCTTCCCTGTCAGTCACATTTATACAGTCCTAGTCACATTTATACAGTTATCAGTGCATATTTATAGCACTGTTCACTGTATGAATGTGATTGGTCCCAAAAATGTCCGCTATAATGTCGCAGTCCCAAAAAAATCGCAGATCGCCGCCATTGCTAGTGGAAAAAAAAAATGCCATAAAACTATCCCCTATTTTGTAAAAGCTATAAACTTTGCGCAAACCAATCGATGAACGCTTATTGCGTTTTTTTTTAACCAAAAATATGTAAAAGAATACGTATCGACCTAAACTAAGGAACATTTTTTTTAATATATTGTGAGGGGCTAGCTCGGCAGCGGGTCTGTGCGATTCCCTGGAAGGGTTCAGCACACAGAAAAGAACTAGGCACAGCAGACCGTGGTAGGAGAAAACAAAAAAGGTGCGGTTTTATTTTAAATACACCACAAAAAATTATGACAGAAAACAAAAGAAATAACAAAAATAAATCCTGGTCAACTTGACCTGCTTGCTACACACGCTGGTGTCCCTAACTACCAACTAGGTACAGCCTTGTGCTGCCCCAGTCCCTGACTCCCTGGAGTTTAAGGCCCCTTTCACATTGAGGCGTGGAGCCGCGGTGACGGTATAGCCGCGCTATTTGTAGCGCCGCTATACCGTCGTGTTTACCGCGATATTCGGGCGCTAGCGGTGAGGTTTTAGCGGCCGAAAAGGGTTAATACCGCCCGCGTTGCGGGCGGTATTACCGCGCTATTACCGCGGTTTCCCATTGATTCCAATGGGAAGGCGCGCTATAGGAGCGGTGAACACACCGCTCCTATACCGCGGTAAAGATGCGGCTAGCAGGACTTTTGGAGCGTTCCTGCTAGCGCACCGCTTCAGTGTGAAAGCCTTCGGGCTTTCACATTGAACACTACAGGGCATGATTTTTCATGCGGTATAGCAGCGCTATTTTTAGCGCTGTACCGCATGAAAAACGCCTCAATGTGAAAGGGGCCTAAATGTTTTAGGAATAGCCACACCGGCTTTAGCTCACCGCACACAGCACAAAGCACTGACAGTCCCACACAGGTCTGCCTCCAGCTTGGAGTGACACTCTATTCATGCTGGGAGCTTTTACAAGAGGCCCTAACGAGCCCATCTGAAACAGCTGGGGTAATCAAGTCCTCCTAGCAGGACTCCCAGCACTCCCCCTAGAGATAGAAAGTGGCATAAAGCCTGCATCTAGGAGAGATATACCTGTCCTCTTGGACGCAACCAGGGGATTTAACCTGCCTACTGTCACAATATATTTTGGGGGAATATTTATTACAGCAAAAAGTAAAAAATAATGCATTTTTTTTCAAAATTGTCGCTCTTTTTTTTGTTTATAGCGCAAAAAATAAAAACCGCAGAGGTGATCAAATACCACCAAAAGAAAGCTCTATTTGTGGGGGAAAAAAAGGCCACCAATTTTGTTTGGGAGCCACGTTACACCACCGCGCAATTGTCAGTTAAAGCGACGCAGTGCCGAAAGCTGAAATTTCGTCTGGGCAGGAAGGGGGTAAAACCTTCTGGGGCTGAAGTGGTTAATCCCTGATGGTAACCTAACCCTAATATTTGCCCCTAACCCTAATTCTAACTACTAAACCTAATATTAACCCCAAATCCTAACACCTAACCCTAATATTGACTCCTAATATTAAAACCTAACCTTAATTTGAGCTCCTAATATTGGCCCCTAATATTAACACCTAACCCTAATCATTACTCCTAACCCTAATATTGGCCCCTAATATTAACACCTAACCCGAATCATTACTCCTAACCCTAATATTGGCCCCTAATATTAACACCTAACCCTAATCATTACTCCTAACCCTAATATTGGCCCCTAATATTAACACCTAACCCTAATCATTACTCCTAACCCTAATATTGGCCCCTAATATTAACACCTAACCCGAATCATTACTCCTAACCCTAATATTGGCCCCTAATATTAACACCTAACCCGAATCATTACTCCTAACCCTAATATTGGCCCCTAATATTAACACCTAACCCTAATCATTACTCCTAACCCTAATATTGGCCCCTAATATTAACACCTAACCCGAATCATTACTCCTAACCCTAATATTGGCCCCTAATATTAACACCTAACCCTAATCATTACTCCTAACCCTAATATTGGCCCCTAATATTAACACCTAACCCTAATCATTACTCCTAACCCTAATATTGGCCCCTAATATTAACACCTAACCCTAATCATTACTCCTAACCCTAATATTGGCCCCTAATATTAACACCTAACCCTAATCATTACTCCTAACCCTAATATTGGCCCCTAATATTAACACCTAACCCGAATCATTACTCCTAACCCTAATATTGGCCCCTAATATTAACACCTAACCCTAATCATTACTCCTAACCCTAATATTGGCCCCTAATATTAACACCTAACCCTAATCATTACTCCTAACCCTAATATTGGCCCCTAACCCTAACTACTAACCCTATTACCCCCTAATCCTAACACCTAACCCTAATATTGGTCCCTAAGCCTAATATTGGCCCCAACCCAAATCCTAACTACTAATCCTAATATTGACCCCTATCCCGAACCTTAATCTTAACCCCTAATCCGAATATTGACCCCTAATATTAACCCCCCCCCCCCCCCCGGAATGTTGTACAATGACTTCCAAGCTGGAGAGATGCATTTACTACACGCATAGGAATTCAGAAAACATCCCTGGCTCAGGAAGCCGTGACTTTGTCATAGGGTAATGGTTTGCTCTTGAGGCGCCTCGTGTGACCCGCCTTCCTGGCGTTCACCTGTTTTATCAGCTATGACACTTTTCATTGATTGGTGTCGGTGATGAGTCTGCAATGGATGTGAGGACAATGGTGCCCATCTGCTCGCCCCCACGGCCTGCACTACATTCAGCAGTTGGCACATTGCAGACTCTAACACATCATCAGAAATAATGTAAAGTGTGTAAATACTGCAATGTGCTACATCTGTTAGACGATCATTACCGAGCAATTCCAGGCAGCATGTGAAAGCGATGTGTGAGCCTGAGCTCAGATCACAGTCACCTCACTTCACCTCAGGATAACACAAGACAAAACTTGTTACATTGCTGACAGGGTGAGAAAGAGATGGACAGAGGGGCGGACTGACCACTTGGGCACTGGCCGAGGGCCCCATGCCACTAGGGGGCCCCATCAAGGTTGCCAGCCTCAGTAAAATCAGGTACAGTATGTAAAAATCTGTGTTTTTAAAGTAAATCCCAAGATTATAGCTGCCCCGCCTCTCCTGTACATTTTCAGTGTGTGTTTGTATACTGTATGTGTGTATATATTGTGTGTCTGTCTTTGTATGCTGTGTGTGTGTGTGCTGTGTGGTGTATATTGTGTGTCTGTCTTTGTATACTGTGTATGTATACTGTATGTGTGTGTATAATGTGTGTCTGTCATTGTATACTGTATGTGTGTGTGTACTGTGTGGTGTATATTGTGTGTCTGTCTTTGTATACTGTGTATGTATACTGTATGTGTGTGTATAATGTGTGTCTGTCATTGTATACTGTATGTGTAGACTGTGTGGCCCCGTAATCTCCTATTGCCCGGGGGCCCCGTAATCTCCTATTGCCCGGGGGCCCCATGAGTTGTCAGTCCGTACTAGAGATCAGGGGTCTCCAAACTTTCTATACAATGGGACAGTTTCTGGTCCTTCAGACATTAGGGGGGCCGAAAAGGAAGAGGTATAAAATTCTTTGAACACTTCCAATGTGATGTTACAATTAAAATAAAAGCTCTGGCTATAGAATACAATACATATTCCATGGTACAGCAATGCAAACACAAATGTACACAATAATGTCGCAGTCACGAAAAAAATTGCAGATCGCCGCCAAAATTAATAAAAAAAAAGGATTATTAATAAAAATACAATAGAACTATCCCCTATTTTGTAGACGCTAAACCAATCGATAAACGATTATTGCAATTTTTTTTTTACCAAAATGATGTAGAAGAATACGTATCGGCCTAAATTGAGGAAAAAAATGTTTTTTTTATATATTTTTTGCGAATATATTTTACAGCAAAAAGTAAAAAATATTGAATTTATTTTAAAATTGTCGCTCTATTTTTGTTTATAGCGCAAAAAATAAAAACCGCCGAGGTGATCAAATACCACCAAAAGAAATCTCTATTTGTGGGGGGAAAAAGGACGCAGTGCTGAATCGCAAAAAGGGGCCTGGTCCTTTGCCTGCATAATGGTCCCGGTTAAAAAAATAATAATTTTAGGTGATCATTGTCAATAAAGCTTTGTATATTTTCTTACTTTTGAAGTGCTTATTTCTTTGATTTTAGGGTTTACATTTTTACTTTCTTTTTTTATTCAGGGCAGGCCCTGGTGTGACTATACAGTATGTGAAATGTCAGTAATAGCCAAGTACATCTTACATGGATCAGTGTGTGTGTGCCCTGTACCCAGCATGTGTGTCCCGTCTACTGCCACTAGAGGGCACTGTTGGGAAACTTTGAGCTGTATAGGAACAGATCCTGATCAGAAGGATTCCAATGATAAAAGCTCAGCCTGATTTTACAATAAAAGCTTTATTAACATAAAATGTATCGGCATATGAAGGATATTTTATTTTGGGGTAAAACTTGTGGAGCTTTACATCTCACCTCCCTCCACATGTGCCTATTGTCATGTATCAGACACACACAGTATCTCACAAAAGTAAGTACACCCCTCACATTTTTGTAAATCTTTTCATGTGACAACACCGAAGAAATGACAATGTTGTGTAGTGAGTGTACAGCTTGTATAACAGTGTACATTTGCCGTCCCCTCAAAATAACTCAACACACAGCCATTAATGTCTAAACCGCTGGCAACAAAAGTGAGTACACCCCCTAAGTGAAAATTTCCGAATTGGGCCCAAAGTGTCAATATTTTGTGTGGCCACTATTATTTTCCACCCTCTTGGGCATGGAGGTCACCAGAGCTTCACAGGTTGTCACTGGAGTCCTCTTCCCCCTCCTCCATGACGACATCACAGAGCTGGTGGATGTTGGAGACCTTGCGCTCCTCCACCTTCTGTTTGATGATGTCCCACAGATGATCAATAGATCTGGAGACATGCTTGGCCAGTCCATCACCTTTACCCTCAGCTTCTTTAGTAAGGCAGTGGTCTTCATGGAGGTGTGTTTGGGGTCATTATCATGTTGGAATACTACCCTGCGGCCCAGTCTCCGAAGGGAGGGGATCATGCTCTGCTCCAGTATGTCACAGTACATGTTGGCATTCATGGTTCCCTCAATGATCTGTAGCTCCCCAGTGCCGGCAGCACTCATACAGCCCCATGACACTCCCACCACCATGCCTGACTGTAGACAAGACACACTTGTCTTTGTCCTCCTCACCTGGTTGCCGCCACACACGCCTGACACCATCTGACACCAAATACGTTTATCTTGGTCCCATCAGACCACAGGAGACGGTTCCAGTAATCCATGTCCTTAGTCTGCTTGTCTTCAGCAAACTGTTTGCAGCTCTTTCTTGTGCATCATCTTCAGAAGAGGCTTCCTTCTGGAACGACAGCCATGCAGACCAATCTGATGCAGTGTGCGGCGTATGGTCTGAGCACTGACAGGCTGACACCCCCCCCTCCCCCCCACCCCTTCACCCTCTGCAGCAATGCTGGCAGCACTCATACGTCTATTTCCCAGAGACAACCTCTGGATATGACACTGAGCATGTGACCTCAACTTCTCTGGTGGACCATGGAGAGGCCTGTTCTGGGTGGAACCTGTCCTGTTATACCGCTGTATGGTCTTGGCCACCGTGCTGCAGATCAGTTTCAGGGTCTTGGCAATCTTCTTATAGCCTAGGCCAGTGATGGCGAACCTTGGCACCCCAGATGTTTTGGAACTACATTTCCCATGATGCTCCACGATACTACAGAGTGCATGAGGATCATGGGAAATGTAGTTCCAAAACATCTGGGGTGCCAGGGTTCACCATCACTGTACTAGGCCATCTTTATGTAGAGCAACAATTCTTTTTTTCAGATCCTCAGAGAGTTCTTTGCCATGAGGTGCCATGTTGAACTGCCAGTGACCAGTAGGAGAGAGTGAGAGCGATAACGCCAAATTCACCACACCTGCTCCCCATTCACACAGGAGACCTTGTAACACTAACGAGTCGCATGACACCGGAGGAGGGAAAATGGCTAAATGGGCCCAATTTGGACATTTTCACTTAGGGGTGTACTCACTTTTGTTGCCAGCGGTTTAGACATAAATGGCTGTGTGTTGAGTTATTTTATGGGGACAGCAAATGTACACTGTTATACAAGCTGTACACTCACTACACAACATTGTAGCAAAGTGTCATTTCTTCAGTGTTGTCACATGAAAAGATAGAAGAAAAGATTTACAAAAATGGGAGGGGTGTACTTACTTTTGTGTGATACTGCGTATGTTTTAGGCTGCATTCACACCTGAGCGTCAGTCGTTCGGTCGTTTTTTCCGGCGTTTTGTCGCGCGTATTCATGCTTATTTGCGCGTTTGCATACAGCGTCGTCCGACGTTTTTGTACTTTCGACGTTTTTTATTTTAGCCAATAGGAAAAATTATCATCTTTTCATCACTTGTTGCTATGTTGGTAGATTTTTTTTATCTTCTGCCTGGGTGAAAAGTTCTATTGATTAAAGCGACCATAGCAAACGCTCGTCGCGCTAGTCGCTTGAATCGAGCGCTTCCATTACTTTCTATGGGAAACGCTCAAATACGCCCAAACCGCGCGATTCGCGCCACAAAAAAAGGGTCCGGAACTTGTTTGAGCTTCAGGCGCTCGGCGTGCAGATGTGAACCATCTCCATAGAGAATAATGTATTTTTTCCCCTCTAGCGTATTTGAGCGTCGCGCTTCAGGCGACAAAACGCTCAGGTGTGAATGCAGCTTTAAAGAGAACCTGTTACCTGCAGATTTCAGAGTCCTATCATGCTCCTTTATGAGCTGTGTAGCTGCTAAAAGCATAAGGCATTAGAGTGCTTTCACACTCACCGTGGCCGAGGCGTCGGCCGTAAAGCGGCTCCTATTTTTAGCGGCGCTTTACTGTTGTTTTTGCGGTCTCAAACTGGCGGACCCTCCAACTGTTGCGAAACTACAAGTCCCATCATGGAACGGCCATCTTGGCAGGGAGTCCAGTTTATTTGACCAAATCTATTTTTCTCCTTGTGCTGGACAATTGGATGACCCTGATCTTTGGTGGATTCTCATTGGTTGTGTGGGGTGAGGGGGGGGGGGGGGGGTATAAACAGAAACAAGCAGACTGGTGTCCCCTTAGCATACACTGAAGGGCACTCATAGGGGTAACACGTGCGAGACAGACCGTTATGTAAGATGTTTTGGGCTGTTCAGACATCAGAATGTATCATTTCTATAGCAGTCTAATCTATAGAAGCTCTTGTGCCACCTAGTGGTAGACTGAGATCACTGCAGCCTTATGTAGGTCATCCTTCCAATGCAAGCAGGTGACGTCAGCAGCAAAGAGCTATATATATATAAAATAAATAAATATTCATGATAATGTGTTTAGCCTCCTAAATATGTAAAAAAAATGAACAGTCCTTTTGGCAGCTGCCTATGTTCATTCCTGACGTCTGCAGAAACCCCACAATAAATATATGCAATTGAGGTGAGAGGGGCTCCAAAATGCAGAAGGCCCACAGTACTCATGCATAGCTCCCAAATGTTGTACTTCAGAATGAGGGGCACTTGAGGAAGGAAGTAACCTTGCATAGCGTGCTGTGGCAAATGTGGGCGTGGTCAAACTGCTGAAAGTGGGAGGAGCTAAATGGGCATCATTAAGCACTTAAGACCCGGATCAAAATATTGGTAAATGACCTGGGCAGTTTTTACGATTCGGCACTGCGTCGCTTTAACTGACAATTGCGCGGTCGTGCGACGTGGCTCCCAAACAAAATTGGCGTCCTTTTTTCCCCACAAATAGAGCTTTCTTTTGGTGGTATTTGATCACCTCTGCGTTTTTTATTTATTGCGCTATAAAAACTAAAATAGAGCGACAATTTAAAAAAAATTCAATATTTTTTCCTTTTTGCTATAATAAATATCCCCCAAAAATATATAAAATAACAATTTTTTTTTCCTCAGTTTAAGCCGATACGTATTCTTCTACCTATTTTTGGTAAAAAAAAAATCGCAATAAGCGTTTATCGGTTGGTTTGCGCAAAATTTATAACGTTTACAAAATAGGGGATAGTGTTATTGCATTTTTATTAATATTTTTTTTCTACTACTAATAGCGGCGATCAGCGATTTTTTTTCGTGACTGCGACATTATGGCGGACAAATCGGACAATTTTGACACATTTTTGGGACAATTGTCATTTTCACAGCAAAATATGCTATAAAAATGCACTGATTACTGTGAAAATGACAATTGCAGTTTGGGAGTTAACCACTGAAGGGGTTAAGTGTGACCTCATATGTTCCAGTTTCCAACTGTAGGGGGCGGGGCTGGATGTGTGACGTCATTGATTGTGTTTCCCTATATCAGGGAACACACGATCAATGACATTGCCGCAGTGAAGAACGGGGAAGCCGTGTTTACACTCCCCTGTCCACGTTCTTCAGCTCCGGGGACCGATCGTGGGACTCCAGCGGCGATCGGGTCCGCAGGTCCAGGAGCTTTGGACCGCGACGCGCTCCCGCGACCCATGGCTGGGCACTTAAAGAGGACGTACCTGTACGTGCTTGTGCCCAGCCGCGCCATTCTGCCGACGTATATGTGCAGGAGGCGGTCCTTAAGTGGTTAAATCAGAGATCCACATGTTTTTTCGTTTAATAAAAGTCAGCAGTTATAAAACGTTTAGCTGCTGACTATTAATAAACAGATCCTCGGTCCAGTGATGCGTTTGGCCGAAGCCTCGCTCCTCTCCGCCGGCGCCGTTATAGCAACTGTGGGCTCCTGCTCCTGACAACTTTCGGCCTGGCGCACACTGCGCATGCACTAGTCGCGCTGCTCTCTGCTAGTGGCCAGGCAATCTTCTGGAACCTGTCACGTGTCCCAGAAGATTGCAGAGAGGGAGGGGCCGCCTGGGGGGAGGGGAGGAGTCGCCTAGGCAGCCAAGACCAGGAAGGAGGAATGGGACAGGAAGTCCCAAATCTAAACTACGTACTCCCCCCCAAAAACTGACATGCCAAATGTTACATGTCAGGGGGCGAGCAGTACTTAAAGAGGGGGTTCACCCTAAAAAAACATCTATGTGCCATCCCATCCAGCATTCTGGTGTCAGCTACAGTATGCTGTTTTTTTGGGGTTTTTTTCGCTGTACTTACTGTTTAATCATTAATTTTCTTTTCTCCCTCCCGCGGGGAATAGGCGTTTCTATGAAGAGGGCTACATGATTGACGTGCGGCTATGGCAAGTGCCATGGACCCCCCTCCCTATGGCGCCCATGGCACTTGCCATGGCTGCCATACCCTAGATATGCCACTGGAGCTATGTACAGAGTGCAGGGTTCTGGTGTGTTCTATGGACTGAGTGCAGGGTTCTTGGAGGAGCTATGTACAGAGTTCACGGTTCTGGGAGGAGCTATGTACAGAGTGCAGGGTTCTGGAAGGAGCTATGTACTGAGTGCATGGTTTTGGGATGAGCTATGTACAGAGTGCATGGTTCTGGAAGGAGCTATGTACTGAGTGCATGGTTTTGGGATGAGCTATGTACAGAGTGCATGGTTCTGGAAGGAGCTATGTACTGAGTGCATGGTTTTGGGATGAGCTATGTACAGAGTGCATAGTTCTGGAAGGAGCTATGTACTGAGTGCATGGTTTTGGGATGAGCTATGTACAGAGTGCAGGATTCTGGAAGGAGCTATGTACAGAGTGCAGGGTTCTGGAAGGAGCTATGTACTAAGTGCAGGGTTTTGGGATGAGCTATGTACAGAGTGCAGGGTTCTGGGAGGAGCTATGTACAGAGTGCATGGTTCTGGGAGGAGCTATGTACAGAGTGCAGGGTTCTGGGATGAGCTATGTACTGAGTGCATGGTTTTGGGATGAGCTATGTACAGAGTGCAGGGTTCTGGGAGGAGCTATGTACAGAGTGCAGGGTTTTGGGATGAGCAGTGGAGGGCACTCAGACCTTCACACTGGGGCTGCAGTTTTCAGGCGCTTTACATGCACTATTTTTAGCCCTTTAGTGCTTGAAAAACACCTCTAGTGTGAAAGGGGTCTAAACGTTACCCTGCATCACCCTCACACATCAATAGACAGTGGAACGGGCTACTAAAACTTCAGAGGTTGCTACAATCATCTCTGCCTGTACCCTCCCTTCGAAAACTCGACCGCAGGGTAGTATTGTATAGTAGGTAGTAGTATTGGTACCTCCAAGATAACCACTGCCTTGCTAAAGAAGCTGAGGGTAAAGGTTATGGACTGGCCAAGCATGTCTCCAGACCTAAACCCTATTGGGCATCAGTGGGGCGTCCTCAAGCAGAAGGTGGGAACCTGGGAGCTGATTGGAAGGGAAGGGACAGACCCCCCTTCACACAGCACACAGGAACAGAGCTGAGGATGTGAGCTGGAGCTCCCTCCCCTGTCACCATTTTTCTCTTGGTGTCAGTAAAATTTGTCAGAAGTGATTCATGCTGATAGCAAAGGAACAAAGCAGCAGACAGAAATGACACTTAGTGCTCTGGATTGAGACAATTACACACTACAGAGGGATGTGCTTTATTCATATTTCATGTCTGAGGTTTACAACTACTTTAAAGGTCACACTAAAGTATTACTACTACTATTATTATTATTACTAGTCCTACTACAGTAATCTTTAGAGGTCTTGTCCCTCCCCCAGCCTATAACTGGACATCGAGAGGAGAAGCAGCCGACGGATGAGCGCATGTCTCTGTCACTCAGCTCTCTCCTAACATCAGCATGTCCCTTGTGAGCACACTAGCAGTACAACTGAATGGTTCCCTTGCTGCTTCTTCCTCATCTGTGTTTTCTATAACTAGCTTAGGATTTCATTTTTTTTTTAAAATTTTGACCAAATCTATTTTTCTCCTTGGGCTGGACAATAGGATGACCCTGATCTTTGGTGGATTCTCATTGGTTGTGTGTGTGGGGGTGTAAAAAAAAAAAGCAGACTGGTGTCTCCTTAGCATACACTGAAGGGCACTCATGGGGGTAACACGTGCGAGACAGACCGTTATGTAAGATGTTTTGGGCTGTTCAGACATCAGAATGTATCATTTCTATAGCAGTCTAATCTATAGAAGCTCTTGTGCCACCTAGTGGTAGACTGAGATCACTGCAGCCTTATGTAGGTCATCCTTCCAATGCAAGCAGGTGACGTCAGCAGCAAAGAGCTATATATATATAAAATAAATAAATATTCATGATAATGTGTTTAGCCTCCTAAATATGTAAAAAAAAAAATGAACAGTCCTTTTGGCAGCTGCCTATGTTCATTCCTGACGTCTGCAGAAACCCCACAATAAATATATGCAATGCAGATGTCAATGCCAATGCAGAATGCCTGCCAAAATTTGGGTTTGCTGGATGAGCACCTAAAAAATGGTTATGGGTGTCTACTCCTCATCAGAAGGGCCAGGCTCCAAAGTTGTCAGACTCCCTGTTAAGTGATTGGCTGGCCAGAATATAGTGCATGTCCAGGGGGGGTGGCGTGACTCTGTTCTGGGTCAGTAACTACAAAAGCAAGCCGGTGTCTTGTCGAGCTAGTTCCCCCATCGATATGGTTCCCTGCTTGACAGACGAAACCCACGAAAATCTCCGAACTTGATCAGCTGTACGCTGCGCATGCGCAGCATCCAGACTCATTCCTTAACATCCCTGTGGACTTGGTAGGATGTTAAAAAAAGAGCCAGGAGGCCGAGCGAGCACAGCGAGCCGTCTGAGCCAAGCTTTAGTTTAGTTTTACTTTAAGTTTTGAAAAAGAAAGACATTGACAGCTCTAGGTATCAGGAGCCGCCTGTGTCCCAGTAAGCAGGGATGACAGGCAGCAGGGGCAAACAGAAAAAATTCTCCTGCGCTCCGGTATTTTCTACTATGGGGTAGCGTAGTCCGATTAAAAAAGGGATCTTCCAAAGTCTTGCAGCCCTCCTCAGAATGGTGGGAATTCATATAGCTGAGAAAAAGAAAGAAGAATGGAGGGCGCACCGACCTCGTGTGATACCGTACAACAAGGTTTTTATTAAAAATATTAAAATCAATAGTTATACTCACAAAGATGAGTTAATAACACGCCTTGAAAGACAGCACAGCAAGTATACAGCAACACCAGCAGAACACGATGATTGCTTGAAGCAATTTGGTATCTAACCGATGGTAGGGCTGACGCGTTTCGGGGGCGAAACCCTTTCTTCAGAGCCTCTGTCTCCTGTCCATTCATTTCCAGTGCAGCTGAGAAAGGGACTGGGGAATCTGTGTCCCTAGTCCCTTTCTCTGTCTTAAAGGAGAGATATCAGGGGTCTGTTATGACCCCTGATATCTCACCAAAGCCCCCCAACAGGGCTAAGAAAAAAAAAATTGAAATAAATAATCAAAATAATTAATTGTAAAAAATAATGCATATTAAAATAAAAAACACACTGACACATCCCCCCCCCCCCCCCCACAAGAAAGCATTGTAAAAAAAAAAAAAAAAAAAAAATTGTGAAATATTTCAATTGTAAAATAAAAAATACTGACACATGACAAAGTATCTGTATTCGGTATCGGGGAGTACTTGAAAAAAAGTATCTGTATTTGTACTCGGTCTTAAAAAAGTGGTATCGGGACCACCCTAATTCTGAGCATGCGCGATTATTTTCCCTAGGAAAAGCATACACGCGACAGGAAAAAAGAAAACATGTTCTCTTTTTTCCCCCAGTTTTCCTGTCGGGAAAACTGCGATGGAGCATATACACGGCCGGGATTCCCGGCCAAAAGCTCTCATGGCAGTTTTCCTGCTGAAAAAAAAAATGTGTATACGAGGCATTGGAGGCGTCTCTCTTCCCTTTTATACTCTGTAGCCCCTGGTGGATTTTGCTTCTGTAGCACTACCCCCGAAGGACCTACTGGTTTGATTTGGGTGGCACGTTACCTCTATCTTCCCGCCGTATAGGGTACTGGATGAGAGCTGTAATAAAGTCAATGTCCAATGTCTTTTCTGTGCTTTTATTACCCAACGGGGTAAAAATGGTAAATAGTAGAAAGGTGAAGGGATAGAAGGAATTGAAGGTGACAGATTCAGGTGTAACTGGTTCCTGGAAACAGTCCTGCTTCCAACAACGACTTTTCATCACCACTCTAGCCAGAGTGGGTATAGTGCATCTGGATAGGCCTCTCTCACCAGCCTAGCAGCTAGAGTGTCACTTAGAAACTTTAGGGTGAAGTCTCTGCCACAGACCCTCCTAAAGGTGGAGATAGTTTCGGTCCAAAATCCCTCTCAACTGGATTCAGCACCCGGATCTCCTTCCAACAGCTTTAGTTATGTCAGGAACTGATAGGCGACCATCGTCCAGCCTCTCAGAAACGGAGTGTCCTTCGATGAGCGGGTAGGTCTCTCCTGAGACACCAGCCTAGTGCTAGGTATCCCCCAGACAGGTTCCCCATCGATCTGCTTCCTCCCAAGGGACCCAGGACCACTTGCAAATTGCATACTTAGTCCAACCTACTGAGTATACGAGGTAGATTAATGCTCCGGACCAACGTGGAACCGAAGCCAGGAACACTGCAACACACACACACCCCGGCCAGGAGGGCCACACACGGGGGTGGTGGGACAACTGCCCAGGTGGATGGCGCGGGAGCGACGGCGCAAAACCAATGCCATCTGCCCCCTAAATACCTCTCCCCAGCATGCACAGCGAGGTGATCTCTTTTGCTTTGATATACAAGTGCTTTGGATTACAAGCATGCTTCCCGGAACGAATTATGCTCACAATCCAGGGTTTTACTGTATATATAAAATCCCCAGCTACCATTATCTCATTTCGATACCAAGTGTTAGAGCACAGACAGACAAATATCTGCCGAATCACAAGGAGTGACGTGCTCTGCCCCAGAATTAGCACTGTTTCCAGGAATGAGACAGCGTCACTCTCCAGCACTGGATTGGACAGCTAACAGTTGTCCTGACAAGTTCCCTTTAAGGACCTAGATTCACCCTTCTCCTTTCCTTCCCCCTCCACCTTCAGCACTGCTCCTTCTTAGCTAATGCAGCAATGACAGTGCAGACATTAATGCCTCTGAAAACTGACTGCGGAATAATACGGCATGATCTTGACATAAGGACGCCGCACTTTGATCACAGCGAGGCAGAGAAGAGACGGAAGCTGATTCATTACTTAATTCTCTCCTGGAAGGCCTGCAGTCTTACTGCAGAAACATTTCTGCTTCAGATGTTCTATATGATTTTGCAAAAATCTTTCAAGCCCCGTACACACGGCCAAGGTTCTCGGCAGAAACCAGCGAGAACCTTGCTGGCATCCTGATTCTGCCGAGAACCTCGGCCGTGTGTACGCTCTCGGCGAGCATCCCGTCGGGAATGCCGTCGAGCCGAAATAGAGAGCAGGTTCACTATTTGCTCGACGGCCCGTCGGGATGAATGGCTGGTCGCCTTTCCCGACGGGCTGGTCGCCGAATCTGACGGCCGGCCGAGAACCTCGACGGGCGGAACGATGTGTTCCGCCCGTCGAGGTTCTCTGCCGTGTGTACGGGGCTTCAAAGAACTAGCGCCTGTTTTTTCTTGTATTCGAAGAGGAACTTAGTGGTTTTCTATTCTGAAAATCAGAACCGTGAGAAACGAAAGAGGATTGGCTGCGACGGGTCACAGCACTTTGTTTTTAAATTAAATCTCTTACACACTGGGCAAGGTGACAGTGCTTTAGGGAAAACGTATACAACCAGAAGGCAGGCTTACATTGTAACAGGCAGGCTTATATTGTAACAGGCATTGGCAAATTAGAAATAACGGGCCAGATCCACAAAAAACTGCGTATCTTTAGGCGGGCGTAGCGCATCTCATATGCGCGGGGGTCAGCAACCTGTAGATTGCAGTCTACCAGTAGATCGTGGACAGGTGGCTGGTAGATCTTGGTCTGGGTTTGCTGACCTGCCATGCCATCAGAGTGTAATGCATGCTTGTAAAGCTAGAGCTGTAGTAGGGAGCAAGAGCCGCATAAGCCGATGCTTCCTCTCTAGAGCCGGTGTCTTGTCGAGCTAGTTTCCCTATCAATATGGTTCCCTGCTTGACTTCGCAGGCGAACCTGATCAGCTGTTCTTCAGGTGTACATGGCGCATGCATTCCTTACCATCCCCGTGGATTGGAGGATGTTAAAAAAAGAGCCAGGAGGCCGAGCGAGCTCAGCGATGACGTGAGGCCAACTGGCTACTTACAGCGAATTCCACGTTGCCCTGGACCTGTTGCTACAGCTGATCAGGTTTGATGATTTCCGTTGGCTCGCATTTGCGTCTGCGCAGTCAAGGGGGGAACCATATTGATAGGAGGAACCATATTAGCAGATCAGCGGCTCCTGTCCCATGCGGAGTGATACCAGAGTGGTCTCCAGAGTGGTGCCAGGAGCATGAAAAAAGAGATCTTCGGTGTGTGTTGATAGGTGGGGAGACAGCGATATGTTGCCTTCTCAACACCTGATTTAAACCCATGATTGCCATGCAATGCACGCATTTGCAACACGGTAGTCCTGCAATTAGAGGTTTAAATCAGGTGTGAGGAGGTGGCACTGTGACCGGTGATCTTTTTTTTTTATCCAACAAAAGGTTTTTTATTGATGAAAAGGTGGTATACAGCCATTGACAGCAATACATTGATCAATATGACCATACAAACAGCCATCAGAAACATGGTACAACAGTGTTATTGTTACTACAGTGTCACCACATCTGCTAACCTCAAATTTCTATACTGAGTTACTCACCAGGCATTCAGTCCCAACAACCTGTCCATGATCAGGTCCCCCGGTATCCAGCCATGGAACCCAATGATTCTCATATCTCCGTGTACTCCCCTGTGTTGGTATATAAGTTTCTGCATACTTAGCATATCTCCTATCCTACCGATCCATTCCCTCGAGGTCGGAGGGCTCTCCGATTTCCAGTAGACCATAATCAACTTCCTGGCCTGAAATAGCACTCTATGAACAGCCTCCCTGGTGTACACCTCTATCACAAACTCCTCCAAGACACCCAGTAGACACACCCTGGGGTCTACAGGTATAGATACCCTGAACTCCAAGTTGACAGTACTCACCACCTCGGCCCAATATTTATGTAGTTTGGGGCATCGCCACAGGAGGTGAATAAGATCCCCATGGTCATGCTTACATCTGGTGCAAGTGTCCTCATTCTGCAACCCCATCAACTGCAATCTATGTGGTGTATAGTATACCCTCAAGATGATATATAATTGAGTGAGCCGCTGGGCCACATTTAGTGAACAAACGCTCACCCCCTGAAATATCTCTTCCCACTGCTCTCCATCCATTTGGCCCACGTCCCTCTCCCATCTTTCCCTCACCCGTATGGGATGCTGCCCCAAGAAGTTCTATAAAAGGATGGCGTAGCATTGAGAGATAAATCCCCTTAAAGACACAGCATTCCCAATGAGGCTAAATACCGGGGTTGGCGACAGATGCCACTCCGAAGACCTACTCTGAGCCCTAACTGCGTACTGGAGCTGCAGATACTAGAAGAGCATTGAGGATGGAAGGCCATATTCCGTCCGCAAACGGCTTAAGCCTTCCATGTTTAAAAACGTGTTTCCATAAGGTTTCCATCTAGCCCCTATCTGTAGTTTAGCCAGCTCTATGCAAGTATCATTAAGCCATAGGGGGCTATATTCGACCGGTGATCTTTGACTTCTCCCGAATTGTTCAGGTAGATCTCCACTTATCTAAGGTTGCCTACCCCTGGTCTATTGTTTAGGGCAGGGAAGAGTTATAACCTCTGTCAATAGTTTATTGCAGTCTGTATCCCCATTTGTGTAGATTTACCGATACTACATGGCGCCACATACACAGGAATTGGTGGGATATATTAGGTGTCCCCTTGGCTTCCACAATCCCTGACATGTACTGTAAGAACGACACAAAACACAAGTTGATATTTGCATTTTATTTTCAACATATTCGTTCATTATCCAACGTGAGATCAAACCCATAAATCCCTCCCACCCAAACACTTGCCCTTATTACCCCCCCCCTCTTCCCGTTCCCTTTACTGCTTGGCCGGCATACAAGGTCAAGGGCTCAGGGAAGTTGGCCCGTAAAAAGTCACCACTTGGCTCCATTCCAAGTAAACCCCAAAAAATGTGCAAATAGCGTGATCCCAGGGGGGGGGGACATGATAACACTGTTTCGCTGGTAACCCGAACCCCCGAAAAAAGCCTCAGCCCTGATGGAAGTCCAACTGCTCAGTGTTTCCGCCCTGCTGGCATCATTGGAACACAAGCCTTTCGTTTTTTTGTCAGTTTTGGTCAATGCCACCCGACGCCCATGGTCCTTACAATCAAATAGGAATTCCCTGCACTAAAATCTTCAGTTCCTGAGCAAGCCTGAGAGTTTCCCAAGAGGGATGGGTTCAAAAAAGAGTGAAAAATACCCTACCCCCAAGAGGCATACCCCAGCGTCAAAGACATAACCCCAGCTTGGACTCCCACCCCACCCCCACCCCCCAAAAATACATTATCCCTTGCCAATAAAGGAGAACTCCAGGCAATTAAAAAAAAAAAAAAAAGACTCCATTCGATCCAACCTTGCTGGATGTGATCGAATTCCCAGCATCTTTTACACACTGGTGCCAGCGCCTGCCCTGGCTTTGGCAAAGAGCAGGAGTGACCGAGGCAACAGATATCCTCAGTCGCTGCAACCAGAAAATGTTCTTGATCTACTTCATGCATTGGTTCATAGAAAGCCCAGAAGAGGTAAAGACTTTCAACAGAGAAAACAGCGGCTTTGTCTGCTGCACATCAGCTGAAACTTCAAATCAAGCAGACAGTGGGAGTGACCACATTGGAGAGGAAGAAGGGAGCAGTAGTGATCGAAGATGTTCTCTAGACTGCTAAAGTGAAACTAATCTCTCTCAATCAATAACTACTTTTTATCCCTGTGTTGCTAGCATTAGTATATAGATAGCGCTCTTTATTTTTATGTTTAGTCATATAGATAGGAAGGTATATTATATTTCCTTGTTTTAAACTTTTTTTTTTTTTTTTTACATTTGTTCTGTTGCTTCCTAGTTTCTGGCCTAGGCCAAAATGATGTCATAAATCCCAAGAGTCTTTATGGGCGTTTTTTTTTTTTTAGAGGAGGGGCTTTCTCAACTAAGCATACCTGAGCTAAGGGCAGATGGATTCCAGGAAGTAAATGCTACATAAATCATCTGCCCTTACTCAAGATGGCCGCAGCTAGAAATGCTAGGGGGGTTGTTTTTCAAAGTAATTTCTCAACAAAATAAAGCATATAGACGTGGATGGATAAATAGACAGGTAATATTGCTTTGGATATTAAAAATGAATTCAATAGCATAGTCTGTTTGTGGTGCCCAGATACAGTTAGAGGAGAAGTACGGAGAAAGTTTGTTTGGCTGTACTTCTGTGGATCACAGACGTGCGGTTCGTTCTGCATTCCTATGACCCGTTTTCAGCAGACAGCCCGCTGTCAGCTGACTTCACAGAGCTGGTCCAGGCTGAGGCAAGGGAGCGACAATAAAGTCGGGATCCGCCCAGCAACCCTGGATCAGCACCATGCTCAGCCTCTCAGCGACCTGCTGAGAGTCTGATCCAGACACTCCCACCCCCCCTCAAAAGCTCAGAGCTTCAGTGAGCGAGGAGGGGGCAGAGCAGAGAGCCGGTGATTGACAGTCACCAGCTCTCTGCTCAGGATGCTCTGAGAACTGAGTGATCGGCGGTGTTTGATCGCTCGGTTCTCAGTGTTCTACTCGGTGGGGGACAGAGGCAGCATCAGTCCCATGATTCTTGGAAAAAAAGCCAAACTTTCAGAATTTAAAAGAGAACCCCAGGCAGGCGGCTAAACACACATTTGAAGTACATGTCAAATATTTTTGCAATTCAGCCAATCCTTTCTTTACACACTAGTGTCTGCTCAATGGACATTGAGGCCCCATTCACACCATTGCAGTGCATCAACACGCGTTAATATGAATAGGATGCCAATGCAGTACACAACAGCGCATGGTATTTGCATTGTGGTGTACTGCTGTACGTCATGCCTTAGACACCCCATACACACTATTAGATCTTCAGATTTACCAAAACCATGTAGTGCAAGGACTTGCCTGATTGCATACAAATTGAAACTCTTAAGGTCTGACCTCATATTATATGGTTTTGGTAAATCTGAAGACAAAAATCAGCAGAAAATCTAATAGTGTGTATGGGGGTCTAACACTCTACTGTACAATTCACTGGGGTGCCATTCCCAATGAGTGGCACCGCAACGCACTGCTCAAATTCCACGTGCTGTGGCCATGATGTGATGCCATGTGCTGTGGCATGGCACGTTATGCGTGGATTTATTTGCGCAATGCCACAACAAATAATTGTGAATGGACCCCAATTACTAGTATGACTATATGTTTGATTTACTATAACTGGAGAGTGAAAAATCTGGTGCTGCTGTGCATGGTAGCCAATCAGCTTCTAACTTCAGCTTGTTCCATTAAAGTTCCATTTTGGATAAAGTAAGGGCCATCTCTGTTCTATAGGGGAGATTTCCCTTTACTTCCTGTCCCATAGCCAATATAGGAAGCCAATGGAAATCCTTGCAAAGTAAGGGAATCAGTTGGGCACCCCAGTTCACCAGAACTAGTGTGCGGATTGGAATATTTCCCCTCTATCACTTCTCTGTGGACAACCCAGATTTGGGATTTCTTTTACTTTCAATGATAACGGTAAACAGGACACATATAGAAGGTGAACCTCTATAATAGGAGCACAGACAGCAAAACTGTCAGGTGTTCTAATCCCTCTCTTATCTGGAGTTAGGGTTTCCCATTGAAGAATATGGCTAGGACTCAGGAATTAGAACAGGGACCTCCCCCAGAGGTCAAAGGTCAGAAGGCGGGTTCCCAGAGGTCAAAAGGTAACAGGGTGTGGCTGACCCACCCCCACCAAAGTGTACCGCCTACCCCAACTAAGTCGGGGAATGAACAAGTCTGGGTAAGTGTCTTCCCCCCACTTTATCCAAAAAAAAAAAGAAAGTTTTACCCTTGGTTATACTTTATGTTTTGCCCAAAAAAAAAAACTGGAAGCTGATTGGTTTCTATGCAGAGCTGCACCAGATTTTGCACTCTCCTGTTTTAGTAAATAAACCCCTATGTGTGTTTAGCAGTTTGCTGGGAGTTCAACTTTAAGGCCATGTTTACACCGGCTGTACCAAAGCATATGCCTATGAAGTGCTGTGTTTACCCACACGGTGATGCAGAGGTGTTCTGACGATATGGATCCTCCTACAGATATGGTTCCCGTCTTGACTGCGCAGGCACAATCCTTGCCGACGGAAATGACCGAACCTCCAGGACGAAGTGGAATTTGCGGTAAGTGGCCAGTCGGCCTCACGTCCTCGCTTTGCTCGGGCGGCTCGCTGCGCTCGCTCGGCCTCCCGGCTCTTTTTTTAACATCCTCTAATCCACGGGGATGTTAAGGAATGAGCCTGGATGCTGCCCGAAGGTTCGGAGATTTCCACGGGCTTCGTCTGCGCCTGCGCAGTCAGGCAGGGAACCATCTCGATAGGGGAACCAGATCGACAAAACACCGGCAACCCCACTAAAGTCAATTGGGAAGCAGCAGCTCCATAGAGACAGCAGCTACTCCCAACTTGTCAACCGTGTGGGTGCTTGTACCAGAACTCACGTGGTGTGCGGGTAAACGTGGCGGCCCTCCAGGTGGCACGTGCTTTAGTGCGCCCTATGTGAACAAGGCCTATCGCCCGTCATATTTCTCCTTATGCTCTTGGCAAAGTCAATTCCAGAAGCCATTAAATGTTTACAGGTGTCAAACTGGCGGCCCTCCAGCAGTTGCAGAACTACAAGTCCCATGAGGCATTGCATGGCTGACAGTTCCAAGCATGACTCCCAAAGCAGTCATGATCGGACTTGTAGTTTCACAACATCTGGAGGGCCGTCAGTTTGACATCCCTGCCCAGGGATTGTCATCAATGGGCATCAGGAAGCAGAAAGGTTTGAAAGGAAATGACCCCCCAGCAGCAATGTGGCCTTGCTTCCATGTCTGCAAATCTATGCCAGTCATTGTCTTCACAAGCTGGTGTTTCAAAGGTGCCTTTAAACCTACCTGAAGTATCTCTGAAGAAGGACTAATAAGAAAATCTGAACTTGGCCTTTGAAGACCATGAAGGGTCACAAATGTTCTTCCTTTTACCTGCATATATTATAGAAGATATTGCTTTTTTTTATATATCAAAGGTTGCATATCTTTTAAGCTCTCTGACCATGAGGGCTGGTTATTGATCTATGGCAGCGCCTCTCTTTGATTTCAGATACGCCCAGGTTTCACGCAGCCCTCAGCTTTCACAGTAAAGCCAAGTACTGTGAAAACTAACAAGCTGAAGGATGAGAATCCCTTTGTGAACAAGTAGGATTTCCTATTTCTTCTTGAGAACCTCTACAAAACAGAATCCTCTGGGCAGTCTGTTCTTTTTTTTCAGTATACATCGCTGACACGTGAGCGGCTTCAGAAAATGGAAGTACAAAGGATGGAGATGGAGTCAGCGACTGACTGCTCAGCCAAAAGAAATATTCTACAGGCAGGTGGCGGACATTTTTTTATGGCTTAAGAACGGGCCTATCTATTTAAATATTTTTTTCTTTGACTGGAGCTTTCCTTTAAGGAATACATCTCCCAATCCCCCCCCCCACCCACCCCACCCAACGGAATGCATCGGTGCCCTTCAGTAGCACTCTCTGCTGAGCTGACCTTCTAGTCCGCTGTGTAAATACATATATATATATATAAAGAGTGTGTAGGCGAAGGGGGCCTGCAGAAAAGGTTGCAAGTGTGCTGTGTGGGTGAAGCTCAGCTCAGGCGTTCGCTGAGAGCCATACATTCAAAGATTCAGACACAGAAAGAGGCAAAAAAAAAACGATCATCTGCGCACACACGTCAGAGAAGGCAGACACCCAATTCAGACATTGCTGAGGCTGTGGGGAGGTGGAGAGTGGCTGGTAGCCCCCCTTCTAGAGGAGGGAATCTGAGGTCATTTGGTTCCTGAGAGCTTCTGAGGATAAACTGAGACATTAGAGGGAGGGGTTTCTGTGCACAAGGAGGGGGGGGGGGGGGGTCCTGAGGCTCTTTATTGAAAGTGTTTGAGACCCTGGAATACAGGGCAGGTGTCCTGAGATATGTCCTGAGGTTTATCGCTGTATAGAGGAGGGAATGGGAACTGTCCTGAGAGATAGAGAGATAGAGAGAGAGGGGGAGAGAGGGGGAGAGAGGGAGAGATAGATAGATAGATAGATAGATAGATAGATAGATAGATAGATAGATAGATAGATAGATAGATAGATAGATAGATAATTGATCGACAGATAGCTATATAGGTAATTGATGGATAGAGAGGTAGATAGGCCATTGATCAATAGATAGACCCATTACAGAAATATGGGATAGATCTATAATTGGTGGATAGATAGATAGATAGATATATAGATAGATAGATAGATAGATAGATAGATAGGAAATTGATGGATGAATAGAGAGGTAGATAGGTAATTGATCAATAGATAGACCCATTACAGTAATATGAGATAGATGATAGATAGATAGATAGATAGATAGATAGATAGATAGATAGATAGATAGATAGATAGATAGATGGATGGATCAATACAGAGATAGGTAATTGATGGATGGATCAATAGAGAGATAGGTAATTGATCGATAGATAGGTAATTGATAGCTAGATAGGTAATTAATGGATGGATAGAGAGGTAGATAGGTAATTGATCAATAGATAGATATAGATAATTGATGGATAGATAGATAGATAGATAGATAGATAGATAGATAGATAATTGATGGATCGATAGAGAGATAAGTAATTGATAGATGGATCGGTAATTAATGGATGGATAGGGAGGTAGATAGGTAATTGATCGATAGATAGACAGATAGATAGGTAATTGATAAATAGATAGATAGATAGATAGATATAGGTAATTGATCAATAGATAGATATATAGATAGATAGACAGACAGATAGATAATTGATAGATAGACATATAGATAGACAGACGTACACATAGACAGAGAGATTTCAGCCAATAAAGGCCCACATACACACGAACATACATATACAGAGGTATGCATGTCCTTACCTGGCTGGGGGGTGACCCCCCTTGACTCGGATCGGAGGGGTCTGCACCGGGCTGGACTCCCAGAATCAGAGACAGCGAGACGGACAGACAGACACTGAAGCATGCATAGAACTAACAGAAGTGTGCGCAGTATGTCTGTCTGTCTGTCTGTATTAGTATTAGGCGAAGAGGAGGTCAGCACAACAGAGAGCGCTCCCCACCACAGTGACAGCTCGTTCTGAGGGGCAGCTAGAGAGTTGCACTGAGAGAGAGACAGCATGAGAGTGCTTAAAAAGAGACAGCCAGGAAATCAGATGGCAACGTCAGATATAGCTTGGAGAGTCAGAAGCTTAGGCAGACAGCAGAGAGCACCCTGAGAAACTGAAGTATGAATGTTCGGAGAGAAACAGTTAAGACGGATAGTGCTGAGAGACTGCGGAGAGAGAGAGAACGTTCCATGCGAAAATCACCTTTTTTTCTTGTTGCTCAGGAAAAAAAAGTCTGTATACAGTTCAACAAGGTGTTGCCTGCTGCCGGTTCCTCTCACAACGGTCTAGAAGGAGAACACCAGGTCAGAGACACTTCCGAAAAGACCGCTATCGGAGATCATCTCCACCACCTCCGGAGTGCAGTGATCAGGAAATTCGAAGTGAGACCCGCTGCTGGGCAGGAGGTCCCTGTCCGATGGGACGTAGAGCGACCCAGAGCAAAGGCCGGGCAGACTTTCGTCTGGTGCCTCATCTTCCTCCACTGGCTCTGGTGAAGATGGCAGGGAGCGGGCATGGGGGGGCTGGGCAGGAGAGTAGGGGGGCACCTCCGGGCTGCGTTCTGACGACTCCTGATTCGGCGTCTCCTCTGATTGGCCGACTTTGTGCCCCCCCCATCCAGAGCTTTCCTCCCCCCAGTGCATTCTGGTTCCCAGATTCACTTCCGACTGGCACGGAGAAGAAGCAGGTTGGCACCTTGATGTGGTCCGGGGCAGCCTGGCGCGCGTCCTGACCGCCGGATCCCGTGTACGCCGGCGCGGCCGGTATTTGTAGTTGGGGTAGTCGGCCATGTGCTTGAGGCGTAAGCGCTCGGCTTCTCGGACGTAAGGGATCTTATCTGTGTCCTCCAGTAACTTCCACCGCTGGCCGAGGCTGCGAGAGATGTCGGCGTTGTGCATGTTGGGGCAGAGAGACATCAGCTTTCTCCTCTCGATCTGAGACCACACCATGAAGGCATTCATCGGACGCTTGATATGCCCGCTGGGGGTCTTGCACCAGCTTGGGCCCCCAGGGGCGGCATCTTGGCTTTTTGGGTTGCCCCCAACAGATTTATGTTGAACCATGCTGAGTTTTCCTAGGAGAAAGTGCTGCACAGTGGCATCACTAGACTGTCTGGAAGGCAGGATGGGCACGTGGGTGGTGTGGAGGGCACAGAGGTGGAAGGATGCTGCAGAGGGCAATACAGGATGCAGAGCAGAGTCAGGAGGCTATGAAGGGGTTAGCAGAGAAAATACCTGCAGACAGGAAGCAGGGTAGCGGAATTCTGGCACTGGAAGCTGGCACAGCAGGAGAAGGTCATAAGTCCCAATCAGTGCCCAGGAGTTTTCAGTGTTTCTTCTCCTCTTCCCTTCCTTTGTCTATAGCTCTGCTCTGCTCTCTCTCTCTACATCATATGCTGTGTCCCAGACGCTGCCTCACTGCCTGTCTCCCCACTTCAGTCTGGGGGGGTCGGTGTAAACACAAGTCTGCATCTCCCCCCCTTCCATAACCATATTCTTCTCCTGAGCAGCTATTGGTTGCTGGGCGGTTCTAAGTCTGCACCAGCTCGTTAATGAGCCAAGAGAGGAGAGCAGCTCAGACAGCTACAGCCCAGAGACTGTGTGTGGTGGAGGGGACTGCCAGCACGTGTCATGTCGCGGGCGGGTGGGAGGGGACGGTCACCTGCGGTGTGTCACTCCTGGATGATGGCATGCACAATGCCTGCTACGTGCACAAGGGCCAGGGCACTACAAGACCCAGCAGGCTCCTACTTAGACATGCCTTTATGCAAGCCACACATTCATCCATTGAACATTATTATTGTTTTGTTTGAGTTTCATTCCAAGCAGACATATTTTCAAAGAAAAGATGAAAAAAAAAATATTATAATAATGTGAAAATCCTAATTATCATTATATTGGGTTTGGTTGGAAGTATATATATATATATATATATATAGAGAGAGAGAGAGAGAAAAAAAGAAGTCTAAAATCCCACCAAAAAAAAACCAAAAAAAAAACCACTAAATATAATCTTCAAATGATTTGGCTTTGGTTTGATAGGACCAATCAAAAAACACTTAACTAATCTGGCTACAGAAATGTGAACACGGATTGGCTGCTACCTGCTACAAATAAATATCATTCAAGTCATGCTTACCACTGATGTCCCAAACAAAGAAGGATGTGTAAGGATAGAGTTCTATAATGTAATATAGAAACCATTCATGATTCATTGGTCTGGCTTTCCCACAAAGCTCCCTTACCCCATGTGTCCTCACCCCCCCCCCCCCCCCCCCCACGAGAGACTGGCCCTCCCAATATACTTACCCGGATATCTCTTTTATGACAGAAGCATTGTTTACATCCCTCTGCCAGCTTCTTCATCCAATGTCTGTGATTGGAGCAAATCCATCTACCAGACCCTGCCCCCCTATACTGTGCTCTCCTGCCCCCCTATACTGTTCTCTCCTGCTCCCCTATACTGTGCTCTCCTGCTCCCCTATACTGTGCTCTCCTGCTCCCCTATACTGTGCTCTCCTGCCCCCCTATACTGTGCTCTCCTGCTCCCCTATACTGTGCTCTCCTGCCCCCCTATACTGTTCTCTCCTGCTCCCCTATACTGTGCTCTCCTGCTCCCCTATACTGTGCTCTCCTGCCCCCCTATACTGTGCTCTCCTGCTCCCCTATACTGTGCTGTGCTCTCCTGCTCCCCTATACTGTGCTCTCCTGCTCCCTTATACTGTGCTCTCCTGCTCCCCTATACTGTGCTCTCCTGCCCCCCTATACTGTGCTCTCCTGCTCCCCTATACTGTGCTCTCCTGCCCCCCTATACTGTGCTCTCCTGCCCCCCTATACTGTGCTCTCCTGCCCCCCTATACTGTGCTCTCCTGCTCCCCTATACTGTGCTCTCCTGCTCCCCTATACTGTGCTCTCCTGCCCCCCTATACTGTGCTCTCCTGCTCCCCTATACTGTGCTCTCCTGCCCCCCTATACTGTTCTCTCCTGCTCCCCTATACTGTGCTCTCCTGCTCCCCTATACTGTGCTCTCCTGCTCCCCTATACTGTGCTCTCCTGCCCCCCTATACTGTGCTCTTCTGCTCCCCTATACTGTGCTGTGCTCTCCTGCTCCCCTATACTGTGCTCTTCTGCTCCCTTATACTGTGCTCTCCTGCTCCCCTATACTGTGCTCTCCTGCCCCCCTATACTGTGCTCTCCTGCTCCCCTATACTGTGCTCTCCTGCCCCCCTATACTGTGCTCTCCTGCTCCCCTATACTGTGCTCTCCTGCCCCCCTATACTGTGCTCTCCTGCTCCCCTATACTGTGCTCTCCTGCTCCCCTATACTTTGCTCTCCTGCCCCCCTATACTGTGCTCTCCTGCCCCCCTATACTGTGCTCTCCTGCTCCCCTATACTGTCCTCTCCTGCCCCCCTATACTGTGCTCTCCTGCCCCCCTATACTGTGCTCTCCTGCTCCCCTATACTGTGCTCTCCTGCCCCCCTATACTGTGCTCTCCTGCTCCCCTATACTGTGCTCTCCTGCCCCCCTATAGTGTGCTCTCCTGCCCCCCTATAGTGTGCTCTCCTGTCCCCATATACTGTGATCTCCTGTCCCCTATACTGTGCTGTGCTTTCCTACCCCCCTATACCGTGTTCTCCTGCCCTCCCCATACTGTCCTGCCCCCCCTATAATGTGCTCTCATGCCCCCTATACTGTGCTGTGCTCTCCTACCACCTATACTGTGCTCTCCTGCCCCCCCCATACTGTGCTCTACTGCCCCACCCTATACTGTGCTGTGCTCTCCTGCCCCACCTAAACTGTGCTCTCCTGCCCCCCTATACTGTGCTGTGCTCTCCTGCCTCTGCAAACATCCAATTTTGCAGACAGAAGAAAACCCTATTTTTTCTTCAGTCTGCGGATCGGATGAACACAGACAGACGGTCCGTGTTCATCCGCTCCCCCAAAAAGACAGGGCGGTCCCTGCACAGTGTGCGGAGACCGCCCTGTCATCCGACGGCTCAGCGGGGATTTACATAGCGATCCCCGCTCAGCTTACGGACACACGGAGGCAGATCATTACTGATCCGCCCCGTGTGAAAGGGCCTCAAGTCCATTTTTCATCCGCAAATGGATGGATGAAAAAGCGGACATACGGTCCGCACATCTGAAAGTGACCTCAGCTTGCCCTTCACCGCCCTCAAACTCATATAAAAACCTAAAAATCATAGAATGACAGCTTCCATCTGAGTCTTCTCTCACAGGTCTAAAACTTTGTGGTAGATTCTCTTAATACCTTGGCAGTCATGTTAAGGGCCGGCTGAGGCTTGGTCACTTCTTGGCTTCAGTCTGGTCATAGTACTCTGAAAAGACATTGTAAATATGACTTTTAATGTAATACGTAGTACAGGCAATCTCCCAGCTCACTGACCTGTTTAAAGGAAGATTTCAGGTTACAACACATAGCTTTAAAATTGTTCCTCTCCAGGTGAAAAATAAAGCAGTACTCGTGTAGCTGTGCGTGTAATCTGAGCTTCAGCGATTCAGTTATATAAACAGTCTACAATACACATTATCTTTAAAGTGAACCTGTCACAAAAACTGCAAGTTTCTCTTATTTAGTGAGCAGCGCTGCACCTGGGGGGCCCAGGCATACAGGGGGGGATCAGATGTGGGCAGCACAGGGAGGGGGATCAGTGTGGTGGGACAATTGCAGAACGTTTCACTGTGTCTGTGTCTCTCCCACCAGCAGCTAAAAGATAATTCCCCTCTCGCCGGCTTCCAGCTGCTGGAGGGAGAGACACAGATACCAGTGCATCGTTTTGTAATTTTCCTCCCGTCCCACTCGAGTATAAGCCGACCCGAATAAAAGCAGAGGCCCCTAATTTTACCACCAAAAAAATGAGAAAACGTATTGACTCGAGTATAAGCCTATGGTGTCCATCTGCATGCCTCACTGTGCCCAAGACTAGACTGACGTTCAACATGGGAGTATATAGAAGGGATGCCCAGCTTTGAAAAATCGGTGCTCCCCAGCTGTAGGTCTCCCAAACAATAAACTTTGCACACTTGTAGAAGAAGAGTGGGGCTACATGTGTGTCAAGGTCCGGGTCCAGGGGATCTACGACCAGCCAGTACGGGGTCCCCAAAGTCCCTGGATAAATGACCGTGTAACATGGGAGTCTATGGAAGGGGTGCCCAGCTTTGAAAAATGTGTGCTTCCCAGCTGTAGGTCCACCGGACAACAAACTTTGCACATTTATAGCAGAATAGTGGGGCTACATGTGTGCCAAGTTTGGGGTCTAGGGGACCTAGGGCCCCAAAGTCCGGGAGATCTGGCGCAAAAATGTGACTTGAGTATAAGACGAGGGGGGGCATTTTCAGGAACCAAAAAAAAATCTGCTGAAAAACTCGGCTTATACTCGAGTATATACGATAAGTCCATCGGAAATTCCACACGGTCGGAATATCCGATGAAGGCTCCCATCGGACTTTTTCCAATCGGAAATTCCCACCGTGTGTACGCGGCATTACAGAAGCAGGCAGTCAGGTCCCTGAACTATGCTTCATCACATCATGCCAGGCTCAAGCTACTCACCTACCAGCATTTATGGACAATAAGAATAAAAAAGACCGTGTTTATATAGAGTTAGTGAAGTTCTGAAGGGGTCGTGGTGATGGGATGTAGCATGACCACGCTCTTTAACCATCTCCTGTTGTAGGCTTGCAAGTCCAAAATTACATTATGCGTTTATAACATGAAACCGGATATTTCATGGAGTACGGCTTTAATAGAAGCGCACACGCAACAATCCAACCAGTGTTTTATAATTGCAGGCACAAGTTCCTTCTCCTTCCTGATGAGGAACGCAGTGGGAGATGAACTTTAATAAATAAATTAGATCAGAGCACAGGATCATTCTAGGAGAGGGCTGGAGCAGTCACAAGCTGGATTCTATATCGAGAATGGGTTTTATACTTGTATTCATCAATGATTCGTATCCTCCATTCTAAAATGAGAGCTCTTATGTTTAACCACTTCAGCCCCGGACCAATATGCAGGTTAAGGACCTTGCCCCTTTTTGCGATTCGGCACTGCGTCACTTTAACTGACAATTGCGCGGTTGTGCGACGTGGCTCCCAAACAAAATTGACGTCCTTTTTTCCCCACAAATAGAGATTTCTTTTGGTGGTATTTGATCACCTCTGCGGTTTTTATTTTTTGCGCCATAAACAAAAATAGAGCGGCAATTTTTAAAAAATTCAATATTTTTAACTTTTTGCTATAATAAATATCCCCAAAAAAGATATAAAATTATTATTTTTTCCTCAGTTTAGGCTGATATGTATTCTCCTACCTATTTTTAGTGGGGAAAAAAATCGCAATAAGCGTTTAACGATTGGTTTGCGCAAAATGTATAGCGTTTACAAAATAGGTGATAGTTTTATGGCATTTTTATTAATATTTTTTTTTTTTTTACTACTAATGGCGGCGATCAGCGATTTGTTTCGTGACTGCGACATTATGGCGGACGCATCGGACAATTTTGACACATTTTTGGGAACATTGTCATTTTCTAAGCAAAAAGTGCTATACAAATGCACTGATTACTATGAAGATTACAATTGCAATTTGGGGGTTAACCACTAGGGGGCGCTGTAGGGGTTATGTGTGACCTCATATGTTTTTCTAACTGTAGGGGGCAGGGCTGGACGTGTGACGTCATTGATCGTCTTTCCCTATATCAGGGAACAGATGATCAATGACAGCGCCACTATGAAGAACGGGGAAGGTGTGTTTACACTCACCTCTCCCCATTCTTCAGCTTCTGTGACCGATCGCGGGACACCAGCGACGATCGGGTCCGCGTGTCCCGCGGCCACAGAGCTTCGGACCGGGTCGCGTGTGCGCGCACGACCCAGGGCTGGGCTCTTAAAGGCGACGTTCCTGTACGTTCCTGTGCCCAGCCGTGCCATTCTGCCGACGTATATGTGCAAAAGGCAGTCCTTAAGTGGTTAATACTCCCAGTCACTCCTGTATAAAGCTCACCATATATATAAGATTGTAAAAGACCTGGGACATTTTTGGGTGCTCAATTACAAACTAGCCTTTGTAATGGAGATAGCACATTCGTCACGATGTAACGGATGGAAAAGCATGAAGACTGAAAAATGCGAATCGTCTCTCACCAGACTTTTACTAACACGAGGATCAGAAAAAGCAACCCAAAGGGTGGTGCCATTTGCATGGAACGTCCCCTTTATAGTGCCATCATATGTGATGGACCTCACCGCGATTTGGTTGAGCGTTTTTTGGACTGAACGTGTGTATGCAAGGCAGGCTTGAGAGGAATCACGTCTGGAAAAAAACGTTGGATTTTGGCATGTCAGGAAAACCGGTCGTGTGTACAGGGCATGAGTGTGGCCAAATTGTGACTCTATTCACACCTAGGATTTCCGGATCGCGGGTAGAATAACTGTGATTCTGCCCGCGCTTCGCCGCAAATTGCGGGACAGGCTCACGATCCGTTACCTTCAATAATACCCCATCGTGGCATGATTTTGCCACAAGTGTCGCCGGACAAATCGCGGCAAAATCATGGGACGCCTGTCATCTAAAAGAAGTTTCGCTCTGCGATTGGGGTGCCAATTGAAAGTAAAGGGACCCCGAGCACATCCTGCGATTTAGGAATCGCGTGCAGAATCGCGGCGATTCCGCCTGTGATCCGGAGTGCCTAGGTGTGAATGGAGCCTGTGAGTCTTATGCCGTGTACACACGATCGTTTTTTCCGATTAAAAAAGTCAGATGGATTTTTTTTCATCAGAAAAAACTATCGCGTGTGGGTCCCATCGGACTTTTTTCCATCGGTGTAAAAAAATAGAACATGTTTTAAAACTTTCAGATAGAAAAAAAATGATAGGAAATCGTGTGTGTGGAACTCCATCAGAGAAAAATCCACACATGCTCAGAATCAAGTCGACGCATGCTCGGAAGCATTGAACTTCATTTTTTCCGGCTCGTCGTAGTGTTTTACGTCACTGCGTTTTGGACGGTCGGAATTTAGTCTGATCGTGTGTAGGCAAGACTGATGAAAGTCAGCTTCATCGGAATTTCCGACGGAAAATTCCATCTAATTTTATTCCATCGGAAATCCCATCGTGTGTAAAACGGCATAAGGCTCCATGTACACGGGACGCTTTTACAACTGCTCCTAAATGAGTAAACTTGACAGATAGTAACCCACGTTTAAAACGTCAGTTTTGCTGCATTTACATGCAGCGTTTAGCCGCGTTTGCGTTTACAAGCGTTTCAATAAATATATATATATATATATATGTTTTTTAAATGGACAAAAAATGAAAAATGCCTATAAACGAAACGCTGCTAAGCGCGGGTTATCACATTTATCCGCGTTTAGCATCTGAAACGTGGAAACGTTTTGTGTCTGAACCTATTTTTTTGCTTTCAAAGAAACGCTGTTAAACGCAATAGGATAACATTGAATGAGTTCAAGAGCAGTTGAAAAAAGCGTCCAACTGCCTCTGAAGGTCCGTTTAGCAGCGTCCCGTGTACATGGGGCCTTATGCACAGAATGCAGGGAACGGGAGTGTATAATGCAGGGGGATCTCAAACTGGCGGGCCATCCAGTTGTTACAAAACTACACGTCCCATTATGCCTCTGCCTGTGGGATTCATACTTGTAACGGTCAGCCTTGAAATGCCTCATGGGACTTGTAGCCAGTTTGAGACCCCTGGTATAATGCGCAGGGCCATCTTAATGCAAGGGCCCTCCTGGGTACTGCCCAGGGGCCCCAGATACATGGGGGCCCCACAATAATCTTGCATTACATCAAACTTGCCAAGTGTCCAGGATTTGCTGGGACAGTCATACTTTTTTTACTAAACTGTCCCGATATGGTTGTGTCTCCGTAACCTATACTGTGCCCTCCTGATCCCAGTATTGTGCCCTCCTGATCTTAGTATTGTGCCCCCCTGAGCCCAGTATTTTGCCCCCCTGAGCCCAGTATTGTGCCCCCCTGAGCCCAGTATTGTGCCCTCCTGAGCCCAGTATTGTGCCCTCCTGAGCCCAGTATTGTGCCCTCCTGAGCCCAGTTTTGTGCCCTCCTGAGCCCAGTATTGTGCCCTCCTGAGCCCAGTATTGTGCCCTCCTGATCCCAGTATTGTGCCCTCCTCAGCCCAGTATTGTACCCTCCTGATCCCAGTATTGTGCCCTCCTGAGCCCAGTATTGTGCCCTCCTGATCCCAGTATTGTGCCCTCCTGATCCCAGTATTGTGCCCCCCTGAGCCCAGTATTTTGCCCCCCTGAGCCCAGTATTTTGCCCCCCTGAGCCCAGTATTGTGCCCTCCTGATCCCAGTATTGTGCCCTCCTGAGCCCAGTATTGTGCCCTCCTGATCCCAGTATTGTGCCCTTTGTGTTAACTATTTATTGATTTATGGAATGTTTTCCTTTTGTAAAATAGAATTAAACATATTCATTAGTATTTTTAATAAAATCTATCAACTATTTATACTTTTTTTCATAAAAGTAGGTGCGTAAATTGGGGCAAACTGGTAGGGGCCCCAGCGCATTACTTTGCCCTGATAATGCGTATTAGGATTCAGGAGTACAAAATAGAAAGAGTGCAGGAGTCAGCTTGTTCCAGCATTGCTCGCTGGTCATCAGCTTGGGTTTGAGCCTTCACCAGGTATGTAGTATAGGTAAGTTATTGCAAGTCTAGTAAGTAATTGCAGCCTCATCCCTCATGACTGATGGGAGAAGACACCACAACGCCCACTGCCCTCCTCCCAACCACTGACTGTCCCGTGCCAATCATTAACTGCAGCCTCAGGCAATATTAGAGATCCTTATATATATCTGGTCCACAGTCACAGTCTAACAGCAGCTGACAGATGGGAGACAGGAAGACCATGCAGAGCAAGGAGGATTTCAGGTAAGTGGGTACTACTTTATAGCAGGGGGGGGACGGGGACGTTCTTGCCAAAGAACATTCCAGTCTTTGGCAAGTCCTATCAAAACGAATGTCTCAGTTTTGGCTGAATGCAGGATAGGTGAATCTCACGCTGTTCTGATCGATCTCTCAGGAAAACCTGCAGATAAGTGGACTAAGCGGTCCCAGTTCCCTTACCTTGCATTGTGAGGATTGCAACAGGGGGTGTGAGACTCCTAAAAGACAATGGCCTGGATCCGCGTAGCGTATCTTATTTACGCTACGCCGCAGCAACTTAGAGAGGCAAGTGCCGTATTCACAAAGCACTTGCGTCCTAAATGGGCCGCCGTAAGTGGGCGTAATTCAAAGTAGGCTGGTAGTGGGCGTGTTGTATGCAAATAAATGGTGACCCCACTGTAAATCTGAGGAGTAGATCTGAAATGAGGGGAAGCTCTGCTGATTTTATTATGCAATCACGTGCAAACTAGAATGCTGTTTTTTTTATTTATTTTTATGTTTTTTCAAATGTTTTTTTTATTTTCCTTGCATGTCCCCCTCAGATCTACAGTAACTGCACTTCCAGTGCAATTTCAAGCGCACTTTGCATTTGTAGTGGATTTGCCTTTAGTAAATAACCCCCATAGTGTGTAATAAAAACATCTTTGCTATTCTGCAGCTTCCCTTCAACCACATTGCATATTATTTTATATATACTGTGATTCTGTACTTGCCAAATATGCTGCAGAAATCTCCCTCCACTGAGTCTGGCTGCATCCATTTTAACTGTGGGCAGCTGAAGCTGTTGCCTGTTCACTTCCTGGATTTACACAGAGGCACGCCTCCAACTCTGCAGCTCTCATTGGCCCCCTTATGACTCACCCCCCTCCCTTTCTGGCAAACTCTCACAAGAGTGAGAGAGAGCTGTGCAGATGTAATAAGCCTAGGCTAATGATGAGACAAGAAACAGGAAGTGGGAGGTATAAGGGATTTACTGTCAGAAGAAAAAAATGTTTTATTATATTGTAGTTACTATTTAACCCTTTCTTTGGGCTTAAAAGTGCCCCGCTATCGTCCGAAAAGCGCTGCTTAAACAGCGGTCCGCGTTATCACTATGAAGAGCGGCGCTTTAGTACTAACGCGGCCGTAGCCCCAGTGTGAAGGCAAAGGCACACCTTTTAGTGGACAAGAGGCGGAGAAAAATAAGACCGGATAATGGCAGTGCGTGGGCGGTACATTAAAACATGGTCGAGTACTCATAACTATCTAGGCAGGGCATATGGTGGTGACTATAAACAAAAAAGTCAGTGCTACTACCCATAAATCACATGCAAAGCAGAGCTCCCAGGTGCTCCACCCACAGTCGCTGGCTGCGTAGAATAATGAGGGAAAAAGATGATCGGCACTCCGGTCGCTGCTCTTAAACAATAGACGTATTTATTGACAAGCCACAGTAGACAAACGCAATAGGAAAGGTAGACGCGTTTCAGCCAATAAGGCCTTAGTCATAACCAAATCTTTCCCCCATATGGTGGTGACCCTTAGCTCCATCGCCTACTCCAAGGACAGCCGTTCCCTGCGAAGCCACGGGTCCCAAATCTTGGCAAACTTTTTAGGGCAGTTACGGCCTAGATATGTCAGCTTGTATAGCGGGAGAGCCTTATTAATGAGGGTTTTCCAGAATTGCACAGATGAGGGAGTAGATCCCTTCCAGTGTAGCAGGATCGCTTTCCTTGCGTAAAATGCTGCGTAGAAGACAAACAAGTTCCTGGCCTGGGGGGCCGCCAACGTGTCCACCCAATCCAAGCAGCATGGGTAGCGGGTCACATGGAACTTTCAATTTGCCAACTGAGTTTATTACATCAACCACCCCCCTCCAGAAAGCCTGTATAAGTTGGCAGGACCAGACCACATGGAAGAAAGAACACTCCTACAAAGTGCACTAAGGCCCCTTTCACACAGGGCAGTGGAGGTGCGGTGACGGTATAGCGGCGCTATACCGTCGTATTTACCACGATATTCGGCCGCTAGCGGTGCGGTTTTAACCCCCGCTAGCTGCTGAAAAAGGGTTAATACCGCCCGCAATGCGCCTCTGTAGAGGCGCATTGCGGGCAGTATTACCGCAGTTTCCCATTGATTTCAATGGGAAGGAGCAGAATAGGAGGGATAAACACCCCGCTCCTATACCGCTCCAAAGATGCGGCTAGCAAGACTTTTGGAGCGGTCCTGCTAGCGCACCGCTTCAGTGTGAAAGCCTTCGGGCTTTCACATTGAAGCCTGCAGGGCACGATTTTTTCAGGCGGTATAACAGCGCTATTTTTAGCGCTGAACCGCCTGAAAAACACGTCAGTGTGAAAGGGGTCTTAGTGCAAACCGAGCTACTGTGAAGCCGCGTACACACGGCAGAGAACCTCGACGGGCAGAACACATTGTTCCGCCCGTCGAGGTTCTCTGCCGGCCGTCAGATTCGGCGACCCGCCCGTCGGGAATGGCAACCAGCCATTCATCCCGACGGGCCGTCGAGCAAATAGAGAACATGCTCTCTATTTCTGCTCGACGGCATTCCCGACGGGAGCCGAGAGCGTACACGCGGCCGAGGTTCTCGGCAGAATGCGGCTCCCAGCGAGGTTCTCGCTGGTTTCTGCCGAGAACCTCGGCCGTGTGTACGCCGCCTGAGGATATATTTTGCCTGGGCGCTGCAGGGAAAAGTAGGCCCTATGCTGAAACTTGAGTTGAGTGAACCCGTCCCTGGCAGAGATTATCAGAAGGATGTATTGCTGGATGCCCTCCCCCCAATCATCGTCAGCCTGTGAGGGTATCCCCCTAAACAATACAATTTTAGTGAAAAAAGATTCCACTGACTAACATTCGTTTCTATTAATCTGACAGGTATGAGGACTGCGAGGAGACAGCTCGTTGGCTCATGGACCGTATACAGTCCCCTCCCGTGATGGCCATCATCTGTGGCTCCGGTCTGGGGCTTCTCGCAGATACGCTGACCGACGCGAAAACCTTTGACTACAGCCAAATTCCACATTTCCCTGCAAGCACAGGTACGTGGCGGCTTCTACAAAATGACCTAACAATATGGCCAATTTCTACGACTCTCTACAGAGTATGGCCGCTTGCAAAGTTCTCCACAAAACATGTCAACTTCCACCAATTCTCTGCACACAATGGTGCTGCTCTGTATAGAAACCAATCAGCTTCAAGGTTTTATTGTCAAAGCTTAATTGAACAAGCTGAAGTTAGAAGCTTATTGGCTGCCATGCACGGCTACATCATATTCTGAGCTCTCCAGTTTTAGTAAATCTCCCCCCAATGGCTGCTTTAATGGACTCATAAAAATGGACATTCTTCGCTCATTCTTCAAACAAAATGGCCATATCCTCCAATTCTTGCTCTGACCTATGTCACTATCTCTTATCTCTTATTTACGAAGACCTCTCAATATTCTGTATTCTCTGTCATTCCAGTGGTTGGGCATTCGGGGCAGCTGGTCTTTGGCATCCTTCAAGGCAAGTCATGCGTTGTTATGAAAGGTCGCTTCCACATCTACGAAGGATATCCGCTTTGGAAAGTAAGACTTTGTGATGTGTACATGTGATAGGAGAATGATTGACCCTCTGAGTTGTGAGAATTACATGCCTTGTTCTGTGCGGCATAGTTCTGATTTCAATACCAACTACGCTGATACAAAGTCGGGCATCCTTCCTAATTGTCAGTGCCTAGAAAGCAGTGTACCATCATGTACAATTGTCAGGTACGTACTTACTGAGATCGAGATGCTGAGGGTGGCTCACCTTTGCGACCTGGCGCACTCCACCCCCTAGAGTTGAGACAGGGAGGGAAGGCGCAAGAAGGCACCAGTACCAGCGAGGTAGCTGAACTTGATAGCAGGTGTTGGACGGAAGACTAGCCAGTGGTACTTTACTAGAGGCATGCTGTAGGTCAGGCAGCAGGACAGCTTCAGGTACACAGAGCACGTTTCAAGGGGCAGAGACTGGAAGTGGGTCCGGGGTGCAAGCCGAGGGTCAAGAGCAAGAGAAGGTGGCAACTCCGGAGATACAGGCCAGAGGTCAGGGGTTGGAGACAACAGCAAATCCAGGGACGAAAGCCAGTGGTCAGGTTCAGGAGAGAGAGCAGAGTCGTGCGGAAGTCCGGGTCAAACGAGGCAGGTACAGCAACAGAAAGTTCAAGCAGGAGCCGACGACAAACCAGCAACCTGTCATGAGGCTGGTTTAAATAGGCAGGTCGGCCCTCTGATTGGTTTTGGGGGGTGCGCACCCGCGCCATTTGCGCACAGGCATGCACCGGAGCGCTGTTCCACCGCACATGTGTGCCATTCGGTGGCTGGCAAGGCTGGCTCCCTGACAACAATGCCAGGGACCCTGTGGGTGTAATTCTCAGTATTTCTTCTTATTCTGTATGGAATGACACTGCACAGTACCACTTCTCTTGTATATTGGGTGTAATTCTCAGTATTTCTTCTTATTTTGTATGAATGGACTCTGCACAGTACCACTTCTCTTGTCCTGTATGCCGGGTGTGATTCTCAGTATCTCTTCTCATTCTGTGTATATGGACTCTGCACAGTACCACTTCTCTTGTCCTGTATGCTGGGTGTAATTCTCAGTATCTCCTCTTATTCTGTATGTATGGACTCTGCACAGTACCACTTCTCCTGTCCTGTATGCCGGGTGTAATTCTCAGTATCTCCTCTTATTCTGTATGTATGGACTCTGCACAGTACTACTTCTCTTGTCCTGTATGTCGGGTGTAATTCTCAGTATCTCCTCTTATTCTGTATGTATGGACTCTGCACAGTACCACTTCTCCTGTCCTGTATGCCGGGTGTAATTCTCAGTATCTCCTCTTATTCTGTATGTATGGACTCTGCACAGTACCACTTCTCTTGTCCTGTATGTCGGTGTAATTCTCAGTATCTCCTCTTATTCTGTATGTATGGACTCTGCACAGTACCACTTCTCTTGTCCTGTATGCCGGGTGTAATTCTCAGTATCTCCTTTTATTCTGTATGTATGGACTCTGCACAGTACCACTCCTCCTGTCCTGTATGCCGGGTGTAATTCTCAGTATCTCCTTTTATTCTGTATATATGGACTCTGCACAGTACCACTTCTCTTGTCCTGTATGCCGGGTATGCCGGGTGTAATTCTCAGTATCTCTTCTTATTCTGTATGTATGGACTCTGCACAGTACCACTTCTCCTGTCCTGTATGCCGGGTGTAATTCTCAGTATCTGCTCTTATTCTGTATGTATGGACTCTGCACAGTACTACTTCTCTTGTCCTGTATGCAGGGTGTAATTCTCAGTATCTCCTCTTATTCTGTATGTATGGACTCTGCACAGTACCACTTCTCTTGTCCTGTATGTCGGGTGTAATTCTCAGTATCTCATCTTATTCTGTATATATGGGCTCTGCACAGTACCACTCCTCCTGTCCTGTATGCCGGGTGTAATTCTCAGTATCTGTTCTTATTCTGTATGTATGGACTCTGCACAGTACCACTTCTCCTGTCCTGTATGTCGGGTGTAATTCTCAGTATCTCATCTTATTCTGTATATATGGGCTCTGCACAGTACTACTTCTCTTGTCCTGTATGTCGGGTGTAATTCTCAGTATCCGTTCTTATTCTGTATGTATGGACTCTGCACAGTACTACTTCTCTTGTCCTGTATGTCGGGTGTAATTCTCAGTATCCGTTCTTATTCTGTATGTATGGACTCTGCACAGTACTACTTCTCTTGTCCTGTATGTCGGGTGTAATTCTCAGTATCCGTTCTTATTCTGTATGTATGGACTCTGCACAGTACTACTTCTCTTGTCCTGTATCCCTGGTGTAATTCTCAGTATCTGTTCTTCTATATGTACAGGAACAGCACAGTAGCACTTCTCTTGTTATGTTTGGTTCTCGGTCTTTCTTCTTGCTCTATGTATAGTATATGTAATTTTGCACAGTATCAGACCTCTCATTCCGTGTACTAGGAACACCAGCAGTTATGGAGGGTCGGTACTGTACAGTGAGGTGCCTCTGGTCCTGTACAGTGTATGGGATTCCTGTATGGGATTTGTAGCTTACTCCAGTTCATGAACTTCATGCGCATTCTTATCTGTGTTTTGTATAGGACATACAGCCTTGTACAGCACACCTTTACCCCATTGGTCGCTGTCATTCTGACAATGTCTTTCCAGGTTACTCTCCCCATCCGAGTGTTTGCGCTCCTGGGGGTCAAGGTCCTGATGGTGACAAATGCTGCGGGGTCACTATGTGAGACGTACAGCCCAGGGGACCTCATGATCATCCGAGATCACATCAATATGCCGGGATTGGCTGCCTTAAACCCCCTGAGAGGGCCCAACGACGAGAGGTGAGGAAAATTTGGTGACCAGCTTCCTCTAAAAACGCTTTGGGTTGTGGTGATCTCTTACATGTGGTGTAATAATGTATATTTGCTGTCCTTCAGGACCCCCCATGTGAATGAGTATCGGGTACTACTCATTCACCGAAAAAAATTAAAAAGTAAATTAAAAAAACAACACAATTTTTTGCAAACTCTGTGTAAACCACTTTATTTTGGATGGAGCGTCCTCCTGGGAAGATTCTCCCTGTCAAGGCGCCATCGCAGGAAGTACGGGAAAATCCTTCCAAATGGGACACAAGGAGAAACTGTCACCTGTGTCCCAAAGTACCATAGGAGCCCATTATATAGATTTTTTTTCATATTAGCGTACATTAACCCTGAGCCTCTTTCTGAGATTTGATGTTTACAAGTTAAAAACTGTTTTTTTACCCTTAAAAATCTCCAGGGCTAGAATTATTGCTCTCGCTCTAACGATCACAGCGATACCTCACTTGTGTGGTTTGCACACAGTTTTCATATGCGGGTGCTGCTCACGTATGCGTTTGCTTCTGCGCGCGAACTCGGCGGGACGGGGTGATTTAAAAAATAAAAATAAATGTCTTATTTATTTTACTTACATTTTTTTATTTTGACACTTTTTTTTTTTTTTTTCGGGTCAAGTTTATTCCTATTACAAGGAATGTAAACATCCCTTGTAATGGAAAAAAGCATGATAGGTCCTCTTAAATATGAGATCTGGGGTCAAAAAGACCTCAGATCTCATATTTATAAAAAAAAAAAATGTCCCGTGAACATTGGGCGGAAGTGAAGTTTTGAGACCACTTTTATCTTGTAGCGGACCACCCGCTGAAGAAGAGGATACCGGAGTTATGGTAGCTAGCTGCTGCCATAACAACACTATTCCTCTTCAACGTGCCAATGTATTCCTGCGGCGGGCGGTCCATAAGTGGTTAAGGGGACTTTCTGATATTGGCTTTCTTATTGAACACATGTGTAGCCTAGATATTTGCCATTTAAAAAGGAAATGAAGCTTTGAATGTTAGTAGTGCACAAATCTATAACATGGCCCCTCTAAGAAGAAGTAATATTCCTTCCTGTGTTGCAGGTTTGGCCCTCGCTTCCCTTCCCTCTGGGACACATACGATCAGGACCTGCGATCCGCAGCCTTGGAAATCTCTCGCCGGCTCGGCCATGCAGAGTTCACCCATGAAGGGGTGTACTGTATGGTAGGGGGACCAAACTTTGAGTCCGTCGCAGAAGCCAGGTTCTTGCAGCGGCTGGGCGCTGATGCTGTGGGTGAGTTTGGATTAGAGCGCACGTTAGGTGACATTGTCCGAGTCCTGATATTCTCTGTCACCCTTGTGGGTTTCCTCCCAGTACTCCGGTTTCCTTCCACACTTCAAAACATGCAGATAGGTAAATTGGCTCATGTCCAAAATTAGCCCTAGTATGATATTTTACTGACCGTGCCCCAGATTTCTGCTTACCAGTGGCGGAACTTTCAGGGTAGCAGCAGTCGCACTTGTGACTGGGCCTTGCTATTATGCCGCTGTGGGGGGGGGGAACCTGGCATCTCCCCCTGCACCCCTTGCTTTCAGTTTCGGATGCAGTGGGGGGAGTGGGAGGCGGCGATCGGCAGCTGTATGGTGCCCGCGGGGCTTGTAGTTCTCCTCCCAAGTGTATACAGTGGAGAGGCCTCTGAAGAGTGAAACTGATAGCTGCCCGGGTCAGAGGCCCCTCCCCTCTCCACTGTATACACTCGGGAGGAGAACTACAAGCCCCAGGGAGATCGTGTGGTCCACAGGCACCCTAGAGATGCCGATCACCCCCTCCCACCTCCCCCTGTGCTGGCTGTTGGAGGTGCACAGACAGTGGAGACCAGCCAGGTACACAGGGAACCTCTGGAGGGGGGGGCGACTGTTTAGGGACCCTAATGTAAGCGGGGGCCTCTGGGAACCCTGATGTAAGGGGACTTATCTGGAGACCCTGATGTAAGAGGGAGGCTCCCTGGGGACCCTGATGTAAGGGGAGAGGCTCTCTGGGACCCTAATGTAAGGGGGAGGCTCTATGGGGACCCTGATGTAAGGGGGAGGCTCTCTGGGGACCCTGGTGTAAGGGAGGAGGCTCTCTGGGGACCCTGATGTAAGGGAGGAGGCTCTCTGGGGACCCTGATGTAAGGGAGGAGGCTCTCTGGGGACCCTGATGTAAGGGAGGAGGCTCTCTGGGGACCCTGATGTAAGGGAGGAGGCTCTCTGGGCACTCTGATGTAAGGGGGAGGCTCTCTGGGGACCCTGATGTAAGGGGGAGGCTCTCTGGGGACCCTGATGTAAGGGGGAGGCTCTCTGTGACCCTAATGTAAAGAGGAGCTCTCTGGGGACCCTGATGTAAGGGAGGAGGCTCTCTGGGGACCCTGATGTAAGGGAGGAGGCTCTTTGGGGACCCTGATTTAAGGGGGAGGCTCCCCCCGGGGACCCCGATGTAAGGGGGAGGCTCTCTGGGGACCCTGATGTAAGGGGGAGGCTCTCTGGGGACCCTGATGTAAGGAGGAGGCTCTCTGGGGACCCTGATGTAAGGGGGAGGCTCTCTGGGGACCCTGATGTAAGGGGAAGGCTCTCTGGGGACCCTGATGTAAGGGGGGGTTATCTGGGAACCCTGATGTAAGGGGGGGGCTCTTTGGCAATCCTGATGTAAGGGGGAGGCTCTCTGGGGACCCTGATGTAAGGGGGAGGCTCTCTGGGGACCCTGATGTAAGGGGGAGGCTCTCTGGGGACCCTTATGTAAGGGGGAGGCCCTTTGGGGACCCTAATGTAAGGGGGAGGCTCTCTGGGGACCCTAATGTAAGGGGGAGGCTCTCTGGGGACCCTAATGTAAGGGGGAGGCTCTCTGGGGACCCTAATGTAAGGGGGAGGCTCTCTGGGGACCCTAATGTAAGGGGGAGGCTCTCTGGGGACCCTAATGTAAGGGGGAGGCTCTCTGGGGACCCTAATGTAAGGGGGAGGCTCTCTGGGGACCCTAATGTACGGAGGAGGCTCTCTGGGGACCCTGATGTAAGGGGGAGGCTCTCTGGGGACCCTGATGTAAGGGGGGGGCTCTCTGGGGACCCTGATGTAAGGGGGGGCTAAAGTGACATACAATAATTTAGGTTGGGAGGCCACTTTAATATGCCTAAAGAGGACCTGAACTGTGATTATAGTTGTGCCCAAAAAGGGAAAACAAAGAGCTAGCCACGTAAATGTGGTCTCCCTGCTGTTGATCCTTTGCCTATTGCTGACTTACAGGGGTTTATATACTAAAGCTGGAGAAGTCAAAATCAGGCTCTGCATAGAAACCAATCAGCTTCTAACCTCGGCTTGTTCAATTAAGCTTTGGCAATAAAACCTGTGAGCTGAAAATGTATAAAAAGAAAAGTAAATTTGTAAAAAAAACTGCCCTGAAAAGGTGCCCATAGACACAATAGGGAATTTGGACTGCAGGATTGGCCCATCCGAACGCCGTCCTGTGTTTGCTGGCGTGCCTCAGTCTAAACACAAACGAGCAGCTCAGTCAATCGATCCTGTTCAGCCTATGAACACAATGCTGATGCTCCTGGTACGGACTTATTTTAAGAGAAACCATAATAGTGGGACAAGGAGTTCCAGCCTGTCCAATCACAGGATCCACAGATAGCGGTATCAGTGAGATCAGCGGCCGGCCCGTAGTTTTGCGTTGTATTGCTGCCTGTTGTGACACATCTATGGCAATGTTAGACAGATATTTTCAAGGCTGAACTTTAAAAACATTGTGTACCTGAAATGGTCAATGACCCTTTTATCATTTGAAAGAGGAATATTTCTCTCTCCATTGGAGGCTCAAGGCTGCAATTTAAATAGACCGTTTTCCATGAAATGACACATTTTAAAATGTATGTCAGGGCAAAATAAAAACATTTACAGAATACTTTGTAATCTATGTATGTTCCTGGGTTGTATCCCTTTAAACACCCTGCAAGTACAGAGAAATAACTTATTTTCCAGAAATGTATTCAGCACTTAATTTCCTCCTGGGGGCTGACAACACGCAACCTTTGTGTGGACTGAGTGGTGTCAACCCTTCCCCCCCCCCCTTTTTTTTAAACTACCGTATATACTCGAGTATAAGCCAAGTTTTTCAGCACATTTTTGCGCCTGATCTACCGAAATTTGTGGACTCGGTGCCAGGTACACATGTAGCCCCACTCTTCCTCTACAAGTGTGCAAAGTTTATTGTCTGGGGGACCTACAGCCGGGGAGCACCGATTTTTCAAATCTGGGCAACCCCTTCCATAGACTCCCATGTTAAACGTCAGTCTAGTCATGGGCACAGTGAGGCATGGGCACAGGGAGGCATGCAGATAGACACTCTAGGCTAATGCCGTGTACACACGGTCGTTTTTTGCGATGAAAAAAAAACGACGTTTTCTGTGAAGTAAAAAACGACGTTTTTGAAACGTCACTTTTCAAAGACAATTTTGCATACACACCATCGTTTTTTCACAAAAAGCGAGGTTACGTTCACCACTCTTTTCCATTGAAGCTCACTTCATAACTAGCTTCTGGGCATGCGCGGGTTGAAAAACGTCGTTTTGAAAGACGTTTTTGCTACACACGGTGACTTTTTGTGAAACAAAAAACGACGTTTTGAAAAACGACACAAAAAATTCAAGCATGTTGGAATTTTTTTTTGGTCGTTTTTTTGAAGACAAAAAACGACGTTTTGCCCACACACGATCAATTTAAATGACGTTTTAAAAAACGTCGTTTTTTTTCATCGCAAAAAACGACCGTGTGTACGCGGCATTATACTCAAGTCACTTTTTTGTGCCTGATCTCCCAGACTTTGGAGATCCGGTACAGGCCACATGTAGCCCCACTCTTCCTCTACAAGTGTTAAACGGTAATTTCTCCGGTGACTTTGGGGACCCAGTACTGGCCGGTCGTAGGTCCACTGGAGCTCAAACTTGGCACACATGACGCCCCACTCTTCCTCTACAAGTGTGCAAAGTTTGTTGTCTGGAGGACCGCCGGCTGGGGAGCACCGATTTTTCAAATCCGGGCACCCCTTCCATAAACTCCCATGTTAAACATCAGTCTAGTCATGGGCACAGGGAGGCATGCAGATGGACACTCTAGGCTTATACTCGAGTCACCTTTTTGCGCCTGATCTCCCAGACTTTGGAGACCCGGTACAGGCCATATGTAGCCCCACTCTTCCTCTACAAGTGTGCAAAGTTTGTTGTCTGGAGCAGGGCTCAAAATTTCAAGTCCTGAGCTACTAGCCAGGCCTCAAGAGTTTCTTGCCACCAGTTGCCCCACCTAATTCATACACTGCCATGCGCCTAATTGCACCCGTAAACACGCCCTGGTAGATTATCTCATGGAATGACACTATTAAATGTTTTATGCAGAATCAAGTTACAAAATTAAATATTACCAACAACAACTTTAACAAAATAGGACAGGGGACTGGGGGAAGATCAGAGGGACAGGGCACTGGGGGAAGACCAGAGGGACAGGGCACTGGGGGGCAGACCAGAGGGACAGGGCACTGGGGGGCAGACCAGAGGGACAGGGCACTGGGGGGCAGACCAGAGGGACAGGGCACTGGGGGGCAGACCAGAGGGACAGGGCACTGGGGGCAGACCAGAGGGACAGGGCACTGGGGGCAGACCAGAGGGACAGGGCACTAGAACTGGGTATCTTCCCCATTCTCTTGCGGTCTCCTCTGCAACTC